>OY755087.1:2422521-3048152 GCA_963576655.1 Gastrophysa polygoni | reverse complement strand
GCAGAAATGATTGAGATTTCACTGCCTCAAGCTCTCGACAGAAAATTTCAAGACATCCACAAGGCAACACTTCTTCCCCAGTAGAGTTTTTCACGAGTGGAAATCACTTCCCCAGAGTGCAGTTAGTGCTCCATCTATAAACTTGTTCAAAAACAGATTTGACAGCTATACAAAATGTATAGCTGTATAATGTATATACAAAATTTATATATTCATTAACATTATTGAATTCAATCATCTTAATATTTCAACTAGATGATTATTATGCTACTATTTGTGTGTTGAATACAATAATTTTTACTATTTTTGGGCATAATAGGCGCTCGCCTCTGCCCTTCTCTATGTGAAATGAATAAATGAATAAATAAATAGATAAATAGATAAATAGATAAAAAACAAATGGAATCCAGGGCTGACCTCATTTGAAATTTCCAAATTCTTTCTTCCCGAAAATAACTCCCTATGCATTAGATTTTCTCAATCTTCTCTTCATATCTAAAATGAGCATCGAAATGTCTATTTAACAATGTACTTTTCATTCGTGCACAGAAAATTTTTGCTACTCATATTATGGTCTCAAAATATCATTTTCAGACACGATTTATGAATTTTTGTGATTTTCTATTCAGCATAGGTGAGTATTACGTTTAGAAGGAGTGTTTCATTTCAGTTCTTGTATTTCCTAGACTATCAGAAAGAAAATGCAGGTCCGTATCAAGAACTGAATAAATCAATAGATTTGCCCTTCGAACACTTTGTTGAATTGTATGTCAAAGGCGATTAACCTACAGACATCAGACGTCATTTATTGTTGTTCGTCGCTTGATAAAAATAATCTTTCAATTTCTTGTATTATGTACCTACGAAATCACCTGAAATCAATTCAGCAGGATAGATTGAGTGAGTATGCCAATTTCGGAAAAGATATACAGGTTGGTTGGAAAGTTATGAGACGATGAAGAAATAGGCAAACCATGAGTTCTTTGAAATCACCTCAGTGACCCCTATCCACAGTTGAAATATTTACCTTTCCCAAGCACCCTGTATACAGGGTATATATCCATGAGTAATCTATCGATCTATATACAGTTTGTTCACCAAGTGAGGAGAAGCTCTATAGCTCAATTGCAATTGGAGGAAGACGAAATCTTCATGGAAGTAGTACCATATCCTATAAGGGTACAGATATTGGGAATTATTTTGATATCTACAGGATGTTTTTCGGAGGCGTGACTACACGGTTCATAATTTTGTTGAAATGGAACACCCTGTATTTCTTTTTTTTTATCTGTGGACAACACGAAAGGGAAACCTATGATGTTCGAGGAACATCGTGTTAGTCAGCGGTGGAATTTTGGGAAAGAAGGAAGGTGTTGGAATTTTTCTTGAAAGTTTGGAGGTTGTAAGCAGGAAAGACTTCGCTAGGCAAAGAATTCCACAACTTTGCCGTTCTAATGATGAGTGATGCTTGGTATAGCGATGTTCGACAGGTCTCGAGCCTGACAGTGTAGGGGTGACCAGCTTGAGCTCGTCTGATTTGTCTACTAGGAATCGCGCGTGGTGGCATAATAGATGTTATTTCCGTTGAGCACCGACCGTGAAAGTACCTATAAAAAAGGCAAAGATCGCCGACCTTTCTACGATGATCTAGAGAGGTCAATGATTTGGTGAGTGTTGTGTCATCGACTAGGCGAATAGCTCTCTTCTGAATTGAATCTAAGAGCTTTAGCGTATGTTTGGGGGCTGAGCTCCAAACATGTGAACAGTACTCCGGGACAGGTCGAATTTGTGCTTTGTAGATCATAAGCAGTTGCTGGGATGTGAAGTATCTCTTCGCACGGAAAAGGAAAACGAGTTTTTGTGAAGCAGTTTTCGCAATGAACCTCACATGATCGTCCCATGAGAGAGCACTGTTGGTGGTGACACCCAGCATGGATATTGACGACCTCATAGGAACAGTGGTACCCGACATCATCAAATTGGGCATTGTGTGATCAGCCTTCTTGGTGAACATACAAGCTTGAGTTTTAGTTGCATTGAACTGTACTAGTTTCTCAGATCCCCATTTCAGAATTCTTGTCAGAACCTCATTTAAAGCATCAACCTGTCTTCGCCTTGCACCTCTGGCCTCGTTGGATGATATAGGGGCTCTAGAGGAAAAGGCGGAATGAAGTGTACTATCATCCGCAAAGCTATGAAGTGTGTCATTGTGTCAGACGAGACCCCGTCTACCACCACGTAGAGTGATCTATCTGCTAGAATACTCGATAGTAAAAGACACAGTTGGGGCGGCAAACCATATGACGGAAGTTTCGCTAGGAGGCCTTGGTGCCAAACTCGGTCAAATGCTTTGGAGATATCCAAGGCTACAGCCAGAGACTCCCCATGTTTCTCTATTGACACCTGCCACTTATGTGTCACATAGGCAAGCAGATCTCCAGTTGACCTCTGGTGACGAAATCCATATTGCCGGTCGTTCACGATTCTTGACCTCTCTAGATATCGGATGAGCTCGATGTTGACGGCTTTTTCCATTACTTCAGAGATCACAGATAGTAATGCAATCGGTCTATAGTTGTTAGGAAGGGTTTTCTTGCCCTTCTTTGGAATCGGTTGGACCCTAGCTTTCTTCCAGTTAGAAGGAAATACGCCGAGTTTGTACGAAAGGGTGAACAACCTGCAAAGAACTGGTGTTCATATATTCTGATTTGTATCTTCTTTGATAATTTCTGGAATGAAACATGAGATATAAATGAAATTCAATAGCTAGACGTATTTTTCTGTGTCATTTTTTTTTCATATGGAACATTCTATTTTCTTTACGACAAATGGTGGTTTGCCAGTTTTCTGATAATGAGATAATAAGGAGGTTCTACTAAATGGAGCACTAACGATCGAATATGCAGTAAAAATACACAGGTTTCCATACTTTTTCCTAACCCTGTATATTAATGACTCATGAAGATATACCCTGTATACATATATTTACATAACTGATATATCAGCCTTATATCACTGAGCTATAGCCAGCACGTTGTCAAATTCGATTGAGTAAATACAAAGATTTTGTTTGGATGGATTGTAGAAAGCTATACAGGGTGTAACAATTGATACCAATTCAATCGTCACTAGCGCTAATAGCTGCCTACTAGATGAATAAGTTTCGTATTTTCGTTCAATTGCGATATGTATCTTGTTCGTGAAATGATTTTCTGCTGCGAACTGTTTTATTTTGGACAAGAAATTCGAAGAAAATTTTTTGTTTAGAATGAAACAGGCTATCGGAAATGAATTTTCATATGGTAAACAGAAAGTTACAATGGAAATAAATTCTAGGGGTTGCGTTTTCCACCCCCTGTCTTTTTGGTAGTAGAAAATGTCAGGTTGATTTCAATACTACAACCTTTTAGTGCTTGTGAAAAAAATTGTTAAACAAATTTTATGTACCCCCTTCAAGGAGCAGTATCTTAACATGGGATGCTCCAATGAAGTTTCTTTATATGAACGATTTTTTCTATGAGGAATCACCCCTTGAATGTTCCACACTTGTTCACTTATACAACCATTGATTGTACATATACACCAATTGAATACTCAAAGATATTATTGAGAAAATCATGGAGAATTGAGGAATGATATTCTTTCATTCAAGGTAGAAATGCGTTTTCAATAGAACATAACTACAAATCAAACAAATCTCGCCAGAACCAGTCCAAATTGGTTTTCCTTGATCAAAATTAGGCAGAATCTTCAGAGGACATCCGGGATATTTCGCAATGCATGCTTCGAAATTTGCTTATGAATAAATGTGAACTCAAAAAGTCCTACTCTCCGTCTACCCTGTATGTACCAATTATTCACATCGTAGTGTGACCAGAGTACATTACAAGTGTATATAATCGATAAGAACAGTGATTACATTGACCTTCCAAGTCACGTGTTCTTTTTCAAAACTGATTGTTCTGTTGCATGTGGATGAAAAAATATTGGAAAAATGTAGGCAGGGTGTCCTACTTTTACGGGCGATGAAAGAACTGTAGAAACTTGTGCACATTTTCACTGAGTAGGTTAGGTTAGGGTAGGTGAGGTTAAGTCAGGTTAGGTTACCTACAATTGCAGAAATTGTTTGTCTCATTGAGGGGCATATTGATAGAACAGCGATTCAATTCTTTCACATGAACAGAGAACTAATGAATTACCAAAAATTGATGATAAGCTGGACAAATTTTGCATGGGTTAATTCATAGGACGAATTGTTCAGTACCGTTCAGCCTATTGGAATTTCAGAAGCGCACTAGTAATCATAAAAAATGATTAGCAGAGTCGAATAATACAAAATAGTTTCTTCATTGAATATAAATAATGTGTCATTGTAGAGAAAAGAATAGTTCTTCATCTACAATGGAACGTAATATACCGTATTCAATTTTCCTTTCTCGTATGAAGTAAAACGATGTAACTAATATGTGTTCGATATTCTACACAACTCAACACAACGTCGTCTCTTTCAAATATGATTGATACTCCTGTATTCACTCGTATAACAAACGCATCCTTGGAAATAGACACTCTCTAGATATAGTTAGTCGGATCAGCTACACTATAATTCCTCTATATGAAAATGGTATATCACTAATTTTGGAAACTGTCGTCGAATATTGCTCTCATCTGAGATTTCTGATATTTTTGAGACATAGGTATATCTACCCTATTGAATTGAGTGAAATACAGAAACTCTCTGATCGTCATCTGACTTCAGATTAACCTTCTTGTCATAATTATTTATGGCAAGACAAAAAAAACAAAAATATACGAAGTGAACAAAGACAACAGCATTTCTCTAAGCTATAATTACAGATCCTGATAATATATTCAATATTCTCAGTACAGTTACCAACATGGATTAAGGAAAAATGATTCAGTAAAAACTGTAAAAAATTAAGAACCGATGAGTTTGTGGAACTCGGTGAGAACATGATATTCGTTATCAACAGTTTGAACTCACAGAAAATTATGCAGCCTTGATATCCTTCATGGAATTGGATGGGAACATGATAAATCATAAGTTTCCATGAAAGAAAACCGATATGAATTTTACTATATTATACTATAATACATTCAGTAAAACTTGTTTAATTGGTCTCTAAAAGAATCCCAGAACAACTCAGAACAATTATTATCCGCAACATTTTTCTCCGAGTTTATCAATGGGGCTAGTTTTTGTGTGTGTAATTATTAATGAATGAATTATTAAATAAATGAATACATGAATGAATGAATGAATGAATGAATGAATGAATGAATGAATGAATGAATGAATGAATGAATGAATGAATGAATGAATGAATGAATGAATGAATGAATGAATGAATGAATGAATGAATGAATGAATGAATGAATGAATGAATGAATGAATGAATGAATGGATGAATGAATGAATGAATGAATGAATGAATGAATGAATGAATGAATGAATGAATGGATGGATGGATGGATGGATGGATGGATGGATGGATGGATGGATGGATGGATGGATGGATGGATGGATGGATGGATGGATGGATGGATGGATGGATGGATGGATGGATGGATGGATGGATGGATGGATGGATGGATGGATGGATGGATGGATGGATGGATGGATGAATGAATGAATGAATGAATGAATGAATGAATGAATGAATGAATGAATGAATGAATGAATGAATGAATGAATGAATGAATGAATGAATGAATGAATTGATGAATGAATGCATGAATAAACAATTAATTGATTCCGTGCACATCAATCAGATCCAGTTCAAATATTATCGAGTATCTACTGGAATCAATTAATGGTAGAAGATTTGGGTCGGAATAACCTGTAGTTCATCTCTGCCTATTCCGTAAACATGATTCAGTTCTCCAATTCTACGATAGCCAACGTGAATTCAAATCACTCACGATACTATTTATAGCAATACAGTAGAGCCGGAGGAGTTAGTTATTGACTTCACCTATGATATATGCTTTGAGTTCTGGAGAAAATAATGTTTGGACATGATTGTGATTCGATTCAAGAGACTCCTAGAACAAGGTGAGCTATTCAAATATGTGTATAGAGTGAATCCCAAGATCGCTCATGTTCAGTGAACATTGGTCCCAAGAAAGCTTCAATCCAAATTGTAGAATGCACTGTGCGATGAAAAGACCTAACAAAAGACACAAGAATATGATGAATTAAAAAAAAACTGTATTCTCATTCATCAGTTATTCATTTAAGAATTGATTGTAGGCATTGATTCAGTGTAGAGAATCTAGACGTAAACGCGAGTCGAGTATCTATCAGGAACTGAGACAAAGTGAAGGATTCATTCACTTCATCGCGCAGATACGCTTGATCCAGAAGTGAGATCAAGAGATCTTTCTCGCATTTTCATTGCGTGAAAACAGATTCATGCATGTTCATCACGCTGGACCCACACCAACGCCAACGTTTGTGTCAACAGCGTTCGTTCAATGTGTACTTCGACAAAATAGCATCGGAACCAAAATATGACCCAATGTTGAAGGTTGGTGAGACGTATATTCGTATGACGACGTTGGCATCAATGTGTTGGTCCAGCTTCATAGTACCACAAGATCCTTATCAGTTGTTATTGCAGGAAAAACAAGGGGTCCTTCTACTTGTACACTCATGAAAGCCCGCCGTATGGTGTTCGGAGGAGGAGAGAAAAACTTCTAGAGCCAAACCAAAGCATCGTAGGATATTAGATATGCCAAATTGTTAAATATTCACTGATAGTACCTACTAGGAATATTTATGATCACCCTGAATTGCCGCACTTTTTGTTCACTCTATTTATTTTCGTCAAAACATAAGACTGATGTCGCAATAAAAAAAAATTGAATTGTGTATTTTGTTCCTCATAACAAGACATTGTGATTTGTGCGAATTTGAAAAATCACTTCAGAAATCACTGTAGAAAAAACATCGAATATTAACAGTGGTCAGCATTTACATATTGAAAATATTGTGTCCGTCCATGAAAACAAACACCATCTGAAGAAGTGTTCAGAAATTCACAAATACACCACTAGAAATCACAATAATATTTACATAAGGAAGTTCCATCACATGGAGTACAGAAAATCACCGAAATATACCGGGAGTCATTTCTACTGACTCATCATCATATCAACTTACTGCCTCAATCAGTGAAAAAACAATCTCTGAAGAGATTCAAGACTGATCGTGAGAACAATTCTAACCTCAAATAGTTTCTATGATGTTTCTGAATTTCAAATACATCCAAAATCCATAAAATGATAACCATCTATCTGTTCATTTTCTGACTCAACTGTACTGTATAACTTACTACATTATATTCCGCATCTGTCGCTGACCAGCCTAAAATGTCTATATCTCAATGTTTTCTCGAATTACTTGTGTATTGTGTGTCTCGAAAATGTTTTGGTGATGTCTCAATGTAACTGATGAACTCACATGTATACAAGGCAAAAAGGATAATGAATGTTCTATTCTATTCTATTCTATTCTATTCTATTCTATTCTATTCTATTCTATTCTATTCTATTCTATTCTATTCTATTCTATTCTATTCTATTCTATTCTATTCTATTCTATTCTATTCTATTCTATTCTATTCTATTCTATTCTATTCTATTCTATTCTATTCTATTCTATTCTATTCTATTCTATTCTATTCTATTCTATTCTATTCTATTCTATTCTATTCTATTCTATTCTATTCTATTCTATTCTATTCTATTCTATTCTATTCTATTCTATTCTATTCTATTCTATTCTATTCTATTCTATTCTATTCTATTCTATTCTATTCTATTCTATTCTATTCTATTCTATTCTATTCTATTCTATTCTATTCTATTCTATTCTATTCTATTCTATTCTATTCTATTCTATTCTATTCTATTCTATTCTATTCTATTCTATTCTATTCTATTCTATTCTATTCTATTCTATTCTATTCTATTCTATTCTATTCTATTCTATTCTATTCTATTCTATTCTATTCTATTCTATTCTATTCTATTCTATTCTATTCTATTCTATTCTATTCTATTCTATTCTATTCTATTCTATTCTATTCTATTCTATTCTATTCTATTCTATTCTATTCTATTCTATTCTATTCTATTCTATTCTATTCTTGATTCGAGTTACTCTGTGTTTTCAAGTTGTTGCACCTTCACTTAGACACACTCTGCTTGATTTCCATCCATTGCATGTCTTGCATCGAAATAATCATCATGATGTTCTTGAGAAGGAAAAACGAGCATTTTCATCAACTTGAATATACCAATATATCGGAGGTCATGTCCCGAGACCATAACAAATAGCCGACTACTATTTCCACTCATAATACCACGAGAGATTCAATTAATACCGGAAATTTTTCAAAGAAAACGAATATTTCTGAATTCCAAAGAGAATTTTCTAAATATTCGTGTTCGAAAAAAAATTTCCGGTCTTGAATTGAAGCTCAAGTGGTATTAGGTGAGAGAAGAAAATACTAGGATAATCACGATTTTTGATGGTATCGACATTCGAATAGTAAAGCTTTGTATGTTAATTCGAAAGGATAATAATGATATATAATATCAGATATTCACTTATAGAATCATAAATCATAGAATAAATATTATTGAGTTGAATGTAAAAGTCATTTTACTTCAAGAAATTTCTAGTGTAATTTCATATGCGCCTTCCCCGAAGGCGGAGGAAAAAAAATCAGGAAATTTGTACAGTTGCTATGGTAACAAAATACAGGCTTTTTATCGATCCAAAATGTGAGGTTTAAAATTTTCTTCATGATTCTATTGAGTACCTTGTATTTTGACAATTTGATGAGACCTTATCACCGAACATATATGGTCCTTATATGTTCGGGGACCATTTGGACATTAATAATCTGAATGACGCTCGAGGGTGATATCCTCTCATTATTATTTTCCATGGTCGAATGGAATTGTCAAAATGCAATTTGCTCAATTTGAATTATAGGAAATATCAAATAGTCTCTATTTGTCATTGTCGAGTGATTATGAATCATTAGTGAGGTTATTTCTTGAACAGTAAAGATTCATTCATATAAACATATCAAATGGGTTCATTTTACGTGTATGTCTAATGAAATATGATTCCTGAATATTTTTCGCTGTTGGACTCCACATCAGTTAACCTGCATATCCTGTATATTCTTAGTAATTTTCCATACGCATATTCCATGCCCAATCATTCCATCAGAGTTAAGATCGATAAAAAAACATGAATTGGTTCCAGAACGAACGAACTCTTTACTTCTTTCGGTTTTTTCTGGGATGGATTGCTCATATTTTCATTTGTCCATTACTGCCTTATGACACACCGGCAACTGTTGCTATTAACAGACCCAGAAAACCCTAGTGCGTTATGGAGGACATCATGAATCATAACGCCTGCTAATTGTTTTTTTCTGTAGTTCAAAAAATTAATTACTCAAAAAAAATTTATTCGTGACTGTACATAAAAAGGGACTAATTACTTTCTCTCAAATGGAAATTACAGTTCTTGAATGTTCCTAAAAAATTACTACCAAGTTTGAAGTTCTGTGAGTTGACCGATGATGAACTCCTCGATATGCATTTGGTTACGTTCGGAACGTTAACATTGTCTTTATCGGAAACGGAATGGGCTATCATTGTAGCAATTTAATTGACCTTCGAAGAGATACTTTCTTCAATATAGCTCTCCGCTACCGTACTATAATACTCTTCCATTTTCCATGTATTTTCAATGTTTCAAAGGAAACACCATCTCGAACAAGAAGCATTGACGACGTTCGGCGTAGACAATGTCCGGTGTAACCTTTCGGGTTTTCCAAATTGAGATTTCGCTATGATAGAAGGAACACTTACTTAGTATCTTTACCTACATTGAACTCATTGCATTTATTATTTCTGTAGGTTGAAAAAATCCTACATTGTTCACATCCTGTTGGCCGTAGTGCAATGGACTTTTCAACTAACTTCAAGGCTCCTATTCCGCTTTATTTGGGTGGGGTACAGGTCTTGGTTTGATTGCTGGTATATTAATGTTTTATTTAATGATCAATTTTGATTTCAGCTATGAGTATTTGGTCCATAGACTATTCGCACGATATTTTTGAGAGTGAAATAATGTGAAATCAATAAAAATATTGATATTTTTCATCAGATGAACTCACCAGTTCCTGGAAGTATGCCATTAGGACAGTTTTATTTACGGTATTCGCTCTGTTTTCATCTTTCCATTTCAAAAATGGTCATACTCCTCAACGTCACATTCTGTGGGATCTCCATAATTATCATGAGCACAACCGTTTTTAGTTTCAACTCCTAGCAACCTGAACAACTGAACATTGAAATTTTCGAGTGACCGTGACATATGTCAATCATTGACACTCATAGCACTCTGATATTCCATCGAACATAATAGTCGCTCATATAATCTTTTTTCACCTGAATATTCTCTAATATCGCATATCATGCGACTACAATCACTGTATTCTATCAATCTAATTCCAATCTATTATCTAATTAAACTCACTGTGTCAAGGTTCACAAACATGGTTCTCATACATATGAACAAGGTGTTTCTTTGGGAAAGGAAAACACTTGTAGATAGGAGTCACTGAGTTTATTTCTAATAACCCATAGTTAATGAGCTTTTGACCTCTTTCAACCGATATACAAGATGTTTCATCAATTTTGCCCATCTATTCATTATCTCTTCACTTTCCAACCACCCTTTATATATTTTGTTGCATCAGCAAAAAATGAAATTCATGTCGGGCTTCACTCGAAATTCACAAATTCTTTTTGCCCATGACCAGATTATATATTTGGATTCCCCAATTTTTTTACCATTTCTGGAACATTTTTCAAACGCAATAGAGGGATCCAATTCTCTCTACAATACCAGAAAATCAGACGAAAATAGTCATCCCAAAAAATGCCATATAGTAACGTTAGATATGTCATATAGCAGAATCCCTCCAACTAAATGGCTATTGAGAAACTCTAGTTCAGTAAGAAAATGTTGTATAGAAAATGGAAGATGAACGCCATCTCGAAAGAAAAACATACTAGTAACCACCATGTCATTTGAAAATATTTCAGCTATATGATTATAAATGAATATTTTTGTCTGAAATCCTGGTACCGTATAGATAATTGAAAGACGGTTCAATTGTAGTTTATCGACCCTCCATTCCATTCGAAAAAGTCATCCAGGCCTGGTCGCCATATCGGAAGATAGGTAAACATTTTTTAGCGGTATCAGAATGTTATTCCTGTACTATAATAGAAGCAACAAGAGACGAAAAAATCCGACTCGTCCATAAGTTAAGCAGGGCGATTGCTTTATTGACACAGTGTATACCATTTGATCAGCAATTCGTACACAATATTCGATGGTTTATGATGTAATGAATAATTATTCAGTTGATTTCTTGTATCTTGCACCTGGAAGATTGCCTGATGGTAATTTGATAAGCTATCATATATTGTGTTCGACGGGCAAATCAATTAATCCTAACGCAAACGTAGTTTCTCATCATCAACCTTAGGCCATCAAATAGAAAATAGAGTTCACAATTGTTCGCGAGCTATATCCATTCTGCGATAACTTGAGTCTGTGTGCCATTTGGAACACAAGGAGTTCGAATAACGAATATATTGGAATATAAATGGCATATCGTTAGAGCTAGGCGAAAGGCCGATATGGTTACATGAACTTGTAAACAAAAGAGGATATTTCCTGTGTTCCGAACAGGCTGCCAGTTAGGAAATTTTTGTCAGCAAACTCCGATAGATAAAAATGGCAAACTATTTCGGTATGTATGTATGTATGTATGTATGTATGTACTGGTGGAGCTATTCTGCCTATTTGCCTATCTAACTTCTTCAACCAAAACTCTAACGTACAGCTAACTTGATAACACCATTTTATTCGTTATAGCGGAAAATCACTCAAATACATATCAGTTGTTAGATGGCGACACAAAAATGAAAACAAAATCAGTATTATTGAGAATTGCACAATCAGTGTTATAAAAATATTGATTCAGAAGTAGTAATTTAGGTTACTCCACAATTAATGATCGAACTGCATAATGACACTCTCAAAACATCGATTATTTGTACAGAAATCTGTAAAAATGTCACCATCTTCTGGCGAGTTTCATAACTATTAGGCCATTACAGCGGAAAATGGCGTTAGCGTTTTTGACGAAACAAAACACCATCAGTGAATGCACCAGTGTTTTGTACATCGTTAGAATATCGAAAAAGAAATACGTGTTGTAGGAGGCCATGAGATCGTTCATGCAGTATAGCAAAATCCACTCTTTGACAAACAAACCACCAGAAACCACCCCTACCTTCTGTTTTTCAAATTGCACACTCACGTTTGTTTTGGTTCAACTCACAAATATTTTCATTTCTCATTCAATGATGTATGCAGAATTATGGCAAATGGAAATACAAATGGAATATCAATTTATAAACTAATCTGTGTTTTGAATACTACATTATTAACGGTATTACAAGCCTCAGGAATTTTCTGGGTTGAATGTTCAATATTCATTGGTTGAGTTTCGAAAACAACTCGTTTCAAATATCCCCATAGGAAAAAGTCTAGTGGCGTGAGATCTGGAAAACGTGCAGGCCATTGAACAGTTCCACTATTTCTAATCTACCTACTAACGAATTCAATTTCCTTCTTCACTACATATTATGATGTATCGTTGAATAAAGAACGAAATGAACTGTGAATCAAACCAGAACAAACATGGGGGTGCAATTGGAAAAACAAAAGTTAGGGGTGGTTTTTTGGGGGTTGTTTGCCAGGAGACGGATTTTCCTATGCTACATGAACAAGCTCGTGGTCTCCTCTGACACGTATTTTCTTCCAATTTTATTTTCTGCAAATAATTGAAATATCTGCTGGCTCAATCAGAAGCTCTGGGACACCCGGTGTATATACAGGGTGGGGCATCGTATACGACACGGTCTTTACCGTAACCATACAATATTTCAGAAATCTTTTCAACTGGCTGGATAAAGAATTCATTCATGTACAATTTTAAATTATTTCGAGATATACAGGGTGTTCCATAAAAAAGATACACATCGAAGTTATAGAATAGAACACCCTATATTTTTTGTCTTTTTCGGATTTCGCAGCACAAATGGAGGTGAGTTTCTTCAATGTTTCCTATACCTATCATTCTTCGTTTTCGAAATATTCGACGAATTGGTGAATTGTATGGTACATGTAATTTTGAACTTTCGTAATTGCGTCGATTGTTTGAAGAAAAATTGAAAATATATCTTCATTCATATTTCAATGTCAGAATTCATACTGATAACAAAATTATGGTTGGAGAATTATAATTTATGAAGCTGAAAAAACATTGTTATTTCAAATGACACACCCTATAGTTAGTTACATATTCTGACGTAGAATTTGATCTCTTTTCGACCTGTATCATGGTTCCCTATACCTAAACCCAATACATTTCTGGAAATTTGCGATTTTATTCATAACAGCAGACATCAGTTAACTTTTCACCTATTGTTACTTTCTTCGAATCAATCTAAGGTGGCTAGGACTCTGGTGTCATGCGGACTTTGTTTGTTAATTGTCAACTGACAGTTCGAAAGCGTTTGGTTTGAGAATGCAATTTTGAGAAGTTTCACTGGCGAATTAATCATCAATGGAAGAGAGAATCAATATGCTTCTGATAATTGGCGAGTATCATGAAAATTGCCTTTTAGTGTCAAGAGTATACGCTCAAAAATATCCAGACCTCTCATCCGAATCGAAAGGTATTTGAACGATCACTGCACGAGTTTTGGAGATCTGGAACTGTATCTTATGCGAAGAGAAATTCGATAAAACACATTGCAGATAATGAAGAAAATGGGTCTCTCGTGGTTGGATCTGTCATAGAAGACCCTCATACCAGCCAATGCGAAATTCAAAGAGAAACAGGTATCAACGGACGAAACATATCAAGAATATTGGAAAAATGTAAATTCCATCCATACCACATCCACATGCACCAGGAACTTCATGGAATGGATTTTCATCGCCGAGTTGATTTTTGTGTTTGGGTTTAGGACAGATTGGGTGAAGATGAACACTCTATTGATATAGTTTTGTATTCTGATGAATCAACTTTTCATAACAACGGCCTAGTAAACAGACATAATTTCCATTATTATAGTGATGAGAATCCTTATTTCTTCCGCACAGTTGATCATAGATGGTCTGTTAACGTGTGGGGGGGGGGGGGGGGGGGGATTCTTGAGTCCCAAGTAATAGGTCCTCACTTTTTTGATGGAATTTTGAATGGACGAAAATTCCTCAATTCTTTACGCCATAACCTACCTGAATTCATTTGAAAATGTGCCTTTGGATATCGGACAGCCGATGTGGTTACAATTGGATGGAGCTCCAGCACATTTCCTACGGAATGTCAGGGAATTTCTAGTCACACGTTTCCCTAAAAAGGTGGATAGGGAGAAGCGGTTCGCAAAATTGGCCACCGAGGTCCCTGGATTTGACCTGTATCGATTTTTTTTTATGAGGATACATAAAAAATATTATTTACGACACCCAGCCAACAACAGCTGGAAATATGAAGGAGAAAATAACAGCTGCTTCTCAAACCGTAAATCCAGAAATGTTATTAAATGTTAAAAGATCCTTCGAAAGGAGGTTACGTTTGTGTATAGAAGAAAATGGAGGCCATTTTGAGCATTTACTCCAATTCATTCAAAGAAAACAAACAAAGATCTCCAAGTCAGTCCAGTTGTTTTCTTTGAAAATACTTGGACCACTTTGAGAATGGGTGATTTCCACGAGTTTTTAATGTATTCGTTCATCGAAAGTTTTTTTTCTTGTGTTATTTTTCATTGAGAACTGTTATTGCGATAACCACCAGATATATTTTCGACATGTCTAAATGTCAACGACTTGAGAATGAATATGATAAATTATAATCGCCGTTTTGAATAAAATCGCCAATTTCTAGAAATGTATTAATGTTAAGGTAATGGAAACCATGATACAGGTCGAGAAGAAATCATATCCTACGTCAGAATATGTAATTAACTACATGGTGTGTCATTTGAAATGACAAAGTTTTCCAATTTCATAAATTGTAAGTTTCCAACCATAATATTGTTATCACCCTGTATGAATTTTGACATTGAGATATGAATGAAGGTATATTTCTAATCTTTCTCCAAACAATCGAAGCTATCACGAAGGTTTCAAAATTATTCACAGAGCCAAATAAAAATCATCTTCATGTACCATACAATTCACCAATTCTTCAAATATTTCGAAAACGAAAAATGATAGGTATAGGGAACATCAAAGAAACTCACCTCCATACGTGCTGCGGAATCCGAAAAAAAAAACAAAAAATATAGAGTGTTCCATTCAAAAAAATCAACTTCGATATTTTTACCATTTTTATGGATCTCTAAATAATTTGAAATTGTACATGGATGAATTCTCTTTCTAGAAGAAACATCATTGTGATATGAAGTACGCATTTTGGAATTTGAATATGAATCTCCGTGATTTGAAATACGAGTTGAGTTTTGAGAAAAATTGAAGAAAGGTCAAGTAGAGAACGAAATTTCTGCGATTTCAGTTGGTAAGTATGTAAATATTTTTTTGCTCAATATTTGATACTCGTAACGAATCCATAGATGGAAATAAAAATTACACAATTACTGTTCGTGTATTACTATGGGAATAGTCCTTCTTTCACAGGGTGATCAAATCAAAGATTAATATTGCCACAATACTCTCACTACTCTCATGAATGAATGATTGAATATGAATATTGATTCAACGACTTCAACAGCTGATATCCCGAAAATCAAAGCATATTTGAGTTTTGGAAAAGGGTACTTGAATTCGATATTTTCTACCATAGAATGTTTTTTCACTTGACTTCGTCATTTCTTATCCAAGTTCTGTGCATAAATTATATTTTTGAAATGGAACTTCTGTATTCGACGGTATATTCATATCTATCGAGAAATTTTTACTCGACGAAGGCAATCTTCAAAATTTCAGAAGAATTCCAGTCATTCAAAAAGTATCTGTAACTTTTCGCAGCAGCATCAAAAACAACCCTTACTTTGTTTGAGTTTCTCACAGGAAATAAGGCACGAACCAAACTCTCTCATTTTCACGAAGTTCATGAGGTTCCACAGGACCTGCAGAGTTTTTTTGGAGAATTTTATCGATTTCTCCATAGTATTCTTCATCCCTACTCTAAACATTGAAGTCTCTGCATAGTCATCAGTTTCGACGCAGAAAGTTGCATGTATTTTTCCAATGCAGTTTGACTTCATATTGTCCTTGCTTCAGTTGGAAGAATTCTCAGCGTGAATTATGATTTCTTATCGGAAAATATATCCTCTTGTATTTTTATGTTCTTGAATTTCTATCAAAATTGCCTGATATCTCTTTGGATGTGCCTCCTTTGATCAAATTTACTGGATGTGACTCTTCATCGACATCACTGTTTTTATTTCATCAATCTCATTCCTTTCAGATACCTACAGTCTGGTGATTCTACAATGATGCAGAAACGCATTTCGAAATGTATATTTTTGTTCAAAGAAGTCACATAGTTTCTGTTATCTGATCAGGCACAGATTGTTCATTCCATATTCTGTTTTTTTTCGGGAACCAATACTAGAAAAGATGATATCTTCCTTCGAACCGCTGTTCAGATCGCGTTAACTCATTGAAGATATACCCTGTATAGTACAGCTCAGTCTGGAGTTTATGTTGTCTGACCTGACCCCAAGACCTGTTATTTGACGCAAACTCATTTCAAATATGTCATCATCAGTCAGTAGAGAAATTCAAGTCATGAAAAATATGAATATCCAGAACTTCATAAGGAACAGTTCGTGGCACCGAATTTTCCATAAGATTGATGAATGACTGATTTATTTTTTAGATATATCTATACCATATAACAACAGAGCCTTTTCAGCTGCTGAATCATATCAAAAATCCGTCCAAGTATGCATTCTGGGAGGCCATACTCCACTCGGAAGGACCACCAGTCTCTTGTTGAAACAAAACCCAATTATTTCCAATTTACGAATACAAGGCGAACAAATCGTCAATAATATCGCTGCTGATTTGAATCACATAGACACCAAATGTACTGTACAGCCATTTGAGGGGAACTCTGAAGTATCAAAGGCAGTCAGAGTAAGTAAGTCTTGATACACTACATGTATGACACTTTTCTCGTCGATGTTCGAACTCTATTCGATATTCTCGTCGATATTGACTATGGGTATCATCGAGAGTGATGACTGTGAGTAGATTCATGATGATCTTCCATTCCAGAGTGCGGATATAATCTTATTCCTTACAAAGGAAAGACTCAGAGAAGATACTCCGTTAGTAGACAGAGTTCTAGCAGAAGGAAGAAGAATTTATGAGTTTTCTAAAGAATGTACAGTACATGCACCGCGATCAGTCATTGTGGTTGCAATACCGCCAGTATCGGTGACGACACCACTAGTAGCCAATGTATTCAAGCAGACCCACTGGTATCATCCTGGAAGAATCATTGGCTCGGCCGCGATTGCACAGGTCAGTGAAGGAAACATTGCATTTCCAAAAGACCACGATGATTTTCAATATGACTAATCCATTCACGATTCATCATTTAAAAACGATCTGCCCTGAATATCCAATAAAATGATAATATTATGCAAAATAGACAAGGCACGTCGATTTTTATTTCGAGGTTGGCATATTATCAGTTAGGGTCAATTCACCCCTATCTCCTACAACCAATTCCCATCATTTTTCCAAATTGTCGAGTGAGAAGTCATTTGATATGCCTCGAATTAGCTTCTCAACTATATACAGGGTGTCCCTCCTGAATCGTTCAATATATGCAAAATTATAAATAGGGCAAATTTTAAAATTTGGTGGCATACTACTGTTGATGTGGCCAATTCGACTTGAATAATTTCAAGATACTGGCAGTTCCGGTTGTACCGGAAGTTGATATTACCTTGCTGATTGCTCTCTGAAGAATTCTAAGCAAATTTCGACAATAATGTTATATACCTAAGTCTAGCCGTTTTCGATATAATTTGAATTTTATATCAGAAATGACGATGTTCAGGCCTGAACATAAGTATCGATTTATCCTTTATGGAACGTTCAATTATCCGATTGGGGTTGGTTTCCTTATAGGAGGATATCTACTTCAGTATACTGTGTTGATACTTCGATGATGAATAAGTGCAAGGTGATCAGAAACTAACATTGAAAATTACTTGGGAAAAATCGTTGCCATTTTTTTCAAGTCGAAACTCCCAAAAAAGTGAGTTTCAAGTTTTCATTCATTTTCGAAATAATATATCATCTAATACACTAGAGAAGATTTCCTTCTATGAAGTAATCAACCCTTATGAAATAATTGAAGGTTTCATATAGGAGAAATTGATAGTTATGTTCAAGCTTGCATTATGCATGGAGTTTGCATAGAATTGTTCGTAGAATCAAAAATGAAATGATATATAGGGTGTCCCAACTTGATATCAACTTCCGGTACAACCGAATGCCAGCACCTTGAAAATATCCTGGTCGAATTGCCTCCATCAACAGTAGTATGCCACCAAACTCTCAAATTCGCCCTACTTATAGTTTTCCACATATTGATCGATTCAGTTCCAGGAGGGACAACCTGTATATAGTTTCTCTCCTTCCACTGACAAGAGACGGTAGATACTTGGCATTCGCAAATTGAAAATCGATAGTGGATCAAATTGTGTCTCTTATTTCGAGATAAAAATCGTTCATGTCTCGGTAATTTTTATTATACAGTGCTTCTCCCCTTCTCTCATCTTTCGAACGATCATTCATGAGCAAGTGAAATTTGGAAAGTGAATTTTGAAGGTTGTAAACTTGCCTACTGGTGATGATAGATGACGAAATCGTCAAAGATGACGTCACAAGGCCATTGTGACCAATAATTTCAAATGGAACTCTACGGCAAGCGACACCTCTTTCAAAAGAGACCGAAAGAACCAGTTTTGGCAAATCGCTTTTTAAAAAGTAAAGAAGTGATGAATTAAATCAGTTAATAATAAAATTCAAAATTCAAGCTCCGCCACTGGATAGTTGTCAAATAACCCATTCAGAAATATTCAGTTTCCAAATTTCACTTTTTTTCTTATCTGTGTATAATCGTTCCAGAGATGAGAGGGAGAGGGGACTTTTGAGAAGCTCTGTATATTCAAGGTGGATCGTTTTTAAATGAACAGACTTTATACACTCAACATGAATTCTAGCAGCGAGTAAAATGATTAATTGAGTTCAAGCCTTGAATTCAACTGAAAATAATCTGTCAAATTCATAGTTTTGCTCTCATTGGCTAATGAAGCTTTTTTTATATTGAGGTTTCTGTAGAGTCGCAGGCATGATAATAAATACCTACTCAGTTATGTCAGCAGTAGGCTTTTCAAAATATCAACGTAGAGTTCAGTTGGTTACCTGAAACATTTCAGGAAATGAAATATTTATGAACGATTTGTAGAAATATTTATGAACGATTTGTAGAAATCACTTTATGTCGCCGATATGAGAGGAACTCCAATTTTTCCCCTCATATTTTTCTATAGTTATTCTGATCAGATCAGATCTTACCAACGAAAAAACATTTATCAAGCGATTAACTTTTCCATTTTGAATTCTAACAAACGTTCAGTTGAAAGAATAGAGACACTACTAAGTCGGTATAGTTCGTGGATTGACTGGATGATGATAAATCGTCAAAAAGGAAATCTTATGACCAATCGTAGTGATTTCTCAAACGAAAATGTACTTTGAATTTGAAATGAATGAAGTTGGGTGCACTTCCGGTGTTCTCATTTCTCTTGATCCAAACTATGAACCGCGAAACATTGTATTGAATGACCAGTTGAGTTATCTAAATGCATTTGCCATCGCACTTTGATCGTCTGACCTTCCTCTCTACAATAAGAACACTCATCAATATCTTGGAATAGAATTCACGTAGTTTGTACTACCATGATGACCACAGAAGTATGTGAACGGCAGGCCCTTTTTCTAGATTAAACTGAATACTTTAGTAGGAAGACATCAAGACTTGAATCCCTTCATTTGCCAAGTCCCTATTATAGGAGGTCCAGATGTAGACCTTGTGGTACCCCTACTTAGCAGAGCAAAACCTGTGGAACTATCTGACAAGTAGTGATTTGTTACTCGTTTGCTCATGAACTAATCCGGACGTTAACTTTATAGGGCTGCAGAAAAACTCATGGCAAAGTTCAGAGGTGTCGAAGAGGACGATTTCCCGAAAATAGATTGCAGAGAAGATTTCACAGAAAACTGTTCTCTGAGTGAGGCATTCGCTCTCAACAATATGATAACCAGTATAGGATTAGGGATATGTGGAGATCAGCAAGCAAACTATAATGCATTTGTGAGATCGAATGCGATATCAACCTGTCAGTGAGTATTCCTCATTCAGCATACTATATAAAATATGTCAACATAGATAATGCGATAATCAGTAATCAGTAACGAACAATATTTTATTAATGAGCGATAAGCACCTCACATGAATTCATAACATCTGTCTAATCTTCGTTCTTATAACTCAGCCGAAACACACACATTGTTGATATCCTATGTATGTAACATCATACCATTCTCTGTGGATACACTAATCTCAATTGCTCAACACCATCTTCGAATATCAGAGAATTGAAAAATAATAATTGGAGAATTGAATAATGAATAATGGATATTTAATAATCATTTGGACCACTTTGTTATTGTCACTACCACCATTTCTTTTCTATCATTTCATCAATGTTGCTGAGCACCTTCAATATTTGCAAAATAGAAGAAAATACTACACTCGTTATTTTGTAGCCCTTCTTGCTTCATTCATCGTTACTTTAACTCAAATAAAGGATATACAGTTGGAATTAGTCATTTCATCTACAGTTTCCTGGAAAAAATATGAAAATTCATCTAAAAATGTGAGAATTACCAATTCTCAACTTCTACCAAATATCAACTCTCTGCGTATTTTTGCATATGGCTTTACTATTTTCGTACATCTACATGTACATCTTAATGAATGGATCTTAAGAAAATGGTATTTTGAAAGAATTTGGATCGTGTTTCAAAATTATAGTCAAACAACAGCCTTCTCAATAAACCTGTATGATGACGAATACGCCATCATCAAACATAAGACTGGATATACAAGTTGCAATCAGTCATATCATCTTTAATCATTAAAAAATATGAAAATTGACCTGAAAATAAAAAATAAATAAATCGAACCTAACATTTCACTAAATATTACCGAATTGTTGCTTTGGTTGTTCTGATGACTATTGTTGTTTTTCTTGCATATTATTCTCATTCAATAATAATAATAGTAATGATAATAATAATAATATTAATAATAATAATGATAATAATAACAATAATGATAATGATAGAGAGTTGAGCTTATTGTCGGCAATGGAAATATCCGTTACATTTTACTCAATTTTCTACATATAGGTAAAGTTACAATTTGGAGACTGGAAATACATAAATATATATATTCAGTTTGTATTCGTGTATATATAGGTAAGTATGAAAAATTACTCATGGAAGATCGTTGAAAGAAATGTGTTCGATTAGGGGAAGAAGAGATATACCTTTTGTGACTTGAATTAAAAATTCAGTTCTATACTCAATTTCATCCCACAAATGAGGAGGGCCCTTAGTAAATATTATGCTATGGAATAGGGTCACTGCATGTACATTGCGTCTATCTTCTATGCTCATCCACTGAATTTCCGTCAATTTGGAGGAAATAGTTTGATATTTGCGAATGCCAAATATGAATCTTAGGCATAATTTCTGAACTCTCTGAATTCTGTCTATATCTTTCCTTTTGTATCACTGCACGGTCCAGCATAAACAGCATCAGTAATTGGAAGGCTCGATACCAGAGATTGTGTTGATTGACTTCTCAAAGACTTCGATAACAAATGGCGACATGTACGTTAGTTACATTACAGTAACATTCTCAAGCTACCCTATGCTCTCTATATGAAGGTTTCTTGCGAAATATTTTCTTGTTATTCAATATTAATTATCGTTCCCACAGATTGACGTTATCGTCGTTGACGATTATTAGATCAGCATCAAACTTGGCAAAAAACATTGTTTGTCATCTGCATATTAATGGAAAGAACAATGCTCTAGACAAGATGGTGCATTACAAGCGTATATGCTGAATAAAAGAATGCCAAAAATCGGTCCTTGGGGAACTACACAGATTGAAAGTTCCTTCGATGAGACACCGTTTCTGGTATACAAAATAAAACCTTTGTTCGAGATAATTGCTCATCAATTTGATCTCATTCTCAGACGAATCAATGAGATGTGTGATATTGATATCAACAAACTATGCTGACAGCTCATTTAAGCACTATGTCTGTAACTCTTCTACTATAATCCTCAAGTTTGGTCCTCCAGGAAATATAGGTATTTCACTTTTTTTTTATCTGTGGACAACACGAAAGGGAAACCTATGATGTTCGAGGAACATCGTGTTAGCCAGCGGTGGAATTTTGGGAGAGTATGAAGGTGTTGGAATTTTTCTTGAATGTTTGGAGGTTGTAAGCATCAGGAAAGACTTCACTAGGCAAAGAATTCCATAACTTTGCCGCTCTATTGAGGAATGATGCCTGGTATAGCGATGTTCGACAGGTCTCGAGCCTGACAGTGTAGGAGTGACCAGCTTGAGCTCGTCTGGTTTGTCTACTAGGTATCGCGCGTGGTGGCATAATAGATGATATCTCCGTTGAGCACCGACCATGAAAGTACCTATAAAAAAGGCATAGATCGCCGACCTTTCTACGATGATCTAGAGAGGTCGAATTTGTGCTTTGTAGATCATAAGCAGCTGCTGGAATGTGAAGTATCTCTTCGCACGGAATAGAAAACCAAGTTACATTCATACATTTTCAAAAAAGTCACGATGTTTCTCAAATCCGTCAGATGTGCTCCAATAATAATGTCATCGATCTGTGTTCTCATTATCTACTGTCACCGAACAACAAGTTGTACTTCGGTGCTACTGCGAAGCTGTGGTTGTTTGCGACCGACTTACCATATACGATACCAATAAAGTTGCATAAATCATAACCTTCAGTGAGTTTCCATAAATTTCTCATTGAAATATCTGAAGCGATGAACAGTTGGCTGGATTCTCCTATTTACTACATATTTACTTCTTGGTGATTTTGAAATTATTGGTATTCAATATTCCCAGCGATATTCATTCACAAGAAAGCCACTATCAATGACTTTGACTAGAAATCGCAGTTGCCATCGCAGTTCCACTGGACTGTATCCGGAATTAGTACACCCTGATTGAATCCACCCTTATTTTCAGGCATCTACTGACGACTCTCCAATTTTCTCGTGGAGGAGTTGTTCATAATCATGGCATACCACAACTAACGAAACTAGAACTAAAGATGTTTGAAAGAGCTGTTCTAAAGATAAAAGAGCGAGAAGGTATGGCACAAGAAATGATGGACTTTATTGAAGGAAAGTTTGACGTGCCTCCTTTCAAATCCAGAGATATGGAAAAGAGGAAGATTCTACAGCAATCTGTGATACGATAGCAAAATTAGGTCTTCAATGATTCGTTCCATATAATTTGAATACAATGTTGTAATACAATGCTTGAGTTCTCGAAAAATCTGACGATGAAATTTTCTTCAAAGTACGTCGAAAAGAAAATTATTGAGCTTTACAATGATTTTGAAATGTAACAAGCTCTAGTTAATTTCTAGAATGGCAATGACACTTTTTATTGAATGTTCAATGATCATCGATTCAATGAGTGTGGAGTTTCTGGATGTTCACAGTTTTGAGGCAAATACAATTTCAAGTGATGATGATTTCCAGTGATGGTTTACTGAAAAATATGGCAAATTTGAAATTTGACTAACAGAAAATATACACCTTGTAACAGGACAGAATATAACGATCTGATCGAGACACGTGTTCCTATGCAACCACACCTGATGATATCCAATATATATTTCCATATTGCAGAAGCAATTTTCCTCCAAACATACAATGTGGCGCAAAGTCCAATATCACGGTTGCTATTTAATTCAGAAAAAAATCCTGGGGCACAAAAGACCATTCTACACGCCATATTCAAAAATTGAACCCGCTTAGGTCAGCTAGCAACTCTATCTCACACTTTGAGTCAAGGAAACTTATGAATTAATAAGGTCAATCAAAATATAGCCACGATTCCTTTTGATTATGAATATTGAAACAGCTGATCATACATCCATTATAACCAAGTTCCAGAATGATTATGATACGGCCGGTTACCTACCTTAGTGGAATGAGTGGTATAGAGAAGATTCTCAGTGGATTGTTAGTTCAACCAGACAAGATACTGGGTGGCCCAATAAAAATGAAACAAGGCCGATTTGACATAGTTATCGATCTCAGAAAAAAAAAACTCGAACCGGTTGATTTTTATTTCGAGGGAGAAATATTTTGCGCATGTTTTCAACTTTTTCACTTCAAACCCCTCGGAGGGGTGAGCTCCAACCCTTGAATCTCAAATGAGATAAGGGGAGAGGTGACTCATCATTTTGAAGGTGATCGAAATCTCTTACCAACGCTTCCTTGGCTTTTGGAATTCAATGCAGTAGTTCTCGAGTAACGTTTTTTCCCTTTCATCACTATTTCTCATTTTGTAGTTAGAACGATGTTTTTTTTTAATCCTGTCCTATCCAAAATTACATAAAGAATCATTTATTTCAATGTCAGTTCCTTGATCTCTCAGTAAAATGCAAACCTCGTTTTGTTATCATCGGGCCACCCTGTATATCGATCACTAAACTCCATAGTTGCTGAAATAAATAGATATCGAGTTGTATAATGGGTTGGTACCTATTTGAACATTTTGTTTTCTTGCTCTTATTGAAGCAAGATCATCTGTGGATTAGAAGCATCTGGAACAACATAGTTTGTGATTACTAGTGAAAATTCAAATTCTTACAATTTCACTATTTATTTTGACTACGAAAGCCTCAGGTCATGAATTCTTGTTGGGACTATTATGCTATTGTTGTGTGTTTCTGAAATCTTATAGTTATTGAAATATAAAATATTCAATTGCCGCAGAGGCACATTTCCTCTTTCCAGACAGAAGCCATACTTTGCCGACGACTGTTGTATGAAATATTCTTGATGTATGTGTCTCCTCAAGCATCCTTGATAATAAATCGAATCAAAAGAGATACGAGAAAAGGTGTTTTTTGTACAACTCGGGGTCACCTGACCCATAGATGTGCAAAAAAATTTCGAAGGAATCACATGGGTATACGAAAAATAAAGGAAATAGTTAGTTGAAAGATTGAGGAAATTCTTTTCGCTTGCGGGAAGGATTTATCACTAGGAGCAACATGGGCGTATGGAAAAATAATACCAGGGATGAAAAATCAATGGAAATTTGTGGAAAAAACAACGTGATGATCAAAGATGACGAATCATAGATGAGAAAAAAAAACTAGAAGTTCCGTAGCGCAAAATTTGAAATTTAAGTGGGTTCCAAGCGGCCGATGATTCCTTTTTCGTGTAGCAGATTCATTCGTCATCTATGATCGTCATTTATGATCGAAGAGCAAAATAGTGTACAGGGTAGGCCAAATTGGATACTTTCAAAGAAGTATATGACAAACTTGATGGTGAAAACCGCATATCTCTATCTGTCATCGCTTATGAGTCACAGCATTTTTTTCGAAAATTTGCATAACTGATAACAAATGTAATCCCATACATTCCCGGAATATCTGAAGAAATTTAACGTGTTGGTGACAAGTTTCGAGTGAAAACAGTATCCAAGACAGAAAATACAGTGAGATCGATTTTGACTAATACAAAACCGACAAAATAGAGAACAATAAAAAAAATTGTATTCACAGTATACATACCATGTGTGTGTGGAAAATATTATACCGGTGAAACCAGCAGGCCTCTATCAGTAAGGATGAAAGAGCATAAGAACAATATAAAGAAAAGATATACTGACAATCAAAATTAGCTGAACATATCCTTACTGAAAATAGACAACATATGGCCGATTGGAGTAATATTGAGATTATAGGGAAAGGAGACAACAACCAAAAACGGAAAATCAAAGAGTCTGCTTGCATTCTCCTGAACGGATACAATAATATTGCTTCTTGTTCAGTTGATATAGATAGAACTACCCACTTCTGAAAACTGAACATGAGAATGGAAAGGTCAATATCAATTAATGAAAACACTTTGTAACCAGAATTCCTTCGTCTTCCAAATTGTCACTTTTCTATGTCAAAAGCAACTGCACATTGAGAAAATTTGGGAAGGAAAGAAAGTGTTTCAAATGTGTTGAGAATGGGAGCAAATTCTTTCCCGAAACGTCCTCTAAGATGAGTAGAAGTTTTATTCTCATTGAATATATTTGTTTTTCCAAATTTTTCGAAAACAAGGTTTCACTGACAAATAGAGACTTTCTCTTTTAGGTATCTGAAGGTTCAATTTCAAGGGCAGTGACATTTTGAGGCAGATCACAAAATCTGTCCTTACTACAAATATATTGAAATATTTTCAATAACTTCCTTTTTTTTTAGAAACGAGTGGAGAAAATCTCACAAGAAGCTGAAAGGAAAAATATCGAAATAATCATAAGTCTGATATGGTTTCCGATCATGCGTAGAATTTTCATCGAATAAATTCGCTTAAAGTATTCGAGTGATGGAAATAATAAAATTAATGGTTAGACCTCGTAGAATAACTTTCTTATCTCAATCAATAGAGAATAGTTGAATCATTGATATTGATGTATCCCAGCTGTTAGAAATTATTTTTTGAAATATAAGGAGGGTATTTCAAGACGGATCTTCTTCCTTTTTTATAGTCAGAAAAATCCACACAGCGGAAATTCCAATATAAACCGATAAAAAAGCAGCTGGTAGTCTTGAAGTTTGTAATCCAAGGAGAGAATAACCTCAAATAATAGGTACTGAAACATTCCATCTTTCACTATGGAAATACATCAGGAAAATAGGAATGAAGTTAGATCATGAGCAATTTGTTCAGATATATCAAAAGCTGTGCAAGGCTTATCAAGCGTATCGGTATTGTAAGTGGAAGTGCAGATATTCGGCTATAGGAAAAGAGGAACTGAGAGCAGATTTACTGATGGAGAAACAACCAAGGATGTTCCTGAACCAGCAGGATTCAGCTGAGGCAGAAGTCGAAGAAAACAGTGAAAGTTGCTCGAAGATCTAGAGAGAAAAGCGTTCTGAAGTCCACAGTTGGAGTAACTGTGAGTTTTCAAATTCTTTATATAATGTTATTGCTGGAGTTTGAGGAACTGCTGATGATGATGAAGATGATGACAATAATATATCGAAAATACAATAATACGCCACTTGATTGATCATGTCGGAAAGGATTGGACATGGACTTTCTAATATTCGGAGGCAAACCATGAAGTTGACAATCATTTATAAGTCAGTTCAGTATAAAAGTTTGAAAATGTCATTATACTGACGATGAAGAGCTATTGAAATTACAGAAATGATACTGTATCATTGATACTGAACAAATGAGATTTTGTTTTACACATACAATTATTCGCTCCTTATTGAACGAAACCAAGTCAATTCCGTTCATCAGAGCAGATTATTCAAATACTCTCAAAAATGTTCAAGAATCAAACCAAGTACAGATGCTTCGAGTAACGTAAACTTTAGAATGATATACATACAACTTTATTTTCTGCTGAAATGCCACTATCTATAACGTGTATTTCTATCCTTCCCACCAATTTTGAACGACTGTTTGAACCAATCTGGGTGACCAAACATGATGTAAGCATTCTGTTCATCTCACTCTGTCATCGATTCTCTCTATAGCTTCTCTCTGTCGAAATGATGCATGCCGATCAAAGACATTATATTATATATTATCTACTAGATCAAGCTCAGAGAGAGAAAGGAATTAAAACGACCATAATAGAGAGACGTAGCGATCAAAAATCAACTGACTTTTGGCAAAACATTTTGATGTGCCAAGCTATTGTATTGAGAAATACGACATTTTCAGTTAATCTCATTCGGATCGAGTTGATAGTGTAAGATAATCCACTCAAATCATATTGTTTAGCGAAGTTTATTGATCCAAACGAGTGTGTTAAAACAAAGAGACACAGTTTGAAGTGGTGTTGTCCTGGTCGGCCTATGGCTCTACTAATAGATTTTATATTGATCATAATGAATCATTAAGTACGTAAGTTATTGAATGATGTTGAAGAAATTTCCAATAGATCCTAATTCTCGTTCAGGAGAAGGCGGAGAAATCCAACCAATGAAAACAGCAAACGAGAAAGAGGCAACCAGCAGTGATCAGCTGACTGTTGGCATAATTGCACTTTTTTTGTTGCACATCCATAAGTAGATGGGGCAAGGGTGCATCTAGTAGGGAATATGAATGATATTATATCTTTCATGACGACATATCATTGAACGAAATTTGGTGTTATTTGCCACTCTGCTGTTTTATGATAGAAAATGTTCATTTACTTCTATCAAATCCTAGTATTGAATATATTTTGAGTGACATGATCACATGGAACACTATACAATGGAAACGACATTAACCATTTCTGTGCTCAGCACAGCAGAATGATAATTCCTTATCATTTCATATACCAACTATAACAATTGGGAATATTGAAATAGAGAAATGTAGCGGGGGTCAAACATCTAGGTACAATGTTTCCAATGTCCAAACCTCTTCCAGTTGAATAATAGAGTTTGTACTTACTATTTTATTATTCAAATGTAGCAACTCGCGTTCTGCCAGTCTTCTCGTAGCGCTTTCCTTCCTTTTGCGTTTATATTGATTGTACTTATAGAACAGATACATTCCAGGAAGGGCCAGAACCACGAATGGCTTCATGAGCGGGTTGGATTTGGGACCTTGGGGCATTTCAGGAACTGAAACGAAAAACAATGGATAAATTCACACTAGAACAAGTTCAGATAAAATATGTGAGTCGGTTGAATAAGAGTACCGTTCAGAATTCAAAGTTAGTGATTTGTGGAAAATTACAGCCAGTATATGCCAGCTGAACACTGGCAGTGTAAGATGTTAAGAAGTTGAGATGCCACTCTAGTGAGTGAACAGGAATGAATTTCAGCTCAACAGCTAAATATGAATTCAATCTGATGGGCAGAATTTAATCACCATGACTACGTAATGTTCCAACTCTAGAGTCTTCTAGATATTGTATCAGATTGTATGATAGTCCTATGTATTGTATGACTCCTATTGAAGAAGAGTAAATAATAATGTGAGTCAAAGTTGTCGCGACGGCATCAATAATAGAAGGTCACTCCCTACTCTCTTATTATTGAAGATCAGAATATTATCAGTTGATCCAGGCTAGAACAAAAGAAGAGCTTTGCCGAAATCTTCACTGTGAAACATCTTTCCTATATAGAGATATCAATCGGATTTCGATTTTTCACCTCAATTTTTGAAAGTTTTGAATGCATTATCATTTTAGGCACATCGGATAAGAGTAGGAAGAGAGATCTACAACTTTGGAAATGTTGAGCACGATTACAAGCTTCCACTCATTCGTAAACAAAACCGTCAGCAACCGATATATACCTATACATAAGTTGTGGTTGATGAGAACCCAATGAGAGATATAGTTAGGTAGTCAATAACATCTGCTCTAGCCATATAATTAGGATGATGGAGATGAATTCCCACACTAATAATTCCTCTTGTTGTTAACGGAATTTGCACACAAGCATTTGATTCGATGATTTTCAGAGTATGCAATTTAAATATGGAGGATAATGATGGATATGCATATGTATTTTTTGACCTTTTTGACCTTGGACTGATCTATGACCTCTCACCATGGCCTGTTTCAGTATATTTTCTGTAGTGTGTAGACTGTGCCAATCTGAGGAGAGCAGAAGTTACAAAACTAATCGATGTATATTTTAAGAACTGTAAGTTCTTAGCCAGCTGAACCAAATCTTTCATATTTCACCTGAGCGATATGACAAAAATAACAATATATACTGAGAACTCCTGGTTATTGTTCACACCGATCTTTGCAGGATTGCAAAATTGAAGGATAAGTCTTTTCAATCGGATGCCCTCATTATTATTTTGTGCTCATGAAAATTATAACATTCTTCTTATAAAAACCAGGACTAGAGTGTATCTCGTGAACGCATGATTTCGGATCCTAAAAATATTAATCAGCTGCTTACTATGGAATGTACTAATTTCGCTTCCACATTATTTTCCTCAAGCGAATATACAGGGTGAATATCAAAGTGAGTTTTTTCTCAGCAGGGTATATATCTCGCCAAAAAACAGTTGAAATTTTGAGTTTTGAATTTTGAGATAACGGAGTATAGTTATTTATATGACAATGAAATTGAGAGTTTTCATTCATCATCAGTAAGTTTGGAAAATACCAAAACCGGCAGAAATCACAAGTAACTACATATCATGAAAATTTTATTGGAAATTGAACTTGAAAATCACTCTTTAGTAACAATCAAGAATATTTTCTATCTATGAACATGTTATTGATAAGAATCATAAGATGAACTATGATAATGCAAAAATTCTTGATTACGAAAAAATTCCTAATAAACGGGTTTTTCTTGAAATGGTACATATCAACAATAATGAAAAAACAATGAATAAAAGAACAGATATCAAGGACCTCAGTTCGATTTATTGAAATTATATGAAGATGATAATACTTCACCTCGTCCACCTTGAGTTCATTTATTCAAACATTTTGTATATTTTCTGCATCACTCATAGCAATCATATAGTTTTGAATCAATGTCCTCGATCAACCTCGACAGTTTTGTGAATGCATTTTACAGTTTTATTCATATATCTATGTTTCTTCTTGTAGCTGATATTGTATATAATATTTCATGTTAGTGAGTAATTTTCAATTATCATTTGTGAATATTTATTCATTATATCCTTCATTGTAGTTCGTCTTGACAAAGAAAATAAACATTTTCGAAAGCTCGACACCAAACAACGATTGCTTTCCACGAAGATTGAAGAATATTGTATACGAACAGTCACGAAATTCGACATCATATATATATATATATATATATAAATAGGGTACTTTGGCAGTTGCGAGTATTGAATTCAAAATTCTCTAACTCAAAAATGGATATCGCCGTTTTTTCATCATGGCGAAATGATACACATCTCTGTCAAGATTGAAAATTTTCACTCAATCCGAATCGACAGATATCACGCGTGAATCATTTAGGGTATTGTCACCAATAGTACTCCGTAGATAACTCTTGATCATTTTCACTGAGCAAAAAAAAACGTTTATCGGTAGCTGTTGTCACGGGTAAGGTCAGAATCAAACCTGTTGATTTCAATGATTCCCTATAAGCTTCTGGTAATGTATTCAATAGATCTCAGAGGGGGCAGTTGCCCTTCCTTCTCCCAAAATGACGCCCATGGTTACGTGATAGAATCTAAAATGCGGGTGAAACAATTCGAGGACGCGATGATTTCATTTTATAAATTTGTATTGAGTCTTGGATTCGCTAAGCAACAAATGGAGAGAATTTCGAACAATTTTCGTGAAATATCTTATCATATTTCCTCTAGTAAATCTTAGATTATGGAAAGTAAATATTCAATGCACGAAACCTCAAAATACCTGTCCCTACGTTATCTTGGATTTTGTATACAAACAATTTTTGGTCGAACATTTTGGCGAGATATATACTGTCGAAAAAAACTCACTTCAAAATATACTCTCTAAGGGGACGTATGCAGCCTCCATATCAGTAGAAAATGAAGAAATATCTACGCTGGTGTCGGTTATAGTTTTTTGCAAGATGATCATTCGAAGCAAACATGTATGGAATTACACGTAAGTTCATGACATTCCACACCTGAGATGATTAGAACACCCTATTGCTTAACATCACAAATTTACAATTAGATATATCAAAACCCACCTTTTCATGAAACAAGGTCAACTACAAGAAGTTCATACGTAAAATATTGAATAACGTGCATAGAAATTGTGAAAACAATTCAAAACCAAAACAATAACAACTATATCATCTAAATTTGGCACGAAGCAGCTATCGGGAGAGTGCGAGAGGAAGAGAGACCGAGAATCGTATTGTCACCAGCATTGCATTTGGTACGCCCACCGATCGAAAATCATACCGACGCCGTCGTCGCGACGCTGTTATACAGCACACTGCGGCTGGTTAGCGCTCAATAGGTGATGGGCCTCCACAAGCACATGCGCCGCCGGCAGAACCTTTATAGGCCCTCTTATCGCCCACATCTGCCAAACCATCTACAGGGTGGGTCATAACTATTGGGACAGTTAGGCTGACGGACCAACATATGGCGATGGGACCAGATATGCCTCGGAAAATCGGCACAGAGGCATAATTTTATACAGAGAATATTATTTTATGTATTTTTCCACAATATGTTATAGGATACGTCACAAGGTGAAACAGACTGGTAACTTTTGTTGACGAAAAATTTCAGTAATCATAATTATTTATGGCATGAACATCATTTCTACGTAATATTGGTACTCTTAATTTTTCAGCTTTTTGTGGGATTTTCTCTCCTCGTTCCTAAAAAATAAAGTTGAAATTAAAAAAATTATTTCAGTATATTCGTAGTAAGGACAGATTTTGAGATCTGTCCCAAAATGTCACTGCGCTTGAAATTAAACCTCTAGAAACCTAAAAGAGAAATTCTCTATCTGTCAGTGACACTTTTCAGTGTTGAAACCAAGGTGGATATAGGATGGTGAAATAACTCTTCAATTGTTTCTTTCCAAAACATGTAGACCTGTCAAACGACCTCACTAAGGCCGCACCACTTGAGTATAGATGGCGATACGATCGTCGATCCGGTGAAGTCAAATCCGCTTTTACTGATAATGACGGATACCTGACAGTGATGGATAGCTAACAGTTCAGTTTCTACATTTATGTTGAATTTCAAATCCACATCGTGTTTCCAGCATTTCCAAGATAACCTTCGAGATCGGCATAGGTGACGCCACCTAGTTTCGATCTTGGGAAGCCTTAGTAAGGTATTGAAATCCGACAAAATCAAGTAGGCGAAGGTCTACAACTTTTTCTAGTGGCTGGGTATAGGGAGTTGAGACACCAGTCTTTATTTACATCATGGTTGAAACCAACCAACATTGTGAAAACTTGCGAAGAGAAGTGTTCTCATTATGTTGAGAGCGGGAGCAAATTCGTTCCCGAAACGTCCACTGAGATAAGTAGAAGTTTTATTCATATCAAATATATTTATATTCCCAAATTTTTGGAGAACAAGGTGTCAAGGACAAATAGAGAATTTCTCTTTTAGGTTTCTAAGGGTTCAATTTCAAGCGCAGTGACATCTTGGGGCAGATCACAAAATCTGTCCTTGCTTCAAATATATTGAAATTTTTATAACTTCTACTTCATTTTTTAGAAACGAGAAGAGAAAATCCCACGAAAAGCTGAAAAATGAATTTACCACCTCCTCGAAAAAATTACAGACAGTATTGGTACTCTTGTTTGAACACGATATTTCCATCCGTTTTCGAAGTTTCGGAAGGAATGTCAGATGATTGTTGATGATCAATGTCATTTCTTCTGAGTGAACTTTTTTGCTGTGGAATTATAGTCTATTGTTGCGTTTCTACAAGCTACCATATACTTCCTCGATTGGAATGCCTCGTCACAATCATTTTACTGATCAGTTCATATTCAGACTTCAAAGCGAACAGACATACAAAAAACTACGGTAAATGCATGGTGATTGGAGAACAAAGCATTGATGAAATCCAACAGGTAAAGGAGAGCATAGCTGAAGCAGAAAATGATTCGTGGTACAATATCATGGAAGGAGAAATTCCCACAGAGAAATTCCATCAGCTGAAGAAGCCCAAGATTCCCCATTGCTGAGCCCAGTTGACGATTCAACACCGTGTCCGAACCAACAAGCGGAGAAAAATAAAAGGAAACGAACATAACGCAAAAATAAGAACTCTGATTCCAGTAGTGAAAAAGAAATCCCAAATCAATATCGAAGCGAAATAAGAACAATGAGACATATAAGGAGTGCACGGGTGCTGGGGATTAAAGCACAGACTCTTCATACTGACAAAAAAATTCCTTCTAGAACAATGGTGAGTTTATTCACAATCGCATCAATTAATGTCAACTTGAGCAAATAAGCGAATAAGCAAACAACAGCTGGTTCTTAGGGTAGAGGCACTGCGATGATGTTCAGTGAACCATTTCAAATTGAAGATACTCTAATATCTGCCTCGACTAACAAATATCGTTTCATGAATTTTTTCAGCCCATCTGGTTCGAAAAATTATGAAGAGCGAAATGAGTTTTTCTTCAATGCATTGAGCACTCATCTAGATTTTAATTTACCAAAAATATTGATTGGAGATTTTAACTGTATGATAAAGCTGAAAGATGCGCGTAACGTTGAAATACTTTTCTGCAAAACTCTGTACAATGTTATTCGAGACCTGAATCTGAAGGATATGTGGGAAGTAGTGCTTGAAAATCAGGTAGAATATACCTTCGTTAGGAGCAACTGCGCTTCAAGAATCGATAGAGCTTACATTTCTGAACAAGAATCAAACAAGATCCATGATATACCCATAGCTTTTTCTCACCACCATGCACTCCTTTCGAAACTTAGAAGTGAGCGTATCAAAATAAATCAGCATGGATTGGGCTATTTCAAAATATCAAAATATCCTTGCTTCTCAATGCAGAAATTGAACTGAATTTCAAATAACAGTTGAATGGATATAAAAGAGTAAATAGCTTCAAAGCAATGGTGGTTCAATATATCCAAATCCGAAATAAAAGAATTTTTCAAAAACGAAAAAATTACTAGAGCAGGCGACAGAAAAAACATGTTAAACTTCTATAATGAAATCCTATTTGAGTTGAATGTGAAATTGAGAAACGGTGAGAATTTCATGCATGAAGTGAATGAAATGAAACAGAATTCGATATTCCTGAAAGAGGAACATTTGGAAGAGGACATGGCCTCTGAATAAAGTGTTTGGGACCGCCATTCAAAATATGACCTTATCAGGAGAGCAAAGAACACGAAAGAAATGCATATCAGCCTTTTGAAGAATAAGCAGATTAACATCATGGAGGTTGAACATGATCTACTAAGGCATACAAAAAAATATTTTGAAAAAAAATTCAGTGCTATTGAACAACTAGTACGTAGAGATACTAGATGTTTACTGCAGCATTAAAACAATGCTGAATAGTCAAGAACACAAAATTCTGAGAGCACCAATTACAAAGGAAGAAATTAAGCAAGGTATAATGGACGCAAACAAGAAAAGGACTCCATCAGGTCCCGATGGGATCTCGTATGAACTTCATGAAATGTTATGAGAATAAATTGGTGATGTCCTCGAAATAGTCTATACTATAACAAAATATTGAATGACAGCAGTGTGACACCAAATATATTCCATGAGAGTGTGATAATCTTGATCCCGAAGAAGAAAAACGTGGCAACCCTTGACCAATTTCGTCCCATTACACTTTTGAATACGGACTGTTAGATCTTCATGAGAATTGGATGAAACCATTACTCTGCAATCTACTACACAAGGAGCAGTCTTGTAGCACAGAAAAATCTATCATCAACAATCTGCTTCTGAACCGTGATATAGTTACCCACTTCGAACATAATAATACAACACAAGGCTAGACCTGTAAAGTGCATTTGATCGAGTCTCTCATGAATTATGTGGCTAGTGCTCGAGAAATATGGTTTTCCAGCAGAAGTCCTGAAATGTATAAGGAACATATGTAGGAAGTCATTCACAAAGATTATGGTCGATGGCTGCATGACAGATCCAGTGCGAATTAAGACATCAGTAAGACAGGGCTGCCCCTTGTCTATTCTGCTTTTAAGCTTGAATATCGAACATTTCCTACGTTTCATAAAATTCCAATGGCAGGTCTTCAAATAAATAACCAGATATACTGTTGCTTAGCATATGCCAACGAGATCAGTATTCATATATCGAATGATCTTAGATCTTAAAAATATTCCCAACATAATAAAAATATGCGAGGGTGGATCGGGCATTCGAATAAATTATAGAAAATCTTCTCCTTTGGCAATTGAAAACACCGACAGGATAGACATCAGCCATTCAACAGAACAGATAGAATGAACTAATCATTGAATCAGTGAACAAAATACTTTTCAATGAGATGGGGCGATACTTAGATCTTATCAGGAAAATATGGTACATAAACACTTATGTCTTCTCAGAATTATGGTGCTCGGTACAAGTACTACCACTGTGTCCAAGTATAGCCAGAAAATGGTTAAGCAAATTGGTAGATTTTTGTGGAGAGGCTCATTGTACAGGTTCAGCAGGGATAAATTATATATGACCGAGGATGAGGGTGAGTTGGATCTGATCAATATTGAGTTGAATTCTAAATGTTTGCTCCTCAAAACTCAAATACAATCATGGCAAAAAATAATTCCAAAATTGAATATGACTCCACATCAAATGAATCCGGAAATTGAAGAAAAATACCCAAATATCGACTGGAAGAAAATCTGGAGAGTGTTTAAGACAAAAAATATCCCAACATCTTGGAAAGGAAAGCGGCCATGTACAGAGCTATAAATGACATTTATCCAACAGAATGTAAACTGTCAAGACACTATAGACCATCAAATAATGCAATGCACAAATGCAAAAGGAGTTTGGAGACGGATTGTGAATATACTCGAAAACAAATTAATAAATAAATAATAAACCAATGTACGCTACTGCCGCTAATAGCCGCCGCTGCGAAATTGAATAAAGAAGATATAGAATTATATAACTGGTTTATGTTCGCTTGGACTTACCTTAATTCAGAAAGACGTAATGATCTCAAAAATGTTCAGAATCATCTCAGACTAGAGAAATGAAACTATTAAAATTTCATAGGAATTTCAATAAAAAAACATTTTGTTTCTAGCAAAACATGATGAGTTATATTGAATATGCACTAGGTCTGAGGTAGACACTATAATAGGTTCAAGTAAAATGTAGACAAAACTGTGATGTTTATTCAGATGATAAATAAAGATTAAAAAAAAATTAGGAAGTGTGGAATATGATTTGTGGAAACTCACAAGAACATTTTTGCGTTCGTTAGGATGTGCTCAGTTGAGATGGATTTATAAAACATTCGTTATCATTACACTAACATTATCATTATGAACGATTGAAGTATGCAAATTTCTCGGAGTAACGTAAATGTGCTGATTTAATTCATGAACACAGTCATCATTTTCTGACCTTTCACCATTTATAATTGTAATGTAATGTTCAACGTAATGATAATGAATGTTTCATCAATCCACATTGAGTCTTATGAAGGAAAATTTCCGAACAATCCTCTCAAAACGCATACATCTGTTATTTTGCATATGTGGTGGAATCAAAGGCGTGTCTGATTAACACTAATTTAATACCAATAAATGTATAAAATTATTTTCTAATGCAAATTATATCTACCGAGTTGAGCAGCGCATAATTCATATAGCAATTCAGCGATTCATAAAGCACTCATAATATAATGGCTTATCAATATATCTTTATCGTAATCATGTTCTTGTTCCAATTTTATGTGTCAAAAGAACTCATTAGAAATATTATATTAACGGTGAATTAGTGTAGCCTATCACGACAAATCTCGAAAAAATATTGTGAAGTAGGTATGTGATGGTTCCAGAGAGAGGGCATTGCTTCGGAGTTATATCTGATGAAATTGTGGCCTCGAGTTCTCATTGAGCACTTATTACCATGTGAAATTCCTCTTCAATGATTTCAAGAATCAAATACATTCAGAATGTTCCAGACTCACTTTACATGATTTCGGTATGTTGGGGTAAAAAAATTACCTCATTCAAAGCAATAATATTTTCACAATCAGTTACACTCCATTCGATTCATGAATCTGAACTATGTGAAATATTAAAATTCAGAAAATCAAAAGAGTCTGCATAGAACCAAGGGAGGATCCAACTAACATGATTTTGTTTTTCTAGGACTTACAATTGCAGGGTTTCCTATTGGAAATATCAAACATGGCTTCATTTTCGGTAAAACGAGATGTAATACAATAACCGAATCAGTTCAGTCGGATTTTTCACCAATTCTTCAACCACCCCTCCAATTCTCAGAATTCTCACAGAACACAATCAAGATGTAAGATGTAGTTATATTTCATGATTTTTATGGTCACATTTTCCTATCATGCATCATGTTCTTCTGAAGATGAAACCAGTAATGTTCTAGATACGATATCCTATATTTGATGCCATATTTGAATAGGATGAGACATTGAGAACCCAACGATACTCAAAGTGATTTGGGGTATGTCAAACGATTGCGGTTACCTGTAACTCTCACATATTATTCCAGACGAATATTCTCTCAAAATTGATTCTTAAGGAACTAGGAGAGGAAATACCATATTATCTGATACAATAATATACTACCTCCTCGATTGACCTACAGACACTATTTCCTCAATAGTTCCCCAATTTATTCATCACAATTCAATCGTTTGATATAGATCCATGACAATAATTCTAGTTGTTTGGCAAACTTTCAAGAAACTCTTTCCTATTACGGCAAACCCTTATGGACCGAGACGTGTATATTCACATAATTCCACCAGTTTTTACCAGGTTGGTCCAAAATGAATAAGCCCTACACTCTAATTAGTAGGATAAGTACAGTATCACGGATTTTATCGTGATCTGGATACGAAAAATCCCAATTCTAGGAAATTCATCTGAGAGATATGTTATAAGAAATTTTACAGATGTCGGTAGTCGAGGAATCAATTCGCTCTGTTGAAGACGGCGCCTATTCTACATTGCTCTTCATTCTGTCTGCACCACTCGGGTTCTATTGCGTCTGCATCGACGCCAATTTTGACCAATCTCTCTCTGTGCACCAGGAATCTATGTTCTGCCGCAGCCCATCCGGTAGCTGGCTCGGACCAGAAAACCTCTGCCATCGCAGCTGCTCTGGGCCATAGTCGACTGTCGATCGAAGTCGAATCTGCTTGTTCTGTCCACAAAGCAGCCTCGCCACCTAAAATCTGGCCCTTCTTGCTTCCTAAAAATGGAAACGATGAATGAATATTTGGTTGAGCATGATTCATAAATGCTTTGCAAACAAATGAAGATGAATCCAAACCATGGTATTTATCTCCACATCGATAGTTGTGATGACAATTTCTTAGATATCGAAATAGAATATCTCATTTTCACCATACAGTGCATCCCAATTTGGTTGCCTAGTGCCAAGTTTTTCATTTGTCATTGAAGATGGAGCCTTCCGGTTTTCACGGTCCTGTCCTACTTTTTCTTGAATCTCAAGATGGTCCGATCGGAATTTGCATAATACTCACTGTTCAAAAGATACAGGGCGATTCTGAAAATTATTACTTTTTGGACCACTCCTATGCCTACGAAGTTATCAGAAAAACTGTTGATGAACTACGTCTAATAGAAAATTCTGCGCAAAATCCAGTGACGCACTCAATTTTTCTCCCGGGGTATGTTTTTTGAGATACGTCACTAACTTATATTTTGTCAATAGACTACCCTATATTTCATTATCTTATTGAATTTGTATTCATTTTTTTTCCTTCAAAATGATGTATAATACTTCATAGGTTGGATTCTCAAGAATGCTCAAAAACACTAAATCATTACATCATGATGGATTTTTGCTATCAGGCCAAGGATTTTTCATATAGAGAGGTCCCAATTGCGGAATATTCATTATTAATTTTTTCATAGGAAAGTAAGCGAAGAAGGAGAATACGAACACTGACCCACTAACAGGAAACAAAAAACAAGTACCTCAATGTGTCTTGTGTCACTGAATGAGTTTTGCATTCTTCTTCTCTGCTCAGTCTTTTCTTTCTTTCTTACATGGAAATCCGTGGCTCACTAGCAAAAATCGATCATAATGCAATGATTTAGTGTTTTTCAGCATTTCTGAGAATCCAAACTGGAGATAATCAAACATCCTTTCGAAGGGAAAAAATATCCAATTCATTGAGATGATATATGTTCTATCGAAAGAGAATATATGTTTGTGTTGTATATGGAAAACCGTACTTCAAAAAAATATTGATAACGCCACTGTATTCTGCGCCTAATTCTTCATTAGACATTGTTTTTATCTCAACAGTATTTTCAATGACTTCGTAGAAATAGAATGGGTCCAAAAAGTAATAATTTCCAAATTCGCCCTGTATCTTTCGAACGGAAAAAATTACGCAAAATCGGATCAGACCATCTCGAGTTTCAAGAGGAAGTGAGACAGAAAAGTCTGATTTTTGTGCTAATAATCTTTGATGAATAGTGTAGCATCGCATCTCATACTCAGACGTCAAAATCATCTATCATAAGGAGTTTTGTGACGATGGACGCATCAATGTTGCCATAGACTGTACTAATCGAAATATATTACGTAATGAGAAACTCTAATGAAATATGAAACTCCATCGATTTGATGGTTGATTCATAAACAAGCATGTAATTTTCATAGTGGTTTTGACCTGTGAATCAACAAATTTGTGTCTGAGCTCAAAATGCTCGTGCATCTGTCAACAACGTATTAGGTCATACCTGCTAACATTCTGGTAACTCTGTGTTTCATGCGTGTTTCATCATTTTGGTATGCGATATCCAGTGATGTGGATGTACTCATTATGGTGTGTTATTCCATTCCACGGAATAATTCATATCCTAAATGATTTTAATCTTCAATAATTAAGTTGCATCTTGGTCTCGTATCGACGCCTTTTTGAACATTATGTGCAGCTATTGAGCAAACTAGTTCTGAAGCAATATGATGAAAAAATACTCAAAATCAAGTTTTGAGTGCGTCGTTTAAGAATCGGTGTTCTAATGTCACTAGAATTCCTTACCACACCACAGAAATAAAGAAATTACTCAGATGAGTTGTCAATATTTTCGATCAATTATCAGTCCCGAATCATATACAATCAACTAAATATATTTATTTTTTTCTTAAAAGTTGTTTCTCGAGGATTGTTTGAAATACTTTCAACCTCATATTGAGAAAACATTTTCAACAAGTTCAGTTAGTTCGTAATAGTGAATCATCACTGCAACCATAAAGTCATCCAGATGTTGGCAAATAACGAATAAACGTATTCTGGTCATAGAGGTCATAGAGAAAAAATCACATACCAAGAAGAATAATAATATGGGGACATAAATAATGAGAAGGTTCCATTCACAATTCATGATAAACTTCAGAGGAAATGAGCACAGAGGTTTTTATTCAAATGTCAACCAGGTACAGCAGAAAGTAGGAAACAAACGAAATATGATATCTGTCAATTGAGTAGTTCAATATTCAGCTCAAACTAGTATGAACAATCAATATACAAATACAAAAATTTTTGAGTTGAGAATCGTTCCCGAAACTAGTTTAATGCAAGGAAATTTTCTGGCGCACGCACATGGTAGAAATTAGAAACGCCCAGAACCGATGAAATTTGCACGTGGTGACATCTACAGAATAATAGGGGAGGCGCAACCTCATATGTATTTCGAGGTCACTGGCGGCGAATTTCAGAGATCAGAGGATTTTCAAACTTTGCTTCTACTTGTCTATGTATGTACACAAGTGAGACTCGCAATATTTTGGTTTCTACATAAAATGTAAATATTTATATTCACCTGCAATTTTGATAGGTTTATTCTCATAAACTTTTTGCCATCCGATATAAGGAGAACACCAATTATTGCCATCTGTGACCCATGCAGAATAGCCACAATCCAAATAGAGGGCGTCGTGGTTGCTCAAAATCAATGTGTAACCTTGATTCAGAAGATTCGTTACCTGGGAAAAATATCTATACATACAACCAATCGAGTAAAAAAGAAATCTCGTTTAGAATTGATTTGGGATTATTTTTATTTAGTCACTATTCATTGTATTGGTGCACTAGACAAACTTTTGAATCCTGATTATTATTTTCATCGCGACTAATGCAGAGTGGACACAATGAAATCTGATAGTTTGAGAGTGATACATACCTCCTATGGTATCTAATACAGGTGGAAAATTGTTTATGAATTAAAAAGAATCATTTGAATTCTGATTGTTTCAACAAGAAGCAACCAACTCGATTTCTAGGAGAAAGAAACTCTGTAGTTGATACAGAATGACCTAATTGGTGAAGATCTTTCAAGAATATCGATACAATTGAATATTAAATTACGAGAATTATGCAAACGCACGAGAAATCTGCCTTCTAATGGCATCTGGCGTGGCGTATCACTAACAGCCAATCAAAACCCTGACAATGTCTTCTCACCACTGTCTTGTATAAAGGCACTGCAGTAATGAATAATATGCCAAATCATGGCATTCTGTTAGAACTGATTGAATGGGATTACATCTTCCTATAGGATCTATTTCCAACAGATTCGACAATAGGGCCCATGATGTAATCATTGCATTCAAGTTGTAATTATCATCTGGAAATTTATTAGGACTATTGATTTCACTCGCAACTGAAGCCTGAATTACTAAGGTGAGTTTAGCAGTCTCACATTTTTCTATTGTGATGTAATTATCTACAAACACCGCTTCTGATTGTGATCAGGTTTTGGCTAGGAGTTATTGTAATGTTTGCTCTAAAGTGATTTCAGATGTAGATGATGTTTGAATTGTGTTTCGAATTGAACTCTCACTGGACCGGACATGTTTTTTCATTTCCTCTGATTAACATGGGAAGAATGAATGATTTTGAGTCCATTCCTCATCTCATTCTACTTCAATCCTGGTTAAATCTATGAAAAATACGTTATACTATACCTTCCACTTTTATACAGTTTTGAATAACATGAATTTCACGGAATTATGTTGTGAATCCTACCTGTATCAGGCTTTCATTGAATAATAATCACTGATAAAGGAAGTTTCATTGAGAAAGAGATGAAATTCAACTGTGAATTTTGGTCATTGAGTTGACAGAGTATACAGGACGGTGGTTTTGAGACTTATCTCAAATTTGTGTATGATATGAGAGAATAGGTATATGAATGGTGATTTCCGAGAATGATTTCCAAATGCGTCATCACTATAATGTGAACCAAAAAGCAGACCTTTCCAATACGAATAAATCATTTCCATGAATCAAATATGTGTCATTGCAAATTATCTATTCCTCCTACATTGAAAATCATACAAGAACAATGTGCCGACTATACGAAATATAATTACCTGTTTATCAGTTCCGTTAGTCCAAACCTGGATGAGGTACTGATCTTTCGGGAGCGATTCAAGAAGATATTCCTCTTGAGTGAGATGGCTGGTCCACATCACAATCGACATGTTTCGTCCAGCCCTTTTTTGCAATCGTTGGAGAGCGTTGGTCTGGAAATAATTCCATAGATTGATGAAATCCTTCTCTTCGAGTCCCCAGCCTTTTTCAGCCATCCATTTTTTGATGTGCTCTGTATCGTTCCAGCAAGGGAAGCTCACTTCATCACCGCCCATGTGGAAGATGTCTGGTTGGAACTGCTCGAGCATGTCGCCGTAGATATCTACACACAAAACAAATTATTGTTGAAGTTCTTTTGGTGCCACTGTTCACTGTAAAACTGTTTATATCAATTAATGAAAACATCTTGTAACCAGAATTCCTCCGTCTACCAAATTGTCACTTTTCAGTGTCAAAACCGAAAACATATTGAAAAATTTTGCGAACAGAAAAAAATTTTAATTGTTTTGAGAACGGGAGCAGATCCGTTCCCGAAACGTCCACCAAGATAAGTAGAGGTTTTATTCTAATTGAATATATTTGTATTTGCAAATTTTTCAAAAACAAGGTGTCACTGACCAATAGAGAATTTCTCTTTTAGGTATCTAAAATTTTAATTTCAAGCGCAGTGACATTTTGGGGCAGATCACAAAATCTGTCCTCACTACAAATATATTGAAATAATTTTCAATAACTTCTCCTCTATTTTTTATAAACGAGGAGAGAAAATCCCACGAAAAGCTGGAAAATGGATCTTTCCATAACAAGAAATCACCCCCTGGAATGAATGACACCATTCGAGTTGATTCCTGTATTTTTCAAATCAGCCAAATAACATCATGAAGGAAATTTAGAAATTTATTATTTTACGTTCTTTTTCATTCACGATCAACAATAATTCCGAATTTCCTCCATTGACAAATTCCAACGGAAGCGTTGGAAGGACAATATTGTTTTATTTTTATTTATTGCTCAAATTCTGAGTTTCAACTAGGAATATCAAATAAATCCGAGTTGCAACTCGGAATATTACTAAATTCCCAGTTGCTAGTCTGAATATTAATAAATTCTGAGTTTCAACTCAAATATTGAAATTCCGAGTCACATTTCGAAATTCAGTGATATTCCGAGTTCTATCTCGAAATTTCACTAAATACTGAGTTTTAACTCCGTGAAGTGATATTTCGAGTTGCAATCCGGAATTTAGTGAATTCCAGAGACAGATTCACATTGTAAATTTCCATTGAAAGTTTCTCATTCACCCTATTCACGAAGAGGAGTCATATTTCCTGCTCGATGTATTGTCGCATAGACGATGTAGTGAAACGAAAAACTATCGAATCTTCATTCATATCTCACCTTCTATAGCGTCATATAATTTTTCTTTGGTAGGATCGAACTGCCCACACGGTGGTTCAACGCAAAATGATTGCCATGGTTGCTTATTGAAGCACGTCAAGAAGTCTGTTTCCTGCCAGCCTTCTCCCACGTGTGCGGGAGCATCGAATTCCGGCAGAACTCTAATGCCTCGGACTGTGGCGTACTCGATGATATCTTTGATGTCGCTGTCTTTGTAAACCTTGCCAGGCGAATATGCCCCCGTTTTGGTGATATTCGGTTGTGACTTGGAGACGTACGGAAAGCTATGTGAATCGGTGATGTGCCAGTGGAATGTGTTGAGTTTCGATGCGCCCATCGCTTTGATGGTTCTCTTGATGGTGTCTACGTTGACGTAGTTACGTGCGGTATCGAGTAGGACTCCTCGATATGGGTAGGCAGGGCTATCGATGATAGTCACATATCTGTAAAATATATCTTATGTAGGATAATCCTATCAAAATAAAGGAATTCATTCATTTCTCCCATTGCGTACACACAATTGTATAGAACGCTATTTTACTTTTCATTACATTGTTCCATACAATCTCATTTCCATTGATCCACAACCAATACAACACATGGACCTCCGATGGGTGTCCGGTGGATATTCATTCAGGATATATTGGATGTTCAATGGACGTCCAGTGGCCACCAACCTGTAGGTCCATAAGATATTCTTAATGGACGTGAAAAAATTAAAAGAACTGGTAGCACGGAAAATTGAACCCGCGACCGATCATCAGGCTTTTACCACTCGAGCTATTGTTATTGTTATTGTTACTCATCTCCTTAGTTGCCGAAACGACCCTCAGAAGCCCCGAAGGGCTTGTGCGAGTGAAGGAGAGGGGAATCTACAGTTTATACAAGTGGAATCCAAACCACTGTGGCATTTGGGATAGTTCTATGTAGAACTTTATGATATACAATGTACAGCGCATAAATGAACCCAAATCCAACGGCCAGCCAGGAATCGAACCGACGAAATGTTTCACATTTTGGTTGCAAGCTCATATAGCTTTCAGAAAATAAGAAGCAGAAAAATATACTGGCTAGTACCCAGTTAACTATAGTGTAACAACAAAACATAATGTTACACCAATGCAAATTTCATTATTGAGCTATATTCTACGTAAGGCACTACTTCACGGTAGTAACATTTTTCTCCATGTATTATTAGAATTGTGACGGTTTTTTCTTTTTTTTCCGCTTTCGGTATTTCCTGATGATTTTTCTCATGTGAGTGCACTATTCAGTAGTTGTTGAAAGTAAAAAACTACCCCCCAACAACTCTCCAAAGTAAAGACATCTTCGAACAGTCGAAACACCTGTTGCTAGAGCTTTTTCGACGTAAATGAACTAACTTACACCCCCTGAATACGCTCTATAGGGTGGAATGATTTGTGAACCAAAAGCTACCCCTCAACTACGGAGTAGAAAAATCTTGAAACAAATTATTTCACCCTATAGAGCGTATTCAGCGGGTGTAAGTTAGTTCATTTCTTAGATATCTTGATTCTTTTGATATTTGTGAAATCCACATTACCAATTGATTCATCGACAACAGAGTATCCAGAAGATGACAACCAATTACATCATTTTCGTAGTTGAAGGAGTTTGTTCTTCCAAATGTGACACCCTCTATTTATTGGATGATCGAATACAGAATTTGATTCGCTATAAATTTTCCCATACCTCTTTCCAACCGCTTTTCTTGTTTGTTCCTAGAAGCGAACAATGTTTCCTTGACTGCCAAAAATCACATCGAAATAGAAATCGCCTGGTGCGACACCACCACATCAACAGAGGTGCTGTGAAATCGGTAACTCCCATGTTTCAGTATTTGGTCGATTCTTCCGGTCATATCCCTATACCATGACTCCTTCTTTCCAATCCAGACCACCCATTTTTCAGCTCAACAAGGATCTAGATGTTGAATTCTCCTAGAGTGAAACACTCCGGAAGTAGAATACCTCTCCATTCGGATTTCCGGACGAGAGGTACAACATATGAATTTGAAAATAGACATCATCCGACAACATTCGAGGTATGAACAAAAATATAAACGATGTCCATTACCACATACAGGCTGAGAAACCAGATATACTGGCATTAACTGAGACGCAGGTCAACTCATCAACTAACACGACCTCTATGCTCTGCCCTGGATATAAACTCCATATCCGTTTCGATTTCATCCAACAGAATCACCCAGCTGCTGAAATCATCATCATGGGGAATTTCAATGTCCACAACTCCACCTCCAAATTCTCAAATAAAACGCATGACGCAGGACGTCTGGCTGAGGCTTTCGCTATCACCTATGGTCTTGAGCAACTGATAAATGAACACACTCGGATTCCTGATATCAGCAATCATTAGGCCAATACGCTCGACCTATTCCTCACTGACAATTCGGAACCGTATGAAATGAAAGTCCTCTCCACGATATGTCCTTACATCACTCCGCGAACCAGTCCAACACCCCCACGCACTGTTTGGCATTACAATTCAGCCGACTGGGATGACTTTCGCATATTTTTTTCTGAGTTTCCTTGGAGGAGAATGTGTTTTGATTCGGGAGATCCTACGCCTACGCAATGTGCTGAAGAGATTTCGGAAATCATGCTGGGAATGGAAACTTACATACCACATAGCACCAAATCAGTAACCACTGGTAAACCATGGATCAACAGAACCTGTTCTAGGGTCGTCGCTTTGAAGCAAGCAGCATACCGTCGTTGGCGCAGGAAACCATGCCCGCAAACTAGAGTTGAATATATTGAAGCAAGGAATACATGCAATCCAACGATGAGTCTGAAGAGGCATACAACACGAAGATAACATCAAAGCTCATAGAGTGCCCAAATGATTCCAGTTCATTTTGGACCTTTGCCAAGGCGATCGGGAGGAATTCCACTCCTAGCCCAATTCCTCCCCTCACAAAGGATGATAGTACATTGGCTACAACACCCCAAGAAGAAACCAATACCTTCGCCAAAATGTTTGCAGAGAATTCTATCATCAATCCACGAGGCCAGGAATTTCCCAAAATCGCTACCATCGATAACCGTATGCCAGGAATTGTCTTCCAGCAACGCACAATCAGACACATTCTGCTTAGTTTCAACGTCAAGAAGGCTATGGGGCCAGATGGAATACCGCCTATTGTTCTCAAGAAATGTGCCCCAGAACTAACACCAGTTCTTTGCAGGTTGTTCACCCTTTCGTACGAACCCGGCGTATTTCCTTCTAACTGGAAGAAAGCTAGGGTCCAACCGATTCCAAAGAAGGGCAAGAAAACCCTCCCTAACAACTATAGACCGATCGCACTACTAAAGTAATGGAAAGAGCAATCAACATAGAGCTCATCCGATATCTAGAGAGCTCAAAAATCGTGAACGACCGGCAATATGACTTTCCTCACCAAAGGTCAACTGGAGATCTGCTTGGCCATGTGACACATAAGTGGCAGGTGTTAATCGAGAAACATGGGGCGTCTCTGGCTGTAGCCTTAAATATCTCCAAAGCATTTCACCGAGTTTGGCACCAACGCCAACTAGCGAAACTTCCGTCATATGGTTTGCCATCCCAACTGTGTCTTTTACTATCGAGTTTTCTTGCAGATAGATCACTCTACGTGGTGGTAGACGGGGTCTCGTCTGATACAGTGACGATCTATGCTGGTGTTCCACAAGGCTCTGTCTTGGTACCAACTTTGCTCTTGCTCCACATCAGTGATTTATTGGATGTGACCTCCAGCCCAGTTCATAGCTTTCCTTTAGAGCTCCTCTATCATGCAACGAGGACAGAGGTGCAAGACGAAGACAGGTCGATGCTTTGAATGAGGATCTGACAAGAATTCTGAAATGGGGATCTGAAAATCTAGTACAGTTCAATGCAATAAGAGCTCAAGTTGTATATTCAACAAGGAGGCAGATCACACAATCCATGCTGGGTGTCACCACCAACATTGCTCTCTCATGGGACGATCATGTGAGGTTGATTGCGAAAACTGCTTCATAAAAACTTGGTTTCCTATTCCGTGCGAAGCACAAATTCGACCTGTCCTGGAGTACAGTTCACATGTTTGGAGCTCAGCCCTCAAAAATACGCTAGAGCTCTTAGACTCAATTCAGAAGAGGGCTATTCGCCTAGTCGATGATACAAAACTCACCAAATCATTGACCTCTCTAGAACATCGTAGAAAGGCCGGCGATCTCTGCCTTTTTTGTAGATACTTCCACGGTCGGTGCTCAGCGAAAATATCGTCTATTATGCCAAAACGTGCGATTCATAGTAGACAAACCAGACGAGCTCACACTGTCAGGCTCGAGACCTGCCGAACATCGCTATCTTAAGCATCATTCATCAATAGAACGGCAAAGTTGTGAAATTCTTTGTCTAGTGAAGTCTGTCCTGATGCTCACAACCTCAAAACTTTCAAGAAGAATTCCAACACCCTCCTTCTCTTGCCAAAATCCCACCGCTGGCTAACACTATGTTCCCGAACAGTATAGGTTTCCATTTCGTGCTATCAACAGATTCAGAATCACATATATTCTTGTGGAATTCTTATTGCATGCACCCTATATCACTAATAAATTAACGAATTCCTTTTTATTATACCCAACATCAACTCATTCGTCCATAGAGATGCACAGCATATCCACTAAAAAATAATAAAATTCCAGGCTGTTGATATACAGAATTAAGCACTATTATGGAATATTTCCGTAATCATGGGTTTTGGGCATAGGGAGTGATTTAGAACTACGGCTCATTTTTATAATGATATTTAATAATGAGAAGAAAAAATTGGGATTCCGTTCGGAAAAAATTGAGATTTCCATAGACTTATTAAAATGAGTCTATGAAGATTTCTTACGTTTCGCATCCACTTTCACCGCCTACTTTTCTGCACACCCTGTTAATTATTCAGTGATTGGAATGATTCATTCAATCTACAGAATTCATGATTGAGTAACTGCATATGAAAAAAATGTATTTCGCATGAAATTGGCGTATGTATATTCGATAGGCTCAATTTGTCAGAATCATGAGAGGTATCCAAAAATTTTGTTGAATACATGTTGAAGTAGTGAAAAAAAAACAAAGATGACGTTACTTCCGGAGAAACAATAAACTTCCCAATAACAAGAATATTTTAGTTGGATTCTCAATGTTTCCTTCGCCGTCTCAATCACAATTTCATGTTGAACACCGAGGAAAGGAATGGAAATTTCAAAACTGATAAAATATGTTCTGGCGGCGCTATTCAGTCGAACTTCTAGAAATTTATTCATCAAATAACCCACCTGGGAATATGCAATTCACTCCTCAAATCGTCGAAAATTATCAGCTGGCTAAGTGTTTGCAATCCATGGCGAGCTCCGAAAAAACTGTAAGCGCTGATGACAACAGTGATCCTTCCATCGGAAGTTTCGCTGACCTCAAGGGTGTAACTCTCATCGGTATCCAGACTCAGTCGTGATATGGTTCCATTTTTTATGTCAACATTGACAAAAACAGACTTTCCTCCAGATTTTATGGATCCATCAACGGATGCCTGAAAAAGTTTTCAACAAGCTACACTAGGTACCTACAGCATGTCAAGAAAGATGCTGATCCAAGTTCATGATTTGTAATGTGACAACCATTCATTTCTTCTGTTAATCAATGATAACTTATAGCAGATTGAACAAATTGTTTTTCATTTTAGAGCTTGATTTTTGACACATGTCACGTGATCACTGGTATGGCGGTAAATTTTGAAAATACTGAATAGGCAAAAAGTGAGGTTAGATGGCGAGATATCAATGGAAAGGTAATTGTAGACCATTTGGCATGCCCGATGATGTGAGCCCTACAGTGTAACCCGTATTCCGAATTTGAGATGGAAATCTTGAAAACTGCATGACAATTAATGCTGGTGTTCCACCAACTTGCTTCCTTTCAATGATTTGTTGTCCTGTCCAGTTTATAGCTTTGCGGATGATGGTACACTTCATTCCGCCTTCACCTCTAGGGCCATTGCGAAAACTGCTTCACAAATACTTGATTTCCTATTCCATGCGAAGAGGTGTACTTCACATCACAGTTACTGCTTATGATCTACAAAGCACAAATTCGACCTGTCCTGGAGTACCGTTCACATGTTTGGAGCTCAGCCCCCAAACATACGCTGAAGCTCTCAGATTCAATTCAGAAGCTATTCGTCTAGTCGATGATACCACCAAATCATTGACCTCTCTAGAACATCGTGGAAAGGTGGACGATCTCTTCCCCTTTTTTATAGATACTTCCACGGTCGGTGCTCAACGGAAATATCATCTATTATGCCACCACGCGCGATTCCTAGTAGACAAACCCGACGAGCTCAGACTGGTCACTCCTACACTGTCAGGCTCGAGACCTGTCGAACATCGCTATACCAAGCAGCATTCATCAATGAACGGCAAAGTTGTGAAATTCTTTGTCCAGTGAAGTCTTCCCTGATGCTTACAACCTCCAAACTTTCAAGAAAAATTCCAACACCTTCGTTCTCTCCGAAAATAATATTGAAATTTTTGTTACTCGGAAACAAATGAGTTTTGGACATATGTATATAGGAACCCTTTTCATTTTTTTTGGGAAGCTTTATCACCCCTAGGAGTGCGTCCCAAATATTTCGAAACTGTATGTTGGCCATTCTCAGTAATGCAAGTTGCATTTCTCATTTCAGTTGCTACTGCATTCGACTGCTGCATTCGACTGACTCATGTAAATTCGGAATAGCGACAGTAGAGGTATAACGAGAATAATATAAAGAATCAAAATGTCAGAAATATCAGCTGTTTTCAAATCAACTGTCTACGAATCTGAAATCAATAACCAACTGACATTATATTGATATATATATTGATATATTGATTGATTGTGATTATATAGTGATTGATATATACAGGGTGTCCTTAAAAGGTCTTTACAAAAAGCTACCACATATTCTTCAGACCAAAACAATTCGATACAAGCAAACTTACCTCAGTAAAAAGTTGCTTAGTTTGGGCGCTAGACGGCTCTGAAGTTGAAATTTTCAAATCGATTTTGCTTCATAACTTTTGAACGGCTCATGAGATTTTTTTCAAATTTGGTACGTTGGCATAGACTCATCGGGCAATGAAACTCATATCATAATCATAATGAATATCATTCCATGGGCGTAGAACTTGATTTTTTCAGTAAATAAACATCTAAAACTCCTACGCCAATGGAAAAAAATTAGTTTCAATATGAAATCTAAATTATTCAACTCATTCACTACAAAAAAGGTACTCTTGACAAAAGTCGATTCCTCTCATGGTTTCGACAAAATTTTAATTTTAGTGATTTAGAGCATAATTAATAATGAAACGATTAACAGATATTTCATAAAAATTGTTCAAAATGTTCACCATTTTCACGTATACAAAGATTTATACGACGCAAAAAGTTGAGATGTACTTTTTGCATAGGTTATTTCTATTGAAAATAAGTAGCACTGGTTTTTTTTTCTGAAGACTATTATTATCTGCTCGAAAACAGTGATATTCACATTCTTGGTTTCCATAGTTTCATCTGTGTTGATTTGTCGAGTTTTATTGACGTTGATTGTTGATATCGGACTTTTCTGATTTATCATGGCCGTACAATACACCAATGAAGAATACACCGATATGTTATTGGTATTCGGATATTGTCAAGGAAATGGTCGAGAGAGTGTGAGGGTGTATTCGGCAAGGTTTCCAAATCGTCGCGTACCAAGCCACCCAACCTTTGCTGCAGTTGAGAGACGTCTTCGGGAGACCGGTCATTTTGCTCCTAGAACTGGTGATTATGGAAGACAGCGTTATGTAAGGATTCCCGAAGTCGAAGTAGAAATTTTAGACCGTATTGAAGAAAATCCAGAATTGAGTACTAGACGGATAAGTAATGAACTAGAAGTTTCTAGGAATGCCGTTCATGAAGTACTAAGAGAACAATTATTATACCCATACCACAAGACGCCAGTTCAAGATTTATTAATCCATGATTCACAAAGTCGTCTGATGTTTTGTAGGTTCATTAATTTGCAAAGAGAAATGAATCTGAACTTTGGAAAGAATATTTTGTTCACTGATGAAGCCTGTTTCACGAGAAGAGGAATAACTAATTTTCATAATGAACACGTTTATGCAATTGAAAATCCTCATTCCATTAAAATAAACCATTTTCAACACGAATTCAAAATTAACGTTTGGGCTGGAATAATAGGAAATTTTATAATTGGTCCTGTCATACTTCCACAAAGATTAACAGGAGACATGTATTTACAACATCTACGAAATACGTTGCCAAATTTGTTGGAAGATTTACCACTCCAACATCGGGTAGATATGTGGTTTATGCACGATGGAGCTCCACCACATTTTTCGGTGGATGTTAGGAATTTTTTAAACCAACAGTACCCAGACAGATGGATAGGTAGAGGTAATGATGCACCCGTGAATTGGCCACCACGTTCTCCAGACTTAACACCGATGGATTATTTTGTATGGGGTTATCTCAAGTCTACGGTTTACAAGACCCCTGTGAATACTGTAGAACAATTATGGCAACGTATCCAACAGGCGACGAATAATCTTACAGGCGATGAAGAAGTTATGCAAAGAGTACATTTCAACTTTTTGCGTCGTATAAATCTTTGTATACGGGAAAATGGTGAACATTTTGAACAATTTTTATGAAATATCTGTTAATCGTTTTATTATTGATTATGCTCTAAATCTCTAAAATTAAAATTTTGTCGAAACCATGAGAGGAATCGACTTTTGTCAAGAGTACCTTTTTTGTAGTGAATGAGTTGAATAATTTAGATTTCATATTGAAACTAATTTTTTTCCATTGGCGTAGGAGTTTTAGATGTTTATTTACTGAAAAAATCAAGTTCTACGCCCATGGAATGATATTCATTATGATTATGATATGAGTTTCATTGCCCGATGAGTCTATGCCAACGTACCAAATTTGAAAAAAATCTCATGAGCCGTTCAAAAGTTATGAAGCAAAATCGATTTGAAAATTTCAACTTCAGAGCCGTCTAGCGCCCAAACTAAGCAACTTTTTACTGAGGTAAGTTTGCTTGTATCGAATTGTTTTGGTCTGAAGAATATGTGGTAGCTTTTTGTAAAGACCTTTTAAGGACACCCTGTATATATATTTCATAAAATGTTCCATTTGGAAAAACCTATAGTTGTTGTGCTATCATATATCATTTGGTGTAGTATCAGTTATTCAGATAAAGCCTAATGGTCCATGTTATGTAGGAAACCCTGTACATATCTACCCAACGTGAGACATTAAAAATGATAAATGGCACAATGAGCTTACCAGAATATCTTCTCTGAATACTTTCGCTGCTTTACGTAACAAATCAGCAGCAGGACTATCAGAACTGGTCACCACATCAATGCTGTTGATATTTATCTTTGTCAAAGAATTCCCGATGGTGATGTCACCGGTTGGTTTTGGCCAGAGGGCTGCATAACTGGAACATAAGAGTTGACACCCACCGAGACTCTGTGCTGATTCTTCTGTATCCGCCGTGATTTTCCTCTTCTGGCATGAGTTTTCCATGCATTCCCATCTCCAAGCAGAGTTCAAACCACTGGAAAGAAATTATTGTTGATCATATCATGGTTCAATTGTGAGTTCGCACCGAGATTTCATACACCGAATTGCGAAATACGAAGTGTTAACGACAGAAGAAACAAATTAAAGAAATTATGATGATATTCAAGGTATGGCTTCTCAAGGCAGTCAACAACCCACAGCACCGTGAGATACATATGATGCTTTTCGTTTTCGATACCGTTCTGAAATACATATGATACTTTTCGTAGCTGAATCAACTAATTTGAGATACAACGCATTGACGCATTTTGAAATGGAATTCATCATTTTGAAAAACATTTGACACATTTTGGAATTCAATTGACTGATTTGAAATACAATTGAGAGTTTTTGAAATTAACATGATGATTTTTCGAGCTACAATTGGGAACGATATAGATGAGGAATATTTGTGGTTAGTCATGTCAGTGAAATTCAGTATTACTGAGACTGGAATTTTGTTGAATAAGACTCCAATTCTTGATTGATACCTCGTCCTCAGTCAGTTCGTGAAACGAAATTATGGTGGCATGGTCCTGAACGGTTTGAAAAGAACAATTCTGAATGGACATATGAGAAGGATGACTATATGATGGCGACATTACTGAAAAACGTTGTTAGCATGGTTATAAGTCATTGACTATAATGAGGATAAAATGTTATTAGAGTAGGTAAATATAAAATCTTCTTTCGAACGAATCCAACTAACGATTTCATTCATTTTGAGGTTCATACGATATTCAAATTGAATATAAGTTAAAGGCAGCTGGACAAGGTTTTGATACTCGAGGATTTGGATGCCGCAATAGTTGAAGGAAGTGCAATTTCGATGTTTTGGTAGAGAACGTACAAATGGCAAAAAGTTCCATGAGGATAGTAGTGTTTCAAATTCAAACCCATTCATATTAGATGGAATCATAATTGTTAGAGGTAGACTAGAACTGACAGTCATGACAAAAAAACACCCGATTATTTTGCCAAAAGGCCACAGACTGTCAGAATCATTTTTACTCTCAACTTATTCTTACGTCAAGTTATAATGTGGAATTCCGAGTTGTGAGTCGGAATTCAAGAAATATGTATAGAGTGTTTCTTGATTTTGCGTCATAGATTTGAGGATATAAAGGAGATAAAAATGAGTTAGAATTTTATATTTATAGGACAGGAATTTGTTCACAGAGGTTCATACCAAGTGACTCTCGACATTGCACCCAACATAAAAATTCCACTATAAACTCACACACTATAAACACTATAAGGTCACAGATGTGATGTTATATTTTCCTTCTTCCGCAGATAGGTATATTACTGAGTTAGATTTCATCAAAAATATTGCGATTCACAATGGTTATAGGACTGATGTAGTAGACAATATGGTTAGAAAAACTAACAACAAAATCAATATTCGTGGAACCACCACTTTTGGATCCAACTTTACCTAGTGAGAAATTCGTGACTCTAGAGTCACAAGGAATTCGAATGGTGTTTTCAAAACGCAAGAGCTGAATGTAGCTATTACGACAAAAAATACGATACATGGTTCATTGGGTTACCCTGAAGACAGAGTCAATGTTAATGAAAAATCAGGGATATATGAAATACATTGCGATGAATGTGACATGGAATATATTGGACAAAGTCGTCGAAACATAGGAACTAGATTCAAAGAACATATTACTCATTTCATGTACAATCGGTTAGACAGATCAAGTTTTGCCAACATATCCTTGAGACAAGTCATCCAATAACCATATATGTATTAACTACAATATTGACCAAACGCCATAAGAGCAATGTTAGAAAAGTGATGCTTCATTATATACGTCTTTCCTTGTCTGATTGGCAACGATGATCGATGGCGCATGCGCAAAATTCAAATTTCATTCAGAATTCATTTTGGCGCATGCGTATAAATAAATCCTTGCCAATTGCACTCTTTTATTTTGACATCAGATAGGCTGTCCATATTCGTAGTTAATACATATATGCCAATAACTTTGGATAATTTGAAACTTCTCATACATGTAACGAACAATCGAGAATTGAATAGTTTGGAAAGTATTATCATTCATCTTAATAAGAACCAATTAATGAACCAAGACCCAGGTCCTATTCCGTACACTGGATTATTCAATTTGCTGACTTGACTATCATTGAATTGTTACGGTCCGCTGAATTGCATCAGTTCAATGAACCATGATATATTTAATGAATAAATAGGCTGACATGAATACAGACAATCACTCTCGATGGTAATTTCTGGAGAATATCTTGAAAGATACTAAGGAGTCGCTGATCATTTCCACTGTTCAGGTCTACGTACGTATTTAGACCTTTTTTTGAATATTGTCGTGGTTTTTGGGTTTTATATTTATTCATTAGAGGAGACAGGATTCTTCGGCCAGAATGAAATAAGATACTATACATCTATGTCCGCAATCGTTTCGTTCCCAAGACACAGGGTGTTGTTCTCACTACTCCGGCCGATTTCTTCGAAATTTTCAGCTTCTCTTGATGACATCATGTGGTATCCTTCAGGCATATTGAAGTTTCACTAATATGAATCAATCAACGATAATAATTGAATATGTTGAGCTTTCATGATGAAATCATTGTACCAATGCACATTCACAGCACACGAATTCATTCCGAATACCGACTCAACATGTGTAGCATATCGTCGAAATCACAATGAATAGGGCTAAGGGAATCTAATATGAAGAAATCAGGGTCGCATTTGGAAGAAATTGATTTGATGATGGTTGCTGTAGAAAATCGATAATTCCAAATCATCGGAAGTTGCTATGGGAATATTTCTTCAGTTTTTTCTTAACTTTATTATCAAAGTCAGCAAAAAATGAAATTGGAAATCTGGAAATACAGTTCTTGGGAAATATCTCAAAAACCAAAAATTAAATATCAAATATCTTAGAAAATCATTCTGCTGGCACTTCAATCGCGCAACTTTTCGTCATCATTATTATTATTGAAATTCTATAGCAATTTATATCCAGCCATTTATTAGTTTATTATTTTAATCATTATTTTTATTATTATTTCATTGTTTTATGAATCAGATAATCATCGAGTATTCAACTTCAATATATTTACAGCGGCATAATCAGCTAGATCTTTTATGAGTTGATTTTCGAGACTTAAAACGATGCCGATTCTATGAAACCTATGATATCGCCGCTTGGCATATAGTAAATGGGATGATTTGGCCTTCGATGATTCGTTTCCATGAATTGGTTATAGAGAAAAGATAGATATGATATCGAGATGGACATCGTTAATGCATTACCGCCTGGATCAGTGGATCAAAAGAAACCGATTTCACTGGAAATTGAACTTGAGACCTTTCGATCATCAGACTTATGCCATTACCACTAAGGCTATCTCACTTGTGGAAGATATTACATCCTAACAAGTATTTGATGTGTCTGATGATGCTTCTCTTTTCAGTAGCAAGCTCATATAGTTTCTAGAAAATATGAAAAAGAAAAATATATCATCCAGTGCCAGTACCCAGCCAATTATTGTGTAACATAACAATGCAAATTTCAGTTTCTTCTATATTCGACGTAGGTATGCTCAACAACAACACATCGATGTGTTGATAATGACTTCAACGATTGATTCATTAGAAATTATGTAATGAAAAATTCTCTAGATTCATTTGAATCAACGGAGAATAAAATTGAGAGATTAACCTAATTTCGGATATGTGCTGAGGAAACGTTGTCTAGTTCAATCACAGTCTAAACAGGATATCTTATAGATATCTAGTGGATGTACAAGAGAACGCTGATCAAAACTTCATTCAATGTTTTATCTCTCCTCGTCAATACTCATTATATTACATTGAACTTCTATCCTTTTGATTCACATATATTTCTTACTTCAACATTTCTTCATTTCCTATGGGTAAATTTCAGATATCCCATGGATAACCAAAAGTAGTCCAAGGATGAATTCGACATGATTTGGATGTCCATAGGATATCCAGTGTTGTATGAGTAGGGTTGTTACCTCAAAGCAATTTGATAGGGCTCAAGATATCTGAAAGAATTTGAGATAATATTATGAACACGAGATAATGAGTGAGCATGTTCATGGAGACCTGATTTGAACAACCAAAAAACTTGATAGAATATCAAATGAAAATATCGAATTCGAATGCCTGTCTTGTCCACATTATTGGCGTACAGTTTCGGAAAATCAATAAAATAATTACAAGAACATATTTTCTTTTTCACGGTGTTCTCAGGTTGACTGACTATTGCTGAAGAGTTCTGGTTCCAGTTATCGTCATAAATTATTAGATAGTCCATATCTAATGACCTTCAATGTCTATAGGACTGACATTCATGGCAGTAGCTAACATTATTCTATTAGGAGAAAAATAAGTGTACTATAGAGTCACATCAATTCGATTGGTACTCTTATCGCAGAAAAAAGATATTCATATAGCGACACATAATATTTTTGTTATGAGTCTGATATATAGGAAGGTATAGTAGCGGATAGATGAATTACAAGAATAATAGATAAACCATCTTCTTCGATAACAAACTTATCAATATCTCTGAGCCGTCATATGAAATCTTCTTCTGTAGAAAGCACTGATAAAATTGGAAATCTTGAATTAGCTGAAAATCTGGAGAAAATGACAATTTCAAGTACCAATGATATAATATTAGTCTATCGGAACATTTCAAAACGAAAAAGTGACCTGTCCAATCTGGTTAATTCATCAGGAATAATGATACGCGGACGACCTTGTCTTAAAGGGAAAATCGAAAAAACACCCAAGAAGCTCGAAAAAGTAGCATGGAATCAAAATACACAGTAATGCCGGAAAGATGTAGAATACAGATCTCACGAAGTTAAACTGATAGAATTTTCAGGGTAAACAATGACAAAGAAAGCCCAAGAAAGAAAAGAATGCCCTAAACAAAAATTCTGAAAGCGAAAAACGTATCTAGAGCCACCAAAATCCGAAGATACGAAATGATTGTACAGCCATCAGAATTGTTCTATGCGTCCTAAATGTAGACAATGACAAAAAAAATGTGTGATTTCATGAAACCATGACGCAAGTGAAACTTTTTTCGGATCGCAGAGATTTAAGTGAAAATTTTCTGAAACTTCGGAAAATTATCGACCGATCTAATCGGTGCTCGAACCCTTCGAGACAGAGTGAAAGTGTATCATCGATTTATAGGTAATATATATTGGGATTGGATTTGACTTTGAACTTTCGTTTTGATCTCATGCAACCCTCAAACGTACCAAAGGATAGAATTTGATCAATACGCTGGATTCCACTCTCCACCAGCTTTCCAATGAAGGGTCACAAGCCATAGGGTTGCATTTGAAAAAAATATGTTGAGGGTGGTTTCAGCTACCCCTGGAGGCTTTCTCATATTGCACGCAAAATGTAGGCGAATATATATAAAACGTTGACGTAATTCGGGAGTTTTGAAACAAATTATTTACCTTCCTTATTCCAGTTAGGGTCTCCACCATGTATATCCATAGTTTGTAAGTTCAGCGTGGGAGGCGTCAGAACTCTACCATTCGTTATACAATATATGTAATGATCATAATTATATTTTAATAGGAATATTGAATTGTAATTGCCACTTGAGAATCTTGCAAACAATGACAGTCAACTTGGACAGTATAAAGACTATTCATAGGGTTGAATTTTTTTTCTATCTGTGGACAACACGAAAGGAAAACCTATGATGTTCGAGGAACATCGTGTTAGCCAGCGGTGGAATTTTGGGAAAGAAGGAATGTGTTGGAATTTCTCTTGAATGTTTGGAGGTTGTAAGCATCAGGAAAGACTTCACTAGGCAAAGAATTCCACAATGCCGTTCTATTGATGAATGATGCTTGGTTTAGCGATGTTCGACAGGTCTCGAGCTTGACAGTGTAGGGGTGACCAGCTTGAGCTCGTCTGGTTTGTCTACAAGGAATCGCGCGTAGTGCCATAATAGATGATATTTCCGTTGAGCACCGACCGTGGAAGTACCTTTAAAAAAGGCAAAGATCGCCGACCTTTCTACGATGATCTAGAGAGGTCAATGATTTGGTGAGTGTTGTGTCATCGACTAGGCGAATAGCTCTCTTCTGAATTGAATCTAAGAGCTCAGACGTATGTTTGGGGGCTGAGCTTCAAACATGTGAACAGTACTCCAGGACAGGTCGAATTTGTGCTTTGTAGATCATAAGCAGTTGCTGGAATGTGAAGTATCTCTTCGCACGGAAAAGGGAACCGAGTTTTTGTGAAGCAGTTTTCGCAATGGACCCCACATGATCGTCTCATGAGAGAGCACTATTGGTGGTGACACCCAGTATGGATATTGACGACCTCATAGGAACAGTGGTACTCGACATCATCAAATTGGGCATTGTGTGATCAGCCTTCTTGGTGAACATACAAGCTTGAGTTTTAGTTGCATTGAACTGTACTAGATTCTCAGATTCCCATTTCAGAATTCTTGTCAGATCCTCATTTAAAGCATCAACCTGTCTTCGCCTTGCACCTCTGGCCTCGTTGGATGATATAGGGGCTCTAGAGGAAAAGGCGGAATGAAGTGTACTATCATCCGCAAAGCTATGAACTGGGCTGGAGGTCACCTTCAACAAATCATTGATATGGAGCAAAAACAAAGTTGGTGCAAAGACAGAGCCTTGTGGAACACCAGCATTGATCGTCATTGTATCAGACGAGACCCCGTCTACCACCACGTAGAGTGATCTATCTGCAAGAAAACTCGATAGAAAAAAGACACAGTTGGGGCGGCAAACCATATGACGGAAGTTTCGCTAGGAGGCCTTGGTGCCAAATGCTACAGCCAGAGACTCCCCTTGTTTCTCTATTAACACCTGCCATTTATGTGTCACATAGGCAAGCAGATCTGCTGTTGACCTCTGGTGACGAAAGCCATATTGCCAGTCGTTCACGATTCTTGAGCTCTCTAGATATCGGATGAGCTCGATGTTGATTGCTTCTTCCATTACTTTAGAGATCACATATAGCAGTGCAATCGGTCTATAGTTGTTAGGAAGGGGTTTTCTTGCCCTTCTTTGGAATCGGTTGGACCCTAGCTTTCTTCCAGTTAGAAGGAAATAAGCCGAGTTTGTACGAAAGGGTGAACAACCTGCGAAGAACTGGTGTTAGTTCTGGGACACATTTCTTGAGAACAATAGGCGGTATTCCGTCAGGCCCCATAGCCTTCTTGAAGTTGAGGCTAAGCAGAATGTATCTGATTGTGCGTTGCCGGAAGACAATTTCTGGCATACGGTTATCGATGGTAGCGACTTTCGGAAGTTCCTGGCCTCGTGGATCCAAGGTAGAATTTTTCATGAGGTGTTATAGCCAATGTATCATCATCCTTTGTGAGGGGAGGAAATGGGCTAGAAGTGAAATTTCTCCCGATTGCCTTGGCAAACGTCCAAAATGAACGGGAACCATTTGGACACTCTATGAGCTTCGATCTTATTTTCGTGTTGTATGCCTCTTTAGACTCATCTATCGTGTGGTTCGTGATTTGGTGCTATGTGGTATGTAAGTTCCCATTCCCAGCATGATGATTTCCGAGATCTCATCAGCACATTGCGTAGGATCTCTCGAATCAAAACACATTCTCCTCCAAGGAAACTCAGAAAAAAAAACATGCGAAGGCCATCCCAGTCGGCTGAATTGTAATGCCAAACAGTGCGTGGGGGTGTTGGACTGGTTCGCGGAGTGATGTAAGGACATATCGTGGAGATGATTGTGTGGTCTGAGTTTCCTAGTGGTGCACGGACTTTCACTTCATACGGTTCCGGATTGTTAGTGAGGAACAGGTCGAGCGTATTGGCATAATGATTGCTGATATCAGGGATCCGAGTAGGTTCATTTATCAGTTGCTCAAGACCACAGGTGATAGCACCGAACATATCTCATATGTTCGGTGGTGATAGCGAAAGCCTCGGCCAGACGTTCTGCGTCATCTGTTTTATTCGAGAATTTGAGCCAGGTGGAGTTGTGGACATTGAAATCCCCCATGATGATGATTTCAGTTGAGGGGGTGATTCTGTTGGATGAAATCGAGTTTCAGAGAAAGGAATTCGAAGAGGTCACCAGGAGTTGGTTCGTTTGGTGATAGATGAAGGCAGCAGATGAACTTCGTCTGTTTGTGGTTATCGATCTTGAGCCACATTACATCGAATTCTGTTGGTTCCAGTACCTCCTCACGATGGCATGAGAGATCATTTCTGGAAAAGAGACATAAACCTCCTCTGAATCTGAAACGGGTATGGAGCTCATATCCAGGGCAAAGCATATAGGTCGTATCAGTTGATGAGTTGACCTGCGTCTCAGTTAAAGCCAGTATATCTGGTTTCTCAGCCTGTAGATGGTAATGAACATCGTTTATATTCTTGTTCAGACCTCGGATGTCACGAAGGTCTATTTTCAAATTCACATGTTTCGATGGTGAACCCCCTCGAGCACCTCTCGCCCGGAAATCCGAATGGAGAGGTATTTTACTTCCGGAGTGTTTTACTCTAGGAGAATTCATCATCTAGATTTTTCTTCAGCTGAAATGGGCGGTTTGGGTTGGGAAGAAGGAGATAGGGTATGGGGATATGACCGGAAGCATCGACCAAATACTGAAACATGGGAGTTACCCATTTCACAGCACCTCTGTCGATGTGGTGGTGTCGCACCGGGCGATGATGGGAACCATCATCTTCCACCCATGGGTATCCATTTAGTCGCCTCTTACGACAGGCAGGATTTACCATGGGGAAATTCTTGATCCGTCTCATACGGATACTGCAAACTGAGGATTCGAATTTAGGCAGCCGTTCAGAAAACGACAAATTCTGATTCAGTCAATTCCTTTTGATATGCAATATTCCCCAAACCATCACTTTCAAATTAGTAAATGTGTAATCATCTCTCAGAGAATTCTGTCCTATACGAATCTCATCTTTTCATATTGTATTCTAACTATAACAGTTTTCCCGTGATACATCAATGCATCGGGAGAGATCATTTCCACTATCTCGATTTCGTCCCTTCTAGTGTGACGTCACTAAAGCGATGCTCTGGCCAGATGAGATAGAGTAGGCCCTGCTTGGCTGCTCTGCCGACCACCTTTCGCTTCACCTCCACTACGCCGCCGGCTGTAACGCGACATGCGATAGATGGACGAAAAATATTGAGGCGATGTAATGAAAATGGAAAATGAATTGAAAATCGACTTTATGAGCACCCTTTCAGAAAAACGAGATATATGAGGGAAAAGCTCTGAGAGAACTTTGGAGGAATCGAATATAGCTGAGGAGGAATGGCGAAGATGTACAAACAGAGAGGTAATGGAGAAATATGAGGAATGAGAAATCACCCAAAAAGTCAGTATCCAAAAAGTTAATTGGTTGGCACAAATTACGCAAATGCAGAGATGGTAGAACATGAAAATGGTGTTGCTTAGAATGGAAGGAGGCACGAAGCAAACAATGGTTTCAAGATGTCCAGAGAGTCATTGAAGATGCAAGGATGATATATATTAATATCAGTATTCGTTTGATGGTCCGGTTCGGATTATATTTTCATTCAAATTCATCATATTCGTTCTCGCTTTCGATGCTAATAACAAGTGCATCAATTCATGAATGGCCAATACGAAATCCACACACAACTGGAGACCTGATTGCCTATATGACACATAAGTGGCAGGTGTGAATCGAGAATCATGGGGAGTCTCTGGCTGTAGCCTTAGATATCTACAAAGCGTTTGACCGAGTTTGGCACCAAGGCCTCCTAGCGAAACTTCCGTCACATGGTTTGCCGCCCCAACTGTGTCTTTTACTATCGAGTTTCCTTGCAGATAGATCACTCTATGTTGTAATTGATGAGGGTCTTGTCTGATGCAATGACGATCACTGCTGGTGTTCCACAAGGCTCTGCTTGGCATCGACTTTGTTCTTGCTCTTGTTGAATGTGACCTCCAGCCCAGTTCATAGCTTTGGGGATGATAGTACAATTCATTCCGCCTTTTCCTCTAGAGCCCCTATATCATCCAAGAAGGCTGATCACACAACGCCCAATTTGATGATGTCGGGTACCACTGTTCCTATGAGGTTGTCAATATCCATGCTGGGTGTCACCACCAACAGTGCTCTCTCATGAGACGATCATGTGAGGTCCATTGCGAAAACTGCTCCACAAAAATTTGGTTTTCTATTCCGTGCGAAGAGATACTTCACATCCCAGCAACTGCTTATGATCTACAAAGCACAAATTCGACCTGTCCTGGAGTGCTATTCACATGTTTGGAGCTCAGCCCCCAAACATACGCTAATGCTCCAAGATTTAATTTACCTATTCGCCTATTTGATGATACAACACTCACCGAATCATTGACCTCTCTAAATCATCGTAGAAAGGTCAGAGACCTCCGCCTTTTTTATAGATACTTCCACGGTCGGTGCTCAACGGAAATATCATCTATTATGCCACCACGCGCGATTCCTAGTAGACAAACCAGACGAGCTCAAGCTGGTCACCCCTACACTGTCAGGCTCGAGACCTGTCGAACATCGCTATACCAAGCATCATTCATCAATAGAACGGCAAAGTTGTGGAATTATTTGCCTAGTGAAGTCTTTCCTGATGCTTACAACCTCCAAACATTCGAGAAAAATTCCAACACCTTCCTTCTTTCCCAAAATTCCACCGCTGGCTAACATGATGTTCCTCGAACATCATAGGTTTTCCTTTCGTGTTGTCCACAGATAAAAAAAAATGATACTTTCCTACGACGACCTAAGAAAACAGCACTTCAATATCAATCTTCATTCGAAATAGGTATTCCTAATTTACATTCACAAAGGAAAAAAAATACCTACCTACATTATTTATATATCAAATTAAAATTTCAATTCTCTCAGGTACATTTTTGTATCAATTTATCAAATATATTTTCCATTATGTTATTCAAATATAGCCAATCACCAAAATACACAAGTTCTGGAGAAGGATACATGTGAAAGACATCTGAAATCTATTTCACATGACATATAAAGCTAATAAAACAATTTTACTTTTGAAGTAGATAGTTTATCATTTTCTTTTTGAACTGTTGGAGAGTTTCTGACCCCTTTATATCGTTTGGCAAATCGTTGTGATCAATGAATCCCTTCAACATTATGGTTTCAGTATTTTGAGCTTTGGATTGACCAGTTACATGTAATTTTTTTTGGTATCATGTTGGGGAATCTGATTATTGAAACTTATTAATTTATCAAAATATGATGGGAGAAGATTATGTAGCATTTTAAAGATGTAAGCCATAGTTGAATGAATGAGTCTATTTTCAATTGACAGCCATTGTGATGTTTCCAGCATTAATGAAACTGGGGTGTTCCTGTTACATCGCGAGGTAATTCTCATTGCACGATTTTGGAGTTTTTGTAGGGATCTCATTTTATTAAGGTCAAAAATATACAACAAGGTTGAGCAATATTCAAAGTGAGGTTCAATAATAGTGTTGTATGTGGTAATTCTTGAATTCATACTTAAATGCTGAGATAACCTCGAAAAAAATATATTTCTTTTGATATCTTTTTCTGTATATTGTCTAGCATAAACCCTGAATATTTGAAATCTTTCACTAATTCAACATCAGTTTCTTCTATTTCAATGTGAATTTCATTCATGCATGTTGATTTGTCCGTATTTAAATCGTCTAGCAATTATCATCCCTTTTGTTATATCAACGTTCTGTTTCAATCCGTTCTTTTTTAGATATTCTTTTTAATATCATATTCAACATTGTTTTGTTATAATTAAAGTAGCCCATTGCACTATGGCAACAAGAAAGTCGAAAGTGAAATGCACTTGTGTGGAAATATTTGAATTTGATGAATGTTACAAAAAAACCGTTTATTGCCCAAACAGGTGAGGCACCCATTTACAGGACAAGCAAGACAAACACATTACATGATATCCATACACTCATTTCGATAAATTCATACAAAATTTTATGTATGATTAATGAAGGAAAGGTTTCTTAGGTGACTTTTATAACAACCTATTCTTGTTGAATGAAGATCGATTTTGTCGCAGACATTATTGAAATTGCTACATATTTTATATACAGGAGACTTCGCCAGGATGTTTGTTTTTGGTGTTTTAAGATAAAAACAAAATTCGTTTCTATTGCTCATACGAGGTACAAGAAAGTTGAGCTGAGACAGAAGATCTGGAAAGTCGACAAGATAATGTGTAAACTCATAAATGAATACACACGAATAATAATTTCTTCGGTCTTCCAGTGGGAGAAGTGAAAATCGATTCAGTAACATAGAGTCGTCTATTCCTTGCTCTGGGTATACTCCATCGATTTTGTAAACAACGATGTTATGATATGTTACCTGGAAATTTCAATGCTGGTACTATCAAATATGGTACTATATGAGATAATGCTGCAAATTTTTTTAAATAATTGTATTCCAGCTGTACCTGAATCGAATGGGCATGATAGTCGATTTTGAAATTTCGACCGCTTTAGCAAACAACAGTAGGCATTAAAAATATGAATATTTCAGATCTCTATATTTTCGGAGAGAACTCGTTAAGTACTATATAATGGATTTTTTGTTTTTGGAAATCAATCAAAAGGTTTGAACTCATGAGAGTGTTGCGGTTTGTAATCGCACACACTGTATATCCCATTGAACTCACCTATCAATTTCTGTTGTTGTTGTCGCTTCTCCTGCAAATAACCAAATACAAAGCAGTGTTACACCTACGATAACAGTCACGATCACAATTATCAATGAATAAATAAGATACTTTTTTTTACTCCAATTTGCTAAGGACAGCATTTCGAAGGTGATAGTGTATGTCGAAATGCACTTATCTACTTGATTGAAATGATCTAGTCAATTCCAATTGATTACACATGAACAATAAATCACCGATGAAATAAAATGAGAGATTGTATGCCTTATACATCCGAGCACTCAGTAAGGATTAGGAATAGGAAAATCCCAACTGATTATATAGATATATTTGACGTGATACGATGTGATCCCTGATAAATTCAAAAATGGCTTGGACTTGCATGAAGAAAAATTCAACAAACTTTCAACAAACCGTAAACTGAGATGACTACGAGTATTTGTAGGTGAACCACATGGAAAAAAAGCATCTGTCATCTCAAATTCTATTAATAAGAAGCCTAATCTCTTCCTGAATTTCTGAACAGCCACGAACCAGCAGTATCGGGGTGAGAAAGCGGCAGAGGTGAATTGGAAACACGATATATAAACTCCGATTGATTCCAATAACCAAGGATGCCAAGTTACACCAATCCCAAGTTGATGGACTTTCACTTCGAACAAAAGTATAATATAATTGCAAACATTATTCTCTGAATATCATGTGAATTACTTCCGAGCAAATAATTGATCAATGTTATTCCTTCGACTCGACAAAAAATAATGAAATATTTATTCTTCGCTGACTACTTGAATCTTGTTCATTTCGAATATATCTATGTTTCATCAACTGCATCGATTCATTTTCAACCAAATCTCCATGTTCAAAATTATTCATGGGTGATATGTTTTTTGAATGTCATATACGACGACTAATAATCACAACAAACCACTAAGTTTAGGATGACACAAATAGACGCTTAAGTTGTCTAAAACACCGCTTAATATTGAATGAGTTCTTTTTTGAGGGATTATCAAATGCATTTTCTTCCAGTAGGAGGTTCGTTGTTAGATGTTATAATCATGATGGAGCCAAATCCATATCATCGAACCACCAAATTTTCAATACCGAAATAAACCATATAAAAGATGTTCTACACCTCAACACTCATTCCAAACATTTCATTGATGAAACAATACACCAAATTGAGAACAGACAGAATATGCAACAATCACAAAGACAACCAACACTGATAACGAATATAATCCCATACATTCCCGGAATATCTAGAAAGATTAAACGTGTTGGTGACAAGTTACGAGTGAAAACAGTTTTCAAGACAGAAAATACAGTGAGATCGATTTTGACTCATACAAAACCGAAAAATGAAAAACAATCATCAAAAAATTGTATATACAGTATACCATGTGTTTGTGGAAAATATTATACCGGTGAAACTAGCAGGCCTCTATCATTAATGATGAAAGAGCATAAGAACAATATAAAGAAAAGATATACTCACAAATCAAAATTAGCTGAACATATCCTAATTGAAAATGGAGAAAATATGGCCGATTGGAGTAATATTGAGATCATAAAAAAAGAAGACAACAACCAAAACTGGAAAATCAAAGAGTCTGCTCGCATTCTCCTGAAAGGAGACAATAATATTGCTTCTTGTTCAGTTGATATAGATAGAACTTGGCACCCACTTCTGAAAACTGAATATGAATATGGAAAATTCAATATCAATAAATAAAAAACACCTTATAACCAGAATTCTTCCGTCTGCCAAATTGTCACTTTTCAGTGTCTAAACCAACTGAACATTGAAGAAATTTGGCGAAGAAAAATGTTCTAATTGTGTTGAGAATGGGAGCAGATTAGATCCCGTTACGTCCAAGTACAAGTTTTTCCATTCTCAACAAATATATTTATATCTCCAAATTTTCCAAAAAACAAGATGTCACTGACGAATAGAGAATTTCTCTTTTAGGTCTCTGAAGGTTTAATTTCAAGCGCAGTGGCATTTTGGGGCAGATCACAAATCTGTCCTCACAACGAATATATTGAGATAATTTTCAATAACTTCTACTTCATTTTTTAGAAACGAGGGAGAAAATCCCACGAGAAGCTGAAAAATGTTATGATAGCTGTAAGATGTTACAATCGAATGTTATAATCTGAGTCCATCAGTCACCTAGGTAGCTGATGATTACACTAACGATTGTTCTTTTCATGATTTACCGTTCAACTTCTCAATATGTATTCGGCTGTCATGCAACGACCTAGGCCTTTTTAGGAGCATCAACGCTGGAGAAGTTCTCTTCACAATTTCGAGTAGCTTGCACCTCCACAGTGAAAATAGCCTTTTCTCTCGATGAGTTCACCATTTATTGTAATGGTATCAATTTTGCGATATGAGTGTAGTATTTTGCTCCAATGGTACATAAATTCATAACGTGCAGCCCATGGTGTAAAAAGACTGGTGTTCCAACTCAAATTTCATATCGAATTCCAATATTTTACCAAGGCTTTCCAAAAGCGAGATGAGATGGCGTCATCTGTGCTGATCTCGATGTTCATCTTGGAAACCCTGGAAAACACGATTTGAATTTGAAATTCAACACGAATGCAAGATTTGAACTGTTGGTTATCTATCACTGTCAGATACCCAACATTATCAGTAAAAGTGGATTTGCCTATACAGGGTCGACGATCGTATCGCCATCTATACGCAACTGCTGCTGTCTTAGTGAAGTTGCCTAATAGATCTACACGTTTTGAGAAGAACAATTGAAAAGACCTGTTTCCACTTTGGTGTAGCCCAATAACCAAGTCATTTGCGAATCCTAGGAAACTCTATCCGATTATGTGTGTCAACTACTATTCTTCGCAGAACGTGAGTTTCGCATACTGTTTTTTTTTTATCTGTGGACAACACGAGAGGAAAACCTATAATATTCGAAGAACATCGTGTTAGTCAGCGATGGAATTTTGGGAGAAAAGGGAGGTATTGGAATTTTTCTTGAAAGTTTAGAGGTTGTAAGCATCAAGAAAGACTTCACCAGGCAGAGAATTCCACAACTTTGCCGTTCTATTGATGAATGATGCTTGATATAGCGACGTTCGACAGGTCCCGAGCCTGACAGTGTAGGGGTGACCAGCCTGAGCTCGTCTGGTTTGTCTATTAGGAATCGCGCGTGGTGGCATAATGGAAGATTTTTCCGTTGAGCACCGACCGTGACAGTACCTATAAAAAAGGCATAGATCGCCGACCTTTCTACGATGATCTAGAGAGGTCAATGATTTGGTGAGCGTTGTATTATCGACTAGGCGAATAGCTCTCTTCTGAATTGAATCTGAGAGCTTTAGCGTATGTTTGGGGGCTGAGCTCCAAACATGTGAACAGTACTCCAGGACAGCTCGAATTTGTGCTTTGTAGATCATGAGCAGTTCCTGGGATGTGAAGTATCTCTCCGCACGGAAGCAGTTTTCGCAATGGACCTCACATGATCGTCCCATGAGAGTGCACTGTTGGTGGTGACACCTAGCATGGATATTGACGACTTCATAGGAACATTGGTACCCGACATCATCAAATTGGGCATTGTGTGATCAGCCTTCTTGGTGAACATACAAGCTTGAGTTTCAGTTGCATTGAACTGTACTAGATTTTCAGATCCCCATTTCAGAATTCTTGTCAGATCCTCATTTGAAGCATCGACCTGTCTTCGTCTTGCACCTTTGGCCTCGTTGGATGATATAAGGGCTCTAGAAGAAAAGGCGGAATGAATAGTACTGTCATCCGCAAAACTATGAGCTGGGCTGGAGGTCACATTCAACAAATCATCGATGTGAAGCAAAGACAAAGTTGGTGCCAAGACAGAGCCTTGTGGAACACCAGCATTGATCGTTATTGTATCAGACGAGACCCCGTCTACCACCACGTAGAGTGATCTATCTGCAAGAAAACTCGATAGTGAAAGACACAGTTGGGGTGGCAAACCATATGACGGACGTTTCGCTTGGAGGCCTTGGTGCCAAACTCGGTCAAATGCTTTGGAGATATCCAAGGATCAGCCAGAGAGTCCCCATGTTTCTCGATTGATCTATATCTATACCTTCCTCTTTTCATTTCATCATTCAAGTTCTTGAGTCAATAATACATCTCAATAATATTTATAGTTCTGTTACTTTGCTCTCATTAGACCCTATTCTCCTGTGTATTTTCATACTATTCACTTCACTGAAACGATATGATTCAAGCATAAGTCGAAAAAAAAACAAACATTTGAATTCTCAGCTTGGGCTTCCGTAGTTTTTGCCTCCGGTAAAATAAGAGTTGGATTTTCATCAAGAAATATAAATAAATCTTCTGCTGCATTCCTATTCGAACTGCCAGTTTTCGTTTTCGTTGCTACGAACGACCTGAGGCTGTCCCTGGCCTGTTGAGTCAGTGTCAAAGTTATCTACAACAATGAAAACTATCACTTCTCACAGATCGTATAAATTAAAAAAAGGATAAAAAGGATAATGTCAAGATTTTTTCCTATATGAGTATTTGGTGCACATGAATATTTCACAACCATTCACAGGTAATTATACTGGTAATTATATCATCAAATTATTCATACCATTATCTGTGGACATACATAGATTAGGTAATAAGAGTTGTAAATCGCATATATCGAGCACGAAGTGGAAGTATATTTTTTCTCCGACCCCAAATACAGTGAGAGTCGAAAATTTTGCGCCATATGGGTAACACTTTTATCAATAGTCAATACTCGTCAGAAAATTTCATTATTGATGGAAGTTGTGGAATTGCAGAAAACCCACACTGATATCATCAAATTCCAGAACGGTGTTCAAGTGTGAAAAAATCTTGAATGAGCAAGAATACAAAGAGTTATAGCCAAGGGTACCACCTCAGAACAGGTAGGATTACTCAAAAAAGAGGATGACACATACACCGACACTTTGAAGGAAAGTCTTACAATGCTCACATAGGCACTTTCCGGCATCAACGATAATCACAGGCTCAGGGAGGCAAAATAGCTGCATTTACGACCAGATCAAACCGACTCCGGCGGACTGGAAGCTTGTCGTCGAAATCATGAGACCTGGGAGAATCAGTTGGGCTATCAACAAATTCAAACCCAATGAATCTCCAGGGCTGGATTGAATATATCCGATTCTACTTCAAAAGGGGAAGGATGTGCTTATGCCACATCTAGTCTACATACCTAAAGTAAGACATCCCGGTGACATTATGCCAATGGATGAACGTCAGCCTGGAGGAAAGGTCCGTCATATCCACCCTAGGAGAGGCAATCGTACAGGCGAAGGTCACAAGAGGCCGCAAGGATGAATGGTAGATGACCTCCTCAATGAACTCTCCAATGAAGGCTCCCATTGTCTAGGATACGCAGATGACCTCGCAATAATCGTCAAAGGTCGGTGTGCAGGAACAATCTCAGAAAGGTCACAAAGAGCTCTGAACATTGTTGATAACTGGTGCAGAAACGAACAGCTGTCCGTCAACGCACCGAAGACAACAGTGGTCCCATTTACTAAAGGAATCGAACCACTAGTACTCAACAATGAAGAGATTCCATATGTAAAGGAAGCCAAATACTCAGGAGTCATCTTTGACCAAATCAACACATGAAGAAAATATCCCACAAAGCTGCAATTACCCTCATGGGTTGTAAAAGAATGTGTGGAAAGAACTGAGGTCTAAGCCCCAAAATGACCCTATGGTTATACAAAAGGGTAATAAGGCTCATGATTACCTATGAAGCAGTGGCATGGTGGACCAAACCAGTGCAGTCAAGTGCAATAAGCATGCTCAGTGGTATCCAAAGTCTTGCATGCCTAAGTATCACAGGGGCCATGAGCACAAATCTAACTGCAGCGATGGAGGTTATCCTTGACCTTACATCACTGTACATACTCATTCAAGGAGAAGCCAAAACGGTTGTCAACAGGCTGATGCAGGGTCAAGCCCCAATAAGCCGCCTACATGGAACCTAACAAACAAGGTTATACCAACAGGTAGAAGAGGATGTAATGCCAACAGAATCATAACTGCTTGCAATTTTGAGAAAAACTACAGAATTACTTTACCGAACCAACATAGCTGGGAACAAGGAACTCCCACATGCAGAACTAGTCTGCTACACAGATGGTTCAAAAACCACTTAGGCACAGGTCGAGAACCACAATATCGTTGAGCCTAGGTATTTACGCGACAGTGTTTCAGGCAGAAGTTGCAGCAATACAGCACTGCGTGAGAGAAATGATAAGACAACGAGTATCAGGCAAAACAATAGCCATTTATTCGGATAGTCAAGCAGCACTGAGAGCAATCGACTCACCGGAAGTCAAATCAAGACTAGTGGAAGATTGTCTAGAAGATTCAACATAGCTAGGTAGGCACAATAGCCTGGCTGCCAGGACACGAAAGCAATCACGGGAACGAGAAAGCCGATGAATTAGCCCACCTAGGAGCAAATATGGCCTTTATTGGCCCTGAACCCTTCTGCGGAGCCGCCAAAGCTCTGCAAAAATCATCCATAGAAGGATGGATGAAAATCAAATCACACGAATGGTGACGTAGTCATGCAGGACTAAGACAGGCTAAGATGTTCATTGTACAACCATCAGCCAACACACACTTACTAGGTCAAAGACGAACGCTCGTCAGGAAAATAGTAGGGCTACTTTCGAGACATTGTCGCCTTAGAAGTCATATGGGTGTCATCAATATGGCAGAAGAAGTACAACTGTGCAGATTCTGCGATGAAGAGAAAGAAACACCAGTCCATGTCCTTTGCCCCTGCAAAGGACTAACAAGACTACGATTCTTATCTCTGGGCGAAGAAAATCTCAATGCCTCCAGATTCATGAAGGAGCCACTGACTAAACTAGTGAACCTAATTGAAAAGGTGAAGCTAGATAAGACAACGGAGTTCCCACAATGAATCTGAAAAGGTCGCAGTGGACGAGGCCATGATTGCTAACTAAGTGTAAACAAAAATAGAAATTTTGATCAATCGTGAACTATCAGTATTTTCGACATTATCAGAAGAGTTTTCCGCAATGCATCATCCATCATCGGGATTAAATAATAATAATAAAATTTGTTATATATACAGGGTGTAACAGAACAATGGCTTCAAACTTGTACGGGTTAGTCAGTGCAACAGTAGGAAACATAGGCCCCAAGACGCGTTGTGGAATTCAGTAAGACGATAAATTGCCTGAATAGGATTTAATGCATTCAATTTTTGCCTCCTGAACATGATGTCATTGGCGGACCTGACTAAAAATTTGATCCTCGATTTGAATGATTTCAAATGCTGCTGTTATTCGTCCAATTAAGTCTTGCTCTGTTTCTGCTGGAGTTTCATAGACCAAAGACTTTGCATGTCCACACAGGAAAAAATCTAGCGACGTTGAATCGGGTGACCTAGGAGGCCAGAAACTGCTCCACCTCTGGCAATCCGAGGGTGCCAAACTGCAGATTTTTTCTGTGTAAAGTTTTTGATCTACGAGAATCCAGTAGAAATAGAGCAAGACTCAATTGGACGAATTACAGCAGCATTTGAAATCATTCAAAACGAGGATCAAAGGAGAAAGACATTTCGAACAATTGTTGTGCTGATATCATGTACAAAAGGCAAAAATTAAATGCATTAAATCCTTTCTAGGCAATTCATCGTCTTTCCAAATTTCAACGCGTCTGAATAACCCCTACTTCTGTAACACCCTGTATATGGAGCAAACTTGTTTACTCACTGTATATCCTTTGAAGTTGGGTGTGTATGTAGGTAAGTGTATAGATATCGTTTTGTAGTAGAGAATACGAAAAACTATTAACTAGTAAGTGGGAATGTTTGGTCAACACCATTGATGTGGTTGTTGGTTATTCATACAAAACCAATCAGCATGAAACAATTATTATTCATTTCATCCATTCATTCATTCATCTATCCAACGGATAATTCTGATGGAATAATTCAATGAAAAAATGAGGTTTTTTTTATCCGTTCCGGGGCATTTTTAGTGTTGAAAATTTGGCGTATATCGGCGTTATAAGATGCCGAAGACCCATCAATATATTATATCAATATATTCACCTTTCCCAATGTATAGGAATATTCCTACTTACCATTCTAGTTTATAAATTTTTCAAAAGATTACTTCATATGTTGTTTAATCAAATGTTATTATTCTCTTTCAATACATCAAATACCTCTTCCCAATGTCAATGCGAAGAAAAAGGGCACAACAATGAGTTTCCCAAAATCATCTTCTTCATTTGTTACTCCCTCCCACAGAAAGAAAAAATATCGACGCCCTTGGTATAACATATCCCTTGTTTAGTCATCTTGAATGATTATCAGTTACACTGTTGAAGCTTGTGATGGAATCCAATTCGATAAGTTAATCCCAAATGAGATCAGGTATTCACTCATGCATTCAATCTGTCTATTTTTGATACAGTGATATGGTATTCAATCATATCTTGAAAATCTGATTTGTTTGTTCATCATTCTACTCCGTGATGTATGAATTTAGGCATATTATAAAACATTTCCCGGGAAAGTTATGAAAGTTACGATCTTAACTCCGGTGTCGAAAGATTTAGTACTGAAATGATTTTCATGGTTATTTACACGTTATAATTTGGTTAGTTCACGAAATCTCATTTCATTAGTAAATTGAAAATGCGTTCTCTTTCCTGGACGAATATACCGAAAAACGCAAAGTTTCTTGATCTTTAAATCGTAATAATCGGGAATACACTTGCAACGTCTCCTCACATTACATGACATAATTTATACTTGTAGAAATACACCAAGGCAAAAATTAAATCGCTATCGATTTGTTGGTTACCATTTACATGTGTATTCTTGACGATATCATATTATAACGACAGTCATATTTAACAGCAAAGCTAGCACTGTGAGGAAACTACAAGTTGCTGAAACTACAGTCATCAGGAAAATCACTAAAATATGCCATCCCAATAACCCACTACATAATCCGCCCAACCATCTGCTTTATGAACTGACCGGCATAGAACCCATAGAGCGCAAAATACAAAAAATACATGAAAAATAGTGAGGGGTTGATCAAGAGATACAGTTTTTATAATGCTTTGTTATACATATTATGATCGATATTTTTCCATTCGAGCAACATGCATTTCTTTCATAACTACTGTATTAACGACTATCGACAAAAGAAACAAAGAGTGAGTTTCGCTGAAGTTGAAGAACTGTGCGCGAGTGCCTATACTGAATTTTTTGTTGATATTCAGGTGTATCGAGTTCAGAGATTTATTTATGATATATATACACACATTAGATTACATTAGTTATTGAAATCATCAGTTTCCCCAGGGAATTATGTGTTTGATGGGATCGGGTAGAATATTGAATATTCGGTGAAAAATGTGAAAAAGTGTTTTGTGGAAATACACTTTTGTATTCTTAGGATGCTTATTGGACTTTGTTTTTTCTCCGGTTCCGTATATATGTGTGAAGACCTTTTGTTCATTTTTATTTCTGAATTATTGGAATAGCAGTTGTTTTGTATATAATTGTCTCACATTCAGTATGTTAATTGCATTCGATTCAGTTTATAATTCGGACGTAGAAAGTAGTATAACAAAGGGGGTTCTAGCACAGTCGAGTGAGCATCAAACACAACATATGCGACTTCGCCAAAACACATCAAACCCAACATGTGCGACTTCGCCAAAACGCATCAAACCACCCAACATAATATGCGACTTCGCAGAAATGCGTCAAACCCAACATATGCGATTTGCCGAAATGTGGCTAACCTACCTTGATAAGCCGAGTCGGTAGCATACCTAACCTATCTAAAATAGTTCCACCAGCCAGGGGCGTACCTAACCTATCTAATAACCCCACCAGGGTCGTACCTAACCTATCTAATAGCCCCACCAGGGTCGTACGAACCCCCATAAATATTTTCGGGGGGTACACAGGTCCACATCCCCAATGACCCGCCCCACACCGTTTCAATGTCCCATCCCGACCTACAACATACATCATGCGTCATACGGTGAAACGTCAAAACGATGAAACGTCAAAACGATGAAACGTCAAAACGACGAAACGTCAAAACGACGAAACGTCAAAACAACGAAACGTCAAAGCGATGAAACGTCAATCGGCATCGAGGTTTCCCAACAGGATTTCAGGAAGAAATAAAGTTTTTTCATAAATAATAATGATGAGATTTTTATTGAGAGAGAGATCACAAATTATTTTGGTAGCATATTTTCAAACCATTCATATAAAATATCAACGTTTCGTAAACTACAACTATGATTGGAGTCACCCCAACAGCGACGCAGGTGATGCATACAGGATATCTTGGTGCTATTCTGGAAAGTTGGAACAACCCACCATGAATCATCGAAATCCTCCAGATTCACAACTTTTGCATGTACATTGAATGGAGCTAATTTTTCAATCAACAATTCCTTCTTCTGATAGCCTCGCACATAAATGATATCAATGTCACACAAATTCTCCCGGAGAATATCATCTAGCAAGTTGTATTCCACAAAGCCTGAAGAATATCTCAGACCATGAACGTTTTTCTCCAAGAAACAAACCCCACATCGGTCTTCTTTGCTTAGCAATGAGAATGGTTTTTTTGGCAACAGTAAATAATTACTACATTGAACACCAATTCTTATAGCAATCTCCTTTGGGTGAAATTGCTGTTCAACAACAAACCCCTGAATGTCTACGAACGCAACTCTCATGATGAATATCTGACTCAAACTGACGATGAAATCGAATCAGTTCCACTTTTTAATAATTTCACTGAGCGGGAGGTGTTCGATAATGTTATCGTGAACAATGATGCAATAGGCGCGAGTATTGGCGGGAAAACCTTGGGAAGCTTCAATTTCAAGTTTGACGTCGACGCTGGAACTTTTAACACTTTCATCACGTCGAGAACAATCTATAACGAAAATAGGCTGTTTACCGGAAAATTCGGCATAACCGAGGAGTGGGGTATGTATGGTGGTATTTTTGTAACTATACCCGAATTGAGAATAGTTAAAGTAGGCTTGGGGAAAGGCTCCTTTATTGAAGGCCAAATGCATCTTTTCCTTTGGGTAACTTTCTCCGTTGAGTGTTAATGTGATATTTGTAATGTCCACATGATTAAAAACTGTTGGATCATTATTCACTTTATTTTGATCGTGGTTTGTTTGAAAGCAAACGATGACATATCGAGGGCTTTCGAGAAACGATGAAGTTTTGACAGCCCATATTTCATTGGTGGCACCTGTGGTGAGAGAAGGCAGCATATGCAATTCCCATTTTCTGAAGGGTATAAGGATAGGAGTGTCAGCCTTAATTGCCTTCAGAAGTTGTAATTTAATTTGATCGTTCGGATACAATCTTTTCACTTTGAGTTCCACATTTTCGATGTCCAATTGTACTTGTGTGTCAACAGTCGCCCCAATAGCTTCAGTGATTTTGAAGCAGTTGTTATCGTTTCCTGCTCGTACTAAGCGAATTGAATGCTTGCCATAGGAGACGCACTCGTAATCGTTGAAAATGTTTAGTAAGTGCTTCAGAGGAATGAGCATACTGAACGTTAATTCCACTCCATTGATGACATTAACATTATTGGGGTAGGTCCAACCTGCTATAACTAAATGTTTTGAATCTTCGGCAGTATAGCATAGATATCCTTTAACGGTGCTGACAGTTCCAACTTCACGTACAGATTCCAATTCTTTACCATTTTGATCATAACTGATGGATTGGAACATATATGCCCCAGCATTATTGACAAAAGATACACGTCCAGCACCTTTAGTTCGAGTGATTTTTCCACTAATGTGTAGCATACTATCATACAGAGCATCGAAGGCATCAGACTGATTAATATTGATTTCTATAACATCATTGTTACGAAAAGACTTGACATAGGGGTAGTATGTCCGCCATTCCACCTTTTGTATGGATTCATCTAGGTGAGGTTTTCGGAAGATGTTAAACACTTGTGCAGATAACATGGTAGCCAAGAGACTTGAGAAATTTTATATTCTGAAGACTGAGCTGCCGAGTGTGACTGATGAAGGTCTTCTTGAAGACTGATGGCTGGGAAACAGTGGAGCGGCTTTTATAAACACCTAACACCATAATGGCTTCAGCTCCAATCGAATGATGATTTCTTCGGTTCGAAAATTGACCAATTGAAAGTTTTGATCGAGCACTTTGAGTGTGATATTATGAATTTCACATGTATGAGTAGCGATGGGCAGATAGATGAGATGATTTGGCGTTTCGTCGATGGCGTAGCCTGGATCGGCGTCGATAGCGAATTCGTAGATCGTGTGGGATGGTCTGTCGTTGTAGAAGGCTCCAGAGGTAATGTTGCTGTCCACATGAATCGTTCGTACTTTTATAATGTTCACAGGCTGATCGGATACATGGTGAATGTCACGTTCCAAAATTCTAGGTGAGAATCCTAATATGTTTGCTAAACTATTGTTCCGAGTGAAATCGATTGCATGGTGCTTACAAAAAATTTCACTTTTCAAAGTATTATTATTCGGTCTGAGATAGAAAAAGTCTTCGGGCTTCTCTGTCGGTGGTGAATTTTTCTTTTGCGAAGTTGGTACGACAAGATCTTTTCTGAGCAACCTTTCAATATCTTCAATTTCGTAAGCTCCAACAGGAATATCAATACTTTTTCTTTTGCCTTTGTTACCATTCTCGAAATAATCAAACTTTGTGTCCTTTTCAATATTAGGTATGCTGTTGTATGAATGAAAACTGAGTAAAGCTAAGCCATAATCAGAATCAGACTCTAATTGAATCGGTGGGGAGAAATCGATGGATAGCGTCGAAGTACGACCCTTCAGAGTTAATATCATAGACATGATTCTTGATTGGTGTGTAGGAAAGTAATAAGATTCAATTCATCAAACACATTCATTTATTTGGAATGTAGTAAAAATGCTAAACATAAATGTCCACAATTGATTTGATTATAATTTTGATATTGTTTATTGTTATATAAAATATCAACGCTGCGTCCGAAATATTCAGCCAATTCTCCTGGCGGCTTCAAATTACCATAACTATCGAAATAACGAACCGTGTTTCCAACTTTTCTATAAGCCACCCAATGTGTACCTGAATTAATGGAGGAATCTAAATTCACCACTGCACACTCGCAACGTCGTGGTCGGTTAGGCAGAGTGTCTCGCATGAAAACACCTCGAAAGTATGGTATTTTCAGCTTTTTTGCATACTTTATAATCTCTCCATCATATAATGCTCTATCGGGCAGCTCAGCTAGAAGTTTTTTGACTGACGCTTCTTCAAGTATAGACCTCTGCCTCCTTTGACACATTTCGGAGTCGCATTCTTCTTCAAGTATAGACCGAATCCTTTACGTGTTTTACGCAGATACACACCAGACCCTAAATGCTCCATAGCTTGATTGTGACGCATATCTTCCTCCATTTTTTTCTTTGCATTCTTGGCATCGATGACTGTCTTTGCCTGCGAATAGCGGGATTAGCGGTAGAAATCCTCCACTTTTTCCCGCCGATGATGATGATGAAGTCGTCGGTAAAGGTATAATTCGAGGTATTCGTATTCTCTTTCGACCTCCAACTTTTTTTATCGCGTTTCGAGCTGCACGCAAAGCTGCTACAGATGATCGATTCAAACCACTACCCTGATGCAGATCGTTATTATCATTACCATGACTAAATGTTTGTTTTTTCAAAACGCCAAGTATATTGTTTACAATTTTTGAAAATGGGTGTTGCTTTTGCCCCATACCCATACCGAGTTTACGTTTCGCCTTCATGCCTGTGGTGACGAACCAAGCTGCTGCTTTCTCACCAAATTTCGCGTCCTTCGATTTGACTCGTTCCCACGCTCTATTTTCCAATACGTGATCGGCCTTATGACGTTCCTCCACAGAGGTGTTTTCAGAGTATGCGATATCGTGTTCTTTACAAGCCTCATCCAACGGATTGATACCCGTATCACCACGCTCTAGTCGCTTTTGTAATTTGGTTCCAGGACCACAATACGAATAACCGGGTAGATGTAGTTCGAATGGTAGTTTATCGATTAATGAATTTACCACACCCTCTCCACGATAGATCAACAGTAAAAATGAATAATGATGTTACGAGATATCGATATTTATTATGAATTTGAATGTGGTATGTCTCACATCATGAGGACCGTTCAGCAGAAAAACATCCTACCAATCGAAAACTTGGACCATCTGAATGATGGTGCAGGTGCGAGAGATTCAAGTAAACATGGTGCTTTATTACCAAACTCATTTCGTGCAATCATCTGCGGACCGAGTGGATGTGGAAAAACAAATGCCGCACTGGCACTGCTGTTTCATCCTAATGGCGCCAAATTTGAAAACGTATACGTGTACTCAAAATCGCTGTATCAACCCAAGTACCAGCTGCTCGAAGAGGTATTGAAGGCAGTCAAAGGAGTAGGTTATTTTCCATACAAAGATAATGATGAAATCATATGTCCCAACGAAGCAAAACCAAATTCCGTCTTCATTTTCGATGACATTTCTTGCGATTCACAACAAAAAATTCAAGAATTTTATTCAATGTGTCGACATCGAGGTATTGACGCTATATACATTGGCCAGACATACAGTTTTGCTAGAAAGCAAATGCTTCGAGATAATTGTAACCTGATTGTGCTATTTAAACAAGACGAGGTGAATTTAAAGCATGTGTTTGATGAACACGTCTCCCCAGACGTCACATTCGATGAATTCAAGCGACTTTGTGCAGATTGTTGGTGTGAAAAATATGGTGCAATGGTTATTGTCAAGGAGTGTGATCTGAATTCAGGTCGCTATCGACAGGGCTTCGACAAGTTTATAAAAGTATGATTACATTGTGATGTATCATATTCATAATCATGAAACCGTCCAGCAAAGAGGTCGACGTCATTCGCAAAAATAAAATCAGTGAAATAGCCCAGGCTATAAGGAAGAAATATCTAACTTTGAAATTAGGTAGGTCTGAGGAGGATGAGACAATACAGAAATTTTTCCAACCAATATCTACACCCCTGAAAAAACTAGTATCGACAAAAAGTCGATTAATTGATAGTGGCATAAAAAATGAGCCTTCAACACTATCGAAAAAAGAAGAGCTGAAAGTATGGAATGAAAGTGAAAAAACTGAAAAAGAAGATGAAGAAGAGAAAGCATCGGAAATTCAATTTCAAAAACTTGAACGTATTGCTAGCGCTAGCGGTAAAAGTGATGATGGCGTGTTCGAGGAAGATGAGGAATCTGAAGAGCCTGATGGTGACACCGATGTAATTGATCCCGCAGCTATTGAGTCATACCTTGAGCAGTATCCTGTGATGAGCATTCGATTCATGAAAGAATATTGGACAGAGGACGAAAAAATAGACAAAGTATATGGCCCCATATACGATATCAGTAATTCAAAATGGCGTCTTGGATATAATGAAATTGATTTTGATGGTCGTACAGGCTACATCAAAATTGCTGGAAAACAAGTGAGAGGGACGCCTGGAATATATGAACTGATATTCTACGATGTACCAGAAAATTTCAATAAAGAAGATCTGAATGGATATAAACAAATTTTGGAACTTTCGAATGCCCACAAGAATGCTAGCGGAAATCTGAAAGGTACCAAAAGATATAAGTATAAGGAAATCATTAGACCCATGTTCATACCTCCAACATCATCATCGAGACGTTATACAACGGGACATGGTTTAAATATCCAATTGAGAAATTTGCCGACGAAATTCCAATCGCCAATGTTGTCCTACAATACTAAACCTGTGGAATACATTTACTGGGATGACCCCAATGAATTGTGTGAAAGATTAAAATTGCTCATAGCCTCGAAAAATGCAGGAAATACCTCTCTGGACAACGAGATTGTATCAATCATTAACGAATTGAAGGAGGCCAACATCATACAATAGATACAGACTTTCGCATGGATATTGAGGTCATTTCAAAGATGACTATCGATAAGTTCGGACGTATTTCGAATGGAAAACGCAAACTGGTGGTAATTACATCTCCGAGCGTCGGTGGTGGACTATCGTACACTTCTAAAGGGGATATAGATTTTGGAAATTTGAAATTGTGTAATGTCAAAATGCCAAATTTGAAAAACGATGTCGCCAACAAGGAATATGTAGACAATATTAAAATATATGTAGAACAGACTATTTCACAAATAAAAACAGATTTCAAGATTGCGTTCGATGATTTTGGTGATAAGGTACAAATTGCGATTGATAGTCCCAAAAACGAATCGATAAAACTAGAGAAGATGTTCGATTCACATCGAATCAAACTGGAAACATTCAATTCAAACTTGATACAATTGTCGATGATGCTACAGAAAACAACCAGCTCGATGACAAACTTTCTAAGTATATCATTACCTAAACTGGAGAAGGACATCGTTTTGAATTCAAAGGCAATTCTGGAAGAAAAAATTACCCACGTCGGCGAACCATAATTAAAGGTATAGACGACTTGTGGCAAATGGATCTAGCGGAAATGCGACAGTATGTCTCACACAAGAATCGAAATTTCAAAATGATTATGATTGTGATTGATTGTTTCTCTAAATATGTATGGACGCGTCCATTGAAAACGAAAACTGGCGAGGAAATAACCAAAACGTTTGCAGACATTTTAGCGCACACAAAACGATGTCCGAAAAATCTGCAAACAGATCAGGGAACTGAATTTTACAATAGCAAATTCCAAAGTCTAATGAAATTGCATAACATAAACCATTACAGTACGTACAGCGTCAAGAAGGCTGCAATAGCAGAACGTGTAATTAGAACTTTGAAAGAAAAACTATTCAAATACTTTAGTTTGAATGCCACCTACAGGTGGATAGATGTACTACCCACCATTACAGAATCCTACAATGATACACACCACAGTACGATTGGTTGCAAACCATCGCAAGTCGATAAATCCAATGAAAAACAAATTCTCAATAGATCTTATACACACTTGAAGATTGTTGGCCCGCGAAAATTCAAAGTTGGTGATATTGTACGCATATCCAAGGTCAAGCATATTTTCGAAAAGGGGTACACCCCAAATTGGACGACAGAGTTATTTAAAATCGTCGAAGTCAAAATAACGAATCCCACCACATATCTGTTGGAAGATATGCATGGGACGGCAATCAGGGGGGCCTTCTATGATGAGGAGTTGCAGAAAACCAAGAATCCCGACATCTATCTCGTGGAGAAAGTGATGCGAAGAAAAGGCCAGAAGCTGTACGTGAAATGGTTAGGTCTTGATAGATCTCACAACAGCTGGATTCAAAATACCGATTTAGTATAGGATGTTATAGAAAATACAAACAAATCTAGACAATTCAGGGGGCCTTTTCACCACCACCACCTGTGAATGAGGCTCAATTCAATCTTTTAACACGAAAAGGTGTTTTTCCCTACGATTATATTGATAATGAGGAGAAATTAAACGAAACCAAGCTACCAAGCATTGAAAATTTTCACAATATATTGAACGATTCAAATATTTCAGATGACGATTACGCTCATGCTCAAAAGGTTTGGGAATATTTCGACATCAAATCGCTTGGAGAATATAGTGATTTGTATATGCGTACCGATATTCTCCTTCTAGCTGATATAATGGAAAATTTTCGCGAATCATGTAGGAAAACATATCATCTCGACCCCGCATGGTACATTACGATGCCCTCGTATACTTGGAGTTGTATGCTCAAGTATACTGGGTGCAAATTACAAATTCTAAAAGATGTAGATATGTTGATGGTTTCTCGGGATCATATTCTGACATATACTTGTTATTCGATTCAGAGTATCTATTGCTACAAACCGTTATTCCCCCACGAATCGCCTTTTCAACAAACATCAACATATCTACATCTTTTAGAATTTGTAATTTGCACCCAGTATACTTGAGCATACAACTCCAAGTATACGAGGGCATCGTAATGTACCATGCGGGGTCGAGATGATATGTTTTCCTACATGATTCGCGAAAATTTTCCATTATATCAGCTAGAAGGAGAATATCGGTACGCATATACAAATCACTATATTCTCCAAGCGATTTGATGTCGAAATATTCCCAAACCTTTTGAGCATGAGCGTAATCGTCATCTGAAATATTTGAATCGTTCAATATATTGTGAAAATTTTCAATGCTTGGTAGCTTGGTTTCGTTTAATTTCTCCTCATTATCAATATAATCGTAGGGAAAAACACCTTTTCGTGTTAAAAGATTGAATTGAGCCTCATTCACAGGTGGTGGTGGTGAAAAGGCCCCCTGAATTGTCTAGATTTGTTTGTATTTTCTATAACATCCTATACTAAATCGGTATTTTGAATCCAGCTGTTGTGAGATCTATCAAGACCTAACCATTTCACGTACAGCTTCTGGCCTTTTCTTCGCATCACTTTCTCCACGAGATAGATGTCGGGATTCTTGGTTTTCTGCAACTCCTCATCATAGAAGGCCCCCCTGATTGCCGTCCCATGCATATCTTCCAACAGATATGTGGTGGGATTCGTTATTTTGACTTCGACGATTTTAAATAACTCTGTCGTCCAATTTGGGGTGTACCCCTTTTCGAAAATATGCTTGACCTTGGATATGCGTACAATATCACCAACTTTGAATTTTCGCGGGCCAACAATCTTCAAGTGTGTATAAGATCTATTGAGAATTTGTTTTTCATTGGATTTATCGACTTGCGATGGTTTGCAACCAATCGTACTGTGGTGTGTATCATTGTAGGATTCTGTAATGGTGGGTAGTACATCTATCCACCTGTAGGTGGCATTCAAACTAAAGTATTTGAATAGTTTTTCTTTCAAAGTTCTAATTACACGTTCTGCTATTGCAGCCTTCTTGACGCTGTACGTACTGTAATGGTTTATGTTATGCAATTTCATTAGACTTTGGAATTTGCTATTGTAAAATTCAGTTCCCTGATCTGTTTGCAGATTTTTCGGACATCGTTTTGTGTGCGCTAAAATGTCTGCAAACGTTTTGGTTATTTCCTCGCCAGTTTTCGTTTTCAATGGACGCGTCCATACATATTTAGAGAAACAATCAATCACAATCATAATCATTTTGAAATTTCGATTCTTGTGTGAGACATACTGTCGCATTTCCGCTAGATCCATTTGCCACAAGTCGTCTATACCTTTAATTATGGTTCGCCGACGTGGGTAATTTTTTCTTCCAGAATTGCCTTTGAATTCAAAACGATGTCCTTCTCCAGTTTAGGTAATGATATACTTAGAAAGTTTGTCATCGAGCTGGTTGTTTTCTGTAGCATCATCGACAATTGTATCAAGTTTGAATTGAATGTTTCCAGTTTGATTCGATGTGAATCGAACATCTTCTCTAGTTTTATCGATTCGTTTTTGGGACTATCAATCGCAATTTGTACCTTATCACCAAAATCATCGAACGCAATCTTGAAATCTGTTTTTATTTGTGAAATAGTCTGTTCTACATATATTTTAATATTGTCTACATATTCCTTGTTGGCGACATCGTTTTTCAAATTTGGCATTTTGACATTACACAATTTCAAATTTCCAAAATCTATATCCCCTTTAGAAGTGTACGATAGTCCACCACCGACGCTCGGAGATGTAATTACCACCAGTTTGCGTTTTCCATTCGAAATACGTCCGAACTTATCGATAGTCATCTTTGAAATGACCTCAATATCCATGCGAAAGTCTGTATCTATTGTATGATGTTGGCCTCCTTCAATTCGTTAATGATTGATACAATCTCGTTGTCCAGAGAGGTATTTCCTGCATTTTTCGAGGCTATGAGCAATTTTAATCTTTCACACAATTCATTGGGGTCATCCCAGTAAATGTATTCCACAGGTTTAGTATTGTAGGACAACATTGGCGATTGGAATTTCGTCGGCAAATTTCTCAATTGGATATTTAAACCATGTCCCGTTGTATAACGTCTCGATGATGATGTTGGAGGTATGAACATGGGTCTAATGATTTCCTTATACTTATATCTTTTGGTACCTTTCAGATTTCCGCTAGCATTCTTGTGGGCATTCGAAAGTTCCAAAATTTGTTTATATCCATTCAGATCTTCTTTATTGAAATTTTCTGGTACATCGTAGAATATCAGTTCATATATTCCAGGCGTCCCTCTCACTTGTTTTCCAGCAATTTTGATGTAGCCTGTACGACCATCAAAATCAATTTCATTATATCCAAGACGCCATTTTGAATTACTGATATCGTATATGGGGCCATATACTTTGTCTATTTTTTCGTCCTCTGTCCAATATTCTTTCATGAATCGAATGCTCATCACAGGATACTGCTCAAGGTATGACTCAATAGCTGCGGGATCAATTACATCGGTGTCACCATCAGGCTCTTCAGATTCCTCATCTTCCTCGAACACGCCATCATCACTTTTACCGCTAGCGCTAGCAATACGTTCAAGTTTTTGAAATTGAATTTCCGATGCTTTCTCTTCTTCATCTTCTTTTTCAGTTTTTTCACTTTCATTCCATACTTTCAGCTCTTCTTTTTTCGATAGTGTTGAAGGCTCATTTTTTATGCCACTATCAATTAATCGACTTTTTGTCGATACTAGTTTTTTCAGGGGTGTAGATATTGGTTGGAAAAATTTCTGTATTGTCTCATCCTCCTCAGACCTACCTAATTTCAAAGTTAGATATTTCTTCCTTATAGCCTGGGCTATTTCACTGATTTTATTTTTGCGAATGACGTCGACCTCTTTGCTGGACGGTTTCATGATTATGAATATGATACATCACAATGTAATCATACTTTTATAAACTTGTCGAAGCCCTGTCGATAGCGACCTGAATTCAGATCACACTCCTTGACAATAACCATTGCACCATATTTTTCACACCAACAATCTGCACAAAGTCGCTTGAATTCATCGAATGTGACGTCTGGGGAGACGTGTTCATCAAACACATGCTTTAAATTCACCTCGTCTTGTTTAAATAGCACAATCAGGTTACAATTATCTCGAAGCATTTGCTTTCTAGCAAAACTGTATGTCTGGCCAATGTATATAGCGTCAATACCTCGATGTCGACACATTGAATAAAATTCTTGAATTTTTTGTTGTGAATCGCAAGAAATGTCATCGAAAATGAAGACGGAATTTGGTTTTGCTTCGTTGGGACATATGATTTCATCATTATCTTTGTATGGAAAATAACCTACTCCTTTGACTGCCTTCAATACCTCTTCGAGCAGCTGGTACTTGGGTTGATACAGCGATTTTGAGTACACGTATACGTTTTCAAATTTGGCGCCATTAGGATGAAACAGCAGTGCCAGTGCGGCATTTGTTTTTCCACATCCACTCGGTCCGCAGATGATTGCACGAAATGAGTTTGGTAATAAAGCACCATGTTTACTTGAATCTCTCGCACCTGCACCATCATTCAGATGGTCCAAGTTTTCGATTGGTAGGATGTTTTTCTGCTGAACGGTCCTCATGATGTGAGACATACCACATTCAAATTCATAATAAATATCGATATCTCGTAACATCATTATTCATTTTTACTGTTGATCTATCGTGGAGAGGGTGTGGTAAATTCATTAATCGATAAACTACCATTCGAACTACATCTACCCGGTTATTCGTATTGTGGTCCTGGAACCAAATTACAAAAGCGACTAGAGCGTGGTGATACGGGTATCAATCCGTTGGATGAGGCTTGTAAAGAACACGATATCGCATACTCTGAAAACACCTCTGTGGAGGAACGTCATAAGGCCGATCACGTATTGGAAAATAGAGCGTGGGAACGAGTCAAATCGAAGGACGCGAAATTTGGTGAGAAAGCAGCAGCTTGGTTCGTCACCACAGGCATGAAGGCGAAACGTAAACTCGGTATGGGTATGGGGCAAAAGCAACACCCATTTTCAAAAATTGTAAACAATATACTTGGCGTTTTGAAAAAACAAACATTTAGTCATGGTAATGATAATAACGATCTGCATCAGGGTAGTGGTTTGAATCGATCATCTGTAGCAGCTTTGCGTGCAGCTCGAAACGCGATAAAAAAAGTTGGAGGTTGAAAGAGAATACGAATACCTCGAATTATACCTTTACCGACGACTTCATCATCATCATCGGCGGGAAAAAGTGGAGGATTTCTACCGCTAATCCCGCTATTCGCAGGCCTCTCGGCTTTAGGGTCGTTGGCTGGGGGAGCTAGTGCCATTGCAAAGACAGTCATCGATGCCAAGAATGCAAAGAAAAAAATGGAGGAAGATATGCGTCACAATCAAGCTATGGAGCATTTAGGGTCTGGTGTGTATCTGCGTAAAACACGTAAAGGATTCGGTCTATACTTGAAGAAGAATGCGACTCCGAAATGTGTCAAAGGAGGCAGAGGTCTATACTTGAAGAAGCGTCAGTCAAAAAACTTCTAGCTGAGCTGCCCGATAGAGCATTATATGATGGAGAGATTATAAAGTATGCAAAAAAGCTGAAAATACCATACTTTCGAGGTGTTTTCATGCGAGACACTCTGCCTAACCGACCACGACGTTGCGAGTGTGCAGTGGTGAATTTAGATTCCTCCATTAATTCAGGTACACATTGGGTGGCTTATAGAAAAGTTGGAAACACGGTTCGTTATTTCGATAGTTATGGTAATTTGAAGCCGCCAGGAGAATTGGCTGAATATTTCGGACGCAGCGTTGATATTTTATATAACAATAAACAATATCAAAATTATAATCAAATCAATTGTGGACATTTATGTTTAGCATTTTTACTACATTCCAAATAAATGAATGTGTTTGATGAATTGAATCTTATTACTTTCCTACACACCAATCAAGAATCATGTCTATGATATTAACTCTGAAGGGTCGTACTTCGACGCTATCCATCGATTTCTCCCCACCGATTCAATTAGAGTCTGATTCTGATTATGGCTTAGCTTTACTCAGTTTTCATTCATACAACAGCATACCTAATATTGAAAAGGACACAAAGTTTGATTATTTCGAGAATGGTAACAAAGGCAAAAGAAAAAGTATTGATATTCCTGTTGGAGCTTACGAAATTGAAGATATTGAAAGGTTGCTCAGAAAAGATCTTGTCGTACCAACTTCGCAAAAGAAAAATTCACCACCGACAGAGAAGCCCGAAGACTTTTTCTATCTCAGACCGAATAATAATACTTTGAAAAGTGAAATTTTTTGTAAGCACCATGCAATCGATTTCACTCGGAACAATAGTTTAGCAAACATATTAGGATTCTCACCTAGAATTTTGGAACGTGACATTCACCATGTATCCGATCAGCCTGTGAACATTATAAAAGTACGAACGATTCATGTGGACAGCAACATTACCTCTGGAGCCTTCTACAACGACAGACCATCCCACACGATCTACGAATTCGCTATCGACGCCGATCCAGGCTACGCCATCGACGAAACGCCAAATCATCTCATCTATCTGCCCATCGCTACTCATACATGTGAAATTCATAATATCACACTCAAAGTGCTCGATCAAAACTTTCAATTGGTCAATTTTCGAACCGAAGAAATCATCATTCGATTGGAGCTGAAGCCATTATGGTGTTAGGTGTTTATAAAAGCCGCTCCACTGTTTCCCAGCCATCAGTCTTCAAGAAGACCTTCATCAGTCACACTCGGCAGCTCAGTCTTCAGAATATAAAATTTCTCAAGTCTCTTGGCTACCATGTTATCTGCACAAGTGTTTAACATCTTCCGAAAACCTCACCTAGATGAATCCATACAAAAGGTGGAATGGCGGACATACTACCCCTATGTCAAGTCTTTTCGTAACAATGATGTTATAGAAATCAATATTAATCAGTCTGATGCCTTCGATGCTCTGTATGATAGTATGCTACACATTAGTGGAAAAATCACTCGAACTAAAGGTGCTGGACGTGTATCTTTTGTCAATAATGCTGGGGCATATATGTTCCAATCCATCAGTTATGATCAAAATGGTAAAGAATTGGAATCTGTACGTGAAGTTGGAACTGTCAGCACCGTTAAAGGATATCTATGCTATACTGCCGAAGATTCAAAACATTTAGTTATAGCAGGTTGGACCTACCCCAATAATGTTAATGTCATCAATGGAGTGGAATTAACGTTCAGTATGCTCATTCCTCTGAAGCACTTACTAAACATTTTCAACGATTACGAGTGCGTCTCCTATGGCAAGCATTCAATTCGCTTAGTACGAGCAGGAAACGATAACAACTGCTTCAAAATCACTGAAGCTATTGGGGCGACTGTTGACACAGAAGTACAATTGGACATCGAAAATGTGGAACTCAAAGTGAAAAGATTGTATCCGAACGATCAAATTAAATTACAACTTCTGAAGGCAATTAAGGCTGACACTCCTATCCTTATACCCTTCAGAAAATGGGAATTGCATATGCTGCCTTCTCTCACCACAGGTGCCACCAATGAAATATGGGCTGTCAAAACTTCATCGTTTCTCGAAAGCCCTCGATATGTCATCGTTTGCTTTCAAACAAACCACGATCAAAATAAAGTGAATAATGATCCAACAGTTTTTAATCATGTGGACATTACAAATATCACATTAACACTCAACGGAGAAAGTTACCCAAAGGAAAAGATGCATTTGGCCTTCAATAAAGGAGCCTTTCCCCAAGCCTACTTTAACTATTCTCAATTCGGGTATAGTTACAAAAATACCACCATACATACCCCACTCCTCGGTTATGCCGAATTTTCCGGTAAACAGCCTATTTTCGTTATAGATTGTTCTCGACGTGATGAAAGTGTTAAAAGTTCCAGCGTCGACGTCAAACTTGAAATTGAAGCTTCCCAAGGTTTTCCCGCCAATACTCGCGCCTATTGCATCATTGTTCACGATAACATTATCGAACACCTCCCGCTCAGTGAAATTATTAAAAAGTGGAACTGATTCGATTTCATCGTCAGTTTGAGTCAGATATTCATCATGAGAGTTGCGTTCGTAGACATTCAGGGGTTTGTTGTTGAACAGCAATTTCACCCAAAGGAGATTGCTATAAGAATTGGTGTTCAATGTAGTAATTATTTACTGTTGCCAAAAAAACCATTCTCATTGCTAAGCAAAGAAGACCGATGTGGGGTTTGTTTCTTGGAGAAAAACGTTCATGGTCTGAGATATTCTTCAGGCTTTGTGGAATACAACTTGCTAGATGATATTCTCCGGGAGAATTTGTGTGACATTGATATCATTTATGTGCGAGGCTATCAGAAGAAGGAATTGTTGATTGAAAAATTAGCTCCATTCAATGTACATGCAAAAGTTGTGAATCTGGAGGATTTCGATGATTCATGGTGGGTTGTTCCAACTTTCCAGAATAGCACCAAGATATCCTGTATGCATCACCTGCGTCGCTGTTGGGGTGACTCCAATCATAGTTGTAGTTTACGAAACGTTGATATTTTATATGAATGGTTTGAAAATATGCTACCAAAATAATTTGTGATCTCTCTCTCAATAAAAATCTCATCATTATTATTTATGAAAAAACTTTATTTCTTCCTGAAATCCTGTTGGGAAACCTCGATGCCGATTGACGTTTCATCGCTTTGACGTTTCGTTGTTTTGACGTTTCGTCGTTTTGACGTTTCGTCGTTTTGACGTTTCATCGTTTTGACGTTTCATCGTTTTGACGTTTCACCGTATGACGCATGATGTATGTTGTAGGTCGGGATGGGACATTGAAACGGTGTGGGGCGGGTCATTGGGGATGTGGACCTGTGTACCCCCCGAAAATATTTATGGGGGTTCGTACGACCCTGGTGGGGCTATTAGATAGGTTAGGTACGACCCTGGTGGGGTTATTAGATAGGTTAGGTACGCCCCTGGCTGGTGGAACTATTTTAGATAGGTTAGGTATGCTACCGACTCGGCTTATCAAGGTAGGTTAGCCACATTTCGGCAAATCGCATATGTTGGGTTTGACGCATTTCTGCGAAGTCGCATATTATGTTGGGTGGTTTGATGCGTTTTGGCGAAGTCGCACATGTTGGGTTTGATGTGTTTTGGCGAAGTCGCATATGTTGTGTTTGATGCTCACTCGACTGTGCTAGAACCCCCTTTGTTATACTACTGTAGAATAATAATTGCCACTCCATAAGAACATTATTATATTAAAACCCTATAATGAACATTCGGTTCACTACACAATGCATGATACATATTTTCTTGTATCATGACTGTAATGTATACAGTGTAGAACAGCCAAATGGAATAAATTCGACAACAAATAAATGAGGGTGTGTTGGGAAAAACGCTTGGACACGTCGATTTGTATTTTTTTCAAAAAAATTGAACTATATAGAGTGTGTCATGTGACAGTGGCCAATACCAACTTTCTCATTTCAAACGGAACACCTTGTATTTCATTCCATTTTTCAAAATTCTCACTGAAGAGACACGATTACAGAGATATACAGAGATTTTTCAACGTTATGATTTTTTTGTGCCGACACTATGAATTATTGGTCGAAATGACTCACATGTCTCTATATTAATTTTCGATACACTATCTACTGACATCTCTTTGGGATAGATACAGGATGATCAATTTTCTGAATTCTGCAGATCTAGCATGTAGTGCAGGATATTATATACCTCACTTTTGTATAATGCGTCCATGAGGGTAGTATTTGATGCCAGTGCTCGCGATCTCAACTCCACCTCACTCAATGATACCCTTCTTACTGGGCAGAAATTACAGCAAGATATTATCGAAATTCCCTTACGTTTCTGCTTACATGCAATAGTTTTCACGGCAGACATCAAACAGATGTTCCGTCAAATACTTGTTTCTCCAAAACATCGCCCTTTTCAGAGGATTCTCTGGCGATTCTCTAAAGAGGAACCTCTTCAAGATTAACACAGTGACATACGGCGTGAGTTCATCGCCATTTCATACCATCCGAGTTCATTTGCAACTTGCTCATGAGCACAAAGATGAATTTCCTCAAGCTGTCTATTTTATGGAGTCTGACGTTTATGTCGACGATGTGGTGACAGGCGCTGATGATGTGTCAAAGGCACTCGAATCTCAAATACAACTCATCAGCCTTCTTCTCAAGGGTGGATTTGAGCTAAGGAAGTTTGCAAGTAATGAGCCTGCGCATCTTGCTCATTTATCACCTTCTAGTTCATTACATAATCCTCTCTCCTTCGATTCAGACAACGAGTCGGTAATAAAAATCTTAGGCCTGCAATGGAACCCTTCTGTCGATGTTTTCTCATATCGTGTACTTCCTCTTGATAGATCATGTACGAAAAGGAACGTTTTGTCTCAGGTTGCTCGTATATTTGATCCCTTAGGATTTCTCACTCCATTAATATTGCACCTCAAAATTCTTTTACAGAAGCTCTGGACTCTTGGCCTCAATTGGGACGATCCTGTGCCCACCGTACTCTCAGATTCATGGAACCAATTTCGCAATGAATTACCCTCTATCTCACATCTCAATATCCCTCGAATAATGCATCCTCGAAATACTGTATCATGCTCTCTGCATGGACTTTCCGATGCCTGTGAAGCCGGATATGCGGGTGTTATCTATCTGAGGTGCATTGATCGCTACCAAAATATCTCAACCCACCTAGTTAGCCAAAATCTCGCGTAGCCCCATTAAAAACTATATCCATTTCTCGCTTAGAACTCTGCGGTGCCTTGCTACTCTCCAATTTGCTCAGTTATACCCTCAATATACTCAAAAAGAAGGTACTCATCAATGAGATACATGCCTGGACCGATTCTACTATTGCCCTGACATGGATTCTCTCTTCACCCCATAAATGGGCGACTTTTGTATGCAATCGCACTACAAATTCAAAATAAAATACCCCAGTCAAGATGAAGACACATTCGATCCCACTTCAATCCCGCTGATCCTGCTTCACGAGGTCTTTCTCCCCTATTTCTCCCATTTTCAGAGCTGCATAATAAGAAATGTAGAAATGTAGATCAACAGATACCAAAGATTATAAGATTGCTCGGAATGAGGTAATCAACTGGAATATATAGGTATAGGTACTCAAATTTAATCATGAAGGATTTCCCGAACTGCGATAATTATTTGGTGAAATCAATAAGTCAACAAGAATGCGTTTACTCATGATTGTTATAGACGAACATAATATGAGAGACGAAAATATTATTTCCAATGACTCCCAGAGAGTTTTTTCGTGCAAATGAAGCATTGTTCATTGTTCAAGCATGCTTCTCGCCATTATGTAAGTATAACGAAAATTTTCGCAAACATCTTCAATCTTTTCTTGTATTTTCCAAATAAAGTTGACTGTCTGTTGTTTAGATGAATACAGAATTAGTTATTTCGCGACATTTCAAAAACTAATCATGATTGGTCAATTTGCTTCGAAATTATCAATCAGTTCGAAAATGCGTATCTTTGCCATTTTTTTTAAACAAGTTCTCATTTCTTAAGATGATTGAGATACTTTAGCTCGAAAAACGAGCAAAGATTTGTGTAAGACATGTGTTTCCCCAGATTATCTGGGGAAACACATGTCATAGCCACAAAATATTCACTGCGCAAAAAAAAGTCATCCGAATAATAGATTCCAGTAAATATGATGACCACTGCAAACCACTGTTCAGGAAATTAAGCATCCTGCCTTTACCATGTTGCTATATTTTGGAGTGCCTCCTCTATATAAAAAAAAAAACATAATACGTCAAAGACTTCAGCACAATTATATTCACTCTTATAATACTAGGAAAAAAAGTGATCTCTGTCCTCCATTATTCAGACTCACAAAAACACAGAATTCCTACAGATATCTGGCCATAAAATTGTATAATGCTTTGCCACAACAATTCAAAGATGACAATATGTCTTGTGCCGCATTCAAAATTAAAATCCATAAATATTTAACACAGCACTGTTTTTACTCGGTAGATGATTATCTGGATCATGTAGTTACATGTGCATGTGAGTATAGATAATCCTATTTTCATTGATATCTCTATCCTTTTCTATTCTACAAGTTCATACTCTTTGTCTTGGATCATGAAATACCTTGTCACTTGTATGTTCGTTATGTCTTCATGTGAAGCGTATTTTAACTCTATTTTATTTTATGTGATGTAAATCACTTCTGGACGAATGTATACATGTCTCAATTGTCTACATGAAATAAATATTTCTATTTCTATTTCTATTTCAACCTATACTTTGTACTTTCTTGATTTTGAAGAATATAATACATTGATAGGTTTTGATGATGCAGGCATTATTCGAGCGTGAAGAAACTATCTCAATATAGGTATCAAATCCCACTCAGATAAATATAATAGATTATATAGATTAAATTCACTTTCAGCAGTTCCGTTGGTTTGATTTGTTCGGTTTTATCCTTATTGCTGCTTTTGATCGACAGAATGAATAGTAACTATCACACTTTTAACGCCACAAATTCTATGGTTCCTGATATGTTGAAATGGAAAACCACCCCCTATACATAGTCCTGATGATGAAAAATCTTAAAAATCTATACATTCGAAGCGTCAATTTATTCGATGAGGTACAGAACCATTATCAAGAGATGCATCAAGATTTTAAGAGAATAAAACAGAATATGTAAATTTATGACATTCCCTCAAACCCACATATCAATTAGAGGTCATGCAGATCTAAGTATGGTATATCTCCGTAGAATTTCAATGTGAATATTTCTAGTGTAGATACCATTACTCACAGTGGAGGTGCAGTATGAAGAAAAAGGTGACTCACATTTTTACTCCTCCAGAAAAACTTAACCTCATTCTTCTGGGGGAGCAAAACTGTGTTGGCTTTTTCTATCTATATAGTATTCTGAGATCACCTTCTTCTTCTTATTCACATCTTATTAGTATTTATTCAGTACTTTAAAATCTTTCATCTTCCGCAAGTAAGTTCCATCAAGGCCAGCCATATCATAATGATGAATGGAAAATTGTTCACTTACATTATGTTTTCGAATAATCCGAATCCAATCATCACTGAGAAACTAAGCCAAATCATATCTGAAAAAAAAAAAATAAGATATATGTATATTTCATTCATGAGTTTTGAGTCATTTGTCATTTGTTGGGAATTGTTTTGTTCATTTCATTGCTTCCTGGTCTTGGTTTTACTACCCCCGTGGAAATAGTATGATACACAAATAGTGTGGAAAGTGATATATTTCGCACGATATTTAGCACGAGCCACTTAGCAGCGAGTCGAATTGCAAAAATAAAGTTTGGAATTCGAACAACACGAATTTACCTGATATCAATACAAACATCAAGTGTAATTCGGCAGGAAAATTCAATCAATAACAAACGTAGGAAAGCAAATGATTCAATCGTTCTCATAGACTCCCCGAATCGATTCATTGTTGGTGCTTAGAAATTCAATAAGTTGTTAACAAACATGTCATACCCTTTATTTTGGCATCCAAAACACAAATGAATAAGTGAAAAAAACCACTAGTGCATTTGTCGCTGTAGAAGTTGCAGCCAACTTTTGCCGCTGTCAAACTGATAGTTACACTCAAGGTGGATATAGGATGGTGAAATAACTCTTCAATTGTTTCTTTCCAAAACATGTGGACCTGTCAAACGACCTCACTAAGGCCGCACCACTTGAGTATAGATGGCGATACGATCGTCGATCTGGTGAAGTCAAATCCGCTTTTACTGATAATGACGGATACCTGACAGTGATGGATAGCTAACAGTTCAGTTTTTACATTTATGTTGAATTTCAAATCCACATCGTGTTTCCAGCATTTCCAAGATAGGTAACGCCACCTAGTTTCGATCTTGGGAAGCCTTAGTAAGGTATTGAAATCCGATAAAATCAAGTAGGCGAAGGTCTACAACTTTTTCTAGTGGCTGGGTATAGGGAGTTGAGACACCAGTCTTTATTTACATCATGGTTACACTGTGGCATGATATGCGATTTTTCATACATGAGTTGAATTGTCAAAGTAAATCTTGCACTGACATCTCAATGATAACCGATGTGAGTGTAACACACAGGGACATTATGCTGAAAGATGTTCAGGAATTCTTCAAGTGACTTTTCCAATTGTAGTTTATATGTATTTCAAAATTATCAGTTCAATTTCAAAATGCATCAAATGAATTTCAAATTTTCATTTCAGTAGCAATCTACATTAGTCTATTATGTATGTACCCAAATAAGTTATATATGTTTTGAGTACAGCTTGAATAAATATTACCTAATATATGTATATCATTATCATCTACTTCGCCAGCAAAGCAGTATTGAAGACAACTGACAATGTCAAATCGATGACCTGTCTATGAACTATTTGTTTCTGAAGACCTAATTTTATCATTACATTATATTGAGACTAATGGAATACTAATGGAATTGTACGTATAGATTATCATAACAAGCGCTAAATAGAGCAATTGCCCACGTATATCGGTGACACTTCGAGGAGAAACTCTACGTGGTTCAGCTGGTTCATGTTCATAATGATATTGCAACAGTTATGAAGCTGAGGGGATTTTCCATCACGAGTTTTTTTTTTATTTTTTTCATCTGTGGACAACACGAAAGGGAAGCCTATAATGTTCGAGGAACATCGTGTTAGCCAGCGGTGGAATTTGGGAGAGAAGGAAGGTGCTCGATTTTTTCTTGGAAGTTTGGAGGTTGTAAGCATCAGGAAAGACTTCACTAGGCAAATAATTCCACAACTTTGCCGTTCTATTGATGAATGATGCTTGGTATAGCGATGTTCGACAGGTCTCGAGCCTGACTAGGTATCGCGCGTGGTGGCATAATAGATGATATTTCCGTTGAGCACCGACCGTGAAAGTACCTATAAAAAAGACATAGATCGCCGACCTTTCTACGATGTTCTAGAGAGGTCAATGATTTGGTGAGTGTTGTATCATCGACTAGGCGAATGAATTGAATCAATGAGCTTTAGCGTATGTTTGGGGGCTGAGCTCCAAACATGTGAACAGTACTCCAGGACGAGTCGAATTTGTGCTTTGTAGATCATAAGTAGTTGCTGGGATGTGAAGTATCTCTTCGCACGGAATAGAAAACCAAGACCTCACATGATCGTCCCATGAAAGAGCACTGTTGGTGGTGACACCCAGCATGGATATTGACGACCACATAGGAACAGTGGGGTACCCGACATCATCAAATTGGACATTGTGTGATCAGCCTTCTTGGTGAACATACAAGCTTGAGTTTTAGTTGCATTGAACTGTACTAGATTCTCAGATCCCCATTTCAGAATTCTTGTCAGGTCCTCATTCAATCAATACTATCATCCGCAAAGCTATGAACTGGGCTGGGCCTCCAGCCCATTCAACAAATCATTGATGTGGAGCAAGAACAAAGTTGGTGCCAAGACCGAGCCTTGTGGAACACCAGCATTGATCGTCATTGTATCAGACGAGACCCCGTCTACCACCACGTAGAGTGATCTATCTGCAAGAAAACTAGATGGTAAAAGACACAGTTGGGGCGGCAAACCATATGACGGAAGTTTCACTAGGAGGCCTTGGTGCCATACTCGGTCGAATACTTTGGAGATATCCAAGGCTACAGCCAGAGACTCCCCATGTTTCTCTATTGACACCTGCCACTTATGTGTCACATAGGCAAGCAGATCTCCTGAAAGAATATCATTGGACACGACTATTCTACTACTCAAAGATTATGATCTTTGTTCCTGAAATGAACAGGATTAGTCAAATATGTATACCCAGCTTCCTTGGGGTGATAGTTCATTTGAAAATAAGTATAGTTTGATAAATAACTCATGGCCGAAAATGCATATGGAGGATGTTATATCCATCCAAAGTTGGTACAATTGAAATAATTTCTCCGTGAAATACATTTTTTTATACACATGTACATTTCTGATATTGGTATAAAGGGTGAGTTATAATTTTTTTGGGATAACTTCTTTCCTTGTATTCATTTTGATGAAAAAATAGAATTACCATTGAAGAGGTACCCTTATCCAAATACAAAAAATTGAACCGTTTTCGAAATATTTGAATTTTTGTTTTGTAGCAGATCAAGTCATCACGAGATTCATCGGTAGCGATATTTTAGCACTGTGCCGTTAATAAAATATATATAATAAGTACACATCTTTGAGCCACCCTGTATATCGCAATATATTGAAATAATTACTATGATTAATTTTCTTATTTCTTATTTCTTGATCTTGATCACCTCCTTGATCATCTCACAGACATATTCTTATCATATAACTTATGGTTTATTTCATTATTGTATTCCATCGTATATTCACGCAATTTCTGATGTTCATCACTATTATGGATCATATTCATCCTGATGGTTAACTCAACAAATTGCATCAACCAGGAAAGTGATAAGCAATAAGGTTAATTGATCGACCTTGAAGTAACTCCTCTGTCATTTGTCTGTGTCTGAATCTGAATAGATGTAATGGACACTCACCTCATAGATAGATTCAACTGCTTTCCACTCGAATATCAATGGTACACTAATAATAATCGAAGTGAAAGTCGTGCCACACGACTCAAACCTCGCGCCAACTGAATTAGATATTCATCGCCTGGACTCTTATACCATTCTCGAAAATGCTATCAATCACAAAAAACCGGCCCAACATGCTACCACAAAAATACCGATGGTGATGAAAATTGGAGTGGGCAACTATTACGAATCACACTGAATGTTTTTTTCATTCTGAGGGCTTTTTCAAACCTGATAATATAAAGCCAGCAAAATATCAATCAGACAAAAAAATCTCGATATTCTGAACCGACATCTCATAAAATAGCCGGTTTGTAGCTCATAATAGCTGAAAGATATCAAGGTCAAATTTATGATGGGTATTTATATTCAACATGAATACATATTTTACGAGATCATATATTATATAGGATCTCGTAAAATATATATTATAAGTTTTTCACGGTGCCGTCATCAAGAGGAACGAAAGTTGTAGGTAATATAGAGTCACAGTGAGACAAATAACTTGAATTTGACACACGGTATAGAAGAATTCTCCAACGAGTTATTTCCAATCATACTACTTTCAAATTCTGAAAATCTTATCAATATCATTCGAAGTGAACCTCTAGTTGCAGAATTTCTACATTCATAATTAGGTTCTTCATGTGAGATGGGTTTACACGAACACCTGATTTGTGTCACAATGAATAGATTCCATGTAAGTCGTAATCGTTTTGCTGAAACGTTCGCCCCAGACTAGCATAATATCCAGTTATATGTAATCACCAGCCTGAAATTGAGCTCAATAAGAAATATCCATCTGAAACAGTATTCTCATTTACTCTAAATATGTTGAGTGACTCTACGTGGTGGTAGACGGGGTCTTGTCTGATACTATGACGATCAAGGCTCCGATTGGTACCAACTTTGTTGCTCCACATCAACGATTCGTTGGATGTGACCTCCAGTCCAGTTCATAGCTTTGCGGATGATAGTACACTTCATTCCGCCTTTTCCTCTAGAGCCCCTATATCATTGTATGTTCACCAAGATGGCAGATCACACAATGCCAAATTTGATGATGTCGGGTATCACTGTTCCTATGAGGTCGTCAGTATCCATGCTGGGTGTCACCACCAACAGTGACGATGCGAAAACTGCTTCACAAAAACTTTTTTTTCTTTTCCATGCGAAGAGATACTCCACATCCCAGCAACTGCTAATGATCTACAAAGCACAAATTCGACCTGTCCTGGAGTACTGTTCACATATGTTTGGAGCTCAGCCCCCAAACATACGCTGAAGATCTTAGATTCAATTCAGAAGAGAGCTATTCGCCTAGTCGATGATACAACATTCACCCAATCATTGACCTCTCTAGAACATCATAGAAAGGCAACGGCAAAATTATGGAATTCTTTGTCTAGTGAAGTCATTCCTGATGCTCACAACCTCCAAACTTTCAATAAAAATTCCAACACATTCCTTCTCTCCCAAAATTCCACCGCTGGTTAACACGATGCTCCTCGAACATTAGGTTTCCTTTTCGTGTACTGATCAATTCAACTTTCTATTTGCTGCAATTAGATGCATCTCAGCAATATGTTTCTATTTGTTACAACAAATCAACTGATTTGGCGCCTATTCAATGCAGATATTTTGCTGTGCTAGTGCATATTTTTCTCACTCGGTGTACTGAGCAGTGAGTAACAACGAAAGGTGACAGCTTGGCATGTGCTGGATATGTGGTATGATGTCAATATCATGTGATTAGTTTTGATGGTATTTTCTCACTCCGTGTGCCGATGTCCTTATTGTTCTATTTATAATGGCGTTACTGTAGGAACTGAAAAAAGTTAGTGAAAACACATATTCTTGTGCAAATCGTAGTTATTCTTCCAAAACAGATAGTGGCATAGGAGGATTGCTGAGTTTTTTCAGTTTTCACAGGGATCATGAAACGTTATGTTAGATTCACTCAAACTACCGTATTTCAAATAGTATTTATTCCCTTAAAAACCAATCTAATAATTCCGATAACAATGGACGTTGGACGGTCTTCGTTGTATAAGTACATGAGTCAGTCCTTTCGACTCATACATCCTCTACCGATATACCAGGTGTCGCACAGATATCATTATCATTTTATTGTTGTTTACATCAAGATACATTCATGAGGTTTGCTTTCGAATGGTTAATAGGTATTCATTGTCGTAAAAATAAGAGCAATATAAAGTGCGTGATACAATGCAAAGTGATTTCATGATGAAGAAAACTTCCGAGAGGTCGTGGTAGAGATTTCATCCGTGTATAAATTTCGCAAAAAAAATCGTCATTGGATAAGTTATTCATGAGAATGAATATTTTTTTATTGCATCAAATAGACAAATCGTGACTCAGCTGTAACAAAAAAGTTAAAGAAGAAAGTTGAAAATTCTGTCATATTTGTCGGAAGTTTCAATTGAAATTCGTTGTATTGAACCACAGTTCAGATTAGTATATTGAAATATGAGTTACAGAAGGCATTACCAAATTCTAGCACGAGCCTGAAAGTCGGAAATAAACAGCGTAGCGGAGAATTTTTGAACAGACGATTGCTTGAATGGCCTTCTTAACGAAAGTTCATAATTATTTTCTCTGCTTTGGCTTCTACTAATGCATAATACATATTTTTTCACCAAGAAGGTTAGTGACAGTATAAAAATAAGAAATGAAGAACAAAAAAAAAGGAATGGATAACAAAATCCCTTTCCAGACTAATAAATGAAAAAAACGACATGTACCATGGGTGGAGACTACTCTCTCAGATGTTTTACAAAGAATGAGTATGGAAAAATGAAAATAAAAGTAGAAGGTTTGATAAATCAGGGGAAAATCGATTACTATAGGAGAACAAACAAAACGATTTCAAAAAATTATAGCAAACTATAAGTGAAATCCTTAACATATCGAAAAAAAAAATTCATATGCACTATGGAAAAGCAAAATGGTGACTCAACAAGCGATCCTAAAGAAATGACAAAAATGTTTTACTCCTTTCTCATTGACATCGGGAAGGGATTGGCGCAAAAAATGAATAGGATACCAAATTATATGCATAGAAAACTGAAACTCTCAATTCATCATTTCTAGCGCTAGCAAATGAACAAGAATTTATGAATTCTATTCTTCAATTGAAAAACAGAAAAGCTCCTGGATATGACGGTTTGAAAGCTGAAACTTTAAAAAAATATATCGACCCATATAATTTGAATCAGGAAGTTTTTCCTCTGCATTCAAATTATCGATAGACACCCCTATACTAATGCATCTGACTCTGTCAAAGTATTTAGACAAAGAAAAAGTTATCCGAATTTTTGATAATGTTGCCTTCAGAGACCATTATAAGCCTTTATTATTTATTTAAAGTCATGACACTACCTGCTCTTTATATTTTCCACCAAATACTAGAAATTCATAATGGAAATAATGAACTAAGTGAAAATTCAAACTTTCATGAATATAACACTATTTTTTCAAATTCACAGTGCGGCTTCCAAGAAGGAGAATCCACCCAAGATGTAATACATATATAAACTAACAAAATATATGAGAGTATAGATGAAACTGTTCCAACAATAGGCATTTTCTTAGATCCATCAAATGCTTTTGACGCAGTGGATCATTCTATACTTCTGGATACACTATAAGACATTGGAATCAGAGGTACAGCTCACAATCTATTCAAAAATTATCTGAGCGAAAGGAAACATCTTCTACGAAGAATAAACAATTCCATCAGAACTTTGTTTGAATAGTTATCTTCCTCCATTTGAATTCATTATTATTATTTTTTTTGCAGCTTTCGATTACCAAGATCATTTAGCTGCCAAATGGTTTCATATTCTGTTGGTTATGTTGATTTGTTCCATAAAGGTGAGTGCTTTTCTAATGTTTTCTTCATTACTCAACATGTTTTCAAATGCTGGTTCTATTCCAAGAAGAATCCTGTGGTAATTATATATCGGGCAAGTGAAGATATGAGCTAGAGAGAGTCGCAGCGAGGTCTGGGATCTCCAGTTAAAAGGTAAGAGTGCGTAAGGTGAGTACATAGACTTATTATCCTGAGGATACATAGACTTATTATCCTGAGGATAATAAGTCTATGGGTGAGTATGTCCAATTCTCAGGCGGCAGGCAACAACTTGTTCTCGTCTATTCAAGTTTCTTAGGTATGTCCATTTATCTACATCAGGTTTAACATTAGTCAGTTGTGTGTTTTGGTTTGTCCATCTGTCTTGCCATGATTTGTGTATTTCTGATTTGATTTTTATTTTCATGTCCTGAACTGGTATAGGGATTCCTTCATCTACTGGGATGAGGGTTGCTTGTTTTGCTGCTGTATCTGCTTTCTCATTGCCAGGAATACCACAGTGACTAGGTATCCACATGATGGTGCATTGTCTTCCATTTGATGATAGGTGAGTAACAAGTTCTAAGATATTCTGGCAATACATATTTTTTGTGAAACTGTTTTCTAGCGACTGTATTGCACTCAATGAGTCTGAACATATGACACAGCTGTGGTGACCGGAGAGAGAAAAGAACAGGAGAGCCTTGCCATATGGCATATAGTTCTGCAGTGAAAATTGTGCAGATTATTATTATTATTATTATCATTATTATTATTATTGTTATTATTATTATTATTATTATTATCATTATTATTATTATTATTATTATTATAATTATTATTATTATTGTTATTATCATATCCTATAGCTATCTCACTGTTTTCGACATAGAATTAATTTTTGATTCAGGACGGCAGAAACAGCGTCATTATAAATTGTGATATTTTTCTGGCCAAAACTGACAAAAAACTGCAATTTCTACGGCGTCTTTCTGCAACATAGTTCCTCATGAATTTTGACGCATGTTGAATCAATATTATACAGGGTGTGAAAAAAGGTGGACAAAACCCGGTATAAATCAATTCAAGAAAGTCGATTTTTTCGAATGGGACACATTGTATGTTTCATCATTTATGAAAAGAAATGTTGTCTTACATAACAAATGATATGATGTCCCTATGCATATCTTCAACACTTTTTGAATCAAAAGATATTTCAGGTGGAAAATTTTGGAATTGAAAAGGTGAAGTTTGATTGTTGCAGATAGCAAATTCATATGGAAGAAATTCAATTTATTCTGCATTCATTGTCGGTGTAACGAAATAATATCAAGGACGCATGCAGGAAATTATTAAGCTAATTTATTTTCAAAGTTATCCGTTGTCTTCTGGCTCACCAGGAACATATAATGGATGATCCACCGTGAATCAGCCTTCATTTCTACCACATCAGTGGAGGAGCAGAATGAATATGGAGAAGAATGGTGATAACCACGAGTGGAACCTATTTACCAAGAAAACAGACATATCAACAATATTGAAGTTCATCAACAATATTTGTTGTGCACCCATTACAAATATTGATGTAGAATGCGACGTCTTCAAACTCTTGAAAATTCGGTGATACCAGTGTTACATGGATCGATGTAAGGAATAAAAAAAAAAAAAGCCGCTGCGGACAGGATTCGAACCTGTGCGGGCATAGCCCATTTGATTTCGAGTCAAACTCCTTAACCACTCGGACACCACAGCTGTACATAAGCAGTTGGTTGTTTGCTTAACCTACTGTAATATGACTGTTTGACTAATGATGAATCTATACAATATAATATTTGTACAACACGTTGACTGTGTTACAAGAATTTACTGTCACAGAGAGTCTGCTACACATGCCTTGCGGGGAAACGTGAACACACGACAGTTTAGAAAATACTATACGACGTACCATGTGATCGTCCCGAATGGGTGTGCGTCACATGACGCCGAAGGCATGTTGTCAGAAGCCTATGGTGTCATCTGACGGTGACAGCAAAAACTTTTTGCATAAATCAGATGTCGGAATCTATAATATATGAAGTAATCTATCTTACCTTTCCACGCCAGAAGCCTCCAGCGCCCCGTGCTGCAAAGGCACAACATGATTGATCCAATAGCAATCAACAATCCAACTCTACTGTTGAAATTCAAATGATTATTTCCATCCTGAAATCACTATGCGCACTTTTTTTTGATTTTGCGACGAGTTAATCCAGACATTCTCAGAATTATAAATCTTTATATGGCTTGTGTAGTTTTCTTTCTGGTCCTTCTAGCTTCATGTAAATTGACTGGTATCAATGCTGGTGTTTCGACTCCCTATCTACAGCCGTTGATTGATATATCAAGAAAAGAAGTTGTAGAATTCTACGTACTTGATTATGTTGAATTTCCATACCATGCTAAGGGTTCCGAAGTTCGAAACTAGATGCCGTCACCTATGCTGATCTCGACGAGTTGAATTCTAACTTCAATATCAATGAAATAATTGAACCGTTAGTTTTCCATCACTGTCGGATATCTGTCATTATGAGTGGAAGCGGATACGATCTCATCGCTATCAATATACATGTCTGTACTCAAGCGGTGCGGCCTTTTTGTAAATTTTCGGACCCCAGTAAGAGTCGTTTTCATGGAATTTACTGAGAACTTTTTGTAAATACTTGAAAGGCTCGACAGCCTAAAGCGCTTTGCAGTCTGAATTGAATATTTTCACACGAAATACAACTTTTTTCATTTGATTGAATTTTGTATGTCTTAAGCATCAGGGTAGACCACCAGGCAGAAAATTCCACAAATTTGGTACTCTATTCATGAGTGATGTCGTTAAAATGGTAACTGGAGGTCCAAGATTTTTGGTTTTCCAAGACCGTCCTGGAACTATACAAATGACTCGGAACTACACATTAGTTAATAGAAAGTTAACAGAAAAAAAGTACTAGCTAGTTGTTAGTCATATATATATATATATATATATATATATATATATATATTTCTGACACAGTCAAACAGAGGTCACGACCAATTGACCATTTCCATCAGAATATATCAATTTCTGAGGAAACACTCGTCACCTAATTATCAATAGATATTGATTTCCTGATCTTAATGTCATCTCATCTGGCTCCATCTTTTTTGTCCTAGAAAAGCAGGTATACCCCGAGAAAAACGTCAATGATATTTTTTTCTTATGGTTTTATTAACAATCGAATATTACAACATTATTATCGTTTCTATGCAGCTTGAAAAGTTACATGGCTGATTACAAACAGATTCGCTGATATATATACCAGTATGTAGAAGAAAGAGACGATAGGTTTTTCAACAATACATTATAAATTCACAAAGGTATCAGGCTTGAAGTTCATCGTCTTTAGTAAGAAAACACACAGCATTCGAACTGCCCTAGGAGAAAACCAAAAAAAATTATTGGCATCACGGGAAATTGAACTTCTTCCGATCATCAGGCAACATGACACAGAAAATGGATCAGTTTCTGTATGAAAAAGCAAGACTGCAACACAAATCAGGTGAAATTTGACATATTCCTACATAATTTCAATGGATTAAAGTGTTGTACTCCTGCAATTTGGTACATCATAACGCCTTAAGGCTATCTCACTTGTGGAAGATATTATATCCCAACAAGTATTCGATGTGTCTGATAATGATTTTCATTTTAGTAGCAAGCTCAAATAGTTTTCAGAAAATATGAAAAAAAAATATACTGGCTAATACCGATGCAAATTTGCAATCAATTGCACAGTAATATCGACATATCGATGTGTTGAGGATAACTCCAACGATTAATTCGTCATTATAAATTATATAATGAAAGATTCCCTACATTTATTCGAAATAACGAAGTTTTGTGAGATTAACCTAATTCTGGATGTGTGCTGAGGGAACGTTGTAGTTCAATTGGATATCTTTTGGATATCCAATGGATGTCCAAATGAACGCTCATCAAAATTTCATTCAATGTTTCATCTCGTTTCCAGTAATATACTTCTTATTACATATGAATTTGATTATCTATACTATTGACTCACATATTTCTGACATCTATACATTCCTTTATCCTCGTGTTGGTAAATTCTGGATATCCCATGGATATCCAAAAGTAATTCAAAGATATTCCGGCATGAATTAGGCCTGATTTGGATGTCCATAGGATATCTGGTATTGTATGGGACGACGATAAATGTATTGATAACAGTTGAGTATCCATGAAATTCTTTGTAAATCACACTGATCATCAACAACATTGATCTCCCGGTACAGTTTCCTGACATCAGGCGTTATAACATGATTGTGTCGACAGAATCGGAGTGAAATTGAAAACAGATCATCTTTTGTAGTAGGACCAATTTTGAATCAAACCCCGCTAGTTGCCTTACAAGTACCATCGAATTGATGGTTGTTGAACTTGATTCGTTAATGACCACATGATGAGGCAAATAAGATAAATCAGATATGGTGATTTACAATGCACGGTTTGATCGCATTGCAAGTTTCGAACAAATATGTCTCCTGACATTCACGCTCTTCAACCGATTCAATTGTTTGGTGACAAATTCCTTCGATTCCTTTGAAGGAAATTGGATTATTTATCAATATTACAAGTTGAACGCTTATTCTTGAATTCGATTCGTATATTCTTTGGTGCAGTATCTGTTAGTAATAGTACCCTGCCAAATTATGTGTCTGCAATAGCGGCAAACCGCTACCAAATCTGAAACTAACATGAACTGTCATAGAAAATTGCATCCGAAATAACCACAAACAATTGCAAAACGAGTGAAATATCAACTCCATTCGTTGCATGTTTGATCTGCTAAAATCTGTTGGCGTATGTATATGTATGGCGTATATCATTATCATCATACTAAAAAAATTTTTTTCGTCTGAAACTTCAATGTGGTGAGGAAAAATGTTGCTGAACTTTATTGCCGAATATGGACCGAGCCGAAATTACCATTATTTTTCTTTCAGATTTTCAATAAAGAAGAATACTGAAGAATACAATTTTCACAAATTGCGTCTCAAAAATTTCAAATTTCAAAAAATGCGTCTCATTCGGCAAATCCCCAAATTTGATATCAGCATATGATATTGAAACAGAAATATTTATTCAATCATATAACCTAACAAAATTCTAAATACCTCTCTACATGCCTAATTTATATGATATATCCTAACTCTGATATTATATTTTAATTCAAGATGAATCCATACATTAATGATTTCGAAATAAAATCAGTTGATACGTATGTACTAGATAATGCAGATGAAGCAAATCAGGTCCTCAATATAAATGAAGCTTACTCAAATTTCAAATTAATTCATAATAATATCAGATTTCGAATCAGCGACCAAAATATTCCTTGATAAAATAAATGAATCAATCGCAAAATGTACAACTAAAACAAAAATTAAAGGTAGTGAATAGAAGAGAAAACAATGGATAACAAATTCATTGATCAAATCTGTCAACAAAAAAAATGCCATGTATGCAAATTTGAAGAAAACCCCAAATAATCAAATTCTCAGCGAAGAGTATAAACAATACAAAAATACACTATCTAAATTGATACAAAAAGTGAAATCCGACTACTATAGAAACCGTATAAATGAAAATAAAAATAATGCAAAAAAACTGTGGCAAAATGTCAATGATATGTTCAGTAAAAGTTTGTCAAAGGACGTGAACTATATTAAAAATACAGCGGGACATTTAACGACCAATCCTACACACATATCAGAAATTTTCAATGAAACATTCATTGATATGGGTAAAAATCTTGCCAGAACCATTAACAGAAACCCAAACTATGTCGCAGATGGAGAAAACTCTATAAATTCAATCTTCCTAGCTCCAACATGTTCAAGTGAAATAATCAATAATATTGGAGAACCGAAAAATAATAAAGCTCCCGGAATCGATAGTATAAAATCCGAAACGTTGAAACAAATTGCACAGCATATAGCAAGCCCTTTAACATATATTTTCAATAAATCCATCGAAACAGGTCAATATCCATCTGACTTTAAAATATCTTTGGTAACGCCAATATACAAAAATGGAGACAGAACAGAGGCAACAAACTATAGACCTATATCACTCATATCAAATTTTAACAAAATATTTGAGAAAATCCTAAAATCACGCCTGATGAGTTTCTTGAACAAAAACAAATTACTTTCTGACATGCAATTCGGCTTCAAGGAAGGAAAATCGACCCAAGATGCCATTTTGGAGCTAACATCAGAACTATATTGTGCTTTAGATCAAAGTAAACCTTGCATAGCTGTATTTCTAGACTTGGCAAAAGCATTCGACACTGTGAGTCATAATATACTGTTGTCAAGTCTAGAAAATATAGGAATAAGAAACAATTGCTTACGTTTATTCAAAACATACCTTGAAAATAGAAAACAATGCGTCAAAATAAAAAACAACATCAGCAGCTATAAGATAATAGAGTGTGGTGTTCCTCAGGGAACCGTCTTAGGCCCAGTTCTTTTTTCTATTTATTTAAACAGTTTATTTTCATTAAGATTATAAGGGAAAGTAATAAGCTTCGCAGATGATACAGTAGTAGTTTATAAGGGAGATAGCTGGAGTGAGGTGAAAAATAATGCAGAAATGGACCTAAATATAATGAAATACTGGTTTGATAGTAAATTATTGTCAATAAATTTCAAAAAATCTTGCTTCCTACCCTTCTGCTGTCTCAAGTCATCGGTACCTGACATTGAATATATTTCAGTTGGAAATGACTTCAAAATTTCCTCGGCGACTAAAGTTAAATATCTTGGTATAATTCTAGACCGACACCTCAGATGGAACCTACATGTCGATTATATTTTACGAAAACTGAGATTTGTTCTATATAAATATCGACAGCTGGCTAACATTCTAGATCTAAAACAAAAAAAAAGTAATATACCATAGTTTAGTTGAAAGTCATATCACATATGGTATTTTGGGACTCATCTACGACCTCTTGAAGTGATTCAGAAACGCTTCTTGAGATTAATGCTGTGTAAAAGCAATAGATACCCAAGCGATCGTCTTTATCAAGAATCGGAAATATTAGACATTAGACAAATGATATACAAAAATATGAATATTCGTCAACATTTGAATAGAAGTAACTTGATTATACAAAGGCATGAATATAATACTAGGCATCAACATATGTTTATCTGCCCGCTTGCTTCTAAAGCAATAGGGCATAAATGCTATTCGTTTTTAGGCCCTAAATTATACAATTCACTACCAATTTTCTTGCAGACCGAAAATTCTCTTCTCTTCAAAAAAAAAATCGTTGATTATATTAAGAATTACCCACGCGTACTCATCCATGCACTATTTGAATGAATACCCAAACGAAGTACCCAGATATTACGTTCTGTATCATGTTCGATGCCCAGTATTAGCAAAAGTTCACAGAATAGGTACATTTCAGTGGTATTGTTATTAGCAAGAAATAGTCCACACGCAGTCTTCCGAACTGTCATTATGTTTGTCAAGTCTGCATCACATGCAGACAATATTCCATAGGTATTATCTCATTTTTATTTACCAAGTATCATGTTTATCTTATATTATGTTTATTACTCATTATCAATATTAATATTATCATATTTATCGTATATTATGTTTATTTATCTTATATTTATCATCAAACTAGGTGTCTGAAATCAGTTGTGTCGATTGACCGTCTTATTTTAATGTTATTTTTAATTCTTTTAATGTTTCATACTAAGCATATATAATCATTTAATCAATCTATGATGTCCACAATTATACGAATCTGTACACATACAGACCTCCGGTCTCTGTGACTATGTTTGTTTATTTGCGTCACGTTAGAAATTTGTTTGTTTATTTTGTTTATTTTTTTTCGATGTCATCATTTTATGTCTTACCTGAGCAAATAAATAATTCTTATTCTTATTATCAAAATTATGTCACATTGCAATATCTACCTAATAGCGTGATTCAACAATCGAAACAGAAAAAAAATTTCGCTGCGGACAGGATTCGAACCTGTGCGGGCAGAGCCCAATGGATTTCAAGTCCATCTCCTTAACCACTCGGACACCGCAGCTATATGTAAAATGCGTTATCAATCTATATAAGTAGGAAGCTCACTGAAGATCTAGATTTCTAGATATTTAAGAAATGGAAATTGATCCTATTGGAAATTATTGGATTCTGTCTAATATCATCATTTCAGTGATTTCCTATTAAGCCTGCATAATACGAGATCAGTTCATGGTAACACTGTGGCATGATTGAGATACTGTTGTCGTTTTTCCTTCAGGTGATATTGAGGGGGCTAATTTCCATATAATATTCTGTTAACCTTGATTTCCATTTCAAGGCAAGCAGCCATGCCCCTATATTGATTTTCTTGATCAATTTTTCATATCAGAGATACCACACAGAATTTGTTGATTTGTCTTTGTTGACAACAACGATGTACATAACACTGATGGAGCTATTCTGCCTATTTGCCTATCTAACTTCTTCAACCAAAACTCTAACGTACAGCTAACTTGATAACACCATTTTATTCGTTATAGCGGAAAATCACTCAAATATCTATCAGTTGTTAGATGGCGACACAAAAATGAAAACAAAATCAGTATTATTGAGAATTGCACAATCAGTGTTATAAAGATGTTGATTCAGAAGTAGTAATTTAGGTTACTTCTCAATTGATGATCGAACTACATAATTGCAATCTCAAAACATCAACTATTGTACAGAAATCTGTAAAAATCTCACCATCTTCTGAGGAGTTTCATAACTATTAGGTCATTATAGCGAAAAATGCCGTTAGCGTTTTCGACGAAACGAAACACCATCAGTGACTGCACCAGTGTTTTGTTCATCGTTTTGACAACTAACGTCAATAAATCAAGAATTATTCTTTCTCGTTTCTTTGTTTCTCGATAGAAAGTGATCAAGAAAATGAATTTCTCTCGCCGGAAATTGAAAAAACTGCTACTAAAGCTGCTTTTGAGTTATTGTCTACTAAGTAAGTCAGACAGTACGAGTTTTCATATGATTGTTTCTTGAAATGGTGTTATCAGAAAAATGTCAGTGGCAAGGAGGCCAGTGAAGAAGTATTTCTTGCATACTTTGAAGAAAAGTCCAAAATATGGAAATTATCAACGTTTTGGTCGAATTACCCTATGATGAACATAAATAATCATAACTTACGCAGATATTACAAACTTGTGGCTTTTTTGAAGCGGAAGGGGAAGGATATCGACTGAAAAAGTCAAATGTATTGACGAGGGAACAAATCGACAAATTTCTCGCAGAAGCCCCGGACGAAATATATCTCGCAGAAAGTTGCTGCGATTTTTTATGTTTTGTGCGATTTGACATTGTGTATATACCAGACACAAAAACTAATGTGCAACGCACCTTTGATGTTAGTAGTACAATGTATATGAACTACTATAAAAAGTACATAGCCCTTCGTACAGTGGATATTAATCATTCAAGAGTTTTTATGAAAGGCATTGAAAATTAATGTGCCAGGACTCCAGTTGGAATCAACACATTTGGTAAAATGCCTGATGCCAAATTGCTGAATTTCTGAATTGGCCTGATTCCCAATCTTCATACTGGACATTGTTTCTGACGTTCCTCAGCTAGTTTGTTGGCGGTCTCTGGTGCTAGTCTTACCACAGTATATTGCTGAAGAAGGTAGTTCCACTAATTGTACGTTGAATAAACAGTTCATTTTTAATTATGATTTTATATTTTCTCATGAAAATAAATCACTTTTAACATCAGTGTCATAACATGGCATTTTACACACTGACAGTATGCGTTAAAAATTATACTTTTGCTGACGTTTGTAGAAAAAAAATATTACGATTCCGAAACTATAATGGCTGTATCTCATGAATCTCATGACATAACGGAGATTGCTCCGTAGTGTTTCTTCGATACGAGGGGTACCCTAGAGACGGCTCTGAGCAATTTATGATATGTCATTAGATTCATGAAAACTGGAAGGTATGATTTGAGAAAGAAGGATCTCGGAAGACAAAATAATATGTTTGAATTTCGATTCTTGAAAAATAATTGAGTGACGTTTCAAAATCGCACTACTGAAAGGTGTATGCTGAGAAACACAAAAAGTAAAATGAGATATATAATATGTACTTGTGAGAGTGACACAGGAAAATATTCCTTGTCAGTCGGTGTTCTCTGTAGTCCATGCTCCTGATGCTGACAAAGTAGAGCAAACAATAAAGGCATACCTAACATGGAATGAAAACAGATGCTGAAGCATATCTTAGAAGAAAACAAACAAAATGATTCTGTGTCCACTTATCAGTTCTTCACTTCATATAATAATATCATCTATCAACCTATTTATGAGTCCGGTTAATGAACTGTATGACCGAACAGAAGAAATCTCTAATTTATTTCAACGTAGATTTTTCGAGCGGGATATCTTTCACGTTATTGCCCAACTGGATTCTTTATGTAGAGATATTAAACCTTCTGAATATTTTTATAGCCGAAATCCCTTTATCTATGGTGGTACAGAGAAAAGAGGGTTCCTCTAGCGGCGACAAACATCTTGACTCGACCAGGCAGAATGTCTCTGCGTGATGTAATTACGAGCTCTCTGTCGTCGAATTTTAAGCAGCTCAACAAGTGGGCAGTGGCACCGAATATCTTCACTAACGCATACTATTTTTAGTGTATTAATAAGCTTCATTGATACACCATTATTTGTTAGTCCTTTTTCCATCAGCCCAATTGAATATCAGCAGATTAATACGGAAGCGATATTATTTTTATTTTATTTTTCGCTTAAATTCCGAGTTTCAACTCTGAATAATACTAAATTCCGAGTTGGAACTCGGAATATTACTGAATTCGGAATTCAAGCAAAAAATAAAATTGAATTAATATTGGCCCTTCTACGCTTCCTCAGATATCAGTTACTATGCCACTGATGGTAATGACCAGTTCCTGATTTATCATTCACAAATATAGTATATTCCACCTAGATATCAAATTTGAAATTTTAACATGAATAACAAAACTATCATGTGTCAAAACTCCGTAACTGTCACTCATTTTGTATTGGCGGAAAACTATATGTATATTTTCCACTACTAACCTCAGAAATCACCATTATTCAAGGAATATCTCTAATGAGAAGTATCACTTTTTTGACCTAGATGAATGATGATAAATAAATTTTACCTAGTTAAATAATGAACCGTCAATAGCGTCGATGATATGTAGTATACACACGTAGATAGCGATACCTATGCAACCAATGAAACATTCATTAATAACCTAAACGTAAAAGGAATATAGATCAGACTGCGAAATTCACGACAGCTGGAGCGATTTTTGAAATTATAAGAAATGTTTTGAATTATGAATAATTATCAATTCTAGAAATGTCACAGATCATACGTGAGCTGAGCTGTCACTGTCATGTTCTGATTAGAGATGGGCATCAACTGAGAGAATACCTATATGTTCGAATTCTGTACATCAGTTCGACGGTAGCGGTAGAATTTGCGATGTTCATGAGGATTGGTGAACACTGTATTTTTGATAAACTCATACTCGCGATATTTATCAGAATCGATAATCTGATTCCGATCCCTTATAGGTAAATGTCCGAACGTATCTCTAGATATGTTTAAGTAATATGCGGATTGGCCTTGAATGAAAATCGGAATTAATAAAGCTGATATTCCAGTGAGAGGTGAATATTTTTTTTTCAAAATTGCCGAGATACGTTGACGTTTTTATATATTTTTGTATATTTTGCAAGCATTATGAGGAATATAGGCCTTCAAGGGTAGCTGAAACTACCCTCATCATGTTTTTTCAAAGGCAACCTCATGGCTTGTGACCCCTCATTGGAAAGCTGGTGAAAAGTGAAATCCAGAGTACTGATCAAATTTTATTTTTTCGTACGTTTGAGGGTTGCATGAAATCAAAACGGAATTTTGGAGTTAGGAGGGGGCGGTAGCACAATGGTCAAGGTGTTTGAACCACAATCAAGCTGCCGGACGGTGTAAGTTCGAACCCGGCCACGGCTGTTAATTTTTCATTAAAATTAAATAGGTTCAGTGATATCAATCCTAACGTTGATCTGGCAGTCTCGGCCACGGTCCTCCAGGAGTGGTTGACGGAGTCCACTATAAAAAATCCTCCCGATCTTCCCGACCCGCTCAAGCTTCGACTTATGGGACGTTGGAGTCCAACGCAGAAGAAGTGATTGATAAGAAGAAAAATCTATTCCCAACACAACAATCGCTCAAAATGTGTTTTCTTTAGTTTCGGAATGTAAACCTCATTTTTCAGATGTCTCTAAATTGTAGTCAATGTGTGAAAGCTTCAATTAGCTAAAGATCAACGTAAATCGAAGTGGTGTGTAAAGGAGTATTCGAGAAAGCTACAATTAATGTAAATCGGAACATGTAAGAAATTCTATTTATCATTGCCACCTCTGCCTGTCTAAGTTCTATATGCTGTTAATAGATTTTCTATGTATTCTGGGATAGTGTCTTGATGCCTACAACTACCTTTCTTCCTCCTGCAAAAATACACACGGAACCTGTTGAAAAGTTAATTTCGTTGCACCCCTGTATATTGGCCACCGCTCGGGCTGACAATTTATGCATAGAGAGAAGAAGAGAGTGGTATTGCAATAGCTTGAACTGCACCATTTCCTATTGTAGTTCGAAGAGAGTTGTATTTCAAAATAGTAATTCGAATTTCAAAAAGTATCAATTGTATTCTGAATTTATCAAATTGATTTCGAACACTAATAATTTCATTTCCGAAATAGTAAGTAAAGTAGTGTTATGTATTATTCAAAACCCTAGTTACTACATATACAGATCATAGTAATATTTAGACTAATGAAATGACATTTTCTGAAAATAATATGACGAATTTTGAAATTGATTTGAGAATTCTGGAATTCATGTGATACTTCTTGAAATTTAATCAATCAATTTGGAATACAATGGACGTATTTTGAATTCGAGTTGATGATTTTGAAAAACATTCGACACATTTTATAATACAATTGACTAATTTGAAATACCTACACTAGATTCTTTTCTAAATCAACATAACGCTTTCCGAACTACAATTGTTAAAGGTGTATAGTTAATTATGTGTCAGAAAGATATTCGGTGTCATTATTTCTTCCATTCAAAACAATCTATCCTAATTGGTAATCTTGAACCCCAAGCCAATAGGACCATTGAAACTGTTGAGCAGTGTATATCGTCCTAGTCGCACTACGAGATTCCTTCACTCCTGGTATAAATCAGACAATCACAATCATTCGATGTCGAAGCCTACAAAGCTATGGGCGACCCGGAGAGACAGCTGTTTCAGTAGATCGAGTTCACCATGCTCGTTCGGCGCGCAAACAATTTCGAATTAATAACCCTCTGACGTTATAAGAAAACCCATCACCTACTGCGGGTTTTCGAATTTTTCGTGCGATGTATGACAGAAAGTGGACTATCACGGCAAAAACCTGGCGTGCCTTATTTTGATAAAAACTTTTCCTTCGACTGCGTTTTGACACTGAGTGAAATTCATATGATTTGATCTAGCATGCTACTGTTATTGTTCGTAGTTGACAAGATCGGTGTGTTGTGTCGCAATATGAATTGTGGAAGAGTTTGTTCTGTGCGTTCATTCCCGGAATAATTAATTATGTTGATTGCAACTCCGTATCGGGATTTCGATGTGACTGACAGAACTCCACCAAGGATTATTTCAGAAATAAGGAAGAAGAATAAAAATTGTGGATTTTATTTTCAGCCGTCCAATGTCAGAGCGAAAATAACCGGTGAGTTCTCTTGATAAAAAATTTTTGTATGTCTCACAGCTTTCATTCCTACTTGAGGAAACATACCTACCTTCACATTTTTATTGTGAATTTACTTTGGTACCTACCCAGATGATAAATGAAATATATCCAAATTCGAGCTTTTTTATAGTGTTTCTGGTACCTACCGAAAGTTAAATCTCTTCAATCAGATTTCGAATGGAAACTATAATGAGTTATAGCTTCTTTCTAATTCTATAGCCTCAATCTCAGATAGGGAGTCATATTTCATAATATCTCCAACGGATCTCTAATTCTACGATCGAAAATAGGTGGGAAAAAAACAATGATCATAACAAACCCGTATGTCTCTTAGAAAAGGGGGCCATTTCTGAATAGTTTAAACAACAAAGAGAAAATCACTTCAATATTTCGTTGGAAGATGCATCAGGTAACAAACAGGGTGTTATAGGTGTAATTTATACAGAGTGCTCCTCGAATTGGCCTAGTTTTTTGTATGCACTCTTTAATCGCAGTTTAAGCTTTCAACAAAAGAATTCTTCACCATAGTCAGTATCTACTTCCATATTCATTATTTATGTTTATTATACATATACCATGACCTACTCTGTAGATTGTTTTCCCAGTGTTCTATACCTATCTATCCACCACAATTACCTATTCAGCTAATATCAAAAAGGATTTGAGCAAAATTTCAGCGATTGATTGTGAATTGTTTCTCTATCGAAATGTACCAAAGAAAAAAATGTCGGGTAGCGACAAGATATGAATGCCTTCCTAAATGCCTAATCCGAGTAAATCTCTATAAACAAAGATATCAAAATGATAGCGTTATATAGGTAAGTTCGTATAGACTTATAGATTAAAAACTTTGATCTATGCGGTAGGTAAGTATTGATAACGATGTTAATTCCGATTATAGTGACAAACGAGGTGACAAACCTCGTGAGAATGTAACTATATCGAGTTTCGAGAGGTTACTGGACCATTTGGTAGATATAGGTCTCAAAGTGAATTTAACTTTAACTCATGTGTAATGTGACTGCGAGTATCTGATTATTCGTTTCATAGATTCGATATCGTGTTGATGTGTTGACATCTGAATGAGAGATATTTTCTTATTAAAAATTGAATACACGTACATTCGGAACAAGAACCCAAACCTCGACCCAAACCAATACTCAATCAACCTTCTATAATATTTGAAGTTACACCCGAGGTAATACGACATTTTACTGGTTTTTATAAACTTGTCCATCATTTCATAAATGTAAAAAGGTCAACTTCATCACCAAGAATCATTCCCTTGGCGCCCCCTGTAACAAAATGTAAAATAATACATATAAAAATATTCACTGTGTAAAATTATGCATCTGAATTCATAAGAACTATCAGCAAAAATCGAAAACAAAAATTCAGCATCAACTCCCTGTACGCCTTCTACGGCAATATTCTATTTATATTTGGTCCTATCGCCATATTTGGGTCCAAACGATCTGCTCTTAGCCTTCGCCTTAGCCTATGTGTGTAACTCCACAAATGCATAATTGCATTACAACTCGAGTTGTGTTGTATACTTTTTCTACGACCACAAATACAGTGAGAGTCGAAAAATTTGCGCCATATGGGTAACTTTTTTATCATCAATATTTGTCAGGAAATTGCATTATTGATTATAGTTGTTGAATTGTAGAAAACCCACAATGATATCATCCGAGATATCATCAGATTTTAGAAAGGTATACATGGGCTAAAAAATAGGAATTTTGATCGATCGTGAAGTTCCATTATTTACGACATTATCAGAAAATATTTCCGCAATGCATCATCTTTTATCGGGATTAAATTTTTCTGACAAATCACGAATAAAATTTATTTATACGGAGCAAAAATTTTGACTTACTGTATATCATTTGAAGTTGGGTGTGTATGAAGGGTGTATAGATATCGTATTATACTCAAAACTGGAAATAAGTCAGTAAGTGGGAATGTTTGATAAACAACATATAAGTGAAACAATTATCATTTATTTTATTCAATCATTCGACAGATAATTCTGATGAAACTAATTCAATGGAAAAAAGTAGGTTTCTTTTTCAATTCCAGGGCATTTTCAGTGGTGAAAATTGAATAAATTTAGGAAAAAAAATGGATCCGCGCGTGTGATTCAATCCTGCGACTGAATAATACAATAAGGTGAAATATAGAATATAATCTATAATTGAAACTATTATAGCTAGGTATATATATATCCATATATAGAATTGATCGATATTATGGTAAGAATATAATATGTATAGCTGATGGTAGTGTAACCAATTGACCTTACTGCCAGATCAGTGTCATGTCACAAAAGATACCCATACAAGAAGACATTTCACTAAAAGATATAAATGGAAAGAAAGCGTGAAAAAGTTTCAAGAAGAAATTAGAACGATTACAAGCGATTCACGACATACCATCAATCGCGCAAGTACGTATCGACACAACAGGAGAAAACTTCAATGTATCTTCGTCGAGGTCTCCATGTATGGTAACCTATATTGGATGATCATCTCGAAATGAATCAACATATCTTTGGAAACCGTGCTTTTGCTCATATTACATAACACTTTTGGCAAACTGTGTGTAAGGAGAAGCTTCTTGCGAATGTTTTTTGTTCGTAATCACAAACTTACACTAGAGGTCGTAGAAAAACATTATTTTTGTTGCAAAGTCTAGAACTTTACATTTATAAAGCTTATCTACTTCATCTACATAAAAGTATGAAAAAGAGACGCTATAATCTCTTCGGCAGTCTAGCTTTTTTCAACCCGCACAAGTCTCGATTTCTGGGTCGTTTCAACGTTAGAGTGGCGATAATAGTCACGTACTGTCATGGTGTTTAAAAATTACCTATCACTGAAGTATTCCGCGATGCTGAAGTGAGCTTTAAAGCTGGATTCATAAACTCGACGTGGAAGTTGCTGTTGCTGTTGCTGTTTGCCGTTGCAGTTCGTCTGACGTTCATCTGATTCATTTATAAACTTGACATTGTGGTTGTGCACAATTGTGCACATCGAGGTGGCAACAATCAACAATGAAATAACAAATCATCAAATTCGCGGAAAATATCATTTGAAACCGACCTACATTTATAGAGTCTATTCTATTGTGATGAATAAAAACAAAAATAACCTAACCACTGGCATTTCTAACCATACAAAAAATAATGATATGAGGCCACGTGACTTCCTATCACCGATCTAAGTGGTTGACGATTGAACGGCAACTGAACGTCAACACTGTTAAAACATGTTTATCAGTGAACGTCAACCAACTTTTCCCCAACTGGCAACGTCAAACGAAGTTTTAAAACACAATTACCATTTTATATATTTCGACTTTGGTCGGCAAACGGCAACCTCAACAGCAACTTCAATGTGAAGTTCATAAAGAGCCTTTAAGAAAGGAAGTAGTTGACTCTCTAGTTGACCTAAATCGAAACCTAAATACATCATGCCTGGCGTCATGGAAATGGCTTTACAAGGTGTCCGGAAATTATGCGCAAAAACTAAAGGGGGTGATTCTGCATGATGAAACAAGAAATTCATTTCATATGTACTACGGTCCGGAAATGCATAGTTTTCAACATACAGTGTGTTGAACTTTTAGAAAAAAATCGTTTTTTCATGATTACCTCAATTTTTTGAATTTTTCATCTTCATATCCTATTGACCAACTGAAAATACAAGAAATAAATACAAATTCATTGTATAAATTTGTGCAAAAAAATCCTTCAAAAACTGGGGTGTGATCCTTGTCCATAGACATCGAATAAGATTCATTTTCTTCAGATATTTTATGAAACATGTCTGACACACTTTGTATTATTAAAAACTACGACTTCCTGGACACAGATGCAAATGAAAAAAATCATGTTATTTCATGTTAAAACACCAACAATTTTTTTTGTGCTCAATTTCCGGTCACCCTGTATGAAATCTCAAATAAACTAAGTCACACTCTATGTATTAGTCACCAACGAAACTAAGACCTCATTTTGTCCGGAATTTGCGAGGGTATTTGTGTGTGAAGGGGATGACACAAAAAACATTTTTATTCCGTGTGCCATTTTTGAAATAAATCAGTTCCATAGGAAAAAAGTAATAAAAGAATATTTATTTTCAAAATATCAACTTCGAAGGCATCTTTATTAGTGAGCGTTCAAAAAAATATTACACGAACTTTTTGTAATATTCAAATAAGAATAATCCCCTTGAATTTCTGCATACAAATTCCTGAAAAAATGAGGTCGCACTTTCATTTGCCACTAATACATAGATTGTGACATACAGTTTATTTTACCGCAACATTACATACAGGGTGACGGAAAATTGAGCACAAAAAAAAATGTGGATGATTTAACATGAAATAACATGATTTTTTAATTTGTATCTGTGTCCAATTTTCAATAATACAAAGTGTGTCAACTATGTATCATGAAATATCTGAAGAAAATGAATCTTCATTCTTATTCTATGTCTATGGACATGGATCACACCCTAGTTTTTAAAAGATTTATTTGCACAAATTTATACAATAAATTTGTATTTATTTTTTTCCACGGATAAGAAGCAAAATATCGAAACAATTCAAGAGACCAAAATGTTGTATTTTTAGTTGTTCAATAGGATATGAAGATGAAAAATTCAAAAAATCAGTGGCGCACATTTTATTGACAATAATATTCGGTAGGGTGCCCCGGGACGCCACTGGATTTCATAATTCCAATTCATTTATGGCTACATTAGCCCCTCATAACAAAAAGTAACAATGTAAAATTTCAAGAAAATCGGTGGAAGGATATTTGAGATAATCATAAAAACCGTTTTTTCTTTAAAAAGTTTAATGCGCTGTATGTTGAAAACTGTGCATTCCCGGACCGTAGTACATGTGAAATAAATTTCCCATTTCATCATTCAGTATAACTTGTATAACTTGAGGCAATTATTATAAATGAACAAGAGTTGAAGGTGGTATTGGCAAGTTCGTCACTTGATATGACGCCTAGTACTAGATACCTACGTCTGGTGTGTGACATTCTGTGTGTATATTCGTGTAAAAGACATACAGATTCTAAAATGAAGAGGACTGGAAGAGATATTATTATGTATTCAATGAACAGTGGTTTATAGGGAGTCTGAATATTAAGGCGCGCCCACATTAGTGAATAATTGCGTTGTATTGAATGTAGGATTCGCCACGAATATTTGCATCGCAGATTTGTCAACCTTCCTGCACAAATTTCTACGTTGTGTACCGTTCGTCCCTGATTGACACGTGCGTGAGTTATTCAGTGGTTACTCTATTTTGAGTAGTTTTCACGAAGAAAAACATGAATAATCACATTTCTTAATGATAAAAATGGATTTTTATTGGATTGAACGGAGGAGATTTCATGTTACTGCTCGAGTTCACGATTTCTTACGAGAATTTAATTCATTAAGGTTTCCCGAGAAAATTCCTTCAAGAAATCTTCGAAATCGGAGATTTTTCATCATTAACTATGTATTCATTTAGATTCAGATGTAAAATCGAACAAAATATGTTCAGTTTGCACTCGAAATCTTTCATGTAATCAAAAGCTGATAACATTCCAATAATCTGCAATAATCTAATCAACATATATAGCTCCATTCCTGAGAATCAATGATAATAAGTTTAATCGAATCAGAATCAAGCAATGATACTCACAATTAAATCATACATGAAAATAGTTATTTTCCACTTTGAGTTGATTTATTTTTTCAGCATCCAATTCTTTGTCTAACTCGAACGAGAAGAAGAATATTGGAATATTACCTAATAACTGTCGGAACGACTAAAATCGACGGATCGTCGACGGATGAACGATTAGAAGGTTATCGACAAATCCGAAAAATAGGTCATTGAATTGTCATTAGCATATTCGTAGAGGAATGCGTTTCTTTCATTTCATCAAAATAAAAAATCAAGAAATGAAACCTAACTTTACTCCGAGAATAGTAGTGAATTTTCCTCAATATCGAAAAAGTCATCATATCTTGGAAACTATCATACATAGGTAATGGGAATATTGTTACAGATCGATGTAGAATTCCTTCTTCTTTCATTCAGTGAAATGAAAAATTAGGCATTGCATTTGAAAAAAAAGAGTGATGGCTATTAGAACTCCCTCAAATCTTTCCCCTAACTCGGGAGATTTTCAATTGTTTTCCCCAAATTATGGATAAACAAGGAAGATGCATTTTTCCCCTTGTTGTTGCTCAAAAAAAATTCAGATATATTCAAAAATGAATCAGTTATCCTCGCAGTTATCGCTTTCCAACGATGACGGTACAAACTCATTCTTTTTCTTCAAGTCCGAATATTACGAAAATGACTAGACTTAGGTATAACAGTCTTACTTTCGTGATCCTTGTTAACTTAAAGACATTGCTAATTCAAGCAATTCGTTATATTAAAGACATTTTTTAAGATTCTGACTATTGTGGTCAGTCGACTTGTTGAATTAACGACAAATCTTTAAAAGCACTTGTTAATTATCACCCATTAGAAAAGTAGTGATATCTGAAGATTATCCTTTGAGACATTGTTATGGCTCACAATCCATAGCTCATGTTTATATTTGAAGACATTCAAGAAGAATGAGAGAGGTAAGAAATACCTATGTGAAGATAAAATACCTAATTGATTAAATTCTTTCAGAAATGAATTACGAATTAATCGAAGACATCTTCGTGACATAAGTGATCCATTGACACTACCAGAAGGAAATTTCCGAGGCATATACCGTTTATCAAGACAATTAGTTTTTGATTTGATAAATGAAATTTCACCTCACATGTCTTCATGTGGGATGTCTTCATACACAATGTCTTCATACACAATTTCAATGTCTTCTAGCGTTCTAATATTGTGCAATTGTGCAACTTCTGGTACATCAAGATGTGTTCCAACATCTTTGCCTGCATGAAAACCTTGCTCTTTTGTGTTTACTAATCCTGTAACTACTACTTCTCCTGTGAGAAGTAATTAACTTCTCTCAGTATCTTTCAGTGTCTCGCCATTTCGGGATCGTCTTCTGACACTGCTATTCCATTCTGTGAATGTCTGTAGAGAAAATCATCATTACCTAGTTTCATCGACAAGAACTATACTCTGAGAAAACTTACTTTTTTTCCAATCTTCTGTTGTCTTCACTGCCCCACTTCCACAAGCATTCAAACTTTTGGATAATGTTTTCCAACATTCACTTATTCCGTCTGAATTCTCACATGTTATTTTTCCTTACCGGAAATCATAATTGTCCTTCAGAAATTGGACTATAATTTCATACTGTCTCTGGGAGGTTCGAGGTCCCCTTTTCTTTTTATCCATAGCTTTCAGGTTCCGAATCCGAATACCGAAATAAATAAGACAGGAATCGAAATAATAGTTTATCTATGACAGAAATGAACTGTTACAAAAATCCAAGGTGAAAAGCTTACCTATCATCAAAAAAGATATGTGTTTTGTGATTCCATGTCAGATTTTGAAGATTTGCTACAGCAAATTGTTAATTGTGAATTTACGTCTTTAACTTATCTTAAAAATGTGGGCACAAAAGTTCGGAAATATTACCTCATTGTTAAGTCAGATGTTGTTGAATATTGTTGAATTTAACAAGGGCCACGAGAATCTAAAAACGCAATAAAAAATATAGCATTCCATTTGAAATAACGAAGTTGGTGTCTACTTCCGGTATAACCTGAAGTGCCACCATCTTGAAAACATTTTCATCAATCAGCAAATCATCAATTATGGCTCTCCAGAAATTTTCATCATTGGAACCAAGAAAACTTCTAGATGAAACAGCCTGTATACCGAATTATGGGAGGGCGAGTGGTAGGATCATATATTCTGCAGGTCATATAGGTACTATAGTTGTATTTCTCAAGAATTATACAAGATTGAGTAAATTCATTCAAATTTCAGAAACTTATCTGGCTAAATCTCGATGAAAGTTCAATAAAAAAGATAAAATCAGAAAGCCACTATTCAACAGCCTAATGATCTTGAAAGTAGACAAAGAGATAGTCAGATCGTTTTCCGAAATCGTAGTGAAAGCCTGACATTTTTGATTCGATAGAATGTATTTAAGACTTTTCTTCGATTAACATCACTGATACCACAAATCCTTATAATTTCTAGAACACATGACTATATTTTTATAGAGCAATAATTATTATCCACACGGCTAAAATCATTCAGGAACGACGAGAGAAAATTTCCAAATTTTCTGAATACAACATGTCTTTTTCGATAACATCTTCTCGAAAATAGTGGAAATGTGTGAAGATTTGAATGAAAACAGGGAGATCAGTTCACATTTCTAATTACATGATAATAATATACAGTGGATACAGTATGTGAAAGCCGAACTGAATAAATTCATTACTTCGGTTGCAGTACATATTTATAAGAAATCCCGATAGATTTGATCTAAATCAGAAATTGACATTCTTCAACGTCAAAATACGATCTCTACCCTTCAACCCCCTGTCAAATAGGAAGAATAGGCTTGTAATATATCGTTTGAAAAGTCTCATTTTCTATACAGAAATGTTATAGTTTTAAACTTCATTGCAACAATTAAGAATAAAATAGAATCATGAAGTTACCATGAGAGTTCTTCAAGATCAGGATATTGCCAAGACGTTTGCGGTAAACATTTTGAACATCTACTTCATTGACATTCATAATTCTTTTTGGTGTTTTATGTTCCATTACATTTTGCATTGAATTTTAGTTTTGAATTATATTTTAGCGAATTTCGGTGACAACATGAATTCATTTTATTTTTCATCTTGATTTCAATTGTTGCAATTAACTTGAAAACGAAAACATTCTTGAATAGAGTATGGAGAGACGCGAAAGGAGACCTTTCGAACGATATATCACAAGTCAATACTTTTCATTTGAAAAATTGAGGGTTGTACCTGTCATTCGAAGGGGGTTGAAGGTAGGGATCGCATTTTGACGTTGAAGAATTTCAATCTATTATCCAAATTAGACTTGTTTCGGGATTTTTTTCAAATATATATATACAGTATCCGAAATGATGAATTTATTCTGTTCAGCTTTTACACTCTATATGCTTCAACATAAGCTTTCCATCACTTTGCTAAAATCTTCGATCATTGAACAGACTAGATAAGTAATCCACACCTTTGGCAATACAGTTTGTTTGGAAGCAACATCTATAGTATCTATCTTTGTCTAAACAAGGATAGCAGAACCTGATTCTCCCAGCACCAGTGCCGTGTTGTCAGAGGGGGTCGAATTTATTATTAATTCATGATGAAACCAAATTGAAAATCCGTAACAATTTCAGTGGTACTTTTTAGCATTTCTTGGTGGGAAAATGAACATCTTTATACTTCCTTCACATTGTTACGAGAAATTCGAATACATACAATCCTATGGTGATTTTTGTAACTTGCTTGTAATCAATAAACTTATTATGACCACGTCACAAGAAAAGTTCAATTCTCAACGCCATATGGAACAATATACTTACTATTCAGTATACAGTTGTCTACTTATACTTTATCATAAATATCGTTCAATTTCAATAATGAACATTTATATCTTTGGCGATCAGTGACAGTGCATGTAAGTATATTTACGATTTCAAAGTTCAGTACCTACTAGTGGAAATAATTTTCAAAAAAGTGAAAAACTCGTTTTCAAGGCAAATAGATATGATTGCATATTTGAATGTAATTTTCAAATCTGAAGATGAAACTTGTTTATATCATTTCACGATATCGTCAAAAATGAAGGAGGTTTCATCTTGAGCAGAATTCATATATTTTGACCTCGATTTTGACGCAAAAAATTGATGTCTGATTATTTCATTTCATGTAGATGAGAATCGATAATGAATATGTGTTGACAAGTATTATGACGAAATGTTATATCAACAATGAAATCATGAATCATGTGAAGATGTAGCAAATAGCAGTGTTTCTTATTTAAAACAGGACTGAAATGAAAAACATTCATGGATAATCACACAAATAATTCATTGATATTTGAATAGGATTGTTTTTGTTAACATACTTCTTACTCTAACTTCCGTTGAATCTTTCAATTCATTTTCCTCATGATGAAGTCTTACAGTGAAATATTTCTCCAAATTAGTTTTACTAGTTCCAAAAACAGTCAACGGTAAATTTCTCATTGTTGTGTGTAGAAGAAGTATAGAAATATCCTTATATTTTTTATCAAAAATATTGATTGAGTTCATCATTATTCTCAGTGATTTTTCAGCAGCTTCGCATATTTTGACTACAAATAAGGAAGCATTCATCAGTGCTACATATTTTACCACAAGACACTGTCGCAGCTGACCTATGGGTATAATCGATATAATCTAATCAATTCAATTTAAATTCATTTTTATCCATTCCATTTGGGAAAATGCTTCAAAATCTCGAATGATACGACAATGGTAACTCACCTATGAAATGACGTGTTTTGATCGCCGGTTCAAATTGTCTTTAACATACCTCACAACGTCTCACCATTATATCAAATCACCAAAACAGGAAATAAACTGAGTTTCTGATGAATTCTGAGTACACAAAACTGAACACAAGTTGAATAATATCGATAAATAAAAATGTAAATAATGACAGATACAAAACAAAGCAATAATCGCCGTCGACTGTCAATATCAAGTTGCGGTGTTGCAATGTTGAGCAAAAAGTATTCACGATACCCATGCTGGTCCTCGAGCCCCCAGGAAAGTGAAATTGCTAAGTCTCAGAAAAATGTAGCAATCTTCTATCAATCAGAACTGATTTATAATCGTCATGACCCAAATTTATTATTATATTTTTGCATTGAACTACATGAATTCATAAAGGACTTTAAATTTTATGGACTATTAATCACTTTTTGATGATTGGATATGACAACACTGGCAACGATTGGGTACTAATATTATGATAATTCTGGGAATTCATGTTAGCATCAGAATATTTGTTTTGTGATCCTTCTAGTGGGTTTGTTGTTCGGAGGCTAAAATGGACTAATAACCGAAGTGATCGAAGTGGTGGCAGGACTAGTAGGTGCTCTAGCCGTACCTTGATTCGATTTATCATTTACGGAGAATTCCTCGAAAATTTAGATTACTTAATTCTACAGGGTGTCCTTAAAAGGTCTTTACAAAAAGCTACCACATATTCTTCAGACCAAAACAATTCGATACAAGCAAACTTACCTCAGTAAAAAGTTTCTTAGTTTGGGCGCTAGACGGCTCTGAAGTTGAAATTTTCAAATCGATTTTGCTTCATAACTTTTGAACGGCTCATGAGATTTTTTTCAAATTTGGTACGTTGGCATAGACTCATCGGGCAATGAAACTCATATCATAATCATAATGAATATCATTCCATGGGCGTAGAACTTGATTTTTTCAGTAAATAAACATCTAAAACTCCTACGCCAATGGAAAAAAATTAGTTTCAATATGAAATCTAAATTATTCAACTCATTCACTACAAAAAATGTACTCTTGACAAAAGTCGATTCCTCTCATGGTTTCGACAAAATTTTAATTTTAGTGATTTAGAGCATAATTAATAATAAAACGATTAACAGATATTTCATAAAAATTGTTCAAAATGTTCACCATTTTCACGTATACAAAGATTTATACGACGCAAAAAGTTGAAATGTACTCTTTGCATAACTTCTTCATCGCCTGTAAGATTATTCGTCGCCTGTTGGATACGTTGCCATAATTGTTCTACAGTATTCACAGGGGTCTTGTAAACCGTAGACTTGAGATAACCCCATACAAAATAATCCATCGGTGTTAAGTCTGGAGAACGTGGTGGCCAATTCACGGGTGCATCATTACCTCTACCTATCCATCTGTCTGGGTACTGTTGGTTTAAAAAATTCCTAACATCCACCGAAAAATGTGGTGGAGCTCCATCGTGCATAAACCACATATCTACCCGATGTTGGAGTGGTAAATCTTCCAACAAATTTGGCAACGTATTTCGTAGATGTTGTAAATACATGTCTCCTGTTAATCTTTGTGGAAGTATGACAGGACCAATTATAAAATTTCCTATTATTCCAGCCCAAAAGTTGATTTTGAATTCGTGTTGAAAATGGTTTATTTTAATGGAATGAGGATTTTCAATTGCATAAACGTGTTCATTATGAAAATTAGTTATTCCTCTTCTCGTGAAACAGGCTTCATGAGTGAACAAAATATTCTTTCCAAAGTTCAGATTCATTTCTCTTTGCAAATTAATGAACCTACAAAACATCAGACGACTTTGTGAATCATGGATTAATAAATCTTGAACTGGCGTCTTGTGGTATGGGTATAATAATTGTTCTCTTAGTACTTCATGAACGGCATTCCTAGAAACTTCTAGTTCATTACTTATCCGTCTAGTACTCAATTCTGGATTTTCTTCAATACGGTCTAAAATTTCTACTTCGACTTCGGGAATCCTTACATAACGCTGTCTTCCATAATCACCAGTTCTAGGAGCAAAATGACCGGTCTCCCGAAGACGTCTCTCAACTGCAGCAAAGGTTGGGTGGCTTGGTACGCGACGATTTGGAAACCTTGCCGAATACACCCTCACACTCTCTCGACCATTTCCTTGACAATATCCGAATACCAATAACATATCGGTGTATTCTTCATTGGTGTATTGTACGGCCATGATAAATCAGAAAAGTCCGATATCAACAATCAACGTCAATAAAACTCGACAAATCAACACAGATGAAACTATGGAAACCAAGAATGTGAATATCACTGTTTTCGAGCAGATAATAATAGTCTTCAGAAAAAAAAACCAGTGCTACTTATTTTCAATAGAAATAACCTATGCAAAAAGTACATCTCAACTTTTTGCGTCGTATAAATCTTTGTATACGTGAAAATGGTGAACATTTTGAACAATTTTTATGAAATATCTGTTAATCGTTTTATTATTATTTATGCTCTAAATCACTAAAATTAAAATTTTGTCGAAACCATGAGAGGAATCGACTTTTGTCAAGAGTACCTTTTTTGTAGTGAATGAGTTGAATAATTTAGATTTCATATTGAAACTAATTTTTTTCCATTGGCGTAGGAGTTTTAGATGTTTATTTACTGAAAAAATCAAGTTCTACGCCCATGGAATGATATTCATTATGATTATGATATGAGTTTCATTGCCCGATGAGTCTATGCCAACGTACCAAATTTGAAAAAAATCTCATGAGCCGTTCAAAAGTTATGAAGCAAAATCGATTTGAAAATTTCAACTTCAGAGCCGTCTAGCGCCCAAACTAAGCAACTTTTTACTGAGGTAAGTTTGCTTGTATCGAATTGTTTTGGTCTGAAGAATATGTGGTAGCTTTTTGTAAAGACCTTTTAAGGACACCCTGTATAACGCAAAGACAAGCGCGACAAGCGTCTGACAGCAACGGAAGTAGATATCTCAAATTGTCCAAATTCTTCGAAAACAAGGTTTGCTTATAATGTAATCAACTCGAGACACGAGGAACTTTGTTATTTCAAATACCCATTTAGTCACCATCGAGGTCTCCACATCACTTAATCTAGTTATTTTCACAATTTCTATCATCATTTTTGTTATGCCTAGATAATGGGTGCCTACTTTGACTGATTCGTTCGTGGTGCATTTTATTTATTTATATTTCATGAGCTATAATTTTGACTTCATCTTTCATTTAGCTTTCAAAACCAAGTTTAATCTTGATAGAACTTTTATGAATATGGGTGTATAATTAAGTTCATCAGGCTCGACAAAAGGTATGAGAGCAACATGAAATTATTGAATAATACTTTCACAAATCAATATTGCATCACCACTTGATCTTCGGCGTTTTCCCATATTGGTACTTTTATAATTCTCTTTTCGTTCATTTCTTTCTCTTTTTTCACTCTGATCATGGGAAATGAAAACCTATTATCATTATTATTATTATTATTATTATTATTATTATTATTATTATTATTATTATTATTATTATTATTATTATCATTATTATTATTATTATTATTATTATTATTATTATTTTAATACTTTTCCGCACGCTGTGTGATTATAATTATTTTCTGCACTGAGTGCGGAGAAGTGAAACTACTCAAAAATCTCATTGGTCTCGTCATTGGTAGAGAAAACTTATTTTATAGCTGTAAACTTTTTTGCTCAATCATAATTTCCGATATATCTATTTCAGCTTGAAACAAAAAAAAATGTACTTGTATATTCTTTAATGATTTTAATTCTGGCATGCAAGCAGCAGCAAAATAAGTGTATCTGTCGACTTTGACACATGACGGCAGATTCTTCCTACATTTCTATAGGACTCAAAAACTCTTCCGACCTCTGCTTTGCTTCATTCGTCTCGAGGTTCGTCTATTGTATTTACGTGCAGAAAAGGAAAAGTGTTAGAAAGTGTTAGGAAAACAAAGATCAAATTCGTTTCCTGAGACACATGTTTGGAGTTCAGCCCCTGAACATAAATTTATAGATAATTCAAGGGTTGGTGCTCAACGGAAAACTCGTCTAACATGCCTCCACGACAGATTCCAGATAGACATAGACAAACCAGACGGGCTCAGATTGGTCGCCCCTTCACATTTTCAGGCTCGAAACAACTCAGCAACTTCTCGCTACCAAGGATCATTCATCAATAGAACGGCAAAGTTGTGGAATTATTTGCCTAGTGAAGTATTTCCCGATGCTTACATCATTCAAATTTTCGAGGAAAAATCCAATACCTTCCTTCTCTCCCTGCATTCAACATCTGGCTAGCACGATGTTCCTCGAACATTATAGGATTTCCTTTTGTGTTGACATTTTCTTTCTTAAGAATCTCTGGAATTTTCTCTCCTCGTGTCTAGAAATAAAAATATAAATTATAATACCCAATTAGACAGACCTCGGGACAGACTTATGATCCTTAATGAAGAGAAAAGAAATCTGTCAGTACTACAAACATATTGAGATAATTATTATGATTTCTATTTTTTTTTTGAACGAAGGGAGGAATCCCAGGTACTCTAAAAAAAATGTAAAAATGAATACACTACCTCCTCTATTAACCTATAGACAGTATATAAAAAATTATCATTTATATTATTCATTTCATTATTTTTTTATATTATTTATATAATTCATTATAATAATATTCTTCACATATAGAAAAATTACAGTTTCCCTGTATATTATGTCTTGAATCACTTTCATATTACCACATATAAACTTATCGATGCTCATATTGAAAATTATAAATACATCTCATGCCCCTGAATAATACAAATTCAACCGAAATTTCTTCTGCCTGATTGTTTCCTATTGTATGGAAGTGAATCGACATAATGAAAGCATATTATATTTTTATAGATCATGATTTCCAAAGTAGAAACTTTAAATTATTTCTTCGAGAAGCTTGAATATGCTCTCTTTCAAATTTTCGAAGTGATCCGTTGTCTGGTTCACTAGAAACGTCTAATGTGATTCAGCCTGTATAACTGTACCATCTTTAGAAAAATCCCTTCACGAATGCAGAAGTTACATGGGTGGCCCGATATCCTGTGTCACATGGTTTCCAGCAAGCTTTGGAAAGTATCAGTATATTTGTATTAAATTAAGAATACCCCTTGAACCAATAACTTTTGTTAATCATTCAAGGAAAAAATCCAAAAAAATATAGATCATAATAATAAATTTTTTTAACTTTGTTTTTTGGTTGACAGACATCTTCCTGTTATAAGTCACAACCATGAAAGTTCCTAATTGACTAATCACTTCATCAATGACATAAACTCGTTACATTTTAATACAGGATGAAACAAAAATCCAAAAATTTCAAAATTTTATATTGGATTGATTATACAGTGATAGACAAAAGTGTGGAACCAAACTGAAAATGTTGTTAACCATTTGTCGGATTCTTTAGATTCATTTACAGAATATCTCCAGAATATGGCGGACTCGAAAATGTTATCGCCAATGTTGCCACTCTTTCAGTTTTTCCGAAATTCTTGTCATTCTTATCATTTCAAATGACACGCCCTGTATATTTCTATGAAATATGAAATATCTCTTGTAATATCATTTGTAATATTCAGTTTCAATAACAACAGATATCTGAGTGTCAAAAACAACTTAATATTGAAAAATTTTGAGGAAAATATTCGAATTGTATTGAAAACGGGTACAGAATCATTCCCGAAACGTCCACTTAGGTAAATAGAAGTTTTAATTTCATTATTGAACTGTTGATTTTGCAAATATAGTTATTCTTAATGCATTATCTCTTTCCAATGATATATATTGGAATTTCGTTTTCTTAATGTCCAGTCGACCATAAAAATCGCTTCATATTATCATTCACACGGATGTATATTGTGATTCTCAATTCATTTTGAAACAAACCACTCTCTTTCGAATAAATAAATGGTTCTTACCATAGACTTATTATAATAAGTCTATGGTTCTTACTGAACAAAGAAAAGTCATTTCAAGATTGGAATCAATGACGCTCGATAATTTGAGAATGTGATTGTGTTGTTGGAGCCCTGCTGATTAATCAGATGGAATCCACAGCTGATGTTTATATAATGAATGCTTCGAAAAATAAATGAGAACGTCTGTTTATATCATAGTTTCAATAATTAGGTACTGATTTGTTCTCTCAATATATGATATTATTAGATACATAATTTGAAAAAAAAACATTATTTAATATTGAACTCGTTCATTTGGCCTATCGAATTGTTCTAATAATAGAAGATAGCGATCAGTAAAGAAACATGAACCTGGAAGGGGACAATGACATGACGTAAAACAAGTGCAATTTATTGAATGAGTAATCAAGCTCATGTAATTCAGTAAATGTATCGATTTGTGTAATGCTAGTCCTCTCAAAATTATAGAAGTTTTTTTTTAAATTCGAATACATTGGTACTAGAGAGACAGAACGGCCTAGAGAGGCAATACCCAGAGGCCTAGGCAAAGGCAGTCGGCTATGATTGACAGACGATATACGTTCATGCATATTGTAAAGATATACTCATTCAGTTTTTGAGCGTGTTGTCATTAAAATAACTTGAAGTTATCCGACTTTATCATTATTTCGGAATGAGTGCAATTAATAGCACTATGGCCACAGGAAAAATTGTGCTCGTCACCAGAGACGTTCTTCTAGTTATATGTTCGAGTTCTAGTCACGTTCTAGTTCATCATCTTCGAGCTTTGCCAAACTGAGAAAGATCAAGACATTAGAGAAGAAAGTTCTCGAGAAAGTTGATCTTCTCGAAGGTTCTGAGAAGGCGTATATCGGAAACGTGGTCGATTAAACTCTGATTTCAGAGTTCGATACAAGTAAGGAAACACAAAGTGGTCTGGACTGGATACGTAAGGTAGATCAACTTGCATGTTTTCATAAAGTAGAGCAATTGTACTGTCCTCAAACGAGCTACTAATAGATCGTATGCTCTAATGCGAGAATATGGTAGGGCTTTGTGCAGAGGCCATATTACGATGGATCGTCGGTGCATTGAGTTGAATTGTTAATTCAAGCAAACTTTGAGCAACTATTGATGCGAAATAGTCCATCGATATCAACATAATTAGAAAAAAAATTATATAGTTGAATAAACGCACAGAGAGGAAAGACTGTGAGTGAGGAGAGTGTACGGTTCGCCCTCAAAAATCACCCCTAACAAGCATTGCAATGGTGTTTCTCGTTTTCTCAGAAACCATTGGTCGCACAGATTTTTTTTCCCACAAAACATGTTCCTGATGAAATTTCCTACAAGAAAGATTCCCCTTATTATTTTAATTCACCCAACGAATCTATAGAGCAACGAGTGATCGAAGTTGGGGGTTGGTTTCAGCGTAGATTAGTTGTACTGAAGTTTTGTTTCCCTGACTTTACAAATCAAATATGATTGTAATTCCATGAATACAAACAATTTCAGATGTTGAATTGATTATCGATTGTTGCAGGGGTGCGTCTATGAAATTAGAAGTTCTCGGGACACTCTTGGGTCGATTTTTGATTTCAATTTACTATTTTTTTGGATCATAATATAATATACAGGGTGTACTACCTTCGTGTGATGACGTCATCACAAATTTTTCAAATGGAACCCCACCCCCCTTTTTTCTTGCTGAGCTGATTCCAAAAATGTCCAATACGTTGTTTCATTAGTACAAGGTGGGCAAAAATGCAAAAATTTCACTATAAACTCAAATAGAAACTCACAACGTAATAAATAGAGAAAAACGCATTAAATGAAATTACGTATTATTATGCAACTACTTTAATGAACTATGAAAAACACCCTGCATTAATTCTAACATTGTATTTAACAGCTTTCATTAGTGATCCAAGCCCGTTTACTATGAAAACATTTTTGTAAACATTTTGTACCATTCATTGTAAATTTTCGTATCACATTAATTTTCGTATCACATAAAAGTGATGACGTCATCACACGAAGGTGGTAACCCTGTATATCAGTTTATGATTTGAAAAACATGCGTTACTTTATGGACGTATTGTATAAATATGTTATTAGTGTTCTGGCAACCCTGATAAACTTCGCCTAGTAATATTCGTTCTGTCTGTCATTTTTATTGTCGCCAGATAGTCATATTTCTGTCGTATTTCTTTTTCTATCTTATGGCCACATTTATATTATTATACATTTACTAAACTATTCTCCCTTTTTTTATTCCCAGCTCAGAAGTTATGAATTTGTAGAAGTAAAATAGACAGGAGGTGGATTTGTTTGGTGCATTTACAACTCGCATTTACGAATGATTAGAATTCACCAATTCAGATTGGTGTAGACATTTTTTACTGCGAATGTACAGGGTTTGCCTCTAAAGAACGCAAGGACCTTTTTTTTTCAACTTAGGTATTATATGGTATTATCTTGATATATTTATTTCGTAACGTATTCGTCGAAGTATTTGAAGAAAATGTAGGGAGTGCCTACCACTTTCTTGCTGACAATGAGAAAGACGATGTTCGAACTCTCGAATTAAATTATTCAAAAGTGATCAGACCTGAACTTTCGATTTTAGATAACCCCAACAAGAAATCGAGCTGACTTAAGTCTGGAGATCTTGCTGGCCACTCAATTACTCCTCGGCTGCCGAACTATTTGTTGGGTAAATAGTATTGAAGTAATTTCGGTCAGTGTGGCAATAATGTGGTGATGCACCATTTTACTGGATTCATAATACATTATGCGGCAAACGAAATCTTTCTCATTTAGATGAAAAGCCACAACTGCGGGTATTATGTTTTGTTGAAGTAACTCGAAATTAATAAACAAATAAATGAACAAATAAATAATTGAAATAAATACTCCAAAAGTTGGGCTTGCCATTTGAAAAAATTACGATCATATCAACGACATCGATGACGTCATGTGTTAAAATTTGCGCAATATACAATTAGGTTTGAAGTGTCCGAGCGATTTTTTTTCAGTTGTTCCATAGATGTTTCACTGAATTTAATCCAACCAGCGCGTGCTCTCTTCATGAATAGGCGATACTTATACTAATGATATGAATTGCAGAAAATGTTTATTTGAAAAGGTGGTATATTTTTTCAAGTAATTCAACACATATAATCGCAAATTTTCGCCATCTTTTCCTTTCAACAGATAAAAAAAATACACGCCGATGGATGTACCTTATTAGAGCAGCAAACTCGAAATCGGCTAGAATATTATAAAAACCGAAACGAAATATCAAACAAAAAGAAGTTCGTGTAAATATTTTGTAGTGTTATATCGTCGTATATGTATGTATAGAACGTTGAATTACTTTGGGCTAAGTATACAGATGAACTGTGCTTTGGAGGACTCTGTAGTCGTTTCTACCCCTCTTTTCTCTCGAGTATTACCCGGAATCCACCCGGAACGAAATGAAGTAATCCAGATGAAATTTTATGAGGAACATTTCTTGGTACGTATGACCATTGGTCGCATCGATAAAAATTGCCACAGTGCGTATCAGGGGCGGTTTTCGGGGGTGAAGCTCACCCTGCTGACATTTACAGAACTCTTTCGATTTCATAACCTCTTCATTTGTTGTATATTATCACAAAATTTTTTTTCTATTCGGCTATTTGAGGTCTAATATGAAAGGATCATAGAACTGAACAAATAGAAGTTACCGATTCCATATGAACGATTTATTCTGTTACTGAGAGTAGGTTACATTGATGGGAACATCAAACACTCTGATGAAGTAGAGAATTTTCGAACTATTGGTGCACCACCGAACTAATTCAACTAACTAACTAACTTCAACTGAGCGAATCAGCGAACTCTAAGCAAACTTAGTCTGGCTTCTACTGATTGTGTGAGATCCTCTAACGACTACAGTATTAAAAATCACCTGGTAATGAATGTCCTGAAAACTGATCTATTACAGTTTTCTGCCTCAAATCTGGACTAACTCTTCGTCAATCGAATTTTGTTAAATTTCTTGGGGTGAATATAGTTACACATTCGAATCAGTATACTCATACCGATTATGTGGCAAAAAAATTCATCTCACTGTTCTGTTTTATGGAAGAAGTCAAATAAAATTGAGTCTCAGAGAAGAAGATATTGAGAACAATAACGTTCAAGATCTAAGGTATACTCATGCAAAAAGCTATCCAAGGATCTAAGACTTCTAACTTGCATCTAACTTTAAGAGTCGCTAATTAGACTACCCCCTCATGGACTCACCTCGCAACAACGGCAGGAAGTTGTGCTGTAATGCCGTTGAAATTATATAATCATTTACCTAAATTTCTGAAATATCTACCCGATGTAAAAACTTTAAACTACGTTGTGATGTTCACTCATATGTAAATATCAAGTATGCAAATTCAACCAAATTGGAATGAATGAATTATGAAATACATTGATTTTACATTCTTACGACATATATGAGTTTGACTGTCGATCACTTTTACAATGAATGGATGAAAATTCCAGTGACCAATATTGATTCTCTTGTTGAAGATAACTGAAGTGTATGAGGACAGAGATTTCTTACAGCATGATGGCCGAATGATATAGATATACCATAATGAAGAGTCATCACATATACCGACGAGGCGATGTTCTTCATTCATAACCCTCGATAATTAGTGTTATTTATTTATATTATACAAACTCAATAATTACGAATACCCAGAAATGTATGGTAGGAGGCCGACAAAAAGGCAGTCGTTGATGAGCAACTTACTGAGACGACAGAGAGTTGATGCTCATTGTAAAGATATACTCTATGTTCATTCAGTTTGGGCGTGTCGTCTTTGAAATGAGATAAAGTTATTCACTTTTTTCCGTATTTCTGAAACTCATTTTCCAAATATAACATTATTGTTCGTCTGAATGACAAAGGTTCTGTACGTTAACCCAGGATTTGGGCATATAATACTGATAATACTGATAATAACTCGTCTTTATTCATCATTACCAGACAATAATAAATCACATGCATATTCCGTGAAGAAATAATAATCTGCTGAGGTGAAGAGGGTGAGTATCAGCTTGAAGCTGTTTTTCAACACAATCCAAACAGAAGAGATTTATAGAGAAAAAAAGGGAGACGTCCTTAAAAAGTTCGGTGAAAAGGACGATGAAGGAAGGAATATTAAATTGTATCTACAAACTGATGGATGAAAATGAATGATGCATATAAAATAATATGGATCATCTGACATTCTCAAAAATATCAGTAGAAGTAATGTGAGAAATAGCAAATAACTAGGTCAAATGTTCAAACTGTCATACCTTGGATACATTGAATGGATATAATTAGATGATTAAATATGCACTCAAGAAACTCTCTGGTTAGTATAGGCACAACCTCGAGAAGAACCATATGATCTTGTTATCCAAACAATGTTTTATCGTTACTAGAATATTATTACGGGTGAGTACCATAAAAAATTGTTACGGTAATGAGAACACCTGGTTCGGCCTATACTAACTGGAACTTTTGTTAGGGGAGCTATAATTTTTCTCTGTGTGACCTACCTGGATAACATCATTAGCTTCAGTCTCTTCTTAAAATTACTGAGAGAGATCTGAACTTCATGGGAAGTGAATGAATGAATGAAGAACTGCGTTTGAAGAAAGACAAGATTGGATTAGTTTCGTCTGAAAAATTGAATATCTGAGAAGATATTCAATCGTTTGTAGAGGTATTCAGGTTCGCCAGTTTTCACAACTTCATGCACTTAAATTAAAGAAATGCAGTAATCTCAATTTTCCTAACCTTAACCATCCAGAGGCGTGCATCTGGGAGGAGAAGAGTAGAGATGAATTTTGTATGCCTTGTAGATATATATCGTTTGAAGATTCATCAAGATATATCCACAAGTTTCCGTGTGTTGCATGAACAAACATGAAAAAACCCGATCACTGATAGAGGAAATTATTTGCTTACATATAATTTTTTTCGTCCCAATAAAGATTGTCCTTATCAACGATCGCTTTTTCCTGCGGGTGTGAATTGTCCAGCCAGCTAGATTCGAACTTTCGTTATCATCACTAAAGACCTCCATCAGCAAACCATTATCTTGTGTATAGTTTATTTTTATTGGCGCCGTTCTCCTAATGCCTTTCTGATTTTTTCGATCAGACACGTGTGTGTCTTCATAATGATCTATTATCATCTATGAAGATTTGCATGATTTACCATTTAAGATGTCTTCAATCCGATGTTAAATCAGCGCTTGGGCCGAATTCAGATGACGTAACTTTGCAAAAACATGAGATTGAACAAATTATTATCAGCCCTGAATTATGCTCTCTAAAAACTGTATTTGAAAATATACTTCTCTATCGCGGTATAATCAATAAATCAAGGTGTATGGGAATTTGGAATATTTCTGTTGCTAGAAGGGATTTGACACCAACATTGGGACTGTTCTCTCGACTATTTGGGAAATCGAAAGAAAATAGTGATGGTTATTTGAGTATTCAGAATTTTACGGTTTATTCAGATACGTATACCATCCCTCTATGTGAATGTTCTCTCCTCGGCTCTCTCTCTCTCTCTCTCAACGTTTTGATTGAAAGTCCGCCATGTTGTGAATAACAATTTTCTGTTATAAATGTTTCTATCAGTTTTGACCATGTTTTGACCTCGGTTTTGACCAAATTGTTATAAAGAAATGTCAGGCTGTGTGCACTTTCGATATAATCGAAAAAAATAAATTTGTATTTGGTGCACTTTTGATTAAAATCGAAGTAGAGCTCTTTCGACTCTCAAGTCATCCTCATTGCTTACTTTTTTTTAATCTGTTGACAACACGAGAGGGAAACCTTTAATATTCGAATAACATCGTGTCTGCCAGCGGTGGAATTTTGGGAGAGGAGGGAGGTGTTGGAATTTTTCTTGAAAGTTTGGAGGTTGTAAGCATCAGGCGAAGCATGGGCGAAGAATTCCACACTTTTGCCGTTCTATTGATGAATGATTCTTGGTATATCGACAACCTGACAGTGTAGGGGTGACCAGCCTGAGCTCGTCTGGTTTGTCTACTAGGAATCGCACGTGGTGGCATAACAGATGATATTTTCGTTGAGCACCGACCGTGGAAGTATCTATGAAAACGGGAGAGATCTCCCACCTCTATACGATGTTCTAGAGAGGTCAATGATTTGGTGAATGTTGTATCATCGACTAGGCGAATAGCTCTCTTCTGGATTGAATCTAAGAGCTTTAGCGTATGTTTGGGGGCTGAGCTCCAAACATGTGAACAGTACTCCAGAACAGGTCGAATTCGTGTTCTGTAGATCATGTAAATAACATGGATTGAAATTGTAAAAAAGTTTCTGAAATTTGAAGAAATGAAACTGGGGTTACTCACTCATCAGGTGTACAAGAAATCCATAAAAATGGCATCTGCATTTAATTAGACAATAACCCATAATAGGCATTTTCTAAATTACATTTTTGAAAAAAATTCTGACTAATTTCGTGTCTGGAATCAGTCAACTATGAAGTGAAGTGTGACACAAAAAAATCTGGGAATAATATGGACTTTTACATTCACAAATATCTCAATTTTCATAAAAAAAAAATTGGCACCAAATACGAATTAATTTTTTTCGAACATATTGTTGAAAGCTGACATTATAGTTTCTAGAAACCTACTCATTTCTTTTTTCCCATTTTTCCTAAGGTTATCTTAGAGATATGTTTTCCAGAAAATTCTAAATAGGTACAACTCATCAAGCACCACTCACCACATTTTTACCCCCTTTTTATGTCTCAAAGGTGCTAGATACAATCGAGGAAATAATTCATTTCCACCTCAACTTTTTATGTTATCACTTATTCATCTAATTGGAATTCATCATCTAGTTTTATTTCCACAGCTACACAGTTTTCATGTTGCTGACGAATACTTATCATTTATTAATTCTAATTTATTATCTACATGTTACAATGATTCACATGATTTTGGTCGTGAATAAAATGTGTCATAAACGCAGTTGAGTTATAACATGATTCTATATAATATAATCTCGGCTTGAAAAAATGCATGTTAGAAATTCAAATTATGAGGTGAATCATTATCATTTTTTATACACAGGGCGTTTCATTGGGAAAGGTGAATACTACTACTTTGGATTGGAACTCGGATTGGAGTCAGTGAGGTGATTACCCATACTTGATAGGTCTTCGAACTCATATACAGGATGTTTTATCAACTCATATCTTTTATATGATATTTTTTTAGAAATTGGTGCACATTGGTACTCATTCGATCCAGTAAAATCGATTGAGGCATATCAGCCACAGAGAAAATTCAGGTCCGACCTCAGCTAGAATTTACAAAACCGAAAACAACACCGCATACATTGGAATTCCTAAATTTTTGCTACATCTGAATAGACCATCGAATTCAATTCAACGATGTACTTTTTACTTTCGCACAGACGATTTCGACAACTCATATAAAAATGTCATTTCTGCATGAACCCAATGCTGCGACAGCCTTTATAGCACACTGCCAGATTACACTCTCACAACTCACTCGAATTTTATTACAACAATAGTTTCGAGGAAAAGAGGTCGACACCATCTATATTTTTGAAAATACCCAAAATATCGAATTATTTCACGAGCAAGGATTTTTTACACATCATTTGCAACTATTTGAGGTGGAAATCAACCGAAAACTCAACCCCTAAATGATTATTATTTTTATAGGTTTTATGTGATTGGATATTTCTTACACCAGCCAACCACACCATTCGAATAATTATCGATGAATACAATAAAATCAATTGATTGATTTCGATACTCCCGTGCAATTTGGAATTTATAACACTGCTCCACACTGTTAAAAGTCGAGAAGGAAAAAGACCATGAAAACATCATTTTTCAACAAGATGGCGCACCACCTCATTTCTTTCAACCTGCTCGTCAGTTCTTAGATGAAAATTTTCTGATGATTTGTGAATTCGGATCATCATTGAATGCCGTCAAATTACACCAGAAATGTTGAGCAATGTACGTGAACGTTTTGAGCAAAACTTATTTTACCGCATGGAAGTGAATGGTGCCCATTTCCAGCATTCAATAAACTAATCACGAGAGTAAGTAGTCTTCCACTATTTCAGTTGTCATTTTGTTATCGATGGAAATTTGAAAGCGAAATTTCAGGGTCAGGTAGTACTCGATGAGATCTCCAAAATGAGGTATCGCAACACCCTCATCAAAATCAGGGGTTGAAAGAAGAAGCTGAAAATTTGTTTCCGCCCGAATCCACGGGTCCGAGCGATTTTCCACATTTTCATTTTAAAGCCGGAAAATCGAGGTGTCTACTTTCCGTTAGACCACCCTGTATATGCTTCAAGTGCTTTATAGGGACAATAACAGTATGCAGCAGTATAGTAGTGTGTGATATATCTGATGATAATGAAAAGAGTTTCAGTACTCTATTGAAAAAGGATCTATCTAGTGAACTGGAAATGATTGAAGTGAGTTAATTGATTGGAAAAAAATATATTATGTTTGATCAACTATTATCATTCATGTAGATTTTGCAACATATATAAGATAAGGTTCCTATGACCTATCTGGTTGACCAAAGCACCCTCTTGATCATAGTAATTAATGTTTCAATGCCTCACACTATATGAACGCAAAGAAGGGGTACTGGAGATTCAAATGGTAAGGTTAGGAAGTAGATACTACACGCAGCGCGTAATTCGTTTTTCCATCTGTAATCTGTTGTCACCCGATGACCTGATGGGTATCATCTCATAACGTTCGAGGTGCATACAAGATTTTATGTTTTACTAAAGCATTGACTTCTTTCTTCAACTGTGTGAACTGATACATGATTTGACTGATTTGTATCAGATTTGATAAAATTGAAATATGACTGGTGTGCGCATTCCTATTCAATAGAATGGTGAACGAGAACTGCAGATCTTCCAAACTTGCACTAAAAGAAAATTGAAACATAGACTTTGCATTGCATTTAATTGTTGTATGCTTGATAAAATCATGACAAGATTGAAAGAGTGAAATCGAAAGATTTGGACAAATCCATATCATCGATCCTCCAAATTTTCAATACCGAAATGAACCATTCAAAAGATATTCTACAACTCAACACTTTTTCGAAACATTTCATTGATAAAACAATACACCAAATTGGGAACAGACAGAATGAACAATAACCACAAACCACACAACAACAACCAACACTACCATGTGTTTGTGGATAATATTATATCGGTGAAACTAGCAGGTCTCTATCAGTAAGGATGAAAGAGCATAAGAACAATATGAAGAAAAGATATACTGACAAATCAAAATTAGCTGAACATATCCTCACTGAAAATGGACAACATATGGCCGATTGGAGTAATATTAAGACTATAGATAAAGAAGACAACAACCGAAAACGGAAAATCAAAGAGGCTGCTTACATTCTCCTGAACGGAGACAATAATATTGCTTCTTGTTCAGTTGATATAGATAGAACTTGGCATCCACTTCTGAAACTTGAATATGAAAATGGAAAATTCGATATCAATTAATGAAAACACCTTGTAACTAGAATTCCTCCGTCTACCAAATTGTCTCTTATTAGTGTCAAAACCGACTGCACATTGAAAAAATTTTGCGAAGAGAAAAATATTTTAATTGTGTTACTGAATGGAAGCAGATTCGTTCCCGAAACGTCCACCAAGATAAGTAGAGGTTTTATTCTTAATAAATATATTTTTATTTCCAAATTCAGAAACAAGGTGTCACTGACAAATAGAGAATTTCTCTGTTAGGTATCTAAAGGTTTAATTTCAAGCGCAGTGACATTTTGGGGCATATCATAAAATCTGTCCTTACTACAAATATATTGAAATAATTTTCAATGGCTCCTTCTTTGTTTTTCAGAAACTAGGAGAGAAAATCCCACAAGTAGCTGCAAAATGAATGTATTCTCAATTTGATTAATTCAATATGAAGTTGATCTTCTCGAAAGCTCTAAGATATTCATTTATTTTTAGGTTTATTTTCAGTTCATTCAGTTGTAATTCACTGACAGTTGTAGATATTTTGTGGAATCGAGGTACGTCTTGATGAACGTTGTATGTTAATGGGAGTATGAAAAAGTTGAACAAAAGGGATGACAGGAACAATATTATTATCTGGTAATATCTATTTTCAATGATAGAAGTATATGCATAGTATGCCCTGGGGTTATGAGTGTGTTAGTAGTAACGTTATCCAAGGTATCACAATCAAATAATATGAAAGTGAAAAAATATTCAATTCCAGAACAGGTACTCCATATCGGTCTTTCAAGGATTGATTGAATTAACTCCCTACTTCCAAACAGATTTTGAAAATATATATTTCTGCTCATTTATTTGCAATCACAAACAAGCTATTGATTTATTTAGTGCAGAATATATGCGCGTGTTTATTAAAGAGACTATGAGTTTAATGATGCAATTTCCAGACATTGGCCAACACTTATGAAAATTGTAATTAAATTCAATAATTAATAACGCCATGTAACATCATTTTGCAAAAGCAATAATTTCATTACGGAAATGAATCAACACCATGTTCACCTATCGAAAGGAATTGTAACGTGCTCTAATTATGCAAAAAATTATATGATTTCCCTTCCTATTTCCTGCGGCACGGATTCCTACAAATCATTATATCGTTGGAACGCGCCATCATTCTAGTCTATAATAACGGTTTTGATACTCGTGGCTTCCACTGAAATGCTCAGTCGAAAATATTTCGATTTCACAGATTGATTCGCTTTCAACTGATGCAATTCATTTCTAGAGAAATTTCATAACTGGGTGAATTATCAATGATCCTTCATGTTCAATTTAGATCTCCTGGGTGACCCAGAAGATCAAAATTACGTATTGCAACTCGGAATTTAAGCGGAAAATAAAATTAAAATAATTTTGACCCTTCTACGCTTCCGCCTCGATCAAATATACGACAAATAATTTTGTTGTTTTGCTATACAAATAAATTTGGATAGCTTCAACCTTGAACTGAAATAAAGGTACTGTTGTTCATTGTCGATGAAATAAACCGTTTCCGAGGAAAAGAATAATAAACAAATTAATGTTTCATTTTCAATAACAAGGACCATGGTTTTGATTTTTTTTGTTGAAAACTGTTTATCTTATCGACAATAAACGAGAGTACCTATTTTCAATTTGAGGTTCAAGCTGATACCAAAACTTATGTTTTTGGCATTTTTTCACACAGGATGTTACTTATCATACAGGATGTTTCCGTTAAGCGGCCTCAAGAGAAAAGAAATATGTATACAATACTATATATTATGATATAATATTATATTAACTTCTATTTTTTCTGTTGATCTATTTTTTCGAATTCTTTCTGAATCCGAAAAATTTTCCACATTTTCCCGAACACACTGTATATATATATAAATATTATTGGGTTCGTACAGTTGCAAAACTTGTTCTTTATTCTACCGATATAACGATCTTCTGAGAAGTTTAATTCGAATGGAATTGCCATCAATTATCAAGAACATAATTTTCAAAATTTCTGAAATCGGGTTGGATTGGTTTCTCAAAAAAATAATGATCCGAAGATGAGCTATATGTGAGCCGAAAATATTGAATTATCTTCGGAAAATTTAAAAATTATTTCGAGTGTTTATTTATTAAAATTTTTGATTCAAATTGAACGAATGCTTATCTTTTTTATTGCCTATTGGATAAGATTCTATGACAAAATACCAATATTTTTCAAATATCGTTTGCATGAAGAAGATTTATTGGCAAAGGAGGAATTTTGAAGTTCACTTTGGGAAAGATCATATTTCAAATAATGCCAAACACATAAGACCCGTCTCAGTCTTATCTAAGTTTCAGTCGAAAATTGATGCCAAAATAGATTCCCCACATATGTTGATACATCAGTAATAATCTCGAGCAAACTTCTAGTACCTCTCGTAAATCTAGTTTGGCTACTTTTTCTCTCGAAGAGGGTAGGTAGATACTCATGTATGAGTCAATATATCTTAATCTTCCTGATATGATTATCTGAGTTGTGATTCAGAACTGTTCAAACAGTGATGTGTTTATTTTGCTTATCTAATCTTTTGTCGAACTTAGAACCTCGAATTGCTAGTTCTATACGTGCACACCTATTCCCGGCACTTGAATTCATCTTCAGTCATTTCAGTAAAGATGTTTTGCCCATTTCCTCATGAAATATATACAGTGAGGACAAGAAGTCCGGGCACCCCCTTATAAATACCGAACCGATCGGTGTATTGCGACTTCAAGAATGACCAACGCTTATATTCATTTTTCATAATTTTTTCTCAAATGGATCGAGTGAATTATCGTCTTGAAGAACTTCCTCCAGTCAATTCAATTGCAAAGTTGCAATCGATGTACACCTACCTACGATGCTATTAAGAATGTTGTTAGTGCAACAAATGTATGCAATATGTGATGTTATATAAACCAGATAAAGTCAACGACAGGATGATCGAGCACTCGACGTGCTGTTTTCGTGATTCACTTCAGAAAAGTTTCAGTCCAATATTTTTCTAGATTTTCTGGGATAGTAAGGAGAAATAGAAATTATAATAATTATTTCAGTAGAGCCAGATTTATGATCTGCCCCAAATGTCCTTGCTGCATATTTATTGAGATAATTATTTAAATTTCTATTTTTATACTGTCTGTAAGTTCTTCGAGGAGGTGGTACATTCATTTTTCAGTTTTCAATGGGATTTTCTCTCCTCGTTTCTAAAAACTAGAGAACTTCTAGTTATTAAAAATTATTTCAATATATTTGTAGTAAGGACAGATTTGGGATCTGCCCCAAAATGTCACTGCAGTTGAAATTAAACCTTTAGATACCTAAAAGAGAAATTCTCTTAATAGCTATATATAAGGATATACAGGGTCGCTGATATGTATGGAAACGGTCGATTATTTCCTAAAGTAAGATAGCTAGCGAAAAATGTTAGGATACAAAAGTTGTAGGGTTTTTCAAAATCCATTAAGCTAATGAAAAATTAAGTATACAGGATGAGTCAAAAAGTCAGGACGAAACAAAGTTGCTTTTTCTCTAATGGGACACCCTCTATATTATTCCACATTTCAATTCTGCTCAAAATTCTGAACGAAATTGATAAAGCGCATCATTTCCTGAATCCAACCGATTTCGAGATATCGAATTTTGAAAATAACTTTTTACTGCTCTCAAATTTATTAAAGAAAAAGCACGAGATGATGCATATTTATTATGAAAGTCACAAAAGGTGGAGTATGTGGATATTATGATTACAATTTAATTATAATTTTTTTACAGAAAATAAAAAAGCATAATTGTTTAGGGTTGATTAGAATGCAATTAAAACAATAAAATGTATTTTTTAATGAGTGTCCAGGATATTTAAAATTTTATGAAAACAATAGTTAAGACAGGAGGAAAAGAGAGAAAACAAGTTTTAATAAACAACAAATTTTTCTTTGAAATTCTATTCAATAAGGTGCTCAAAGTGTTTACCATTTCCCTCCTGACAGTAATGAACTCGCTGAACAAAATTTTGTAGTGAATCTAAAATCATGTGAGGAGGAATGGTAGAAATTTCATGCATTATTCTTTCTTGCAACTCTTCGATATTTGGCGGCCTATTTTTGTAGACTACATTTTTTATGTGACCCCATAGAAAAAAGTCAAGTGGGGTCATATCGGGAGACCTAGCTGGCCATTCAATTGCTCCCCTGCGTCCAATCCATTTATTAGGAAAAGTTTCATCTAGATATGCGCGTACCATACGTCCAAAATGTGGAGGAGCCCCATCTTGTTGAAACCATATTTGTTCTGCCGGCAAATTGGGATTGTTATTATTCGGGAATAATCGTCTAAGCTCTGGAATAATATGCTGTTGTAAAAGTGATAAATATCGTTCAGAGTTCAAATTTCCGTTTATAAAATAGGGTCCTATGACGTGTCCACCAATAATGCCACACCAGCCATTTACTTTTTGTGGCCGTTGAGTGTGAACTTCCTCCATCCAATGTGGATTTTGGTCTGACCAATACCTACAGTTGTGTCGATTTACGTGCCCGTTTAAACAAAATGTAGATTCGTCAGAAAACAATATGTGGTTGACAAAGTTGACATTTTCGCTTAATTTATCCATAATAACTTCACAGAACTCGATTCTACGATCAAAATCGTCTTCACTCAATTCTTGTACCAAATGAATTTTATATGGATGGAATTTTTGCAGTTTGGAAATTTTTTGAATGTAATATCGACTCATGTTATGATTAGCCCTCTGTTTTTTTAGCATTTTCTTCATTTGTAACGCTTACTGGTCTTCCACTTTTTGGTCGATCTTTGACATCTCCAGTTTCATGAAAACGCTGCAATGTTTTTGAAACGGTTGATTTAGAAATTGGTTCCCGATTTGGATGCAATTCATTAAAAATATTCACTACTTGGTCACAACTTCGTCTTCTATCACCGAATCCTATGATCATTAAAATTTCAATACGCTCAGTATTAGTTAAACGTGCCATTTTTGCGCGAAACTTATTTACACTAAATGTATTTTTGACATGTGTTGTCAAGATCATCACTGTTAGACAAAAGAACGACGCGGCGTTGTTATGGAGCTGGAAACTTTCAAAGGTAACTTGATGGACTATGAACTTAATGGACTAACATTTTTGGATAATTTATCATAAGTTATTTTCAAAATTCGATATCTCGAAATCGGTTGAATTTAGGAAATGATGCGCTTTATCAATTTTCTTCAGAATTTCGAGCAGAATTGAAATTTGGAATAATATACAGGGTGTCCCATTAGAGAAAGAGCAACTTTGTTTCGTCCTGACTTTTTGACTCATCCTGTATACTTAATTTTTCATTAGCTTAATGGATTTTGAAAAACCCTACAACTTCTGTATCCTAACATTTTTCGCTAGCTATCTTACTTTAGGAAATAATCGACCGTTTCCATACATATCAGCGACCCTGTATATATAAGGATAGCTAGCTATCCTTACTGAAAATGGACAACATATGCTGATTGGGGTAATATCAAGATCATAGGAAAAGAAGACAACAACCAAAAACGAAAAATCAAAGAGTCTGCTTGCATTCTCCTGAATGGAGACAATAATATTGCTTCTTGTTCAGTTGATATAGATAGAACTTGGCATCCACTTCTGAAACTTGAATATGAAAATGGAAAATTCGATATCAATTAATGAAAACACCTTGTAACTAGAATTCCTCCGTCTACCAAATTGTCACTTTCCAGTGTCAAAACCGAAAACATATTGAAAAATTTTACAAAGAGAAAAATATTTAAATTGTGTTGAGAATGGGAGCAGATTCGTTCCCGAAACGTCCACCAAGATAAGTAGAGGTTTTTATTCTTATTAAATATATTTGTATTTCCAAAATTTTTCAAAAACAAGGTGTCACTGACCAATAGAGAATTTCTCTTTTAGGGTTTAAAAATGTTCAATTTCAAGCGCAGTGACATTTTGGGGCAGATCCCAAATCTGTCCTTAGTACAAATATATTGAAATGATTTTTAATAACTTCTACTCTATTTTTCAGAAACGAGGAGAGAAAAACCTAGAAAATCTAGAAATGATCAATACACCACCTCCTCGGTTAACCTACGGACAGTATAATATCATTCATCGTACCGTGTCGTCATATTTTTTTTCAATCTCACTAACTTATAGTTATCTTTTATCACATCATCATTTCTTTTCGTTAAACTTTGTTTTTCCTTTGATTATTTCCATACCATACAGGGTATTTCATTCCAGAGTGGTCATGGAATAACTGCAAAGATAACTCAACAGTCACCAATGATATGTGTCTATAATCATTCATGATTGAGGTACAGGGTTGTTTCTCACTTTGGCCAAATCTTTGTGGAAGTCGTCGAGAAAGTTTAGTCTTCTACTCGCTATAATGGCTATTATTTCTATGGAAGATTCCAAAACTCGTTTATACTTGACAATAATAGCCTTCATTATTATGCTCATTGGAGAATATAGTTTTTTCAATACGTGTGGATTGCTTTTCATTGTGAGGCTGTAATTTCAATGTCTGTCCTTGATTTGGCATATGTTTGCAAACAAGCAAAAGAATTTTGAGTTCTTTGTATTTTTTTATGATCAAATTCCAACTGAAAAACACTTTTTTTTGTTGATAAAGAATAATTCATAATTCCTGCATGGCGCCACCGGAATTCGAATTATTCGGAGGTACAAAAAAGTGACTACAATAAAGTACTCTGCATCTCATTGAAAAATCTTGAATTCGACTGATAACGCAAACTGGTCCACCTCTTTATTTCATATAGAAACCTGAGAATTTGAAAAATCGGTGAAATATTGTGTTTTTTTATCGAAAATATGATAGTTATTTAGCACAGTATATTCAAATAGCGACATCATAATCATTGTCTGGGCGTCCTTTGATGTAGGTATCTGTTGTTATAAATTTTGTGTTGTGTATACCTAGACAATGAGTTATATAATTGAAATGTATTTTTAACAATATAATGAACATATGCAAATAGAGATTCATAACTTTGTAGTGTGTTCAATGAATACGTCGAATGATTATGTGCAGGTAGTAAGCACGTACAAGGTCATGTGTTCGCTGAGAATAATAGTAAAAGGCCAATTATGGTAATATTTCACGTTACTTGAACAACGAGGAAATATGACAGCATTAACTTAAACGTATAAGTATGAAAAGATTGATTCAGTTTACATATATAATAATGTCAATACCCAAAAACTGTACGTAAAAATATTTTATAAATATATATTTCAAATATATTATCCAAGAAGAGTTGGAAATGTCTTCTTGAAATTGCTCGAAAATGTGTGATAATCAAAGATATGTTATTATATATATCTCTACTAGATGGACCCTTGCCCCTTCGACTTATGAGAAACATTGAAACGACCATAAGAAAAAGAAGGAGCTATCTATCATTCAAATTTGTTGTTGTCATTGTTTGTAAATGTTTCAATGAATTCCTCAATTTTGTTATCATTGCGAGTACCATTACCGACCATTTATTATTATTCAATTGTTGTCATTTTAGCTCCTATCAAATATGGATTTCTCTTAATAAATATCACAGTTGTACTAGGAATATCTGGTAGCATTATTTGAGAGAACATTTTTTTTCTTCGAAACCATGCGGTATACGAAATTCTTACAACGGTAATAAAATGAAGATACTTGATCAGTCTTCAAGCTCAGAAAATTCGAAAACCGTATCACTACCCCTAAAAAAGTTATGAAATAAAAATGTCAGGGGGTGAGGGTGGTTTCAACCCTTCTACAATTTCTGTAAGGTTTATTCGATCACCAAAAGGAGTGCAATCCTCTGAAATACACCATTGTCGAATTCCATCAAATTTGTTTCATTTATTTCTGAACCACATACAAAAACATACAAAACTCTTCCCACGGACAAAGGGTACATTTTGGCACATAAATAAATTGTGTCCAATCAACTTATCTTGACCTTTTCTACACGTGGTAGCTCTGTGTCCCAGCAATTTTGGGACACCCTGTATATGTGTATATAATCATTTCTTTGGTGATGATCGTTGGAGGGACGACTTATTATATTCTCTTGTCAAATATATAACCTCGTGATACGATTAATAATCGATGATATAACTCGTAACTCGCAAAGATACATTATTCTTTTAATAATCGTTTTTATGACCTAATATTGATTTTCATCAGAAAAAACTACATTCTGAATAGATTTTTCATACGAATAATGTGACATAAGGCGATGAAAATATGTCAAAATTTGAAATATTCACAGCATGCATACTTTGCTATGAAGGCTTCTTCGATACATTGTTCGGATGCGTAACAAAACCATGCGAGGTAATTGAAACACAAACATTATCAAATGAGAATCATTCTTGAATTGATTCAACAATTCAGTGAAAATGAATTCACGTTTTGTTTTAGTAATATTTCGTGTGATCGTCTGACGATCTGGCAATTCAAAAAAGTTCACCAACTAACACTGTAAGAACTCAGCGTTGAAGAACATCTGAAAATATAGTAGTGGGACTTTAACACTACTGAGGGATTGCAGAAAAATCTGTACCATATAATAGCCGTTGAATTAACGTGGATGCTTGGAGAGGTCACTTTCTGCCTGATAAGTTAGTTCAAATGAGAAGTCGACCAAGGAGGAAATTCTACAGGTGGAATGTTGGAAATGTTTTTTTCTTCACCTGGGAGTAGAATTTCTTTCTTGTTGTAGGCAGAATATAATTCAATCCCACATTCATCAAAACAGCACAGGGAAGCGAGTACCAACTAAAGAGACAAAAATGGTTCCTATGATATTGTTTCGAAAGCTTCTCAGCAAAAGAAGCCATAATATTAAAATATACAGGTTATTCTCAGCTCGAAATGTAGCCGAATCCACCAGCTGGTACGGAAATTGTACCATAGGCAAAATTCAATTTTAAAATGGACCCAAGACGCAGCACAAAGAATCAGAATTAAGAAAGCAAAAATAACTAATCACTCTAACCAATCTAAAGCAGTTAGTAAGCTGGCTAAAAGCGGAGTTCAAGAACAGCAACTGATCAAAATCACAGGACATAACAAGTCATCTCTAAATGGATCCTTCTCATTATCTGGATATTATTATCAAAATGAGAACCATGCATGATAATGAATCTACCAAGAATCCATATTCAACTGCCGAATCTTCTTAATTGCATACCAATTTCTCATCTTATATAAATAGCAATGGGAAACAAACATTTATAACCTAGACAAATGGCAATTTCAAATGCAATGTTACGGATACGGAGGAAAATGATTATTATTATCTCTATTTCTCCTACTTATAACCAAAAATATCGAATTTAGGATTTATTGTTCAGAATTCAAAACAGCGAAAACTCTCTAGGAATTATATTTCGATAAAGATACACGTAAGATAAATCTTCATTTGATACACAGAATTCAAACCGCAACACATCAATTTGATGAATTGATAATCAGAGAATAACGCTCTGTAGCTAATCTCTCGGACTTTATTCGAATAGTTAATGTCTATATGGTCTCTTCAAATTGTCAAAATACAAGGCTCTCGATAGAATTATGACGAAAATAATAGTCGGCTATTTGTCATGGTCTCTGGATATTACCTCCGATAATAATCATATCACTCGTTATATTGTAGCTGGCCTTTGGAGTGTCACATGCAGGATGTCATATAATCAAATAAAGATAATCACCTGATAAGTGAACAGAATATGAATAGATTACTTGGGATCGTTCGCATCAACTCTGTTATTGCTTGTATTGTTGTAAGGAAGAGTTTTTTGATATTTATATTTATTCATTAACTCTGGCTAGATCAGCTATGAGCTATGAGCTGCTATAGATATAATCAATTTGAATATTCAATCGTCTGTAAAATGTTTCATCTAACCGGACCTCAGAGTGACAGCTGATGTAGCATACTGGGTGGCCCAATGAAACCGAAACAAGGCCGATTTGACATAGTTATATATAAATATTTTACTCATGTTTTCAACTTTATCACTTCGAACCCCTCGGAGGGGTGAGCTCCAACCCTTGAATCTCAAATGGGATAAGGGGTCAGTGATACGTTATTTTGAAGATAATCGAAATCTCTTACCAACGCTTCCTTGTTTTTGGAAATCAATCCAATAGTTCTCGAGAAAACACGTTACGAAATATGAAAAAGTAACGCCTTTTTCCCTTTTATCACAATTTCTCATAGACCGATGTTCATCTAAGAAGTGCCTCGAGTGTTTTTTTTTAAATCCTGTCCCATCCAACATTACATGAAGAATCATTTATTTCAATGTCAGTTCCTTGATCTCTCAGTAAAATGCATACCTTGTTTCGTTTCCATTGGGCCACCCTGTATATTATGACTGTGACTCAAGATTTGATTATGCGCATCCACCATTGCAAAATTGTCAAGACCAATAATATTCAGAAATGTAATGAGATCTGTTATCTATATACAGAATACTGCATAAAAACCTCGATAAAAACACATAGCAAGTGTTGCGTAACTACTGAATCATTCGAGATCGGATTCTATAATTTGGTGGGTAATAATTATACTGAATTGTTAATTTTTCCGATAAAAATATGTATTTCATCATTTATATTTCAACTAGAAACAACTCCAATTTTCGATTTTCAAATAGGACATCCTGTATGTCTTCCCAATTTTGCATTCAGGAGATTGTTTTCAGTATACTAGCAGATTTTACCGATCGTAATGTTGAAACGGCAATTTTTTTTGTTATTGTTTTATCAACCTGTACCAGAAATATTTTTTTCTACGACCACTAGTGTGTTGGTGATTACGAACGGAAAACAATCGCAGAAGGCTTCTCCTTACACACAGTTTGCCAAAAGTGATATGTAATATAGGTATACCCATACATGGAAACCTTGACGAAGAAACATAGAAGTTTCCTCCTCTTGTGTCGATACTTGCTTATATCAGCTACAAGGTGTGATCGTTCTAATTTCTGCTTGCAACCTTTTTACACATTCTTCCCAATTCTATCTTTCAGTGAAATGTCTTCGTGTATGGGTAAGCAAATGTCGTGTACCTACTGAGCTACATACAGACAAGAAAGACAGACAAGAAAAAGGTTACATGCATATTAAAATCATTAGAAAATCCATCCTTTATGCCAGTATTGTTCTAGAATACATGTTTCAATCGAAATCTGTCAATGTCGAGGTTCATTTTGACATGACAAAATAAAGAAGAGACCTGACAAGTGAACTTACAGCCAAAAATGTTAATTCTGAGGTATGTCTCTGAGGCCCGATATCTCCTTAAGATATAAGGAAAAAAAGTTATATGACCAACTAGTGTTATTTGACCTCCCATGTATGGTCCCCAGAGATTGTCACGTAGTCATGAGACTATAAATATGAATAAAAGAACGTTTCGAATACTGTATAATCGCGCTAAATCAATAACAAACATCTGTTGTTTCCACTGTATAATTTTATTGTCTAAAATTTGTAAAGCTTGAAGTTAAGTACTTAATGGATTGTAATCTAGGTTGTTATATATCGTTCTGCAACTATTTCATCGATGTAAATAATAATTGAACCAATTCCTTGGAATTCTTGCAGTAAAAATAAAAAGGTTGTTGCATGTTTCGGAAATGAAGAAAATCGACAAAATCATGACATAATGAAGAAACTAACCAAATACATACATTAAAATCATATCAGCTTCAAAATGGCAATCTCCATTCTCTTATATAAAATTTTTCAATTTTATTTCTCTAATTGCATTTTTAAAATCATTTCATATTTCTTTCTCATCAAGGAAGATTTTCATATTTACTTTGATATATTTCGCAATTCCTTCTTCAGTGTGGTGAATGAATAGTGAAAAATTCAATCAGTAACGAGTTCATTCATCATTTTGTATTCAAATTACATTTTGAAGAACGTTCTCATTGAAAGCCCAAAATTCAAAAAAAAATCATTTGAGACTGTCGGTCACACACACAAACATATCCGATTTAATGAGCGATCATCAAACACGCCAAGGTACCTTTTCAGAAGATTTTCTTTTCTATGTGGTACTACCATAGACTTATTATCCTAATCAATACAAATCTCATTCTGAAACTGATAATATGGTAACAGCACTTTCCGATCGGTCACAATAGTTTCCTACAATGGACCAGAAATTGGCAATGTCTGATCTTGTTTGGATGTGAATAGTTCCGTCTCCTTAGGATAATAAGTCTATGGGTACTATCACCTCTGAACAAATTTGGCTGTATCGACGATTTCGCGGTTACTCTGAAAGCGTATGATATCGATTCATAGGCAATAAAATTTTTTACACAAAAGTCAGTGACAGCATATATTCACCAGTTGAGTTTAGCCAAGTTGGATGGTGAACCAACTCTTCAATTGTTTCTTTCCAAAACATGCAGACCTGTCAAACAGCCTCACTAAGGCCGCACCGCTTGAGTAATAAAGATGGCAATACGATCATCGATCTAGTCTAATCCGCTTCAAATGATATTTACGGATATCTGACAGCAATGGATAGTCAATGGTTCGAATCTGGCATTCGTGTTGGATTTCAAATTCAAATCGTATTTACCAGAGTTTCCAAAATATAGATCAGCATAGGTGACTCCATCTAGTGTCGATCTTGGGAAGCCTTAGTAAGGTATTAAGATCCAACATGATCAAGTAGGCGCGAGTCTTCAACTTTTTCTAGTGGTTGGGTATAGGGGGTTGTGACAACAGTCTATAATTAGCGTCAGAGGCGTCAGAACTTCAGCATTTTCTTGACAATATACCTAATAATCATAATTGTATTTGAACTAATATATCTGATTGTATTTGCCACTTGGGAATTTTGATAAAAATCATAGCCAATCTAGTCTTTATAGGGTTGAATTTTTCTTTAGATTGAAGATTCGAATTTTAGCAGCTGTTTAAAAAACAACAAATTCAATTGAGTCAATTCTTTTCCCCAAACCATCACTTTTAGATTAGTGAATGTTGGTTCACCTTTTCCTACAAATTTAATCTCTTCATATTTTCTTCATACATAACCTTTACTCATAACTGTTTTCCCGTGGTACATTAATCGGGAGAGACCATTTCCTCTGCCTCGATTTTGTCCCTACTAGTGTGACGTCACGAAAACGATGCTCTGGCGCGATGAGAAAGAGTGCATCCTGATTTTCTCGAAATTTCTCTATTTTTCCACATGACTCCAAGACACAAGATTTGGTGATCCTGTTTGACTGAAGTGTATCAACTAAGACTCGTAGTGGGGTAATAAATAACAAATTATCGTTTCTAATGGCTCTTATCTTTGTGCTTGATGTTTTATTCAATGGTATATAATGTCACAATGATTTGCAGTGATTAGTTTGGTGACCTCGCTCTTCCTCATCACTCTTGCGACTAATTCATCGTGAATAACACTTTTTGTCGGTGAATGATTAGACCTCGAGAAGAATAATACCGATTACATAAAATCCGATTCATCGTCATAATCTCATTGTTGCAGTAGTCAAGTGCTCTCGTATAATTGGCTCAGCATCCAGAGGAATGATTCAGAGATTAACCAAGATGAATTCTATTAAAAATAATGCGCGGGTGTCATAGTATCCGTTTGTCGAGTTGCCTACTCTATTGAGGAAAATTGATGGAAGTGATTTATTATGCAAATATTGTTGGTCGGTATGCTGCCTGCAACATATAGCAGCAATAATTTTGCATACAAAAATTGTAAACAGGCTAACAAAGGACTCTTCTTGTTTCTCAGAGAAAATATAATACAAGTGAATCTAAAATTGAATTCATAGTACTACAACCAACTTTCCAGCCGTGGCTAACAAGATGTTCCTCGAACATTAAAGGGTTTGTCTTTCGTGTTGTCGAAAGATATAAAAAAGGCATTCAGAAAAATTATCCATGAGTATCACCCTGCATTTATTGAAAATATCTCGAACCAATGAAGTAATTTTGATCGATTCTAATTAATTGTCAATCATGCTGAGAAAGAAACAGCCGATAAACAATAGTAAGATCGAGTCAACTGTTCAAAGGTCTTTCGACTGGCAAAGAATTATCGATTCAGAATGTTCTATTCAAATTATATCCATGGATACGACTGATTTAATTTTACCGGGTGTACAACTATAACAAAGGATGCTGGATCTGCATGGATCAGCTACCTTTGTACGTACATGTTGGTGGAAAAAATAATGATAAAACTGGCCAAGGGAAAGTGCTAGAAATTATTTTTAAAGTTCCTAGAGCTCATATTTGGGACTCAAAATAATCCACATAGCTGTGAGAATGAATGGTAGAAGGGTAGAGGAGATGATGGAAAGCGTTATAATAAGAATGCTCATAACTCGAGTTTGACAAACTTAATTCTGTTCGAAAGTGGTTTCTTCAGTCCATCGAATGAATCGCAAAACAAATCATTCGACATCTAAAGCACGTCATTCGAAGCATCAGCCAATTCTCTCGTTTTTCTCGAAATATCCAAAAGGACCATATATTTCTTTCACATTAGTAAAATTGCATAATGAATGAGGACAAAATGATGAAAAGTGCAATACCGATTTTTCCACAGATGAATAACCTTCCAGATACTTCTGAAGATAACTCGAAGATAGCGAAGAATCAGATTCATCCTATATTGATAAGTTTATGATTGAAATAATTGGAAGTATTCATTCATCGATATAAGTTCCGTTTATTTGATATCATTTTCAATTTAGTAATATGATATATTTCTATTTCCAACAGTGTATAGTTTCTTGTGTCATTGCACTCATCTCGTATATACAATTTAGGAATTGTGAACATTTATATTATGAATTTTTCTATTAGAAAATAATTTCTCATTAATTAGGGTTATTGTTGATCCGTATATTCCAAGACCTTCGCTCAGATTAAGTTCAGATTAAATTCATTATTGATCTCCTTGGCCTAGTCTCTATGTTATCGTTTTCGCAAATTGATATTTTGTATTATCTTTAGGCCAAAGTTACATATACATTCCAATGGTATGCATAATCAGTTTAAATTATCTGCTATGAAAATTCATTTGGAATATTCCTTGTTAATCAGCGTATATTGACCTATGTGAACGCAAATGCCAATCCATCGTACTGATCATTCTATTGTCTTACCAAAGTTTATTGAGAAGCAATAAACATATCAATATAACTCGTTCACATTAGTGAATGAAAAAATTGATAAGCATAATAATATGACCACTTATCAGAAACATTATATTCCTATTTGTGGCAGACAAGGGGGGGGGGGGGCGGCCGCCCCTCCCTGGATTTGAGCCTCTTCAGTCAAATCAAATATTTACATTCTCAAAAATATACCAGAAAAAACGGGTACCAAATAAGCTGAGATTATCCCAAACGTAACTTTATCAATTGTTCGGTAGATTTCCCGGAAGCTCGTCGTCCTTGGCGACCATGTGACTCGCTTTAGTCACGTAGGCACTTGAACAAGTGTTCCATTATTTTAGTACTCTGCCTGCCTGGGGCAGTAGATATTAAATCAAAAATTAAGACAGGGACATGAAAGCCGTTCTGACCAATAATGAACAGTTTCGACACAAAAAATTCCTGAAGTTGAAATATGTCGATTTTTCACATCCTATATCTCTCTAATTATTTTCGCTAGTCCCCAAGTGTGAAAGATCGATGAAATTAGCTCCCCAGGGAGGATCTGGAGATGTCATAAAATACAGGGTGTTTCATAATAAAAAGTATGACAGAAATTTGCTGCTCATGAGCCAAGACCACCTCTGAAATTTTTGTTCATCTATGTCAAACAGCGAAGTCGTCATCTCACTTCTCCACACTATTGGTCCACCCTGTATACACCTACATAAATAAGTATATTTCAGTTTTATTCTAAAATATGTTCGATGTTTTTTTTTGAATGTAATTATTTTGCATTCACTAAACTCATTTTTCAATACGTATCAACTAAATTACTCAACCTTCTTTATATCATTTTTGTTGTTTCCCAAACAACACTCGTGGGGGGTATTGGTCAAAAGTATCTTAATTTCAATTGAACGCAACACAAAAAAAAAATCTCCTCCCCCCCCTGGAATTTTCACCGGCTGCGCCCATGTGCCTGGTATAATATGTTATGTTTCATGTAATTCCTTTGGAAAGAGATAAATGGCATCTTTGAAATTTTATTTTTTATTTGGACATATGCACTGTGTCCAATTATTATGCATGTGGATTCACTCCTACCGAAAGATCTCACCATCTGGTTATTTCAAAAGTTCAGCCCCCAATATATATCTTAAACAAAAATGCATGAATTCCTCGTTTCGCAACATTTTGCTGTCATTCTTCTTCGTCAATGCAAGGTTTGGTCGTTGAAACACGATATCTTTTAGTAATGTTTGATTTATTCTTGGCTAATTCCAGATCCCAACAACAGGTTGGTGTGTTTACATAATATTATTATTCATCACTCGAATGTTCTATACAGATGGTCCAGTCACAGTTCGTAAATTATTCGTCCTAATTTGTCATTTTCGAATTGTTTATGTAGGGCAGAGCAACTCAACTCAAGAACCAGTGGCGTAACTATATACCGTTCGAGTCCCGTGGAAAATTCATCGGATTACTTGATTTTCTAATAATTCACTTAGAATTGAAGGAATCTAATTCAAAGTACATATTGAAGTGAAATGACAATTGTTGTTCCTTCTGAGTTTCTATCCAGCAAAAGTGTTGATGACATCAACGTTCAAATTTCGGGCCATAGAATTTCTGATGGATAGAATAGCCAAGTGGCTTGACCTCACTTCTCCCATAGAATTTCTTGAATGAGTTTTTATCAATTTCAGTTTTAAAAATGATCGCTCGGCACTAGCTGTAGTCACAGGAATGGTGAGTAATAACAGAAATGCAGTGCACACTTCAGGAAAGCTCGAAGAAATGAAATGATTCTTTATTGTTGATAAGTCAGCAAGTTCTCTTATAGAAAATGACGTTCCTGTTTCGTGTCTGAAAGAGAATCGAAAAGTGAGAATTTCCTTGGGAAACAAGAGAGTTATAACTTTTTCATATAGATGGTCGAATGCTATAGCCTTCTCCAATGAATCAGTATCATTCAGATTTTGCAAAGTGACACGTTGCAAGACACTGAAATTGGAAACAGTTTCATTTATTCCAAGGAGTTACTGCAATATATTTTTTTAATTGTGTATACAACTATGTAGGTAACTTATAGGAATCAAAGACAGAACTATATTTTTCTACTGAACGTGTGATGATAGATGTTGGGAGTAGGAATTCTTCTTCGACCGGGGGCCCCTTCCGGCTGAAGGCCCGTTGCATTTTGCCGACTTGTCAACCTGTAGTTACGCCACTGTCAAGGACATAGATAAATAGCCTACCTTCTTAGAATATCATTTTTGTTACATCCTGATGGGGGGGTATACATACTTATGGCATTTCCAAAACCTATCGAAATCGATTATCAAAACATGAATTCCTTAGGTTTGTTTCGAAAAAGAGAAGGACTCAATAACACGTATGTAACGAATGAATTTGTTGAAACAGCATTGAAAATATTTTGACATCAGTTTTTGAATTGACAATGTGCCTTCTGAATTCAAATTTCAACCTGGTATTTTTATACATCCCGCTTTGTAGTTCGCCGCAAGATGACTGGTTATGGAACTTGTATGCAACCACCAATACCTTGCGGAATGCATCACTGACCTAATGACATTTCATGCAAGGTCACATATTGTGGTTAGGTTATGTCTAGTGAAGTCTTCCCTGATGCCTAAAACCTCCAAACCCAACCTTAATTCTCTCCCAAAATTCTACCACTGGCTAACACGATGTTCCTCGAACATCATAGACTTCCCTTTCGTGTTGTCAACAGATAAAAAAAAGAAAACTGGCTTTCCAACTACCTATATCCAGCCACTAGAAAACTTTGTAGACTGCTGCCTACTCGATTAAATCGAATTTTGACTAAGGTTGTCCAAGTTCGACACGAGATGACATTACCTCTGTCGCTCTCGAAGATTTTCTTCGAAACACTGGAAAACATGAATCGAATTTGAAATTCAACTCGAATGTAAATATTGAACCGTTAGCTATCCGATGATGTTATTATGACCTCAGATATGTAATAGTGATTCTATGAATGCTATGATTATCCAGACTTGTGGAAAATTGTGATGTTAACATATATTTGCTGGAACTTGTTGTGAGTGATGGTAGATATTGCAACTGGTAAATCATTTTTTAATTAAGCTATACCCAATCAATGAGGAAGCGAAATACAAAAACGAATATGCAGCATATAGGTATCTATCAGTCAATCAGGAACCGAAATACAAAAAATATGGTGATTTAGATCATCGATATATTTATTTCAACCCATCAAAAACGTGCATCTTAGCATGTGTAGAATAATCTATAGAAGCCATCAAAGGGAACTGTCTTGATAATAATTTATCGAAAACTCATGATAAAGAGTTCCCTGAGAGCTCCTATATTGAAAAAGTAGCATATATTATACAGTGATAGATCACAATAGCATATTTCAACTGTTAGATTTGTAGTGATCATCATTTCATTTGAAATTATCACAAAATGAAAAAATACAACAAAATTAGAAAGCATGAATTATAGCAAAATTTTTGAGGCCAGCGCATAAAAGAAGACTTTTGTCGAGTGGTTGCAAAAGATATAGGTTCAAATAGAAATCAACACACTATTCCAAAAGAAATTGCTCGGGTGGAACCTCCATCATCTGCAAGCATACAACGTGTGTTTTTCAATAATGTGTACTGTTGGTAGTACTCATTATCAAAACAGATGAATCTAAAAGAACTCAATTTGAATGACGGTAATCATTAGCCATTGAACGTTTTTGAAACACATTTCAACTTTATATAACTAGGCCATTTTTCAACGAGAATTTCGAAATGTAGAAACTTAGATGATTATCTTGTTCCAGAAAGGAACGTAGAAAAGATGATTGTAACGGAAGTTTTATTTCATGTACTAATATTTGCGATATCGATATATACCTGATTGTGAATAGAAACAAATTTAACGTTATATTTTCGCATACTCGTATGAAATAACTGATGAAACGAATAATTACCACAATTTCACCGAAATAATAAAGATGTACCCATCCATGGTACCTCCCGAAGTCGTTTGACAGAGGCAAATAAATAAAAAAATGTTATATATCTCATTCAAAATCTGATATGCGTTACAATACAATTCATCATGTTGCAGTTTGTATCGAAGGAGTACTGATTCAGAGTATGTAAACGTTTGAAATGAATACCCTAATGATAATTCAAAATTAGTATAAGTTGCCTTTATGTATGGAAACTATAGCGGGCAGTTATCGGTGTTTTCCGACTCGAGTGCCATTTTCAGGCATTTTCACCATTTCCATTTCAATTTCAAGCTCAAACTGTCGAATATCTATTTTACAAATAATATGGCGAATTTTTGTGTATGTTAAAACTTCCATATTCCAGACCATAAGACCCTATATATAAATCGATACTTTAGAAACGACGACGACGAAAAATCATACAGGGTTTCTTAGGAGGATTTTTTTACAGGGTTTCTAATCTTCTTAGGATTCAACCTAATTCACCAATATCCAGTGTTTTCACGTCGGTAAAAGGAATGAATTTTTTCGCACGGAAAGAGACTGTGTGATCGGTTTTTATAGTTATATCATGTTTTATGACTATAAGTCATGTTCTAAGACGGTAACAGTGAATTATAAGTGTATCAAACAAAAATCTCGCAGTACACATTCGGTGATAATTTCTCAGGGAAATAGTTGGATGGTAATCAAAACGTTAAATATTAAATTTCTAGCTCAATCGATAACGTGGCATAGTAGATATTATATTTTTTTTTCATGTCGCATCTGTAATGAAGTCCAAATGCTTATCGAAATTGCTACCACTTCGATACGTTCATTTTATTTCCTTGGTATTGGCTTTATTGAACTGCCAGCCATAGATCATACTATTTCGGTTCATACTTCAATCTCAATTGTTCAACAACACAATCGAAAATAATAGAATTGTATTTCAGAAACACAATGAGTTCTGGTTAACTATTTGTGATACATTTCTAAGAGAAATCGGTATGTTAATTCGACGCTGGGTAGCCATTTTGAAGTTACGATCATTTCATCATTTTATTATATTTAGCTCTAATTCATCTGTTTCAGACAAAAAAAATGTGCAAAATAATACTTATTTTTGCGTTATAGGGATTTGTTTTATTTATTTAATTTTTAGGACTTTTAAGATTCATTTTGAAGAGTTTCTACTCAAGTTTCTTATCAAACTACCGGATATTATTCGTCCTCAGAAAGAATGGAAGTCATACAAAATGCAGTAATCGATTTATTGTGTATTTGCATTCTTTGAGTAGATACCGACTATTATTAGGAAATATACCCAGATAATGAGGGATTGAACAAATGTACATACAACATGAAAATAAACCATGATGCAATGCATTATGGCTATTTATTTTGTTTCTGGTGTAAGGTGTGTTAACTAACCTACTTTGTTACCACATATTGAAGTCTTAAATATTTACGAACTCAGATTCCTTTGTTGATGCCGATACCTGTGTCATTTCATTTTCAAATATAAGTAAGCTTTTTTACTCGCTTGGAGAAAAGTTGCGCCATGTAATTCTTCGAGGTTCCGAAAATTAGGAATATTTTTCTAGATATCCTAAATTCTGCGAAATCTTTTTCCCACAGTCTACTCGGGCAGATATTTTGAAATGATTGTCACTTCATCGTTGTAGCTATTCCTTTTTCTCAAAATTATTAAAAATAAAATTGGAATTTCTCCTGTTAGCTGTCATCATTAACTTCAATTTTGTAAATACAGGCCTGAATTTTTCTCCATTGTTTTCGATATCCTTGATATAATGGTTCACCCTTCGTTACAATCACATACAATTTGTTTTTCGTTTCAATTTGATACAATATGTGAATAATAATGTTTCTTGTATCATTCACGGTTCTCTCACTATTCCTTTGGTAAACATCTTGATTTCCAGCGCCAAGTGATGCAAAGTGATGTCGACCCAGATTTTTTTGGATATCATTCAGTGAAGATATACAGGGTGTGCCGAAAATAGTGTGCAATTCTCTACCAACGACAAACTTCAAGGGGTGGTTCTGTATATAACGTTCTCTACATAACTTTTGCCCGCAAATACTTCGTTTTCCGAGATACGAGAGGGTTTTCCTTGAAAATTGACTATTCATTTATGGCACGCCACTGAGATATTCCAAATCAGTTCTCAATTTCTCGTTCAATTAAAACAAAAAAACTAAAACATCTTCACGGGTACTTTTCATTTCTTCAAATCATTATCGAGAACTATCTGAAACAGTAACATCAAACAAGAACAATAACAGAAAATATCACTAATGAATGAATGGCTACAACAAATGTTCAAGATGACCCCCTCAGACGTGATACAAGATTGAACTATGTCCTTTCATTGATTTTCGTATTCACGAAAATATTCCTAAGTGTATTTCTTATTGTATCACAGCCGGCTATAATTTGATTCCTCAGGTCGATCGAGCAAGATTTTTTATTTTTTTTTGCATAAAAACGGCGCACAATACGAAAAAAAAGGCATGAGAGATGTTTGGTCACAAATTGAACGTGGAATTCAAAATTTTTAGTTTTTACTTCGGAATATCTCAGTGGTGTATAGTATTTTTCTTCGAAAAAGTTGAGATCATCTCTCGTATGCGCGCCAGTGATGAACATAAAATTCTCAATTGCATGTCGAGAAATGCGCAATAACTACCTTTTGAAACCAACCAAATTTCATTTGTATATATCGACCGGTTTCAGAGAAATGAATAAATAGTCATATTTTAAGACAAACTTTCACCACTCGTATCTAGGAAAACGAAGCCTTTGCGGACAAAAGTTTCACAGTAAACTGTACAAAGAAATTGATTAGGAAATATTGTGACATGCATTGAAATCATAGATATTATCAAGTATCATGATATTATTAAATTATAAAAAAAACATGTGTAAAACATAGTGTAAAATACTTTTCTAGTCGCTTCTACGGCCAGAAATAGGTAAATTTGAGTTTTTACATGGTTTCCAATAGTCACTCAAACAAGAATTCTTAATTACCACCTCATACCGTAACAAAATTTTCAAATTGACTTTGCTCAAGAATCATCCATTTCATCGATGTTCAACAAGAGGTCCCTTTTCATGCATAAAACTCTGAATTTTCATATCCTGCAGTCAAACTGTGGAAAAATAGCAGAAAAAAAGTAGGTCCTGTTTGAATATTTTTATACTTTCCTGCACATCTTCAAATTTAGCATAAGACAATACGTAAGTACACAAAAATGCATCACTTCATCCCAAACCGTTTCGGATCTTCAAAAGCGACGCTCAAAGAGCATAAGGGTCTGAAGCTCTCTTGAGGGCCATTTTCCGACCCACGATTATATATAGTTTTTTACTTATTTCTGATCCTTGAAGCTGCTGGTGAAGTACTACATACTATTTTCGACTCACCCTGTTCATATATACTCGAATGAAATATCAACAAAGTGAAATATCATCAACAGAAAACCTCTATCAAAGAGTATCCAAGTATCAATGCGAAAATTCACTGAAGCAATGCTGCTCCTGAACTTTATGCCATTAAACAGTAGAATTTGTTAGAACATTTCATGTTTCCCAATGAAAGTTTCATATTCAGAGTGTTGTGTAATGCAGCATTTTCTGGAGATTGGAAAAATAAGAACATGTCGTCCATAAATCATGGTATCATCTGATATGGGGGTATTTCTCTAATATTTTCTTTGGGGTTGATTTTCACTCATAATGAATTGATTTTCCAGGATCATTCATCACTAGAACGGCCAAGTTGTAGAATTCCCCGCCTAGTGAAGTCTTTCCCTATGCTTACATCCTACAAACTTTCGAGAAAAATTCCAACACCTTCCTTATGTCCGAATATTTGACCGAAGGCGAACACGATGTTCCTCCAACATTATAGAATTTCCTTTCGTGTTGTCAACAGATAGAAATGGATGTTTCGAAATATTAATAATGAAACACCAGAGGAAACACCCATAGTTCCCTAAAGATTAGAAGTATCGAATTATCTATGTACTTTTACAAGATGAATGAGCAAACCTGGATAATTTTTGAGCTGTGCAGCAACTTTGAATATTTCCGACAAGATTACGGAACTGAATAAACTAAATGCAGTAACATCACAAAAGAAATATCACAAATCAAATATCTAAAATTATCCTCTTGTAGTAAACGTAGAATTACAACAACACATAATAATTCAATTATATTTCGTCTAGAGAAATGTGACCTTCCTAACAAGTCCGGGAAATGATGTTTTTTGGAAGAGTATACAATAAAATTCGAAAACGTATGCTATAGTAAAATTCTATGGTAACATTTTATGCGAACTTTTGGAAAGCAAAATTTCATTTCATTTCATGTCAAATTGTTGTTGTTATTTCGCTGCTGGTACCTAATGATCAAATGCAGAATTCCAAAAATCATACCCACCAAGATTTTCATATTTACGATAAGAACGAAGATGTGATTCTTCCCGGCCTAGTACCTACGTACTTCCCGAACTAAGCCGGAAAAGAGCTACCTTCTCGAAGGAAAATCGTATGGGAAGTGTGTACTTTCCGGACGGTTGCCGATAAAAGTTAATACTCTAAGACTAACTAACTGGTAACTATTGTTCCAGGCGACCTCCTTGTGAAATTCAACAATGACAGGACCTGGTGGCCTAGAAGGGTGTCTGTGAGATGCGGGCAGCTCCTCTTGTCAGCCGGACATGGACATGAAGGCCCTTCTTCTGTGAGACTGTCGCTGCGACATCTCAGCCTCCAAGCGGGGTCTCTGCCAAACAGCCTCTCTCTTTGCAGAGGACAAACGATAGTATTAACTCTACAGGTAATAGTTATCTTTCCAACAAGTGCGGAAAAGGCACTTGGCGCCCGAGAATATGTTGTTCATTTTTTGATTCGACCCACGGTTATCTAGATACGAAGTTCATTCATATGAATGGTATAGTATATTGTATCACTAAGGTAGAAAATGAGCTTTTGCCGCCCGCGGCTATTAGCTGCACCAGCAAAGCGAGGTGAGGGCTGCCAAAACGTTTTCTCCATGTGTGGCACACAACCGTTTTTCGCATAACATAACACAAAAAAAAAACGGAAAATGTAACAAAAATTTTCACAGTTCGGTTCTTTTCATTCCAAACTTTCATTCACACTGATGTGAAACGTCAAAATACGCAACACGCAAATGACTGTCAAAGGTGTCTAGCTTTATATGGTGGAAAACAACAAAATCCTGTTGTTGTGAGTTTGGCATATTTTCAGGGTTGGCGAAAAAAATATTAAAAACCCTCTGTGGATCGACAGCCAACTCGCCCAGGAGAGTTCGGTCATTTTTCGTCTAGCACTGATAGTTTTTTAGAAAAAGTTTTATCGAATTTGGCCCACACTGTACACTAATGAACAGTTCACGTTATGCTTTCTTCACACTCAACTGGAGTAACAGACTTCAGGGTTCACCATTTCAAATAAGAGATCAGATCTGCAAATTGATGGTAGATCAATTAGGGAATGTTAAATGGTGGTGTGTAGAGGCGAGGGGGTTGTGTGATTCGTATCTCAACAATGCCTTGATGAAAAGTGACGTATTTTTGGATTGTTCCGTTATATTCATACTTTCTGAGAATTCAAGAGTGAGTCCTTTTCGATAAATCACCCTGTATAATGAGATATCAGGTACATCAGCAACTTGAGCCAGAAATCCCATACAATACCGGATATCCTATGGACATCCAAATCATGTCGTATCATGTCGGAATATCCTTTCAATCCTAATTTTGGATATCCATAATTCACCCAAAGAAGATAAAGAAATATATGAGTCAGAAATATGTCAAATAGAAACATAGAAGTTCAAATTCATATCTAATAAGGTATATAACTGGAAAAGAGATAAAACATTGAATTCGGTCAGCGTTCTTTTGGACATCCAATGGATATCCGTGAAATGTCTCATTATAGCTGTTTCGACAATTTTTTGTTGAATCAAATAAATTCATTCTCAAAACATCGATGTGTTGTTATTACTGTGATATCAAACATATCAATATAATTCATATCAATAATAATATATACATGATTTAGAAATATTTGATATTTCACATGTATCCAGACGAGGCTATAATGCGGCGGTGTACTGTTTCTATTATTTTACTTTTATCTTTAGGAAAATTGTTTATTTGTATGTGTTTTACTAATATTAAGATTGCCCACAACTTATTATGTATGTTATTATTAGGTGTTATTATTATGTATGTATATATGAAACGGATTTTTTTGTATGACGTGCTCAACACCCTGTACAGGGTACTTTAATGAGTAAATAAATGCTCTTCTTCTTCTTCTTCTTTATGTGCTGAAATTACTTCTAGTTTTAAAGTACTTGTGTTTGTGTCTGTGATCTATACTAAGACTGGCTATTCCTATACAATGTAGTTTCGTCCTGAGGAAAATGAATAAAAAAAAATGTATGATCATAAACCTTACTGTAGGATTCCAATTTACCTTCAGATAATGGTTCCATCAATGACATAACGCTTAGAAGTTGCTACTTTTTTTGATACCTGACAAAATCTCAACAATAAACCTATAATGCCATAATTACTTCAGGAAAAAGAGAGGCTACACATTATTTGTAATAGTTATATAATTTTTTCCAACTGATTTCCTGTGATATTAGCGAGGGATAATTTGAATAAATAGTGTAGGAATCAACATTTTTTCCAGACACAAAAAAAATTCACTTCCATATTCCCTACATTGAACCATTGAATTAAATACGAAGATAACTAAGAAAAGGCATCGACATATCAAGGTATTCTATTTCGAATAAGTATTAGTGGCTACGTGATAATACCAAGAGTACTGAAAAAGCGATAATTAGCAGGCTGATATTATGTTGTTATAGCACAGTTTGATTATTATATTCTGTATACTTTGGTTATAGTATCTACGTGAGCGATTTCGCTTCGGTGTATATTTTTTATATAATGTCCTGTATTCTGAATTCAGTGGAAACTCTTGAAGTCTACTACTACTACTAACTGTGGTAGTTCTCACCATATGCGGTAACTCGTATGCGCTCGTATGGCCCTAATAAACGATTGCCAACATGTTGAAAATGCCTTCCTCTATCAACATTTTTGTGAAAAACATCCTCATTGTTTATACCTGCTAACCAAATGAGATAATGAATCCCTTCTCTACAGCTAATGGACATTCTACCTATTGTTCGATAATTGGTAGATAGAATGTCCTTGCAGGAACATCGCAGCATTCCAAAAACATCGTGAGTAGGAAGATCCTACAAAGAACTTGCATAACATAAAATCAATGATTAGATACAAAGTAGTTTCATCGCACGACGCAGCGAGATAAAATCTTATATTTCCATAACTCATTGTTTATTGAAATTCAAAGACACCAAGTGATTGTTATCTGTACTTATAATTATGTTTCCAAAATAGGTTCAATGAGTTAATAGATAATGGCTGCATATCCACCAAATACAATACGTTTCTCTTTAGGAGAAGAAATATCTTGAACTAATATTCATTTTACTTCTGACAGATTGGTTATATGGTATTTTCTGGATCCATAAAATTATATGACCTTCCGAATCAAACTGCTCATCAATATATAGTAATGAAATAGGAATAACCCCCAATCAGGTTTGTTCATACAAACTTACGAAAACTATGAGAAATTGAATTTTTTGAGATGCTAAACATCCAGCATTCGATACGTAATTGAACCAAAAGCTAGTTGAAGAAATTGATTCATATGTCCTCAGAAATATTTTTCCACTTGTATCCTCAACAGAGGTATTATTAACATCTGGGTGCAATATACTCATCTCATTCCAGTTGAAAAATGAAAAATGTTCAAATATTATGGTAGCGGGCCATGACTCATCTGTCAGGGAATTGAAAAAGTGAAGTTCGACTGTTGAGGAAGGCAAATTCATAAATATGATGACAAATTTTGAATTTATTCCTCATTATCATGGTCAGTGTAACAAAATAATATCAATAATATACGATGTAGGACGTTTCGATCAATCCAAATACTTATTTTCTCAATTTCTCTTCCAACAACTTTTATGCACTTTCCGGAGCTATCAAATTGATTACAAGAAAGTACTAATTTTTCAGAGTTTATTAACCTTTTCTTTTTTCAGACTGCAACTCAGAGGATATTCGACGAATGGGTGAAGACTATTGCAATAGAACTGATTCGTCAAACGCCTTTAGATGCAATCAAGTATCTGGACATCTTGACCATTGCTGAGTGCTGGAATAAGAGAGAAAAAACTTACGAAAAAGACTGGAGTTCCAATGATTATACCAATATTGTTGATACAAATATCAGCGATTATAATAGCTGTGTAGGAAACTGCCAACTAGATAGTTTAGAACGTAAAATTCCGACGCCAACGCAAAAGAGAATTGAAATTACTGCTAATGTAGAAGAAAAGTATGTGGAAGATCTCCTCAAAAAATGTCAGAACAGTGAGAACTACGTGCCTGTGAAAGAGAAATTGTTTTTATTCGAGTCACTTTGTAAACTCGATAGGAAAGTTCGAAGTACTGAAGATATCTCGTTAAAAATAGAGACTACTACTAAACGTGCTAGATCACTCCATGACTTGAGCAATTTGAATTCCCATATTGCAGTGAGAGAAATTTGTAAATATTTTGAAAATAAAAATGGAGAGAAAGAGAAAAATATTGCCAATTTCAGGAGTGCGCGTCTTCTCAATTCCGATACACAGCTAAACAATGTTTATAAAGTGCGTAAAGTATAACTACACAATGAATTCACCCTACTGATGTGACACAAAATGTCCACTATCACTATAATGTTCGATAGATTATTTATTTTTATTGTAGATATAACATTGATTGTTAACAAAATTTTAATAAATTGATTTATATGCATAATTATTCATTTATAGAAACACGATAAATGGACAGTCAACTACTATGTATTCAGGGTAAAATCTCTGATGATGCTTGCTTATATTCTGAGCTTACGAGAATCTCACTTGCTCCGAAATATAACGGTTACCATCTAGAGCTGAAGATTATGAGAAGTAGTAACCAATAAACCTTTGTTCTCTGAGGGGCATGAATTAGTTTTTCTTGCCTTTGAATTGAGTAATCCACGAATTCCTTCCTCAAACTGAATGATATCCATGTTTTGATACCAGCATTAAAGTTCCTCAGTGACTCGCTCGGGCTTGATCACACACATCAAAATATACAAGTCTAAATATACAATGAAAATCAATTGCCGTGTGTTTTTTTTCGCAAAAACTCAACCGATTTGAATATATATTTTCTGTTTTGTTCGTCTCAATACTGGGGTGATTTAGGAAAAAAGAAAATCAGGAAAAAACCTACGGAACAGCCGAAAAAAAGAAGAGAACTGTCACTTTAGATTGCTTTCAATAGATGGCGTTCGTGGCGAACCTATCGTTTGTTATCATCATGGTGTAAATAGACTGGTGTTCCAAGTCCTTATCCCAGCCTCTTGAATGAATTGTAGACTTCCGACTACTTGATCATGTCGAATTTCAATACCTCACACGAAGGCTTCCCGAGTTAGAAACTAGATGGCGTCACCTCTGCTGATCTGGATGGTGTTCCAAGTCCTTATCCCAGCCTCTTGAATGAATTGTAGACTTCCGACTACTTGATCATGTCGAATTTCAATACCTCACACGAAGGCTTCCCGAGTTAGAAACTAGATGGCCTCACCTCTGCTGATCTGGATGGTAATGAATCCATAGCGTGTGTGAATTCCTTCACCACTTCCAAGACTTGATCATTACACAGAAAACAATTACTTTCGTTTCATCAGAATTCATGGTGAGTTCATTTTCTATGGTATACTTTCAATTTTGATGAAAGGAATATTGGTTCACTAATCACTGTTAGTATACCAAAGCATCGAAATATCATTCATAGCATCAATATTGAGCCCAGTTATGCCATGGTTTTGAAGTAACTGAACTTCAATATCCGCAATAAATAATGAGAAGAGTAGGGGACTCAAGGATATACGCCCTGTTTTGTACGTCATTTTGCTTCACAGAAAAAAAAGCACCATCATGAATATTTTTATGATTCTGGTGATTTTTGAACTCAAACCAAAATTATATAATTTCTGCCACAGTAGAGTACGCTGTACGGTATATGCTCTCATATGCTCAAAGAACATAAAGCTGCAAAAACTTTTCCTTCCACGAAGTCTGAGATGGAATTGTTGGATGGAATTCAAGAAAATATTGTCAACACATCCACTGGTCTTCCTATATCTGAATTGTTCTCGAATTCCAGATCTGTCCTCGCTCCAAAAGGCTGTTCAGAATTATTTCTGTGGAGTTTCTAATTATAGTTGATCAATGTTGTGCTGTCAATCCCACGATAATTAGGGTCATCTAAAAAGGACCTTTGTTTGTGCAACATGAAATGATTTCTCAATCCCTTCCATGCCATAGGAATCATTTCCAAAAACTCAAGCATGTATGTTCACCAAGAAGGCAGATTACACAATGCCCATTGATGATGTCGGGTACCATTGTTCCTATGAGGTCGTCAATATTCATGCTGGGTGTCACCACCAACAGCGCTCTTTTATGGGACGATCATGTGAGGTCCATTTCGAAAACTGCTTCACAAAAACTTGGTTTCCTTTTCCGTGCGAAGAGATACTTCACATCCCAGCAACTGCTTATGATCTACTAAGCACAAATTCGTTCATGTTTTTGAAGCTCTGCCACCAAACATACGCTTAGATTTAATAATTAATTAATTTAATTAATTTATTAATAATTAATTTAATTTAATCTTAGATTCAATTCAGAAGAGAGCTAGCTATTCGCCTAGTCGATGATACAACACTCACCAAATCATTAACCTCTCTAGAACATCGTAGAAAGGTCGGCGATCTCTGCATTTTTTACTTATACTTCCATGGTCGGTGCTCAACGGATATATCATCTATCATGCCACTACTTGCGATTCATAGTAGACAAACCAGACGAGCTCAGGCTGGTCACCCCTACATTGTCAGGCTTGAAATCTGTCGGACATCGCTATACCAAGCATCATTTACAATAGAACGGCAGAGTTGTGGAATTCTCTGCCTGGATGAGTCTTTACTTATGCTTACAACCTCCAAACTTTCAAGAAAAATTCCAACACCTTCCTCCTCTCCCAAAATTCCACCGCTGGCTAACACGATGTTCCTCGATTATTATAGGTTTCTCTTTCGTGTTATCAACAGATAAAAAAAAGTATACAAAACTAACTATATTCGACAGAGATGGAGTTGCCAATTCTGACGAATTAATATGACGAACATCAGGAATAGTGATGACTTATGTTCAAATAATTCCCAATTTTTGTAATCTCTTGACAACCTATAATGTTCGAGGGATATTGTGTTAGCCAGCGGAAGAATTTTTGGAGAGAAGGAAGGTATTGGAATTTTTCTTGGAAGTTTGGAGGTCGTAAGCATTGGGAAAGACTTCACTAGATGAAGAATTCCATTAATTTGCCTTTCTATTGATGAATGATGCTGGGTATAGCGAAGTTCGACAGGTTTTGAGCCTGACAATGTAGGGGCATAGATTATCAGGGGTCACCAACCTCGTGCTCGTGTTAGTATAATTAATAGGAGAGATTTCGCCGACTAGGAGTTTCGTCAGGCATCGTCATTTTTTTTTCAAATGGTAAGCCCAACTTTTGATAGCGCCATTGAAAAGGACTCATTTTCCTACACACAGAAAGATAAAAGTTTTGTTGGGTTACACTGGAAAAAAAATATTTCGATTAATTTCATGAGTAATTTATTTCCTAACGTATCAGTCAAAGTATTCAAAGTTAATGTACAAAGTTCGTATCACTCACTTGCTGACAATGAGCTAGACGATATTCGAACTATCTAATTGGGGAATGTTCAGTCTGATTTCCTCCGTGATTCTTCTTTTCAGATCTTCCAATATTATTAGGACGATTCACCTAAACATTTGATTTCCGATAACTCCACAAGAATTAATCGAGTGGAGTTGAGTCTGGAGATTTTATAGGTCACTTAATTGCCCTGCCAATCCATTTGTTGGGGAACTAGTAGCAAGGTAATTTCGGACAGTGCAACAATCTCCGAACAACAAACCCACTCAATGATCAAAGGCAACAATAATGTGGTGGTGCACCATTTTGCTGGAAGCATAATGCATCATGTGGCGAGTTGAAATCTTTTTTTGATCTGGATGAAGAGCCACAACTGCGGGTATTATGTTCTGTTGCAGTATCTCCAAGTTATTGAATTGATAAATGAATAAACAAATAACTCAAAAGAATAATTGAAATTAATTTTTCCTCAGTTTTTTTCAGTGTCACTCTTCAATATTTTCATTGTTCTGTATATAGTAAAATAAGGCCTTTTCAATGGCAACATCAAAAAATGGGCTCATCATTGAAAAAAATAACGATTATGTTATATCTACTGCACCGATGACGTCACATGACGCACTTTTATGAGTCAAAATTTGCTGATGGGGTGTAAATTAGTTTTTGTGAAGCAATGGACCTCACATGATATCTCCCATGTTGAAAGTGGCTAATGACTGTGTTATGTTCAAGGATGTCTGGTGATTGGCTGAAACTTTCATAGGTCTTAATCAACATAAAATCAACCTTGAAAAAATATATTTTTTTTTATTTTGTAGACTTGAATTTCATATACGAATCAAGAAAATTCTTTGAAAAAAAAATAAAGAACACGACGTCATAGCTCACTCAAATATTGTGTTGTCATTGAAAGTCTGCGCAATGGATAATGAAAATCGATACTTGGTTCAATTATTTATTGATAGGTGAAATGACCCTACTATAGAAAAGTTCATTACTTCGATTTTTTGTAGAATAGTGGCTTCGATGGTAAGAAATAGTGGGCACTGATTTTTCAACATTATTTCTTTGTCTTCCTTTCTTCAATCAATCAGGATATTACAATAAATATACCATATGAAAAAAATGGCCTTCACTTTTACTGGAATAAACAGGTGTATATTCATCATTTTCTTTTCTATCAGGAAACTATCAACTTGTTACAGATATGGTTCCTTCCATTTTGAACAATAAATTACTATATGTATATTTTCCAGATTTATATCCATTAACATCATAGATCGACAATAATAACTACTTGCTACCATAACCACAGTGTAGAAAAATATACTCTATTTGTAAACTTGAAACCTTCAAAAAGACCTAATAATATTCATACATTTTAAAAAATTGCTTAAAATATTGAAAACACTCATGTTGTAGCTATGCACGCATAGAACGTTATTTATTAATATTTTTTCAATACATTGGTTCTTTTTATTAACCCATAAGAATTGAAAAAAAAAATCTCCAAGGACTAGATACACTTCGCTTTGAAACATTTCGTAATTTGTTACAAAGAAAAGCTACTTTACTTTATTGGCAAAACATGTCATGTCTTCAAGATATGAGGAGATATTAATTTATTTCAAAAAATCGTTCAATATTGAATGCACACGAAATACTGAAAATAATATGTCCTTGAATGAACCTAAAATTTCAATTGATCTGCTCATCTGGAATGTCAAAAATAATTCAATAAACTACATCTTATCCATCTTCAATGATTATAAACCTATCAAGCTTCAATCACAACCATAAAATTTTGAAATTTCAAATGTCTGAACCAACCATAAAACTAAAACAATTTAAAAAATCGTGTAAAGACTAATATTGCATAATGATAAAAATTTCCTCACATTGGAATATCAAAATAACAAAAAATTTAAAAACAGTATTTTTGAATTCATAGAAATTCGGTTATTCATTTTCATAAGGTTTGGTAACTTATTCAAAAAATCTGTATCCCTGTCCCACAGGAAATACTACAATTTTACTTCTTTCTCAATCAAATTCTTATCTAGAGAGTCCAGCGTATCGGTCGAACCTGAGTGGGTGAGATCATTCAATTCGTCGAGGTGTTTTTGTCTTTTTCTTACATTCCAGTGGAGACATTCCGCCAAAGAATCGAACCAATCGGAAATTTGATCCTGGGAGCAGATACTTGGTACAGGATAGATGGAGGTTGTCACCCTCAAACTGAAAAATAAAAATAAAGAATATCTCACATCGATATGAACTGATTTATTTGATGACCATGAATTATGATTCATCACGTACTTAGAACATAACACCGGAGAAGGAGAGAAAGCCGCAAACGTTTTAATAAAATGAATAGAACAGGGAAGTCGTGTCAATATCCATCCACACTGACAGAATACAATTTAACAGATCCGAATAGCAGAGTCATTGATACGATTCTATGGAGAGGTGCATCAACGTTCTGACGTTGCTTCTGAGCAGCTCGTCTGTATCGAATGCTACAGGACCTCGGTCTCCAGGCTCATCTGCCAGACTCTGAACGAGTAGCATAAGGCAGGTACCTACCAGATTCAACCCTAACTCAAGGGCTACTGCAAGGGATTGGTGCAGGTGCAGAGGATGCTGTGAGACAGCACTCTATCAACTGGTTGAGAATTGAGGCTGCATTAGCAAACAAGGGAATAGCCCTTGGAGCTTATCTGGACTGGAGAGAACTCATGACAAAACTTCCTTTGATTTTTGGTGACAGTGTTGTGTAGTGAGGAGTATAAGACACCACTTGTCGGTGGATTAAAAACATGCTATATCTTATAACAGCCGAATCTATACTGTTACTACATCCATTACCATATCCTTCATGGTGGGAACGGGCTGATGATTGATAAGCTGTTGGATGACTTCCTACAGCAACTGAACAGTAATGGATTTTAACCAGCGGTAAGTTGATCACATTCTCATACTAACAGTGTCTAAGCATCCGGAGACTGTTTCTGAACTGATGCAGCAAGTCCTACTTAAATTGGAAGGCTAGTGCAGAAGGAAGAACCTGAAGGTCAACCCCAGCAAAACTGCACTATTACCTTTCACGGAAAAGAAGAAGCTGGACCAGCTTGAGACTGAAGCCCTTCAACTCGTGCTGGAATTTATGGAGTATTACCAAAATCACAAGTTACAGGAGGGAGTCATTTAATGGCAAATCACATGTTAGAAGAAGGTCTGGAGACATCAATGAATTTTTTTCTGCTTTTTTAATAATTCATTAACATGTATCTAAGATAATCAACCATGAGGAAACTATTAGGAACATAATCTAGGATTTTTTGCAATACAAGAAAAGAATTTCGAAAATTATTATTGATTTACTAAGAGAATCAGAAAGCTACCCACCTGTCACCATGAACTAATTCTTGTCTATTTCTTCCATCAAAAGATACCCATGAAGTATTCCTGCTATCAGGTGAAACAGATATCTGAAAATTCAAGGAATATACATATAGAAGATGATATGAAGAATAAACACATTATGAATGAGTTCGATGAATTCTGAAACTACTTATTTTGGTGAAGTCTGAGACTGCAGGCCATCATGAAAAGTTAACAAGGTGTTTCATTTAGTTCAAGAATTCTCAAGGAACCATGTAAAAAAAGGACAGAAATCTTTTATAGATGTTGAACTGATGCCATCCATCAAAAAAATATTTTTCAGAAAAACTCTGAATGAAATTCAGACAAAGGACTACAATTATTGTACTAAATCTGTATTTCAAGAAATCACAATAATACACAGGTGAAATGATTCAAAATGAAATAATATATAAATATTGTATAATACTGCTACCAGTATCTTGCGAATTGTATTCAAATTCAGTTTCTTCACTTTCTTCATCAATATCTCATTTCTATAGGGATACAAAACGACTTTATTTGATAACCATCAAGTCTCGACCATTCCAATTCCTGAACATCCAAGGTTCACGTCTTTGTGTTTCACTCACTTTTAGCTCCACACCAGCAGGCACTACAATAGGTCTGAAGCTGAGAGAATGTGGACAAATAGGAGTGACCATTATAGCAGGAACGCTGGGATGTATCATTGAAGCTCCAGCTGCAACTGCATATGCTGTACTTCCTGTAGGTGTGCTTACAATAAGGCCATCACCCTGAACTGAAGTTATGTGCTTTCCATCCAAAAAGAGGTCTGAAAATCAATTATCACGATAGAACTGGAAATATGAGTTATATTTACTAGTACTATTACTAAGTAGTAATGTCAATTTATTGACTTCATTAGGATGACTGACTATGGATGTCATTTCATCTAACCAAATAATGATATTTGAGTATTCAACGAAAATATTCCAGAAGTTATATTCCCACTAATAGAAGACTAAATTCAAACATGAAAAGAATTTTTTTCAAGTATACTCATGGTTTTTAGATAATGAAGAGGTAAAAGTTTCGAGTTATTGAATTGATATTTTTCAAAAAGACAAAAATTGGCAGAATTACAATACATTTTCAGCTTGAAAATCTATACAATTCGCACTGTTCCCCAAGGAATTGTTTTAGGTCCAATTCTTTTCATCATGCATGTGAATGAGATTTCAACAACAGTTATTGACAGACATATTTTCTCATATTGTGATGATATTCATGACATTTTCCTGCTATAAATATACACTACCAAACTATATATCCAGGATAAATACTGTCTATAAGTTTTTCGAGGAGGTGGTACATTCATTTTCCAGCTTTTTGTGGGATTTTCTCTCTTCGTTTCTAAAAAATAGAGCAGAAGTTATTGAAAATTATTTCAATTTATTTGTAGTAATTATTTCAATATATTTTGTGATCTGCCCCAAAATGTCACTGTGCTTGAAATTAAACCTTCAGATACCTAAAAGATGATTTCTCTATTTGTCAGTGACACCTTGTTTTTGAGAAATTTGGAAATACAAATATATTTAATAAGAATAAAACCTCTATTTATCTTGGTGGACGTTTCGGGAACGAATCTGCTCCCGTTCCCAACACAATTAAAATTTGTATTGAAATTAAACCTTTAGATATCAAAAAGAGAAATTCTCTATTTGTCAGTGACACCTTGTTTTTGAAATTTGGAAATACAAATATATTAAATATGAATAAAACTTCTACTTATCTTGGTGGACGTTTCGGGAACGAATCTGCTCCCGTTCTCAAAACAAATTTTGATTGTGTTGAAAAAGGGAGCAAATTCGTTTCTGAAACTGAGATAAGTAGAAGTTCTGTTTTCATAAAAAATATATTTGTATTAAACAAGGTGTCACTGACAAATAGAGAATTTCTCTTTTAGGTATCTAAAGGTTTGATTTCAAGCACAGTGACATTTTGTGGCAGATCACATATCTGTCCTTGAATAATTTTTAATAACTTCTATGAATCCCACACAAAATCTGAAAAATGAATGTACCACCTCCTCGAATAACTCAGAGACACTATAATCTTTGAACTTTGACCAGTCCTATGAAAAAAAGTCAGTCTATATTCCACCATACACTTCATCCTAAACTGAAACTAAAAGTTAATACTCACCAATATTTGACAAATACGGAGAAGGTCCTCGATCTACGACTACCTCATTGAGTACCAGCATATTTGTAGGAAGCACACTTTGCTTTGTTTTATCACTGAATTGATTTGAATCACATTTTTTCATGATAATACACCTCAATCTACTCCTCAACGTTAACGCGGCATGGCCTGGAAAAAATGAAAAGCAAATTGTATTTTCCAATTGGTAAATTATTCTTGCATTCAACAAATATTTTGCACAAATTGTAAAGAAGCTTGCTGAAAATATCTTTGAGCCAACTGCCATCAGTAATTAATAGGAATATTGAAGAAACATTTTTTGTGTCCGACTAAGCAATCAGAAGTAGAAGGTGTTATCTCGACTGAAAAAAATTCCTGGCATAGACAAAATTTCTGCGGATATTCTGAAAATAACTTTGGATTATATACAAAGACAAATCTCATTAATGAAATGTTTCAACTGGAATATTAGTTTGGACCTATTAATTTGGATAAAGGAATTATCAAGCCAATTTTTGAAAAATACGTGAGTACACTCACGTAAAACTATAGGCGGATCTGATACTTCCATTACATTTTATAAAATTAATAAAGAAAATTATCAAACCACCAGATAAGGAAATTTCTCCAGACTTGTGTTGAAATGTCATTGTTTAAATAAATGGTCAACTAAGTGTGGATTTATGCACCATCAATTAACAATCATCAAGTAACAATTATCAATTAACAATTAGCAAGTAACAAGTAGAAAAACGAGCAGAAATATATGATACGTATAGACGCACAAGTCAGAGCCAAGTCTTTGAATTCCTTATTTTCTTTAACGTAAATCAAACGAGATCGACTCAGCATAGTATCATCCAGATATAATATTTTATAAAATGATTTTCTACCCTAAAATAATCTAATCTATGAAAAGTGAGGTTGTTTTCATCATCTCTCAGACATGGTCTGACCAATCAGAAGATTTTTCTACTAGTCATAGAACCAATTGGCGGTCATCTGCGTACTAGTTGAAAATCTGGTTCAATTGAAGTTAAAAGTTGCCCATCTTCTTACTTGTTACTTGTTGTTAATTGCCTGCATAAACACAGCCATTGAAAACAAGAAGTTCAACTCATTATTTCTCAATTGATAAATGTTACTCGATAATTGTTATATCTGGCTGCATAAATCCACACTAAATTGAAATATGTATTGCTGAAAAATTATGATCCTTATAAGCTAACTAAACATGAAGATAATCAGTCAGCTATGCAGAATTTTTCCAGGGCTGTCCAGTAAGTTGACAAAGTGAGAGAAGAAATTAATTTCAGTTGAATGTTGACCAATTTTCTTACTTTTTGAGAATTAAAAATAAGTTTCATGTTATGGATGTTATGAGATTCAATATATTGTTTTTATTGTCTAACTGGTCGGCTATTTGGTGCCAGACATAACAAGACATGAATAAATTAATATGGAAATGATAATTATGATATGATTATGATAATGATGAGACTCCACTGAAGAGATTAACAAGAAGTGAACATAACAATTCGGAAACTGGACTGAATGATGAACTTTTTTTGAGACGATGGTTAATTCTTTGATGGAGAAAATGTGAGAAATATTCTGCATGATCATGCATTTTTGTAAGATGAAAATATAAATTCCCATGCACAAATATTTTGATATTATCATGTTCAAATACTGCAGCAGTCTTCAATAACTGTGAAATAATTTTAATTCATATAAGGTATTCACAAACATGACTGCTACAATTAACATATGATTTTTGATGATATTGTCGAAGAGAAGCTTTTACATTGATTATGATTTAATTAATATGTAATGTTTATTTCATAGACATACTGATGCACACAATAATCATGATTAATCATTTTCATCATCATTACATCATACAACAATATATCACTTCATGAGGTTCCAACAATTTTAGTCAATTATGAACACTCTATTGAGGGTATCGTGTGGGCTGTCATGTCAGGTTTAAATTGAAATTGTCAGACTGAATACTATTAATAAAGCAATGATTTGATTACATAAAGGGAATCCTTCTTCGACGCCCATTGCTTCCGAATGATTAGAGATGTCGGAGCATGGCTTTATTCAAAACTTTTAGAATAAATACTTTATGAATGAATTGATATATGTTTAATACTGTCGGTAAGTTCTTCGAGGAGGTGGTACATTCATTTTTCAGCTTTTGATGGGATTTTCTCTCCTCGTTTCTAAAAAATAGAGTGGAAGTTATTAAAAATTATTGCAATATATTTGTAGTAAGGACAGATTTAGGATCTGTCCCAAAATGTCACTGCGCTTGAAATTAAACCTTTAGATACCTAAAAGAGAAATTCTCTATTGGTCAGTGACACCTTGTTTTTGAAAAAATTTGGAAATACAAATATATTTAATAATAATAAAACCTCTACTTATCTTGGTGGACGTTTCGGGAACGAATCTGCTCCCGTTCTCAACACAATTGAAATATTTTTTCTTCGTAAACTTTTTTCGATGTTTCCGATTTTGACACTGAAAAGTGACAATTTGGCAGACGGAGGAATTCTAACCAGAATTGTAACCAGAATTCCTCCGTCTGCCAAATTGTCACTTTTCAGTGTCAAAATCGGAAACATCGAAAAAAACGGAGGAATTCTAACCAGAATTGTAACCAGAATTCCTCCGTCTGCCAAATTGTCACTTTTCAGTGTCAAAATCGGAAACATCGAAAAAAGTTTACGAAGAAAAAAATATTTCAATTGTGTTGAGAACGGGAGCAGATTCGTTCCCGAAACGTCCACCAAGATAAGTAAAGGTTTTATTATTATTAAATATATTTGTATTTCCAAATTTTTTCAAAAACAAGGTGTCACTGACCAATAGAGAATTTCTCTTTTAGGTATCTAAAGGTTTAATTTCAAGCACAGTGACATTTTGGGACAGATCCTAAATCTGTCCTTACTACAAATATATTGCAATAATTTTTAATAACTTCTACTCTATTTTTTAGAAACGAGGAGAGAAAATCCTATCAAAAGCTGAAAAATGATATATGTTTCATTGTATATGATGTTTTGACTTCTGAATGTTCAATATCTCGGCGATAAATGGTATTTTTAATTAGCTTTCATATACCAGCAAGTTGAAATAGTAATTCCACACAGTGATTCGAACTTCAACTTGATGGGAATATTTTAAAATGATAATAGCAATCAAAAATTCAATGCATATTTACATATTCATTTTCCTCGAGAATATTCCTCAGCTGGCCATACATGACATGTTAATACAATAAATGAGAGTGACATTTGTGTCGATTGATATCATTCACAATATTTTATCATTTTATTATCTTTTGAAACACATTCAGTCATAATACAATCTAACGTTGCAATAAACTGGTCTGTTCTTCATACTCAGGTATTTTTTTTCATATTTCCAGGAACAACAGATGGCACAGAAAAATCTCAAACAAAAACATAACTCCTAGAATAGTGAACAAGAAAATGTGTATACAATTCTTGTTTGGTATGACAAAACTTTTACTATCCATCATATAGATCCTGCTATGTTTTTTAATTACTCACCTTCTAAAACATTATTGACTTGCTCCTGAAACGTATCGAAACGAAACGGTGTCAAGAACCCAAGCGATCCAAGATGGAATGCCATAACAGGCGGCACAGATTGCTGGAACAACTGACTAGCATAGAGCAAGGTGCCATCGCCACCCAGACAGATTATGAAGTCTATCTTATCTGTCAATTCGTCCTTTCCATCCCTGAAGGTCATCAGTTTGTCCTTAATTGTAGTGAAGGTATCGTAATGGTCCAAATTACTATCGTCCATGACGGCTGCTTCAACAAATACCACCATTCGTTTTTCCTGAAATTGAGAAATTCGAATTAAGTGACTTGACATTCTTGTCAACTATGTTAAGGAACTAGAATGCCGCAACTCGAAGTTCAACTCTTCATCTGATCCTATGCATGGTTCGACGTATGACTTTCAGAGGGCAGTAGTAGGCTTAGAAGCAAATAGGGGGCGTTAAGGCAATCTAGAGAGGCGAAGGCCGACGAATTCGCCAAAGAAACAGTAGCTCAGTTTTTAAAACAAAAAGTAAGTACAGTCGATTCTTGTTACCCATAAGAAAAAGCTTTGCGATGAGAAGAGAATTATTAGAATGATAAAGAAAAACTCGTCGAAATGCAATAGAAACTTTCATAACTTCATTCGTTTCAGAGATACAGGGAGAAATTGAGAAATTTTCGGTTTCGTTTTCATTTTCTGAGTTACGGGAAAGTTAAATGATTCCTTCTACATTCCTATAATATATAACGTAGACTCCAAATATTTTGTCTGAAGGAACACTCCATATATTTTGGCAGTGTTGGATGGTCTCAGGTATTTCAATTTGAAATAGGTATATTTGAATATATAAAATATGTTTAGTTACATGTTTCACTTTTCTAAGATATACCTCATGAAGCCTTTAATTATCAAACACATGTGGGCGCAAAAAATCATTTTCACGCTGTATATACAGGGTGTAACATAAGTACGTTAAAATATTCAAATGACGTATTACTGGAATAATTTTAGGAAAAAAAGACTACATGAACTCGTGTCCGAAGATGCTTCGTTTCGGCGATGCAGGGTATTGAAATTGATTTTTTTTTTCGTTTTTTCAAAATTACTTGTGGTATGGTAAATAAATATTATTATTATTACTATTATCATTATTATTATTATTATCATTAGCCAGAATATCATATCAAATTCATTGATTTCAGTAACACTGATAAAACGAGTCACCTAATCAAGCAGAATACACAGCAACAGAGACAACCAACGCAGATAACAAATATAATCCCATATGTTCCCAGAATATCTGAAAAAAATTAAAGGAGGTGACAAGTTCAGAGTGAAAACAGTGTTCTAGAATGAAAATACAGTGAGGTCAATTCTAACTCATACGAAACAAAGAAATGAAGGATAGTCATCGAAAAATTGTATTTACAGTATACCATGTAGTTGTGGAAAATAATATACAGGTAGAACTAGCAGACCTCTGTTCAATTCGAAAGTTATATGTATATATAGGGTTTCACTAGGTTCTACGAGATACTATTAAACATAGATTAGGATAATAAGTCTATGCTATTAAAGATATGACCAATTTTATTTGAAAACCTTTATGAAATCGGCATCCGGTATTATTTAAAGTCAACAACTGATGGTCAATCTCCCTAGGCCAAACGAATTTTGTAGTAGTCTAGTTCTATTGCAACTATACAGGGTTGGGATAGAGTATGTATTATCGATTGTATCGATAATTATCTATATGAATAATTATCAGATATTATCAGTAATATCGATAATTGTCGACAATTATCCATATTATCCATATCATCGATATCTGTTTATATCAAAGTGACAACAATTGATCAATTCTAATAATGCGTGCATATTAGATTGTGCATAATTTAATTATTGTGTTTAATTTAATTGTAATTAATCGTCTACTTGACTCTTGAACTATTTTTGAATCCAACCTCCCTGGTATTCTACAAGTGGTAAGTGATAAAACGTGAATCGAACGAATGTAGCATACATTTTCCAGCTTTTTGTGGGATTTTCTCTCCTCGTTTCTAAAAAATGAAGTAAAAGTTATTAAAAATTATTTCAATATATTTGTAGTGAGGACAGATTTGTGATCTGTCCCAAAATGTCACTGCACTTGAAATTAAACCTTTAGATACCTAAAAGAGAAATTATCTATTTGTCAGTGACACCTTGTAGCATACCTTGTCACTAATGTTCAGAAATAAAAACCGAACTGGAAATTCTCTATACACCCCTTTATATGTGAATCTGTGGAACGAATAAATTATCGAAATTCTAATTGTGCAATTACGAGATCATCCGAAACCTGTAAACTAAACAATGCATCGTATGGATTGACTTCCATCGAACACTTCAACACCGAAATCACGTCAGTAATTGTATGTGAATAATTAATATTCAGACTCTGCAAGCGAGTAGCAAGAAATTTCAAGACAACAAAAAAAGTGTGGGTAGTTAATTGTCAAAAAAACTAAAACCTCAACTCACCTCGATAAGCCACTGAATGAGCTGAATGAAGGGCAGATATACATTCACATCACGAACTTTCTTTATCACAAGGACACTAAGAGGTGGTTTATACCATGTCAGCCTTTGACTAGCGGGATCTTGTATGGTCCTGAAAATAATTGAAACCCAGTTAATATTAGAAATTTGAATATAGAATATGTCGTTTCAGATATTATTAAATCGATTTGATTTATCCACATACTTATATATAATATAATATTAAGAACGAAGATTCATCGAAAATCAAGTGATATCTCGAAAATTTATTTTCGTGTATCTGATAAGAAATCAAAAGCTCATTATGAGAAAAAAGTAATGTAAATTCCACAATTTCCGATAAGGAATAATAATCGATCAAGGTCTCTTCTATTAGGTACCGAATTTCAGACATGATAAAATATATGGCCAAGCTGCATAGAAATCAAATAAATCAGTGGAGATAACCTTGCAACATTCTCCAATATAAGACTTCAAAATACAACGACAACACTAGTCAGTCAGTTCGGTAAGTTGAATCAATGATTCTGACGAATTGATATGACTTGAACTGATTCATTATTATTCTCATATGTCCGTGGATACTCAAAATAGCTATACAGCGATATGATATAAGTATTTTAACATAGTTTAGCTTTGTGATGATCAAAATTATGTATAATAGTTGAATGAATGTTTCTGATGCATTGATCTTCTGCTTTCAAACTGATTTATTATTATTCTTGATCAAATCTCCGTGGAGACTGAAACATATGACTGGAAAATATGCAGTGATATTATATAAATATCCACCATGCAAAAATTATTATAGAAATCCTTTTAATACGCATGACAGCAAGGTTACTTTTTCCAACAACACACATTATTTGTTAGTTTATCTTCATCTCTGAAAACAGAACAAATGAAATCCTTGAACGAACTAATAGTGAAATCAAAGACAAGGATTCATATTCCAATGACCGTCAAATGGCCCAATCAGTTATTCTCGATTTTACAACAATATTAGCGAAGTGAAATCGAGTTACGCCTTTCCGTTTTTCATAAGAAAACCTCGAATAACATGCCACCGACCTTATTCTCGTGATACGATAGACAAACATAAGGGATTATGATAAAATCGGTTCATCATACGGAATCAGGAAGTATTTATGAGAATTCCAACAATTTCATCAATTTCATGAAGCTCTTAGACATACCGTTATACAATCCTACACTGTAACCAAGGCAAGGAGGATATCGGAAATTACAAGAGTTACAGATTTGGTTAGATGGGAAAAAGTTTCGTATTTGAAGGACTAACACCTAGAAATCCTCGATTTGTTTTTTCGTTACCGTCAGAAACTAAATTCACGGATTGATAAAGTTATGACAAAACTCACGGAACTTCCCTATAACAAAACTGTTTATGCATATTCATGATATGATGTCTTTTTTCTGATCCAACCTGCGAACAACCATCAATTTATTTTTTTTTCAATTTTATGATATCGAAATCGAAAAAGCCGATTCATTCCGAATCCGACGGTATATTACATATTATGGTTAGAGCATAACTGGAGCTTTTTGTGAAATTCTTCAAAGAAATTTCAAATACGGACCAAATGTAAAATTTCATGTGGAAAAAATATTGAATGTGAAATAGATGAAGAAAATCTGGTATTTAATTCTGTCAAAGGCTCTTAAATAATCAAGAGATTGTAAAAGTATGAATTCTAAGCTCGTGAACATTGGAAAACAAGATAAAAAACATGAAAAAATATTGCAGACATCAACAAATCTATTGAAGACATCTGATGAGAACTACAGGGTGTCCCGAAAAGATAGCGACAAACTTCAAGGGGTGATAAGGGACATAAAACAAGAATTTTTGTTAACATAAACATATGTCCGAAAATGGTCCGTTTGTGATGTAGATCAAAAAAACTATTCAAATCATACGCAAATGAATAATTTTTTTGCTCGGTTTTTCATTTAGTTGACCACAAGCTGCATCATTATCATGAACATTTCGAAAATTTATTCCTTGGGATCGTCGTATAATTTTTTATCGTATTTATAATTTATCAACTCATAGTTTGAAAATGTCTTTGGAGTTATCTAAGAAGTAATGAGGAAGATCTGTTAGCGAGGATAATGGAGAGTTGTGCCTATGTAGGAGCTATTCCCGTAATATTCCAAAGGTTTCCCGGGTCAATGACCGGTAGGTGCAATCTTTGCATTGTAAATAGCCAACGTTTTGAACAATTATTGTGAACCATAATTTATTCGTCAATAAAGCAAAATTGATAGGTAAACAGTTTTTTTGCTCTACAGCCCACACGACTCATTCGCGGACATATGTTATTATATACAAACAAAAATGCTTGTTTTGATGTCCTCTATCACTCCTTAAAGTTTACAAGAAGATTCTTATCTCTGCCAGAAACTATGAGTATGACATACAAATATAGTCGAAACGTATGTCGAGATAAATAAGATATTCTTGCAATAATTTTCTAGTGTCTGATCTATTAGTTCATCTCTGTTTGAGGGTGGCAGCCAAAGATATAATATCATATATTTTCTACTAGATCGAGCTAGGGTAATCGAAACGACCATAGAAAGAGACGCAGCGATGAAAAATCACATGACTGTTGGCATTGTCAAAACATTTTGATGTGTCATGCCATTGTATTGAGAAATACGACATCTTCAGTGTGTTAAATTCAGTTGTTGTTCGAATATTAAAAATTGGTAAATAATCCTAGTTGATTCAACCGGTGCAGCCCAACAAATGAAGTACTATCAAATGATGAAATTGATTTTTTTTTATGAACATGCCCATATTCGAATAGAAATCATATCAATGTATTTATGGAAGTATTCACGGAAGAGTGGATGTACAGAAAAGTTTACATTATGCAAAATATACAATATGATTTTGCATAGGAATGTCTACAAAAACAAAGCACAAAGTCTAACTTTAGGATACGTGACCGCTTCGCCCCACTGAATATTTGAAATAATGGAATATGAATGAGACTTTCAAATAGTCACCAATCGAAAGATCAAAATCACGTGCTCATGAATTTCAAACGAGATTCTATTATTCTATTCCTATCAATATCGACACAGTTTTCATTTGACAGAAAAGAACGAAGAAACTTCTAGGAAGTATTGTACTATAATCAATATTCACTTTATGAAAATAGACATGTAGTAAAATATGAGATAATGGGAATGTTTAGGTAGAATTGAAATGAATAAAATTAACCAAGTTATGTCTATGAAATTAACAGACGAAACCTCTAATGTCATTAAAATAATACCTAAAGAGTACACAAACATACGGAAATCATGGATTGGATCATTTCACGGTACTATTATAAAAGGAATAATCGTTATGGAAGTGATATACTGTGCGTCAATAACGATAGATAAATCCAAGAAGCAAATCAGAAATATATACCTTGCGAATAAATTCAGAACCCTAGACCCAGAAAGCGTGAATGAATTGAATATTTCGTCGAATAAAAATAAACAATTGACTTTTTGACAATTGAGTTTTTGTTGATGTAGATGTTATTCTAAACTAAACGATTATACTTATCAATGAACGCCAGAAATTAATATTCATTATGAGTGGATATTAAGGTTCAGAAAATACACGCGATATTTCGAGCAGGAAGCGAAAATGAAGGCTCAACTAACTGTGAAATAACATTTTTCACAGCTTTTTCAAATATCACAAAGTGCTTACCAATATATCAATCCCTAATAATAAGAGACCATTCAAAAAATATTACATTAAGTGCAAAAAATAGTTATAAATATTTAGGAGTCTTCATTGACACTTACGTGAGATGGGATGTTCATATTGAAAAAATAACAAAAACTATGAGACTGCTCTACTGTATCGCTTCAATACATCTCAGATAACTTGACGTATTGCAAAAACGAATTATCATTAAAAAACCGACATACCAATCTAATGCATTATTTCTTGAATCTGGTATACTTGATATCAGACAACTTTTCATGTTTCAAATCATATTCACAAGAATAGAAACATACTTCAAAAAATTGACCACGAACATAACACAAACTGAAATAAAAATATTCTGTAAAAACAGAAAGTCTCTGTAAGAACATCAGCCTACTTATTACACTCACCTATTACGCAAGGTTTATAATCATCTCCCAGAAATGTATAAAATATATCTGAACAAATTGAATTCAATGAATTTGGTGAAGAACATATTTGAAAAATAACGATGTTGTCCATGCACAAATGGACGAAAAAAATCATTGTTTATGGAAAACTTCGTAGGAATAAAACTTGCAACATTCTCGCCATCTCGATGCCCGAGAGGCAATGACCTTTGAGATGATCAATATTGTTGTTATAAACGGAATTACGAAGTATTATTTTCGTGGTCAGTTGTTAATTAATTGTGCTTCTATGCAAATTCCATATTGTAATGCGGATAAAAATTCAATGTGTTCGTGAATACGTTAAAATAGTTCGTAGAACGATTTTATCTACCACGACAACTTTGATTGGATATGGATTTTCATTTATGGAAAGTATTGGAATCAAAATAGATGTGAATTTGCCGTACACACATACAAACGTATACCTACATCACGTGTCGTTTACGTGCCTAACAAATATAGGGTTTATTTTATTTCCCTCTTATCGTTATTTGTTCATTTCTCTTGGTTTACACTTCATTTGGTGGGGATAACCCACTCAATGAATCTCTGCATTCTTAGGTGAATCACCCTTGCTATATTGCTAATCTTACATAATTATTCTATATTAGAAGACCCGGTGAACGTCCTTCCACCTAAAATTAAGCTATTATCAATCCTTGTCAACCTTCCATCTCCAACTCATTGAGATCGATATCAAGGTTAAAATTATGTTCGCAAAATGTTATGAATCTCGCTTCAACCAAATTTATTCTCAAAATTCATTTTTCATATGATTTTAGTCAACTTTTGAGACAAATATTTGGTAAAATACTATCCTTACAAGGAAAAAATGAAGTGGAAAATTGAGTATGCTACAAGAAAAGTTTTTTTGCTGTTTTTTGCGAATATTTCGAAACGCACCTCAAAATCTTATTGGTTTACTCCAGATTCTTATGTAGCACCTCAGAAAACATAGGAAACAACAAGGAAACCAACTGTACTGTACTCTCCGAACAACAAACCCACTAGAAGGATCACAAAACAAATATTCTGATGCTAACATGAATTCCCAGAATTATCCTAATATTAGTACCCAATCGTCGCCAGTGTTGTCATATCCAATCATCGAAAAGTGATAAATAGTCCATAATATTTAAAGTCCTTTATGAATTCATGTAGTTCAATGAACAAATATAATAATAAATTTGGGTCATGACGATTATGAATCAGTTCTGATTAATAGAAGATTGCTACATTATTCTGAGACTTAGCATTTTTACTTTCTTGGGGGCTCGAGGACCAGCATGGGTATCGTGAATACTTTTTGCTCAACGTTGCAACACCGCAATTTGATATTGACAGTCGACGGCGATTATTGTTTTGTTTGGTATCTGTCATTATTTACGTTTTGATTTATCGATATTATTCAACTTGTGTTCAGTTTTGTGTACTCAGAATTCATCAGAAACTCAGTTTATTTCCTGTTTTGGTGATTTGATATAATGGTGAGACGTTGTGAGGTGTGTTAAAGACAATTTGAACCGGCGATCAAAACACGTCATTCCATAGGTGAGTTACCATTGTCGTATCATTCGAGATTTTGAAGCATTTTCCCAAATGGAATGGATAAAAATGAATTTGAATAGAAATGATTAGATCATATTGATTATACCCATAGGTCAGCTGCGACAGTGTCTTGTGGTAAAATTTGTAGCACTGATAAATGCTTCCTTATTTGTAGTCGAAATATGCGAAGCTGCTGAAAAATCACTGAGAATAATGATGAACTCAATCAATATTTTTGATAAAAAGTATAAGGATATTTCTATACTTCTTCTACACACAACAATCAGAAATTTACCGTTGACTGTTTTTGGAACTAGTCAAACTAATTTGGAGAAATATTTCACTGTAAGACTTCATCATGAGGCAAATAAATTGAAAGATTCAACGGAAGTTAGAGTAAGAAGTATGTTAACAAAAACAATCCTATTCAAAAATCAATAAATTATTTGTGTGATTATCCATGGTTGTTTTTCATTTCAGTCCTGTTTTAAATAAGAAACACTGCTATTTGCTACATCTTCACATGATTCATGATTTTATTGTTGATATAACATTTCGTCATAATACTTGTCAACACATATTCATTATCGAGTTCCATCTATCTACATGAAATGAAATAATCAGACATTAATTTTTTACGTCAGAATATATTATTCTGCTCAAGATGAAACCTCCTTCATTTTTGACGATATCGTGAAATGATATAAACAAGTTTCATCTTCAGACTTGAAAATTACATTCAAATATGCAATCATATCTATTTGCCTTGAAAACGAGTTTTTCACTTTTTTGAAAATTATTTCCACTAGTGGGTACTGAACTTTGAAATCGTAAATATACTTACATGCACTGTCACTGATCGCCAAAGATATAAATGTTCATTATTGAAATTGAACGTTATTTATGATAACGTATAAGTAGACAACTGTATACTCAATAGTAAGTATATTGTTTAATATGGCGTTGAGAATTGAACTTTTCTTGTGACGTGGTCATAATAAGTTTATTGATTACAAGCAAGTTACAAAAATCACCATAGGATTGTATGTATTCGAATTTTTCATAACAATGTGAAGGAAGTATAAGGATGTTCATTTTCCCACCAAGAAATGCAGAAAAGTACCACTGAAATTGTTACGGATTTTCAATTCGGTTTCATCATGAATTAATAATAAATTCGACCCCCCCTGACAACACGGCACTGGTGCTGGGAGAATCAGGTTCTGCTATCCTTGTTTAGACAAAGATATATACCATAGATGTTGCTTCCAAACAAACTGTATTGCCAGGGGTGTGGATTACTTATCTAGTCTGTTCTATGATCGAAGACTGTACTACTGTATTATTTGCAAAATTAAATTCTTTGTCCAAATTATATCATATGAACCGACTTTGAAAGATAATCACACGTAGAATTTCTCAGTATTTAGCACAAAAAAAATTCTAGTTCTTAATTAAAAAAAAAAGTTCTGCTAGTTTCATTACATTTTTGTCGACGTATCGTTTTGACTACGAAATACTTCAAAACTGTTGCAATGGACCTCGTAGGTGAGAATAAATATGCTGATACATTCAATTCATTTCCTTCTTTTTCGATTACTGGTTTCGGGTATTCGGGTGATGGTTTTATTCAAATCCAAAATTCTAAATTTTTGCGATTTCGGATATCTGATTGGCGACAAGTTCTTCGAATAATCTCATGACACTCTCGATGAATGTATAGTAAATTTGAAGAATCACACTTTAATTCGTTTTTTGTCTGTTTGAATCATGATGTAAATGAAGACTGGTGTTCCAACTACCTATACCCAGCCACTAGAAAAAGTTGTAGACTGCTGCCTACTTGATTTAATCGAAATTTGATACCTGACTAAGGCTGCCCAAGTTCGACACTGGGTGACATCACCTCAGTCGATCTCGAAGATTTTCTCGGAAACTCTTGAAAGCATGATTTTAATTTGAAATTCAACTCGAATGCAAATATTGAACCGTTAGCTAACCATCGCTGTCAGATAACCGTCATTATCAATACAAACGGATCTGACTTTACAGGATCGACGATCGTATCGCCATCTATACTCAAGCGGTGAGGACTTAGTAAGGCTGTTTAACAGGTATACATGCTTTGAAAAGAAACAATTTAAGAGTTATTCCACCATCCTATATCCACCTTGGTTTGAATATTCATATCGCTTGTAAATGCTCGGCCTGGCCAACTCTGTCAATACAGAGCTGAACATGCAATAAAGAAACCCTTCATATCCCATATCCTATATCAGTCGAAGCAGAATTCAATCGTGCGTTCAAATATTCGATCCATGTATATACTACAGGAACTTTCATTTGAAAAAATGACTCTGGGCTTTTAAAAATCTCCCAAATGGAGAGACATTTTCGGTCAAACTTAAGTACAATTAAAAATACGTTACTTCGAAGGTCGAAGGTCTACAGTGTAACCAATTTTCGATTCTTTTCCTAGATATTTCAGTTGACTTTGGAGATAAAGAGTTGGGAATCACTGCTATACTTTTCAGTTGATAGACTCATTTGAAACTAAGATTTATTATTTATGAGGCGTTTATATCCAAAAAATCAGATACAAACATATTCCAGGAGCTATACAAACAACGGGTGGCATTTAAAAACCCTTATGATGGATATGTGAAGTCAACTAAACTAACGATTGAATTAACAATTGAGAATTAAGCAATATAAATACATGGAAATCCTATTTTGTTTATATGAATTTTCAAATGAACTAATAATTAACAAATAAGAAGATTGCCATATTTCATCTTTCAACTAGGAGTTATGAATTCAACGTATGCTCATGAGGCATGATATTTTCTGACATTGACATTGAAGAATTAAAGATCGCGAAAATATGAAATAGTTCTTGTCCATGAATAGGGAGTTCATAGTGTGAGTGAATTCGAAGAATTGACTATGGCCACAGAAGAAATTATCGAAATGATGAGTGTTATTTTACTGGTCACTATAACGCTGCTTGCCACCGGTGTCATATCAACAATAGAAAAAATCGGAGAGTAAAGATAAGATCAATGAATAGAAATCGAAGGGAAATCGGTGTATAATATACAAAAATATAATCCAGTCTGCCGAACTGAATAATAGATAACAATGGATACATGGAAGCACAGGTATTCGATACAAAGCAATTATTTTACCGCTCCATCGTGATACAGCAATTCAAAAATAAAGCAGAACTTAAGACATTGACACACACATATAATACGAGGAAACAAAATACACGTTACCAAACTCCATTTGCATCTAAAACAATTGGCCAACGTAGTTTTACATATCTTGCACCAAGAATGTATCAAATCCTACCAGAATATCTGACAGAAACGCATAATATTTATCGATTCAAGAAAAAATTAAACAAATTTATTGCCGAATACGCAAAGAATGAACTCATCAAAATGATAGATATGCTGAAATAAATATTAACAGAGTGTCTGTCCAATCAACACTCAAAACTAGTCTGTTTCATTTACTTTATTTATTTATTCATTCAAAAAATATTGTACAAATATGTCCTTTTACATCAACTTTGATTTTATTTTATATAATTTTATCTAACTTTATCTATACTATGATTTTAACACATTGTACTTGCACCTAATTTCATCTATATTCATATATTAAATTCTCATCTTTCAACAAAAATTGAACCGAATAAATCATAGATCTCACGCACAGGCTATATGCCTTAGTGAGAATCTCGGTTTATTGAATGTTTACAATTAATATGTACCGTTCATAATTTGATTATTACTCAATAAACTATATATTATTATTATTATTATCATTATGAACAAATCTTTAAATACACTAGGACTCGCACCAGGATGACCCCAGAAATGTTCAATTATGTCTTATTCAACCATTTATACAGAAAAATAAAACTCAACCAAAAACATTGAATGATCATTCATCACAGAACTGTATCTTCGCGAAACAATAAGAAACCTAATTGAATTTTCAGTAAATGATGTTCATAAACTACTCCATATTTCATTGCTAATTGTTAATTTGAGTTCTTAGTTCAGTTGAGTTTATAAATCCACCATCTACGATCAACAATGAAACTACAACCAAACCATTGATTTATTGATTTATCGCACCCATTCAGACTACAAACAACGGAAGTTTCAAAATTTTACAAAATCATTATCGAACATGATACTGACCTATCCTAAAGAGTTGAAGAGAGATGCACGGTGATTGTAATTTCAAGGAGAATCAAGGTTATACGTGCTTCTCGAGGATTAGTGAATTCAAACCATTGTTGTTAAGATTGATTCGTTCTAATGTATAACACCAAAAATAATAACTACTGATAACACGAGTGATTTATTTCAAGTCATAAGAAAATAACTGCCGTTCATGCAGATTTATCATATTGATTTTGGCCGATCGCATCATCAGCTGACACCCGAGCGCATCATGAATTCCAAGAGATAAATGTGGGCCAACTTTCCAATGGACTTGAAAATCGGTAAATAACAATGAAATTTCGTATCGGTATCGAAACTTATCCCTTGAAACTGTTAGAGGATATGAAAGAACCATTAATTAGACATTAGACCATGAACTCACTATTGCCATTAATTACCTTCCATTGTAATTCACCTTGACTGTAAAATTACTTCATTATTGAAATGTGTCTGGTCACGAATTCTATAGAAAAGTCTCGAAAACGTCACTAATAACTTATTTATGTTTTCAAACTAGTATCCTCGACCTTCGGTATAAACAATTAATTCAGTTACAAAACTAATGTTGACATGTTTTCTTCTTTTATAACTACTATCAATTCATTTTCACGAACCTGTATTCAATTCTCCTCGCAGCCCCAACATCCACGTGACGAATTTCCAATCCACTATTGTTGACTACGATATTGTTATTGATTTCTTTGCACTTGTGAACATTTTTTTCATTTTCTTTCAGACAATACACTTCGCCGTTGCAGACCATTTTGCCGTCAAGTACACATTGAGTAATTATCGAAAATACCAGTAGAATATCACAGAAAAGTATTATTGTAGATAGGTAAAAGGTAATTCAAATTCACGTTCTCACGATATCACCACAGCAATTTACATACACCGGCATGTCGGCAGTCATAATTGACCACTTTCTGTTGGCATCAACTACCATTGTAATTTCATATCGATCACAATGATTTGTGAATTCCGTAGATTCACCGAGGCCAACTATTATATTCTAACGAAATGCTACTACCTATCGAGACCGATGACTGTACGATTGTTTTGTGTTTGTGTAAATGAACGAGAGAGCTCATTCGACCTCTCCCGCGAGGACTTGAATGTCTACTGATAAAGAAATCATTATCACCACGCGGGCTCGAAATGCAGATAAATGATAGAAGTTTCGAGTGTGAATTGCGAGAATGTTTTCATTGCGGTTCGGCAAAGCAATCCTTATAGGATATGGTGGTCGATGTCCTGTGCCAAAACTTACTAAAAACAGGAAAAAACACGAGGTGATAAAAAGTGTATAGTGAGGACTGGGGCAGGTTGAAAAATATTAAAAAAGAGGCGAATGATTCATTTCATATACTAGGGATGCAAAGCGATTCGCTGCTTGGTACTTTTTGCGCCAGCTGCCATACTCAAAGGTTTCGGTGAATTTGAAATATAATGAATGAACACAAAATTGTGATGCTTGGCTTCAACTCCAAAAACAAGATTATAAAACAAGACATTACCTTGAAAACATCTCTGTGAGTATTTAATGAAGTTAATCCGACTAGCCTTGCCTGACCCATTGTAGACCCCAACCATGATTTTAGTCTATTTAAGTGTAGAGAATGATCTTTCAGCACTTGCCACACTCACCGGCTTAACAAAAGTTATCTGCAGGAGTGTATAAATAGTGGGAAATATTTCGATACTGCAATGTTGTAAAGTATCTGGCACTGTTTCTGGCAAATTATTGTTTTCAGTTTTGATTTCTCACCATTTTTCGAAAGGTCTAATTCCGATTGCAACCAATATGACAAAAAAAAGTTCTGAATTGAAACAAAACTCGAGATCTTGGGATATATTTTCGAAAAGATTTATAAAAACTGACACTCTGTATCTAAATCTGTCTGGCATTGATTCTTGGTAGAAATATTTGAAAATCTAGCTCTTGAGGAACTTTCGTTACTTCTTCAAACACAATTTCAACGTTCTCTCTCTTTTTCAGAAATATTGATAATATACTTTTTACTCACTGAAGATTGAGCAGAATTTGTGTCCAAACTTTCAGCCTGCAAAATTTCATTCAAACTTACAGTTGTACTCAAAACATGGGACAAGCACTGAAGAGCAAATACAAAATTTGTTCTCAGCATTGCATCCAAGTCTTTGAGCCATAGTCCATAGTTTCTACGATATTTTCAAAGAAAACTTCGAACCTAAGAATATCAGAATTGAGAATATACAAAAAAAAACAATATATTAAATATACTCTAATTGGTTTTCCAGCGAATGAGATCGAACAACATTATATTGATGAACGTGAGTGTATCAATTGTTCCTACATCTTTCACTATTTTACTATTTTTTGTGTTTATCTAGGCTGGTGGTTTGACATGTTTTACATGTTGATTCTTTTAGGTGGTTTTTTTCAAATAAAGACTATTATTATCAAGGGCTGAAAGCGCTTTGCAAATGTACGATTAAATAGTTTCATTAATCAGTTACGTATACGCAGCCAGTACAAATTGCAAGTCAAGTGTTCTCCTGACAACCGTTGGAGTTTATCGATAGAGATCATTTCAGTATGATTTTCATGGCCGATTTTTTTTTTTCAATTTTCAATTTTTCAATCTACTCCCAAATTTTAAAAAAGAAATTATCGAAAATGTGCAATACCTTCAGTAAATTCAATAAAATGGTAGTTGTTTCATTTGAATACAAAAGATGGTTTCACTTCCGGTAAAACAAGGAGTTATAAACACTTGGCTATATTTTGCATAATTAAGGTGGTCAAATTTGGATATTGAAAAACACAGCGATCTTCAAGGGTGCATGCATTCCTCGTTGTTACCCGGTATGTAAGGACTCAAAATCAAAGGATTATAAATTATTAATATATTAATATATATATTATTAATAGTATAGATATACTTACATAACCATGGATGAATTTTTCATTATACGTCCACATGGTCCAAACTGTTGAACTGGAGATGGTGCATTGAGTGACCTCGTCCTCCTGTAAAATACTTGAATGAATTACGTGTTGAAGCTCATACTAACATACTATAACATATAAAGCGTCCTCATCACTTTCCCAACAAATTGGCCTCATATTTTCTATGCCTATACAGTGTGGAACAGCCAAATGGAATAAATTCGATAACGAATAAATGAGAGCGTGTTGGCAAAAACGCTTGGTCACGTCGATTTGTATTTTTAGATCCGCATTTTTCTCAAAAAAAATAATTATGAAGGGTGTGTCATGTGACAGTGGCCGATACCAAGTTTCTTATTTCAAATACAACCCCCTGTATATTATTAGTTTTTTGGATTCTTCAGAAAATTCTATGCATAGTTCATGTACAATGTCCCATACCTATCTTCAACTGTTTAGGAAATATTAGGTGTTTTCAGATGTATTACAGATCTCCTGATCTGACGCCATTGGACTTCTTTTTGTGGGGATATGTCAAAAGTATTGTATACCAAACTGAACCACTCAACTTAAATGACTTAAAAAGACGAATCACGCTTGCGATAGATCAGTCACGCCTGAGATGTTGATTAACGTTAGAAGACATTTCTACACCAGATTAGCATGTTGCCAAGACGTTCGCGGCGAACATTTTGACAATCTCTTACATGAAAGTATGTTCCACACTGTAGATACCACATAATGAATCACTTGTTAATAATATGCTACCATCATATTTCAAAGAATTTTATCATTTGTCGATAATTATAACTATGACACAAGACAAATCAACGATTTTCATCTGCCAAGATGTAGCTTATCCAAGTCAATGAAGATATTGTTCTATAAAGTTTACAACAATGACTTGATTCCTATGAAAATAGGTAGTTATAAAAGTTTTTTTAATGTAACTATGCTCCGTGAGTATTTATTGTATGCATATTAGGGTTTCTTATTTTTATTCAAATAAACACATCCACTCATTCATTTATTCATTCATCTATTATAAATTCTATCATCGCAGTGTTGAGAGTCTCAGATTATGAGGCTCATGTTTGGGGAAAGAATTATTCAAGTTATTAAAACTATCAATGATTGTTTAACAATTCATCATTTCCATACATAGCGGCAAAGAGAATGTTAACTTATGACTTCATGACAGTATGCAACAAATAATACCTATCAATTGAATGGTTTAAATGTAATAATTAGAATAATAGTTGTAATGAAAAAATATGATAAAAAAGGCAAATTTGGTGTCATACTACTGTTGGTAGGGCAATTCGGCTAACATATTTACAAGATGGTAGCATTTCCGGTTGTACCAAAAGTAGATATCAACTTGCTTATTTTAAACAGGACACCTTATATATTATTTCATTTTCAGATTTCATGAAGAATTCTAGGCCAATTGAATATAATGACCAATACCTGAGTCTAACCGTTCTGCCACTTATGGAATTGTATGTCAAAAATTACGATTGCAGGGCTGATGTTTAGACCTGCAACTATCAATTTCTGCTATATGAAATATCTATCCGATTTGGGTTGGTTTCCTTGTACTTGTGTACTCTGTTGATATTTTTACTATAAATAAATTCAGGTTGATCAGAAACTAACATTCGAAATTACTTTGGAAAAATCGTTGAAAATCATTTTTTAAATTCATATCTTTTCTCATCCAAAAATTTGTAGTTTTCGAAATAATTGGCAAATTTTATTTTTAGAAACGAGAATCCCATGAGATCTGAAAGGATAAACTTCCTACCTATGATATTTCAAGAATGACTTTTCGAATGATAATGGCTTGGGGGATATGGGAATAACGACAGTTTATATCAAGATGATATTGAAAGTGATACACCATAGAAGATAGTGATAGATGATACATTTGGGGACAAAATCAGATTGTGATCGATTTTTCAACATGACCATTGTGTTACCCATAGAAATCATGAAATCTCGAGTGATTAATGTATTATTTATCTAGGTGCTCGCACTATCTATCATTCTTCGCAAAGAAAAATATATATGACACTTTGATTCTTCCGCATCTCAATTTTGCTCGACGACTATATGTTTGTTAAATCAGAATGAGTTGACTAGAATACAAAGATTGCAGAACAGAGAAATGAGAATCATATTAGCCTGTAATAAATACAAGTCGATAATAAAATATACTGAAAAGCTTGCATTGGCTGTCAGTTGGAGATCATTTTGAATTTTCATTTTCAAAATTCGAAATGTTGACGCGCCGAACTATTCGGTAAATGAGATAATTTTCACGAGGGATATTCATCATACAACACGAGACACCAGGAACACTTCTTCATTCCACCAAGAACCAACAAAGTTGCAGAAAACTCAGTTATCTTCAAGGGACTGAAACGATTCAGTGATTTCATGAAAATTATACAAGATTCAATTAGGGCTACGACAAATAAAGTTAGGATGGAAGTTGAGCATAGAAACAGGCTCAGATTACAGATGGTTTCATTAAATCTATGGAAGAAAGAGACAGATTATACAGAATATATGAAAGGCCAAACGATGAACACTCACATCAGTGTGAATACAATATGAATAAACTAACCATGATACTGGAAGAAAATTACTATAAAAATTTAACAAATATGAATAAAAATTGCAGTAAAAAATATGGCGAGTAATAAATGAATAGACAAATAGGAGTAAAAGGGGTAATTTGGTGATATCAAGAAAATTCTCGACAGTAGTGGCACACCTTAAACCAATAATGAAGAAATAACAGAGATTTTTAGTGAACACTATTTTACTGTAGTTGAAAAAATTGTCCAAATCATAGTCAACCAACAAAGAAATTCAAATATGTATTGGGAAAGACCCCAAAACACAAAACTCGAGCATTATGTCGGACAATGAAATATTGAATATAATCCTCTCCCTGAAAACTAATGCGGCTCCAGGATTCGACGATATGACAGTTAATCTTTTGAAAGATATCTCAAAAGAATTCGCAAAGCCTTTATGTTGCCTCATAAACCTCATGTTTTCAAGAGGACAATGTCCAACATATTTGAAAATTGCAATAATCAAACCAATTTTTAAAAAAGGTGACTGCAATAATGTCGCAAATTATAGGCCTATCAGCCTAATCTCTAATGTGGCAATAATATTTGAAGAGGTTGAATATGAACAAAAATAATATAATCTCATTGGTTTTAGGGAGAAGAAGTCGACCAGTGACGCAATTACATTCTCAACAAATAAAATATATTGATGATATCTTCCCAAATAATTTGATGTTGATTCAACATTCAGGAAGGATTCCTGGAGGATAGAAAAAGCAGACAGCACCAAGTACTTAAGTATCATAATTGACAACAACCTCAAATGGGATATCCATAAATCTCAACTAAAAAGTTACTATCGCTATTGTATATGTTCAAAGTAATGACAAAAATAGGGGTTATCAAGAATTTGATTCAGGTATAGTATAATGCCCTGGTATATTCATTGATAACTTATATCATAATTGCATGAAACCACAAACGAATCATTAAGATAATACGTAAATTAGATTTGTGCTATTCAGTATTCACCGAATTTTGGACGTTAGTGAAATATATGATAAAATATCATTGTTACACATATTGACCCTTTTCATGAATATGAACAGCGCTTCCAAAAAAAGGAAGAATAAAATGTTGCCAAAGGTGCATCAATCCAAAGGAAAGCGATTTTTCAACTACATTGGGCAGAAAATTTATAAAATCCCACAAGAATTGAAAGCAAAAAAAACAATGAATGTTCTATAACCGTTTCCTGAAAATATCAAGTTATCGATTCGAACTAATTCAATTTCGTATTTTGTATTTTCTTTTTTTTTCACTCCCCTCTCGAATATTTATTCATTTCATTAATTGTTTATTGCATTATTTGTGTATTGCATTATTTGTGTATCGCATTATTTGTTTATTCTATCATCTGTTTTTGGTGACATTCTCAGATAAATAATATTTCTTGTTATCTATTTGATCTGTATGTACCTACAAAACCTTATGGATGGAATGCTGACAAGCTTCGGCTTAGCAACCATGACATATAACATATGTACACATACTGCGACAAAATTTATTCACATGGAAAAATGTTCCGATTTTGTTGATTTATGTGTACTATATTTACGGTAAATATTATTATTATTATTATTACACTAGCTCTGGTAGATATTCAAAAGATTCAACATCGAAGATAAGCATTTTCAAAGATACTAGTACAACTCAAAATTTTACACAAAAATCGTAAAATAGAAAACGTTCGCATTTCACTATAGGCAATTATTATAGGATTTTTTCAAAATAATACGTAGATTTAAGAAATTTGATGATATACAGGGTGTTAAATATGAAAAAAAACGTGTCCACTTCCGGAAGTGCTACGCCCTTCCTATTACTACATCGATATTTCATATCGATTTTTCATGTTGACTTCGAAATTTTCAAAATTTCATTGAATGAGAACATCGAAACGTTTTAACCAACGCGTGACGTGATAAACCATGTACAATCACAGTTTTCTTCAATAGATTTACTGTTCTAATGTAATTGCTCATGATCCAATGTGAATTTCAAAAGGACCTTATATTTTAATGATAACACAGGCGACTCTGACTTGAATCATGCAGTAGGGATCCTCTATTCAAATATCAGAGCTAAAAGAAAAAGAAAATGTAAACCAGAAGTCATGCGAGGAAGAGGGGAAGAAATGAATTGAATTGGGAAGACAGTAAATCAAGAACTCTAATGAATATAGAAGAAGAAATAATCAAGAACAGAGAGATGAATCAACCTCGCAGTGAAAAATGTAGGATTCGTTGGTGAAAGGAGTTCATGAGGAATCTAGAAAATCTTCGATGAGTTCTGGAAATTAAATAGTCACACGCGGTAGCGGATTTTGTCATATTATGTCATGAGGGGGAATTAAAAAAGAACTAATATCTTGTTATATATCACATCAGAATGTTTTCTGTAGTACCAGCACATTAACTAATGAGTCGGAAAAAATGTACTTGGAAGACCTCAGAATAGAAAAAATATATTGATTCAATACTGTTGAATAAGCGATACTGCAACAGTAATATCGATAATATCGAGATATTTTCAATATAAAGTTCTATATGAGCTTCACAAAAAAATACCAGTGTGAGCTTTGTTCAGTATTATACTTCAGCTAATGAATGTTAAAAACTAGGAATGCAGTAAGGATATGATGGTCATATCAAGAATAAAACTAGAGAATTGAGAGATAAAGATATAACTATTGCTGTAGATGATGTAGAAGATGTACTTTAATTTAGAAAAAGTTCTTGCTACAACCCAATCTAATGTCAGCGACTTTTACTATAAAATTAATTATTCAACGTTCTTATTACGTTTGGCATGAAAAAATATCGAAATAACCGAAAGGGACAAATTGAAATTGCCAGCTGCCTATGGAAATTTATATAAGTTCAAAAAGTGGTGGAAAACATTATATTTTAGTCCGATGATTGCGATGGAAAAAAATAAACAAATTCATATTCTCAATATTTCATTGATTTGGCTTGAGAAAATGGTAGTTTACGTATACAACAGATATCTCATAAGCTGATTAGTTTTAGTAATTCTCTCGGTAATTCTGCATCAACCCATGGATGATCAAATCTACTTTGAATCAAACAATGTGATTAGATTCTTTTCGTACATTGGAATTTCGTACATTGATTAGTCCATCGAAAGAATCAATTTCTTGTTCACTTATTTCATTGTGAATTTTATGAAGATTGTATTTTTTTCGAATATATCTATCTTCAGTATCTTATGATCCGACGAACGTTTTCTTTTATGTTATTTTAAGTTAGCTATTACATGATCAATCAATGTATTTGTTACATTTTCTTCCAGTTCAATTTGAATAAGGTAAAATTTTAAATAGATAATTCTAAGTAATGCCATCCCTATTCCAACTTCCATTCATTTTATAACTTTCAATTGAACATTCATTATGTCATCACTAATTGCATCGTTACAGTTATTCCAATGACGAATAATCTAATATTTTTTGCTATTTTTGGTGATTCTTAAGTTTTATAACAAACTACCTGGATATCATTTCTTCCTGGTCAATTAAACTAACACACCGCGAATAACCAGTTTTCATGATATAGCTTCTTAACTGTACAAATCGAGCTGAATAACTAACAGAACCAATACAATCCCAAAAATTGGGCGTGCTAATTTTATGAATCGGCTTTTATTATCATCAAATTTTATGTGTACAACAAACCTGCCAAAAATAAATTCCATAGACATAAAATATCGCGTTATTTATGAAAATGAGTTGAATCTATATTTACTTTACACAAAAAATCTGAATGAATAATTTCAATAACACTGAATAATTATTTCAGTGTGTATACATTTTCTGTTCGAGTTGGCAATTGACTGAAGGTTTAATGAACCTAGAGCTATCTGGGGGATGTGTCTGTTCGATTATATGGAAAGTTAACATAGAAATGGTTCCCGATGTTATCTACCACTACCGAGAAGGATTTGTCAAGGACTCCAATAATTGCCTTTCTCAGTTAGCATTCTAAACACATCTTGGACTGAAGCATTGCCGTCCCAAGATGATAATACATAAACAGCTGGGCTAACATGTACAATCTAGGTCTAATTTAGATCTAGATACACACAATTCAATATTTCCAAACTGGCACCTCTCATGCCAGAGAAAACAATCTAAGATTTAATTGTTATCACTTAGGTATCACAAGAAACACTGAAATCGGTCATCTCCAAATACACCTTGGGCACCTGACAGAAATTATGATGTCTCTTATGTTGATTTACCTGAAACCAAACTGATGAAGAATCATGCCAAAATTTATTTTAGAACAAGTTTTGGAATGTTTAAAATAGAGATGAGAGATAATTAATTGTCAAATGTTCGGTGGTACCGCTAATAACGAAGAGAAAAAGATATTACTAAAATTCATTATTCACCAGGAGTTAATCTGAAGGCAATCTGAGAATCTCTATATTGTCTGAGAAAGTTTCAAAGAAGTCCTGGAGCTGCTGTGATTTAGTAATTCATGTAATTCAGTGGTATATACAAGACTGTTCATGTGATGTAACTTCCATTTCAAAATGAAAATACATGAACAATACAATACATACAGGGTAAGGAAAAAGTATGGAAACGCCTGAATATCTCTAAAACGACGCATGTAATTTCAATGAAGTTCAATTCCTATACTTTGTTCGACCTCACGAATTTATAAGTCAAATCGCAAAGTTGCCAAATTTTTCAGTTTTTCTGTGCAATGAACAACCTTGTTTTTTTCAATGGAATACCCCATTTATTTAAACCATTCAATTTTCATAATCTTTATCTGTGAAACTAACTCCCAGACTATACGAACGTTATTCTGGGATACCCTGTATAGAACAGCCTATTTATTTCAACTACATTAAAACTACAGTTGAAACCTAGAACTCGAAATAAATTTCATTCACGAATATTTTCATATTATGCTTTTCGATCTGGATCAAGCATCAAGAACATAATTTAATTCCGAACATTTTCAGAGATCTGGCAATCCAACATTTTTGGAAGAAGTATGGAAACCTTTGAACCGTAGAAACGACAGATGTGATTCCAATGAAATTCAGAACCTGTGGACTGTTTAATCTGGCGAATTCAAAGATCATATCGACGATATTGCCAGACCGAGTTCCAGATTACCCTGTTTACCTGTGCGTAGCACAACTTTTTTTTTCAAATTAAACATCCCGTTTATTTTCGAAACAGTCGATTACTGGTGTACCATTTAGTGAAACTCCAAACTGACAAATTGTAAATTTGACAACAACAAAAATGATAATAGCAATGAAAATAGTTTGTGACACAATGGCATGAAATGTGCATTAGCAACCTGAATCTATCAAGGGTTGCTAATGCGTTTTTGGCATGGAACTTAATTAGTTACAAATCACTCATTCATAGTTCTGAATATTTTTCTCAGCCTTCATGTCATCCCAAAATATACAACACAGAGTGTTACATAGGGACACCTCTATTAATGAGTAAAAAAATTATTTGATATCACACATTTTCCCTTTGTGGGCATATTAATAATCAATTAATTTTCAATGCACAGTTTTGTTGTCTTTTTTGAATTGAATTTTTTTGTTCTGGACAAACTTTTAGATACATTTGTTATTACTCCCAGCAAAATAATGATTATTGAATAAATTTCATAATCAATTATTTCAAATACTAATTTGTTTTATTTCTGAAGTCACGATCCGCTTACTATTATGACAATGATAACAGAAGAAACTCTAACGCTGAGGAAATATTCAAATTCACAATTTGTCATTTTGGGGATATAAAACAAATTTGTTGAGTTACTCTGGCAACATTGAATTCGCCAGGTCAAACAGACCCCAGGAACTGAATTTCATCAAAACCAAATCTGTATCTTCTGAGATATTCGGAGGTTTCCTTTCTTTTTTTGGAAAATTTTGGTTTGATAAACCTCAGAATTTGAAACTGAAGTTTTTGCAGAATCACTAAATGCATCACCAGCAATCAAATGCATTAAAAATAAACAGGGTGGTTATTTGAAAAAAAAACAAGTTGTGCTACACACAGAAAAATGGGAAAATCTGGAAACATTGATGATGCGATTTGTGAATTTGTCAAGTTGAAGAGCAGCCCCAGGTACTGGATTTCATTGAAATCATTTCTGTTGTTTTGGAGTTATTCAGGGGTTTCAAAACTTTCTTTGAAATATTCTGGTTTGTCAAATCTCATGAATGAAAAATCTAGCAACATTGTTGATGTGATTTTTGAAGTCGTTTTGGATATATTCAGGGGTTTCCATACTTTTTCAAAAATGTTTTTTTTTTCTGGTATACCACCTGGTATGCCAGTTTAAGTTGAGAAGCATTTATAAAGATTGAACCAAAGAAGGCGGCTGGAATGGATGGCATCCCACCATTTGTGTTGAAAGGTGTGAGTGAGTAGTTAGGAACACCTCTCTTATATATTTTTAATTTGATATTGACAAATAATGATTCCGCACAGCTATAGTAACTACCACCTACACACCTGGGAATTTCAGACCTATTTCTATAATGTCAGTCCTTTTTAAATTACTTGAACAAATTATATATATGAGTTTCTTGTTTAGTGAGTTTCACGTCTGTCAACATATCAAGTGTGATACATCATTGGAGTAAGAATTGGTCACTCTACAAAAGACAAAAGAAAAATATATAGCATGTCATTTGAATAATTGCATTTGAGGGTGAGCTTTCAGGGGTAGTTTGACAAAAACTGAATTTGACAGACCAAATCAAAGACATATGGTTCCAAATTAGGTAATTATTTTCAATTTTTTTTTCTGAGCAGCATATGAGATATTTGATTGTATGAAAAAATCTGAAGCACCAGGTATACAATAGAAGAGGGATCCAACTTGAAAAATGACCATATGAGATGAAATAAAGATATTGATAAGAGCAATGAAAGCTATGGAATGATTGCAACATAATAGTATTTATAGTGCAATAGAATATAGTGCAAAAGTTATTCACTCACCATCTTTTATACATATCTGAAGTTTTCACCCAAAAAAAATACTTATGTGTTATGTATTATTTGAAACAGCATAATATATACTGTCTGTAGGTATCTTCATATGAACAACTCAATATTTTGTATAATTACTGTACTAGAAGTGTATAACGATGCAAGACCTGTTATGCAAACACATAATTTTGACAATACAGCAGAAAAATATTTGACACTTACGGCCAAGTTCCTGACCTCCTAGTTCTTCTCTGTGTATCATCAGACTGATTGGAAGATTTACTTTCTTCATAGTGTCCAAACTTAACATGTTCTCGAAATGATGTCTTTTTATTATGTAAACAGGTCAACCTGAATTCTAACCTATCATCCATTCTGCATTGCCTCAAAATTGACAAATCCACTTCGGACCCAACCCATAGTGAAGCCATTACACTTTATTCTATGTATAATCACATTCTGTTATTTTTATCATTGTCGTGTTTAGATGTTCTTTCATAATCATATGAATATAATTATATAGTGAAATAAACCAATAAATAATATGGAATGACCGTGTCTGAAGTCCCGCACGCTGGCTCAGCTATCTTCTGGAAAAAATCATTAGGTGAGCAGGGTTTCACTCCCTACTTCTGAAACTCAGTCTAGATGGCGGTGCAATGTTCGTATATTATGACACTCTTCAAGACGCTGGAGATTGATCGTAGTTTCCTTCTTTCTACTGCCGCTGTTCAGCCGTCTCGATTCTGACGTCTGGCGACTGGCTGACTGTTTGTGTTTACATCGCTGAATGTAGAACCGAGTCGTCACGATAAATCTTTGCTTTGACAGAATTTTTGACTGAATTTGTATTTATGGGAGTAGTTGAAAACATAATATCAATATAAAGCATTTCATTCTAAGCAAAAAGGTTACCATACATGAGTTTTTTTTCAGAAGCTTTTATTTAGTTTCATTAAACCTTACAAGTTAAATTTGACCCACTTCTAGCTGTCCGATTGATTTAAAACTCGGCAGGTGGACAATTCATGGTGACAATGAATTATGATAGTTATATATATATATATATATATACTATGCTGCAAACAATTATTCCATGTCCAAATACTTTCGTTGGGATACCAACCTTGCGTTGGTTGTTTTACTCGGGTGTTTGATCATTCCAGAAAGCGTGTTTTTCAATTGACGCATAGTTCAAGTTAGTCCTAGTCCTAGTGTGTTTCAGAATACCTAAGTTAGGTAACTCTTTACATATATAAAAAAAAACTTCTATTTAGCCCCTCTTTTCCAATGATGTTTATATTTCATATAGATATTTGGTTGCTGCAAACGGTATGTACATATGTATGTAATATCCATATATGTATTAACTACAATATTGACCAAACGCCATGAGAGCAATGTTAGAAAAGTGATTCTTCATTATATACGTCTTTCCTTATCTAATTGGCAACGATGATCGAGGGCGCATGCGCAAAATTCAAATTTCATTCAAAATTCATTTTGGCGCATGTGCATAAATTCATCCTTGCCAATTGCACTCTTTTGTTTTGACATCAGATAGGCTGTCCTTATTATCAATATTCGTAGTTAATACATATATGGTAATATCATGGTGTCTTTTATTACTTTCATAGCCAGACCATCTTATGTGTGATATACGAATTCCTCTTCCATCACGTCCTAGAATTATCATCTATAAATATATTGAAAAATCGTATTCTATGATTATAGTTTTTTTAGAGCCTGCAATGAATAAGAATAGGAATGACTAATGAACGCTCTTTGCTTTGTACAAAAGTTTACATAATATAACGTATATAATATGAACTTTACTTGACCGGCCGACGAATCACTACCAAAGAGTATATATGTGTAACAATAATTCTATGTCAATACACTCGCTGCTGAGCCTAATACCAAAGAGGAAACCCCTCTTCTGTGCTAATACACTGTGAGCATCGCTCGGCTATTTTTTGTTCCTCTTCACGTGTTAACCTCTAGACTGTTGTGACCGTAAACACGTATGAAGGAAGGCAGTGCGTTACCTAACGGAATATGCACTATGTAATGCATGCATATTATGCCATCCTATAAAAATACGCAGATAAAAATCCTTGGGAATCATTTGAGAGGGGGTTTTCACTAAAATGGTTTAGCATTTTGATGGTTAGTCATTTTGTGGGGAGTTTTCTGGCCTTGTTATGAAATGAATCCCAGATACCGATTTTGAATAGAATCTGACCATAATCACAAAACTCTTACGCCATTTTGGAATCACCATGTTGAATTCTTGAATTGAGTAAAACAACCAACGCAAGGTTGGTATCCCAACGAAAGTATTTGGACATGGAATAAATGTTTGCAGCATAGTGTATATATATATATATATATATTCTCTCTGATTTGGCGCCTCATCGACGTTCGGCTAGTCTCGTTCCTCTTCACGTGTTACCTCCAGACTCTTGTTTGATGGTCTGGTTGACGGTGTCTCAAGGTGACACACGGTGTCCAGGGTATTCTGTGACGATGTAACCAGAGTTAAGTCAACTACTAACGTATCTCTGGTTTCAACGAAGAGTGTTCTGTGGTGTTGATGCTCATTCACTAGATGTACCTTCACGCCATAGACTTATGAGGAACATTGAAACGAACATAAGAAAGAGAAAGAACTATCGATTAGCCTGGATGTGCAACAAAGAAGTACAATCTTGCCGAAAGTCAGCTGATCACTGCATGCTGGTTCTTGCTTCCCTAACGTTTGCTGTTTTCATTTTTCATTTGATGGATTCCTCCACTTTTCTCTAGGCGAGAATTAGTCTTCTTGAAATTTGTTCGACATTAGTCAATGACTTACCTATGGAATGATATATTCTGACCTTTTTTGAATCAATTGATACAGGCATAGACTGAACAGGACATCACCATTTCGAATAAAGTTTTGAAATCCTTCCTTGACTTGATAGGCTGATCTGGCTTAACAAATTAGGATTATTTACCAATTTTCAAAATATCAAAACAACAATTAGAACTGCGTCTCTTTGATTTAACTTATGGATCAATAAAGTTCCCTGAACAATAGATTTGACAGAATAATCTTACACTATTAACTCGATTTGAATGAAAATAACTGAAAACGTCGTATTTCTCCGTATAATAGCATGACACATCAAAATGTTTTGACATGTTTTGATCTTAGGGTCGTTTCAATTTCCCGGTCTCTCTAATAAGCTCGATCTAGTAGAGAATTTGTAATATTTATCAAATCCTTAAATATTACTCGTGTGTTATCTGGGAGGTAGGTAATAAAATACTTATCCTGCTCTGCTTCTATTTTCAGTGGTTATTTCGATCGAAAAGATATTTATCAAAATTATTTCTTGTAGTTTTACTTGGACTTCATGTAATCTTCAACAGTACCTAAAAATATGTGTCACAAAATTTTCATAGAGATTGTAAAAATCTAATAAGGAAAACAGCATTTTTTCTCGTTTGAAGTTTTCAACTACTGACCTTGAAAAGTGCTTTCTTTTTATCGAATCAAATTGAAAAAATGTGTGATAATTAAATATTATGCAAAATATTTGCGTGTGAAATGAGCAATAATATTGAATTTTTGATATATTCAATAACACAATTTAATACAAGCACTGCTGGTGTAGTGGTATCATGCAAGATTCCCATTCTTGCGACCCGGGTTCGATTCCCGGGCAGTGCACTCTTTTTTTTTGTTGTTTTCGCTCTTCAGAAATCTCAATCAGATATCACGATATCGGGGTCTCAGGCCTCTTCTCCTCCTGTTTGCTCTTTGAGAAGTACTTACTAACTGCAAATGTGAAATTATAAGGAAATGCATTACCAGAAAATGCAATACCAGAAAATGTTAGGAATAAAATTGAATGAAACAGCAAACTTTGAAAGTGTGATACTCATGGAGACTACAGAAATAATACTTGCGAGAGCTGGAAAAACGGGACGTCTACTGTTAACAACGTTTAGCGGAACAAAAAGGAGAACCAGTACCCTCTACAATTCAGGAGACCCCAAAATAGGACAAATCAGAAGTGTAAATCAGGAAATTGAAAAGTAAATGTTACAATTTCAAGCAGTTATTAATGGGTAACCGTGTGTTTCCTAAAGGAATATTAATTCAATTTGGAAAGTTCCGTACATCTTTTTCAATTCAAAATGAGCATATTCCGTCAAACGTCAAACAGAATGATCTTGTAGACAGAAGAATCGTTGAAAACAAAAGTTGTAGAAGGTTTTGTTCCTTTTAGATTGAAGATCTAAGGTGTGTGCTGAACTGTCAGAAAATGTTATCAGAAACGAGGTGTATAGCCCTGTATGAAATTAAATGAGATCTCACCAGAGAACAATGAGCCTTCTGGTATTCCTTGACTCCGAACCAAATTTCATCGTCTCAGTAAGTCACAGGTGAAAAATATCAACTTTTTTGGAGAGTCATGTTTTCTAATAAAAAATACAAAATAATGATTCACTCAAAAACGCTTACAGATAATTCTAGGGAAATATCAGAAGAAAATTTTTGGAGATCCTGAAAATATTATATACAAGGTGTACTATTTGAAATATCAAAGTTGCTACTACTTTTTGGTAGAAACGACAACACCGCATTATTAGAGTTATTTTAGATAGATAGAGCGGGTTCGCTTATGCAATCACCCCAACTTAAAAAACGATACATCGGCTGGTTGTTTTTTTCCAATTGGTTCTATTAACATGCAAATTTGAACTTCTCCGAGCCTGATAATTACGTGAACCAAATTATTGAATGTAATAAATTGATCGAAATAAAGTCTTTCTTCCTTTTTATGAACAAAAATCAGTTCATAACATCTAGCATCATTTCAATGGGACTTTTAGCATTTGAGAATGATCCGCATTACTCTGTTCTGCATTTCTTACATTGATGCGATGCAGTTCGATTCGAATAGTAATGACAGCAAACGTGGGCAATAAATGTGGTAAATAATAATTGATTATATTTAGATAATATTAGTTATTCGTTTGATATTGCACATCATTGGTGAGATTCAGGAATCGTTCAGTAGAAATGACGGAAAACGTCAAATGAAAAATTCGTCACATCAGTCTGATGAAAAAGATTCTGAAATTATCAAGTGATACTAGAAATCATAACTCGAACATTATGGGAAATCGTTCATGTTCATGTCCTTGTATTATTGTTATAATTTCTAGAAATTTGATCATAGCTATCAATATAACGAGATTATTATGCGATTTATAATAGTCGATATAAAACTCGGCCAACGCCTCGTCACCTAGCAATCGCTACTAATCCAGTTACATTCAAAGCTTTATCGTATCATTGACAACAACGAAACGAAAATAAAAGCAATAAGGATTTATGTTAACTCATTTTGGCATTTCTAAAAAAGTCATCATAAAATTCATGCAAGATTTTGATATTCCTGACGATATATTAGCTGCAGCCAACACTAACTAAGTTGAACTAGTTGCATTGATTCTAAATTATTTTTTGATATTACTTGTTAGTTGGCTGGGTACCGGCCAGAATATTTTACTGTTCCATATTTTCTGGAAACTATATTAGCTAGCTACTAAAATGAGAAGCATGGATAATATTTGGACGTCCAATGGATATCCACTGGACATCCATCGGATGTCCATATAAAATTTTATTATTGTTTTTTAGCAAACTTTTCTTGTGCCGTCTGTACCTGAAATAATAATTGAAAAAAATTATCATCGTCCGTCTCTCCTTATTATACATTGTATCCAAGATAAGGAGGGCCAGTATGGGTACCTCGGTAAATGAAAGAGATACAGATTTGGTTGAATTGAGAAAAGTTGCGCGATTGAAGGACTAACAAAATGACTGCTGAAGATCTTCGATATTATTTTTCGTTTTTGAGTTACTTAAAAAAAAAACGAATCAGCAGATTCTTCAATTTCATTTCTTTTTGGTGTTGGTAATGAAAAGTTAGAACAAAAATGAAGGAACATCTTCATGGCAACTTTTGGTGCTAATTGATTTGGCATTCTCGAATTCCTGATCCGACTTTTCGTCTTTTAGCAATTATCATCCGAGATATCCATACTAGCCCTCCTTATCTTTGACATATAGTGTATATGATTTTGTTAACTTGACGAACGATGCTTCAATTATCACCGAATTTTCTGAAGTCATTTTTTCGAAGTTCTCAAAAAGATCAAGCTTAAAAATACAAAAAGGTATGATAAAATATCTGCTTATTTGATTCACGACTGTGCCTCCGTATTTGCAGAAGCCTAAATATTTCTTTCCGAACTCGCATTGAAATATCCATAATTACCTGTTGTGTTGAGACAGTCAAAACACAAAAAATAAAACGAAGTTTTGTTTACCTGAATTTACAAACCAAACATATTTTTTTCATGCAATGAATACAAACACTTTTAGATAATTATAAGATATTTATTCAAAATAATTTTCAATTCTTGCTTGCTTGCTATACCTATTTTTTTGGTAACCTTTTTATAGATTTTTGAGTGATTGTTATTAATGATTGAAAAAATGAATGAATGAATGGAAGACTTCTCTGGGTGTACCAAATCAATGAATCAGATATGGAAGAACGATAATTTTTATTTGTATCAGCTTTGCATCAAACTTCTCACATAAACTAAACGAATCTGCGAAATGAGAATTTTGAGGGGGGGGGGAGGAGGCTTGAAACTTGACCCAAACAGGTTCATGTCTAAATATTTTATTGGTAGAAAAGCAAGTGTTTCAACAACAAACAACAACAAGTCATTTTTTGGACACCTGAGAGATATATTACCTACCTCTATGTTTTGAATGAAAAACTAAACGAATACGAATATCTTTGCGTTCAATACTGTGTTAGACCAGAATGAGTAATATATTTGTCAACTTCCTTCAACAAAATATGTATTTCATAGATTGTTGTGATACGATATGCCATTACATCTCGAAAATGACAAAAAAACTGAATTCAAAATTCACAGTATCGTATTAAAAATGGTAACGAAATGTTGTCTCTCGAAGACAAGTCTTGGAATTTCAAATTTGATATAATGCTATTTTGTATAGAGGGGATAAAAATGCGACATGTTTGAATAATAATAATTTTTATATATATACCTCTCCATATAAGGTAAGATATAAATTAATATATAAAATATATCGACATTTCACGAAATATCGTTATTTCGCGAATAACTCGACCGAAAAAGTTATTTATCACAGCCAGGCACCAAAAAACCATTGACATATATCATTTATAACAAGATTTCGACATTGTTTTGTACTTCAAATAAATTTTTGAAACACTAAGATCTAGGTACTTACATATATATATTAAAATTTTCAACTTACCTGAATTTGTCAAATTTATCTACAGCTTTCGAAACGACAGTTTTATTCAATCCAGGGGGATCACCCTCTTTGGAGTATCTCTTTTGCTCTTGTTCAGCAACTAAAGCCCGAGCAAGCTGAAGATCACACTCATTCATTTCGGTTAGTCAGAACTCCTACACTCACAGAAAAACGTATATAGGTACCGATATTTTCTGGACAATCGACTTTTTTCGCGTAGAGTATGCTAATCCACGCAGGAACAACAAATAAACACCACAAATAGAAGTGTTCTAAATAACAATCACTTCATAGGAAAATGCGGCGCATAACTTATTCATCGGACTCGAAGGTTGTACAAGGTGAATCATAAAAATAATTGCAGAACACGACCACGAAATACTTGATTCTTCTAAGCGGTAGCAACTTCACTGAATTCGCGCTCATTGTGTTCCTCCTCTTTGGTGCCAAGGCATACTGGGTTAGAGGCTAGAGGTTATGTAGCCTCGAGAACTTTTAGTCCTGATAAGAAATCGACATGACAAGGACGCACTGGCAAAAACCTCTATATGGAATTGCGGTAGGTCAAAAGATCTCCTCTCGTTTATTTGAATCAAGGAAGATTCAAATGGTATAAATCAACCTCAGCAGGAGAACGTTTCAAAGCTTCAAGATGATTTCTGACGAAGCACTTTAGACTCAGAGAACACTCGATCAGAGGAGGCTGTTATTTTTGTAAGAGGTCAGCACTTCTGCGATGAGAATCGAAGAAATCTCACCACATCCTACCGGAATGTGATGCTGTATGATACAAAAAGATTGAAATAACTGCACGATCGTACCTTTTGATAGTGGATCAAATACCACACACAACAGGGACTGCCAGAAAAAATGACGCTTGGGGAAATCGGAGAAAATGGTTTCTCCAAAGACCAGTCGCGGCCTGTCCGTCACTATCATCGCTGCAATACCAAAACAATGAAATAAATATGTTTTCGTACAACTGTCAAAGAAACATGACATTTCTGCATCACTATTGATGCGTGAATTTTTCACCCTTAAAAAAATACTTTCTCACTGACAAAATAATTCACAAGATAAACATGAAATTACTTTTCGAAGGATTTATTTCCAACAGAGTCAATCATTGATTATCCATCATGAACAAATTTCAATTATTGGAACAATAATTGATAATAAAGTTTGAACAATTACTCCCAACATAAATTCCCGAAGATGTCCCATGCTGCTGCTGATCAGAAACGTTTGATATTACTTGGATAGTTCATTCCACAATTTCATACGATATTTTGATTTTTTTGGAAGAAGATTCTATTAACAATCTCAATTTTGTTATTCAAACCATCTTCTATGTATGCTTCTGCTACGGAGGCAGATTTCCATTCAGAGTTTGTTTGTTGTTTGTATTTCGAGTATGAAATTCGTGTTTTCATGGCACATTCGAGTGAATTTTCAAAAAATTAACACTCTCATGTGCCATTAAAAAAACACAAGTTCTACGTTCTTGATATGAAAATAAATATTCTAGCCCTATTATAAAAACCCTTTTTTAGACGACTTACATGAAAATTGACGAATACTCACGGTTCCGAAAGCGCTCATGAAATTTCCGGTTTTTTATTGAGGCTAAAGTGGTATTCGTATAAACGTCAAAAAATTTCCAGTGTAATTTCAAGCTCCTTCCCCAAGGAGGAGGAAAAAAAATCCGAAAATTTGTTTAGTCGCTATGGTAACGATACAAAATACATGCTTTTAATCGGTCGAAACTGTTGGGTGTGCAATTTTCAGCTGAATCGAATAAAATGTCTCCTATCTTTGTATTTTATTTAAGAGTGTATCCCACTCTCTCAATTAGTCGTCTTAAAAATGGTGTATGCTCGGGTGTATATGTACCTCGGCCGAATGATTCTTTGAGCCTAACCAGAATGCCTCATAGCCTCGACAAAACACGTGTCATAATACTTTTATCATAATATATCTACTATTTTCTACTCCTACAGCTAAAATGCACTTTATCAAATTGAATTAAAAATTTCTATCGATCAGAAACTAATAATCTGTTATTTTTGAGATAATAGAAGAAATTATTTCCTTCATTCTGAGCATTCACCCTAAATAGGTAACAATAACTGTCAAAATCACAAATTCGTAGAAAATGTATTCAAAACACATGCTACACTAAGCATTACCCTCATGTTCAAAGTTAATTTTTCATTCAAGGATTAAAGAACATGAGAACGATATTAAGAAAAGATTTATCGACAAATCAAAATTAGCTGAACATATCCATACTGAAAATGGACAACATATGGCCGATTGGAGTAATATTAAAATCATAGGAAAAGAAGACAACAACCAAAAAAGAAAAATCAAAGAATCTGCTCGCATTCTTCTGAACGGAGACAATAATATTGCTTCTTCTTCAGTTGATGTTGATGAAAATTTGCATTCACTTCTCAAAACTGCATATGAAAATATTCAATACAAGATAAATTAATGGAGAAAAACCCGGTAACCAAAATGTATTTCTTTCTGACGACTCTTTCACTGTTTGGTGTCATGCAAATACCATTGCGAATATTAGAGAGAAAAACATTATTTTCATTGTAATAAAAACTGGAGCAGATTTGTTTCCGAAACGTCCACTATACTGAGATAAGTAGAAATTTTAAAATTTACTGTCATTGACAAATATATTCAGAATTTGAGGTTGAAACTCTTTCAGCTCTAGAAAGTTGAATTCCAAGCGCGGTTAAATTTTTGGGCAGATAATATATCTGTTAAAATACTACTTTCGAGTTCGAACTCGAAATTGACAAAAAAAATATTGCTTGTCCGTTCTACGTTTTCCAAGTGTCATAAGATCATTTAGAGAACTTATTTCTGAAAAAGATTGTTCAACGTTTCATTACGATAATGCTTGTAATCAATAAGTAGGTAGTGATCAAGGTTAGCCTATAGTTCTGCAACCCTGACATCGATGTATTCATCTCAATCAGTCTAATATAAAAATGAGGCCACATTTCTCATGTCGATTAAAAAAAATCCTAGGAAAATTCTTTGATTCACGATGTAACCGTTCGAATTAGATTTTGTTGAGGATAACTCACTTTGATACTAATCAGTTTGTTTAAAAATACATGTGACTACGTTCCTCTATTTTTTTATCAAAAGTTTCAAAGGTTATGAAATAGTTTTATAAGCCCCTAACTCATTATTGGAATCATTAGGTAACTTATCACTTAATTAAAACAGACTAAAAACGAAATTCAGCAATAATCAGTTAATTATCGTATGTACTCGAAGTCCAAGATGGGAATGTACAGCAAAAAATCGGTTGAAATAGATTTTTTTAAACTTTCTTATTTTTTTTCACTCACCGTAGCTCTTAGATAGATAGCTCTCATTAATAATATTAATAGGTATATACAGTACGTCCATGAAGTAACGCATAAATTCATTATTGGCTAAATAGAAATGGAAACTAAATATCAATTCCCGAAACAGGTCGATTTTTGATTTTAATTTATTATTTTTTCAAATCATAATCATATGAATATTCAGGGTAAGCCAGCTTCGTGTGATGACGTCATCACCTTTTTTCTTAAATGGAACCCACCTTTTTTCCAATTTCCGGATTGCCTTTAGCTGAGCTGATTCCAAAAATGAATAATACGTTGCTTCAAATCGGTACTTGGTAGGCAATAATTTTCAATTGAAAATATTTCCGATTGAAAATTTATTTTTGACAACCCAGTACAAATATGAAGAGTCGGAATTGATCAAAAATACCACTCATCTATCCAGCAAATGGCTATGGATAATATGACGTCAGTGAATTCTCAAGTATGCATCTGAAATTGCTCTTACGCGAATTTCATTCGTCATAGGCTAGTTTTATTTGGATATTGCCAAGTCTCAAATTTGGAATATATTCTTAATGAATTCAAGTACTAGCATTGTTGGCAGAATTTTCAAACTCTGTATATCCATGACAAACATCAACTTGATATCAGGATATAAAACAGATAAATCGAACGGATGTTAGGAATTCCTGAGTATGTTTTATGCAAGTATATAGAACTATCCGTTGTATGTGAAGTTTTGAGGAGGCTCAGCCTCCGTTGCCTTCTTTGAGGAGCCGCCACTGGATCAATCAGATCGTTGAGATTTATATGTCAGTAATTTTCTCAGTATAGATGAATTAAAATTTATTGTATCATTATTTCCCCTTCTGAAGTCGAATACAACTTCTGTTTCTACTGAATAATCACCACCTCAAGGTATATTGGAATATCAAAGAAACAAAAGACGTATGCTGTAGGTATACCTATACTATCACCGATCGACTGCAAGAAAATATTAGAAAAAACTAGATCAGTAGAACGTTACAGCAATTGCCACCATTATGATGAAAAATGTATGAAAAAACTGAAATATTTACAGAGTTAGAGTTGGTTTAGGAAGTTTAGCTTGATGAGCTGTCTCATGAAGATTTCAATCAACAGAAATGATAAAATTATGGTTTACGTATTTTCGCAGGATGTATTTGTCAACTGTGGGGTTGGGAGAGATGAAAATTCCACCAATAATTTTCCTGGTACCATAATCAATTCTGCTCTGAATCCGTATATTTCTTCATGAAAGATGGATTCATTATTTTTATTGCTAATAATGTACAACCTATATTCTTGTCATTGGAATGGGTAGATCTATCACTGCGAGAGATTGGATGACTCAGTTGATGATGACAAGTAAAAATGATGTCGTATCATTCAATTTGAATCATTTCAAATAGGTTCCGAAGCTTTCCTTTTGCTGGACAGGAATCCAACTGGACTTCGGAAGATCAATCAAAAGAAATTGTTTAATACTGGACGAAGTTCAGTCAGTGACGAGTCGAATTGTGAACACGGTGTAGTTGATGGAATAGATTAGTTATGATTTGAATTACCTTGTTGATGTTAAGAAATAGATTCTCTTTGTTATTAAGCAGTAATAACGCAACCATATAAGCTCCGATATATGTAGACATTAAAAATTAAAATCACCTGATTCAGTTGAACTTAATTTATTTTTCAGAATAAAATTTTTATCTTCAAATAACTCTCATCATAGAATCTCAAAAATACAATACTTTGATGCAAATAATATGATAAATATAAATGACATGTCGTCTTGTCACAGCATACTTATTTCTAATAACACAAAATACCATTTATCTGGATCTTTTTCAAAGAAACAATAGTTTTCAACGATATTGAACTGAGGGTAATCAGATTAAAAATGAGGAAATATAGACATTGAATCACAGGAAACTAGCACATATATTTACTAGCCGCCATTCATTTGTTTTTCTAATCTAACTTTCAACGTCAACCTTTCTTCTCTGAGCTCAGCTAATTCTTGACTCAGTTCTTGACATATCCTCAACAAAACTGTGTTCTCCTCTTGCAATTGTTTGAAAAGAGCCCATTTCACTTTTTCCTCAATGACGACCGGACTTTCTTTGCCTTTCTCTTGCGGTTTCCTATATATTTCGAAGGCTCCGTGTTTTCTCGGTGCATCGTCACTGGGTTCCGGGACTGAAAACTGTGAGAACAACTTCTTCCTTTCAGCTTCATATACATCCCCAGGAAAAACACCATTCGAGACATTTTCGTATTTTTCGAACTGATCGAAGTCAGCAAAAGTTTCTACTTGAGATACAGAGTCTCCTTCAGATCTTTGATTGATGAGCTTTTTCGTACCTTGGATGTTCGGACTGATACGAGGGGGCACGGTAGGTGGAGCCCCAAGCTTAGTCAGTCTATTCAGATCTAATGATGAGCTACGACCATGAGTTTTGAAACAACGAGGAGGTGGCGGTGGAGGTTTTTCTTTTTTTGGTGGAGGGAAAGCTGGCAAACTGACAGGTCCATCGTCAATGGCATTTTGATTGTTAGGAGGTGGTGGTATAGCTCCTGGGCCAGGTATGCCGATTTTCTTGGGTTGAGGACGTTGAATGGCGCTGTTTTGTGCATTCAGAGACAAATTTTGTATACTGAATGTTACAGGTACAGCTAAATCATTGAATTTCTTTGGGCTATGCAGGTCTATTCCATCAATCTGGTCATCGATCTGGTTATTAGCTACTTCCGGAGTAAGGCGCAAAGCAACAGGATGCAGAATTTTGGAATCCTTATCAGAAATTACTTTTTGGAAGTCAAAATTCACTGGTTTAGGTCCTGGTGAGGAGACTGAGCTCGTAGGGCTGTCAATAAACTTAGTCCACTCTTTAGCAGCATCATTTGTTGGTGGGGATGAAATAGGTTCTGACACAGGACTCCCGGAAATTGGAGTTTCATTTTCAGGAATCAAAGGAGGTGGTAACACATCTGGTAGCTCAATATTATTCCTTCGAAGCACAACAAGATGCATAGCAGCCATGAATTCTTGTAGTGACAAAGCACCATCTTTAGAAACATCAGCTAGCTGCCATATTTTTCTCAGTTCATGTATGGGTAGTCTTGACTTCTCGAAGAACATTCTTGCCACAGGACCAGCTAGTAAGGCATTGCTGTCCGGCTGGAGGGATCTGAACTGGTTATTGTAGTATTCTCGCTGCTCGTTTGTTATGGTCCATACTTCATTAGAGACCTCGGTATCATCCTCACTACTATGTTTCTCTGAAGATTCCTCTTCAGTTCCTGAATCAGCAAAAATATCAGTCATTGGAGTGAAACAAATATAATTATTGCATCTGAGCACTCATGCTCTCGAATCAATATGGATTAATGGGAACTACATGTTTATAGAGAAAGTTTATTGATACAGAATATCAACTGTGGTACGAAATTTCGTAATAGTGTGAAGCAACTTTTACTAGAAAATGTACCCTACACAACCAAAGAGTTTTTAGATCACAGGTTTTTGTAATGTTTGTTGAATATTTACATGAGTTCTTGACTTATTAACAATATTTGTTATGTTACACACCATTATTTTTTAACCTGAACTTTATCAATAAGGTCTATATCTATGAAGAATATTTCGATTTTGATTTTGAAAGAGTGGTTTAATATGGTCTAGCATCTTATTATTTCCATTCCAATATATCTAGCCAGATAAAAGAAATAAACAGCCAAAGAGATTCTTAGATTATTGAGAAATTGATCCATACTGATATTCAATGTGTCATTATCAATCTCAATGTGTCAATTCCATTCATGTAATGTCATTCATTTGAAATTGAATGAGGAATCCATAACTGAAAAAATATACAATGTGTTCAATTTGAAATAACGAAGTTCGACGTTTGCTTGATTCGTCCACATGGATGATGTGAGATGAATCCAGTTCATTCAAGCTGGTACTCAATGAAAAATTATTATTTTGGATATGCTATTTTCAATACAAAACCGATCACATATTGGGGACATTCAACAAACTTCATTTAGAATTAAATGAGGAATCCAGAACTGATGAAATATACAATCTGTTCAATTTGAAATAACGAAGATCGACAAAGTACAACCGGAAGTGATACGTCGACGAAAATGTTCTGATCGGATCCGCCATTGTTATTCATCCTGATGCCAAATTTTAGAATTCCATTCTGAATGATTTCCGAAGAACGAGTACAAGAAGCTTTCCGTCCCTGTATAAAAAGTACACCATTCCAAGGTAACAATCAACATTTGGATGGGATCTTTGTGAAAATTTTATGCGCACAAGCTTCCAATGAGTATTCTAATGATATCATTATAGCATTACATCTATCATACTCAGAGTATCAGAATCACAAGAGGTTAATTTGATAATTGTGTACTGTCTGTAGGTTAATTGAGGAGATGGTATATTGAATTTTCCATATTTCCTCTCCTCTTTTCTAAAAATAAAAATAGCACATATAATAATTATATCAATATATTAGTAGTGAGGATTTCTGATCGGTCCCATATACTGCACTTGAAATCCAACCTTCAGATACCTAAAAGAGAACTTCTCTCTTTGTCAGTGACACCTTGCTTAAAAAAGATTGTAAAAGAAATTTATTTTAAATAAATATCAATCAACTAAGTAAGCAATCCCAAGTAGACAAACTAGATGAGCTCAGGCTGGTCATCCCTACATTGTCAGGCTCGAGACATGCCGAACTTCTATCTACCAAGCATCATTCATCAATAGAACGACGAAGTTATGGAATTGTTTGACTAGTGAAGTCTATGTTGTTGCTAGCAACCTACAAAACTTCAAGAAAAATTCCAACATCTTCCTTCTCTCCCAAATATACTCCGATGGCTAACACGATGTTTCCCGAAAATGATAGGATTTTCGATGTGTTTGTCAAAATATGAAAGAAACAAAGTTAAAATCAGAACTTCTACTTATCTCAATGGACATTTTGAGAACGAATCTGCTCCCTTTTTGTGTATTTCCATTGTGTTGAAAACGGGAATTTCCATTGTGTTGTCAATGACGAATAGAGAATAAATCGTTTAGGTATCTGAAGGTTTCATTTAAAATATAGTGACATTTTGGGGCAGATCATTTTTTTTTATTTTTCGGAATCCAACGTCCCATAAGGCGAAGCTAAAGCCGGTTGAGAAGAGCGGGATGAGTTTCCATAGTGGACTTCGCCAACCACTCCTGGGGGACCGTGTATCGACACTACCAGACTTCCAGATCGATGTCAGGATTGAAATCGCTGCACCTATTTAATTTCAATGAAAAATTAACAGCCGTGGCCGGGTTCGAACTCACTACCATTCCGGCAGCTCGATCATGGTTCAAACACCTTGACCATTGTGCTACGGCCCCCTCTAAATTCATATTTGAGGATTTTAAAAATAGTTCGTTCATAACAAGCTCACCTAGTAGTTGTCTCTGTTCCTCGGAAACTAAACCCTGCCAGGTACCACCGACAACCCAGCTTCTATCTTGCACACTATTTGTTGGCGTCGGACTATCTGAATTGGCACTGGATGCATCTGGCGAGCCATTCCTTACTGTATCACTGTCTACTTCCGAATCAGTGCTGCTTTTAGTATCTATCTGTAACACCATATGCTCATCAATAATCATGATTATACTTTCATTCTAAATAGGCTGAACTTAAACTTGAATAAAGGAAATATAAGGATAAGAGAAATTGCTGACCAGGCATTCATTCACAAATTGATCAATGGTCTTGTTATCTGCCCTGAACTTCTTGAAAGGATCAATTTAAATGTACATAACTAGATAGATAGATAGATAGATAGAATTTATTGATCTCACAATATCAGATGACATAAGATAGGTCAAAAAATGAACAAATAAAAAGTCTAGCTAAAACTAGAACATTACCTCAAGATAACATAATTAGACAAATACAGTGACGTAAATATAAAGAAAATATTACAGATCACTAGAAACGCATAGGTATATCAAAAGAATAAAAAAAATATAGTTCAAAATAGGTTTCTGAGGAATTCTAATTGTTTCATATTCTTTTAATGTTTTCTGCTTCTGATCGTACACTTGATGGTAAATGAGAAAAATATAGAAATAACAATCAAAATTGAAAAGTTTTTCATTGAGAGAGTGTAGGCAGTTCAGTATTCGGACCTGAGTGTTTTTGTGTATTGTGGTGTTATTGTAATGATATTGTGAACTATATCTATTTGTTTAATGGTTTATATCTGATATAATGGGTGTTACCGGTATAATACATGAATGAATGAATAAACTTTCATTCATCAACAGCATCATAACCTTGCTCTTGCCTCACTGTCAATATTGCATAATTGCATTGTATAAAAATTTTTCAATCTCTTATATTTGAGTTTTATGAGGTGAGCACTCAATACCTTGTTAGGACATTATAATAACGGATTTTCTCAATAAGCCATTTCACAAAGAATATTAATTATATTTATAATGATAAAAATAATAGTATTACAAATTATCAATAAAGAGTCTACTAAAAAGGACTCTCATGTTACGAAGAATAATCACATTTATCACAGTTAGTAATGAAAGTAAATAATTGAATAATATAATGAAGATATCCTCCTTCTCCTTTACAATTCCTGAATTTTGTTTACACCTGTATGTGCAACTGTTAGTGTATTTTACATTTGAAAATTCTGATTGTTTCATTTGTGTAGAATTACATTATGAGGTAGTTATATGTTCTTATGGTAAGGTATTTGTGAAAGTTTAGTATTGTCAGGTTATAGGCTGTGTATATACTTGTATTGATGCTTTCTTGTGCATTGTCTTGATTTTTTCTTAAGATGCATCTCATGGTAATTATGGCAACTGACCTGATAATTTTTTAGTATCTAATTAGTAACAGGAATAGCAGCCCTATTATCCATGGTTGAAATAGTTCCTAGATCCCATTGAAACATTCTCAAAATGAATATAATTCTAAAAATATTTCTGATAGAACAAAAAAATAATTCTAAATAATTCTAAGATAAGGCACAATTATCACACTGATAGTTTATGGCCTTGTAGTTGATTCAAAGATATTAACTGCTATGTTCAATGACCCAATCGAATATTTGATCAAAAGATTCATTTCTTGTCTGTGGAGCACTTATTTTGAGCAAAATTCATGCTATTATTCATTGATTTATTTATTCTTTAACAGGTTCACACCAAAAGACATGAGAAAGCTAAAAACTCTGAACTAATTATATCAGTCCTATATACCAAACAAATGTTTGTTTTATTATATGATAGTGATGCAGATAATATTTTATTGAATCAATTCTACAAGCTCAATTCAAGTAACTTGTAAAGTTTTTGAGGGAGAAGAGAGTAATATTGAGGTCAGACAAAAGGAGAATATTATCTGTAACCTTCAATATGCTAACGATTGGAGAACAGATTTTCATAACAAGTGGGACTCTAACCTCTTTCAAAGAATTCAAGTATGGTGTCTGATGTAGTTTGCTGAAACCCCAATTAACATAAAAGTCTGAAAAAACATTATTTTTTTTTAGATACAAGGATCTTAATAATTTGTTTTGTATCTTTACAAGATATGTTTATGAGAAATTTCATGTGGGTGCCATACAACCACTATTCCATCTTTGGATTCAGAAAAGAAATCTGTCAGAAACAATTTGAAAAAATCATAGGATTTAAAAAAAAATACAATCACATTTATTAGAGTTGATGTAGACAAAAATATACAGTGTCATCCATAAAGTCCGTAACATATGGGGAAAAAATTATTATTGGCTTCAGGGCTTTTGAGGGTTGCTTCCTCAACAAGATTGTGTCCTGAACTTCAGAATGTCACTATGTAATCTGATTTAATAAACTATCACCTACCTATATGTTTATTTTGACTATATTTGTTGTTAGTCTCCATAGGTGGATATTTTGTGATATTTCTGATATTAAGGTTGTTGTGTGTAATTAATTTCTATCACTATTTTACCTACTATCGTTTGACTTGTCTCATATCACGTAAATGATAATGTAGTACTTGAGTCATCTCATTGCTATGGCTTGGGCATTTTCTAGTCAGCCAGTCTGTGTATCTAAACTAAAAACAAATAAAAAGTTGACTGCCAAATACGATTCATCTCGTAGAAGGCGGTCTGTCTCTGGACACTTCCTACGAGCTAGCTCGTATTTGGCAGCTTCATCTCTGAAGCCAGCCACGTTTCTCATAGTAAAAACTTGGTATTTTTACGTTGCGACGTCTGTGGCAAGCCCTACAAAGTCTTGATGGTGTAGTTGAATGAAACAATGGTTCAAACGAAAATTGATTCATTTGCCAACATGAACGAAACGATAATTTGCTACCGTACATGTGCATTACAGACTTCGACGTCTGGGGACAGACTAGTTGAAACCCCTTGGCAGTAAACGTGTTAACAGATAAATCTCTCATTCACCTGTTCTGAGTAGTGGTTTGAATCATGTCTCAGTTCAATCAAATCTGGTACTGGGCTTTTCTTTTCTATAATGGTCCATGTAAATCGAGGAAGGGGCAGATCAATATTTGCAGTGACAACTTCATTACTGATAGGGATGTTGGATTGAAATGCTGCTACTAGTTTCAAAGCCGAGAAGAATTGCTTTCTGTTGATAGAGGTTGTGCCTGGAGTCCAACAAATATCTGAAATCTAGTTGAAGATATAATTTTACTACAGTTCACAGACAGCTAGAGTGTTGAGCCCATGATAAAGGAAGTTTGAAAATGTGAATACAACATTTGAGATATATATTTTGAACTAAATTGAACTGAGAACTATGAATGTTGAATATAGGAGGATGGTATATGAAGGTTTATACAGTTTGTATCTGTACATGTATAAACCTGAAAGTGTCAACATAAATCTATGAATTTCTTTGAAAGAAAATACATTTAAGTTGAATTTATGCACAGATAAATAAAGCCTTAATAACAGGAGAATGTTGTTGGTTCATGTTGGGCACCAACTTCCATAGATGTATAGACTTTCATATACGTTCCAGTATATTCAGAATTCTCAGTTCTTAGTTCAATTCTAATTTAGTTGAATCTATAAGCTCATCATAAGACTAATTCAAATATTACCTGTGAAATGACGTCCTCAGGAACACTCCCGGATTCAATTAATTCAATTGTCTTGTTCAATGTAGTCTGTCCTGTATTTTCTTCATCGCAACATAAAAAAACATCAGAAAAATACCTTTGCAAAGTATCTGACAGAAATAATTCGTCCATTTCTCAATAAAAATTCAGTTTTTCACGGACATTCATAACATCGTAACTGAATCATAACCTTCGCATTTTGACTTTGACACAAATTACAAACTAGCAACGAATGGGAGCAGAGCTGCCAAAAGCTGGCTGACCAAATTTCCTGACACACCTGATCGTTTAGTGCAGTGGCGTGTATCCCTCCTTTGAAGTCGAATAATTTGATCGAACTGATGATTTATGATGCCATCAATGACGTCACGTCGAACAGCTGCAAAAATTCAGGATTCAGGACATGTTCTAAAATTTGTCAGGCTTGATCAAAATTATAGGTTATGATCATGTTCCATTTCATTAATATACATTTTATACTTTGATTCGACGCTACTACAGCAATCTTTTGAAAAATGTCTAGTGGAAATCACAATGAATATAAATATATATATTTATTTTGAGATAGGCATAACAATGTAATTTCTGCAAAAATACATTCACGTAGGTATAACTGTATTCTGGTTTCCAACATGTGACTTCATTTAATTCGAGATATGGTAAGAACATCTCTCATCCATTATCAAGTTCCGATAGCTATTCCGATCTTCTCTCCATTATTCTTCGTATAACGAGAATATCGCAATATGTTGTTCAGTGAATTCGAATTGATTTTTCATCATCGATAACCGTAAAAACTTTTTTTAAAGTAATCAAGACTCTTTCAGCCGAAAATATAACCAATATTTCTGATCAAACTGTTTCAAACCGGGAGACAAGGATTTTTCGATGTTTCAATTTGCTTGAGGCAAATAGACGGGAATGACGCCACATCAAACAAATTCGATCAAATTGTTTGACCGTGAGACACGGCCTTGAGACATATTGGTATCGAGCTTCTCCAGCTTCCAATGTACCGCCTGAGAGGAATGAATGAAAGACAGATGTTATTAACATCAAAAGCTGATTTCATCAACTTGGCAGTATAATAGTGGAATCATTTGTATTTTTACCTTTCTTTCACTCACTAGAGTTCTTGCAACAATTACGCTCCCCGGGCGTTGTAAATGATTCAATATTATTCAATCTGGATACAGTTATCATCATGATATTCAATTATGTATAATAGTTATTCATGGTACTTTTTTTACCTGTTGACAACACGAAAGGAAAACCTATAATGTCCGGGAACATCGTGTTAGCCAATGGTAGAATTTTGGGAGAGAAGGAAGGAATTTGGAATTTTTCTTGAAAATGGAGGTTGTGAGCATCGGGAAAGACTTCACTAGACAAAGAATTCCACAACTTGAGAAACCAGCCTGAGGTCGTCTGATTTGTCTACTTGGAATCGCTCTTGGTGGCATAATAGATAATATTTCTTCCGTTGAGAACCGACCGTGGAAGTATCTTTAAAAAAGGGGGGAGATCGCCCACCTTTCTACGATGTTTTAGAGAGGTCAATGATTTTGTGAGTGTTGTATCATCGACTAGGCGAATGGAATCTGATAGCTTTAGCGTATGTTTGGGGCTAAGCTCCTAACATTTGAACAGTACTCCAGGACAGGTCGAATTTGTGCTTCATAGATCATGAGCAGTTGCTGGAATGTAAAGTACCTCTTCTCACAGAATAGAAAACCAAGGTTTTGTGTAGCAGTTTTCGCAATGGGCCTCATACGATCGTCCCATGGTGTTGAGAATAAGTCACCCTAGAAAGATTTATACCACGAGGTCGTCAGGCCAAGTGGTATGAATTCTCAAGTGACTTAGGAAACAACACACGTATGGCATTCAATGTTTTATCCCACAAGTGAAAGAAATAGTTTTTTCATCAGATTATAATTATTAAGTTTTGTGATCAAATCAAGGCTACTTCCGTCTCAGTATCCTATAAATGTCACATTGGCTTTTTTACATTCTGGTCAAAGTGAGGTGTTTGTTTGGTTGCCACCATATATGTATTAACTACAATATTGACCAAACGCCATAAGAGCAATGATGCTTCATTATATACGTCTTTCCTTGTCTGATTGGCAACGATGATCGAGGGCGCATGCGCAAAATTCAAATTTCATTCAGAATTCATTTTGGCGCATGCGCATAAATAAATCCTTGCCAATTGCACTCTTTCATTTTGACATCAGATAGGCTGTCCTTATTATCAATATTCGTAGTTAATACATATATGGTTGCCACGGACATTGTTGGCAAATGTTTGAAATACATTTTAAAGTTCTAAAAATTCTAAATTGTTCATTGTTCAAAAACCGACATTTCTAAGTATGGCAAACAAATCAAACCAAAGAAGTCCAAGACATTAAAACGATCTGAAATAGAGCAGTTTTTGAACGGAGCTCCCAAAAACGAGTACTCATTGATGAAATTGGCTTTGATAATGGGGATTAACGGTGCTTGTAGATGCGATGAATAGGTCAATTGGAAAATATAGAGAATAATCAAGATAAAGGGAAATATTTTCACGTAGTTCTGCCAGACACTAAAACCAAGGAACAAGAATTTTCACCAGAAGGATTTCTAGTCAGCCCGATTGATTTGTGTAAAAAATACATGTCTTTGATACCAAATAATACTAGTTTTAGTCTCTTTTTTGTTTTTTTTTCACGAAATTTGGAGATATACTAGCTAGTGTGTAGAAATAACTACGTTGTCGAAGATGCCTTCAAAAATTGCAATGTTTACGAAATTGGAGGAACCAGCGCTCTACACCGGTCACTACCTGAGTAGGTATTCGGCGACTCTTCTAGCCAATGCAGAGGCTAACATGACTACTTTGAAGCGTCACGGAAGATGGAAGTCCTCTAAGGTTGCAGAAGGATACCTACCTAGAAGAATCGATGCATAACAAAAAAATACAATTTACAGAAAAAATACAAGGTTCTAAATGTGTCGGCGTCTTCCAGCACATATGACCTATAAACAGGAAGGCTCTGCTTGGGACAGACTTATACTTGAGGTTACACCAAAATACGAATATATACTATGGTGTCACTGTATCTGAGATGAGTTACTGGCAAAAATTAGTCGAACCGTTGTCCAATTTCTGTTTGCGGTTATGGCACAACATATTACTCATGATGTGGTTATGGTTACTGCTAACTATCGATAGTATGGACGTATCGAAATCGATAGTTAGTTATCAGTACCCATCGCCATCACTACCTGTCACCTGTCATTTATTATCATTACGTAAACAGAGTAGAGTTTACAGGTTTATTAGTTAATTTATATCATACTTATATAAAAAAAAACATCAAAGACAAGGTACATATTCAGATACATTTCATTTTCCTCAAATAGGGAAATTTCCAATCTAATTTTATTTTACTCTATTGGTCTTTTGGTTTTCTACTTAAATATTCAGTGAGTTGAGATTTGAATGTGATTTTTTCAAATGAATTCCACTATGAAATTACTAGAAATGAAGAGTATCATAAAATGTGCTTCAACCGCTCCAAGTTTCATGTTTAATTTATGTCCTGGTTATAGCAGTAGTGGTGATGTTTCTGATAAGTTGTCATTGGGTGTATTTCCAGATGCTACGTAGTGCTCTAGTGCCATGTAAAGAAGTTGTATCCAGTCAAAATATTTCATTATTGAGAAATCTATCTGGCAATTTCGGTAATATACAGTCACAAAGGAGAGAACAATCTACACAACCTGTGCCAGCTGATAGACCTTATTCTCCCTTCCAAGTATCTAAAAACAATCTTGCTGAATATGCATTTGCTCGATTGGATGATTTATTGAATTGGGGCAGAAAAGGATCAATGTGGCCTCTTACTTTCGGTTTGGCCTGCTGTGCTGTTGAAATGATGCACATAGCTGCTCCTAGATATGATATGGACAGGTAGGAATTATCTGTGCATATTTACTTTTAGATTTAGTTTTAATTTACTATTTGATATTCTATATGGATGGTGATCCATCTAATTAATTAAGTAGCAATACTTTACCAGTCAGCATGCATAACTTTACAACCCAAATACTTCATAAATGAGATACAGCTAATTAGATTTCAGTTTGAAAAATCTCTCTTCTCTCAACTCTCAGGACATTGAAGTGTTGATGATCAACATTGGTACAAGTACTTTTTTCAAAATTGTCCAGTGGTATAGACACAAGGGACTTGTAACACTTTTCCCACCCTATTTTGTATGCCACTGTATGTTTTTTCGAATTGACATTGTCAAATTGGATTTCAAATTCCTTATTCAATAGAAAAAATAATCACTCTTGAGAAATTTTGATTTGATGCTTCATTTATGAGCTGTTTGCATTTGAATACAAAAAAGAGCCACTGTGAGAGCAAAAATCTGTTCAGCTAATGAAAACAGGACTTTACAGAAAAACAAGTGGACATGTATTGTTTTATTATCATGCATCAGCTTATTATCACTATCAGAATCTCCTAGTCTAATAACAAATACCTAATAAATTTAGTATTCCATCTGGAAGAATAAATGCAATTAAATCAATTTTGGTAAAAACTACCCTCTTTTACAGAATAACTTAGGTAAAAATTATTATAATTGTGTGACATGAAAAAATTCCCAAGTATAACAAAAATATGAGACCTTTAGCTTTGACTTATTTGTTGTCAAAGTTAACTCACATGCTTCATTTCATTTAATTCAAATTACAGCCCTATCCAAAAACCCTTAAACTGGTGACGTAATTATCATGCTGTTGTTGCTCCACTTCATGTGTTACCACTAGGTAGTTCATCTCTGTTTGAGAGTGGCAGCCGAATGGCTCGGCAATTGACGTCACTAGATGCTATGAAAATCGCGTATTTCAATAATTATTATAAAAACGTAGGAAGTACTTACAGAAAAACGGATTGTGTCAGGAAGGTAGTTCAGGTGAGGTACTATCAAATGATGAAATAACACTTTCTTACTAAACTTGCCCATTATTTTTTCAATTGGTACCCTATTCTGCTTATTTAAAGTACGCCTCAGTACGTTTAAATCCAAAAAAAACGCGTGTATTTTAAATTTAAACACTGATTGTGCAATTATCAATAATACTGATTTTGTTTTCATTTTTCTGTCGCCATCTAACAAATGACATTTGAGTGATTTTCTGCTATAACGCATAAAATGCTGTTATCAAGTTAGCTGTACGTTAGAGTTTTGGTTGAAGAAGTTAGATAGGCAAAGAGGCAGAATAGCTCCACCAGTGTTCTGTACATCGTTATGTCGTTGGTGATTTCGAGAGTTAATCGGACATCGTTCACCAGATAAATGTCAACTTGTTGAATATTGATCTGAAAGCAGTACCTTGCAACGTCAAATAAAATATTACAAATGCTTTATTCAAATATTCAAAGATCAACGTCTACCTTCGATCATTGAACATTGGGTTTGTTGTTCGGAGACGTCTACTAATGGAAATAAAAAAAAAATAGTGCAAAGTATTCATGGAGTCAATAGAACACGCGCGAAAAACCGCGCGTGTTTTGAAGATCTTAATATCCATTTATACTTCAATAATAATGTACTATATGAATGTCATTTCAATTTGCTTGTGACTACGTAACTTTTTCATAGTTGCATACTAAGTTGCATATTACTGTATTTTACTTTCTAGCTAGCAAAACCACCCTGGAAAATTCTTTTTTTTATATTACCGACTTTTTTTCGCAAACACTCTGGTACAAGTGAAATATCAATTTCCTCGTCAATTGCATTCTCTAAGTGGTTTCCACAGTGTGCATCTTTCAAACTGAATATGCCCAAAAATAATAACCCCTCTCACGGATATTAGGACGATAACAGTGATAACAGCCCCCAAATATACGCTGAAGCTCTTAGATTCTATTCGTCTAGTCGGTGATACAACACTCATCAAATCATTGACCTCGCTAGAACATCATAGAGAGGTGGGAGATCTCTCCCTTTTTTTATGGTATAGGCGGCCAGGTGGTTGAGATGGTCAAGCGACATCATAGTAATCTTGAGGTCGTGGGTTCGATTCCTGGCTGGCCGTTGGATTTTGGTTTATTTATGCACTGTACAATGTATATCATAAAAATTCTACATAGAACTATCCCAAATGCCACAGTGGTTTGGATTCCACTTGTATAAACTGTAGATCCCCGTCCCCTTCACTCACACAAGCCCTTCGGGGCTTCTGAGGGTTGCTTGGGCAACTAAGGAGATGACTTCCACAGTCTATGCTCAACGAAAATATCTTCTATTAGGTCACCACAAGTGATTCCTGGTAGACAAACCAGACGAGCTCAGGCTGGTCACCCCTACATTGTCAAACTAGAGACCTGTCGAAAATCGCTATACCAATCATCATTCATCAATAGCACAACAAAGTTGTGGAATTTCTTGCCTAGTGATAGTTCTTTGATAGTGATGCTTACTTTCAAGAAAAATACCAACACCTCACTTCTCTCCCAAAATTCTACCGCTGGCTAACACGATGTTTCTCGAACATTATAGGTTTTCCTTTTGTGTTGTCAAAAATGAGAAATTGAGCACTATTAGAATCTACCCAGAGATTTCACCACAAGATACTGAATTCTAAAATCATTCATCCAAATTAGTATCCATGTTCCCCTGCTTGAATAACTAGAAATAGTAAATCCTCTGCAGTTGACTTTTATACAATATGCAACTATGGGAAATTCTCTCCATTATCTAAGAACATATGTAATGCTAGTTGAAGTTTATCATTTCAATATGACTGAAAGAATCCTGAAACAGAGATTACCACTTGAAATATAGGTACTATTGTTTTTACGTTTAATTTTAATTTGATTTATGTTCCACTTCTCACCTTCGTGAAACATGTAGTTCAAATTGAGGGTTCACTGTTGATAAATTCACAAATGAGTAAGCCATTAATTTACTTACTTCTTGTAATGGGTAGAGAAAAAAAATTAACCAGTTGAAGTTAACCTATTGACAAACTCGTTAACATGCTCTACAATAATAACAATAGCAAATTTTATTTCATTTTTCCTTTATCTGTTTACAATACTGAAGGAAAACCTATAATGTTCGTGGAACATCCTGTAAGCCAGCGATGGAATGTTGGAAGAGGAAGAACATCTTAGAATTTTACTTGGAAGTTTTGAGGTCGTGAGCAATGAATGACGGAAAGTCCGGGAAAGACCACCAGTCAGAGAATTCAACGACTTCGCCGTTTTATTGATGGATGATGCTTTTTCTGCGAGGAAACTCGATAGTAAACGACATAGTTGGGACGGAAAATTATATGACGGAAGTTTTACTAGAAAGCCTCGGAGCCAAACTCAGTCAAATGCTCTGGAGATATTCAATAGCCATATTCCTACAGCCATAACTCCCCATGTTTCAAGTGACAAAAACCATATTGCCGTGCGTTTATGTTTCGCAAAACTGTCCAGATATACGTTGAACTTGATGTTGATTTCTTTTTCTATCATTTAAGAGATCACATATAGGGATTTTTTTCTGGACCTTTTTTGGATTTGGTTGAACTATGGCTATCTTTCAGTTAGAAGGAAACACACCAAGTTTGTATGAAATGGTGAACACCCTAAAAAAAAAACTGGTGTCAGTTTTGGGTACTCAATAACAATAAATTTGTGGTAGCGTTTTTTCTTGATCTGAAAATGGCCTTTGATTAATCTTAATATTCTTCTGGTGAAATTAGGAGGATATGGCATTGATGGTTATGTTCATCAATGGTTAGCTGATTATTTGTCTCATTGGAAGCAAAAAGTTAGGGTTTGAGACAATATCTCACAGGAATCAGATATAAATTCAGGTGTTCCACAGGGTAGCGTTTTAGATACTCTTCTTTTCATCTTATATTTGAATGACATAAACTTTTTTGTGAATGTAGGTTTTCTAAACTTATTTGCAGATGATACTCTATTGGCATGCTATGATACTAACTTAGATAAAGCTGCTCTAAAGGAGGTTAACGAATATCTCATGGCAAATGAATTGAAATTAAATGGTTCAACCGGGGCTTGTTATTTTGAATTCATACATACTGTATTATAAACTTGTAAAAACAAGGAATATAGCACTTTGATCAACCTCCTTTGAGTTTTTTGCATTAGAGCAAAAAACTATTTAAATAAACTGATCGATGTTGTTTGTATGCATAGTAAGTAGTACGTCTTACGTTCTCCAAGTGTCAAATTCTAATTGACGAAAATAAATTTCACAATCACCATAACCGATCGTATTTAAAATTTCGATACGCTCTTTTTCACTTAATCGAATCATTCTAAATTGTACAATTTGTGAATTGTACGTTTATTTATTACTATGCATACAAACAACAATGCATCAACAACCATTGTTCATTAATCTCCTAGCGAAACTTCCGTCATATGGTTTGCCGCCCCAACTGTGTCTTTTACTATCGACTTTTCTTGCAGATAGATCACTCTACGTGGTGGTAGACGGGGTCTCGTCTGATACAATGACGATCAATGCTGGTGTTCCACAAGGCTCTGTCTTGGCACCATCTTTGTTTTTGCTCCACATCAATGATTTGTTGAATGTGACCTCTAGCCCAGTTCATAGCTTTGCGGATGATAGTACACTTCATTCCGCCTTCTCCTCTAGAGCCCCTATATCATCCAATGAGGCCAGAGGTGCAAGGCAAAGACAGGTTGATGCTTTAAATGAGGATCTGACAAGAATTCTGAAATGGGGATCTGAGAATCTAGTACAGTTCCATGCAACTAAAACTCAAGCTTGTATGTTCACCAAGAAGGCTGATCACACAATGCCCAATTTGATGATGTCGGGTACCACTGTTCCTATGAGGTCGTCAATATCCTTGCTGGGTGTCACCACCAACAGTGCTCTCTCATGGGACGATCATGTGAGGTCCATTGCGAAGACTGCTTCACAAAAACTCGGTTTTCTTTTCCGTGCGAAGAGATACTTCACATCCCAGCAACTGCTTATGATCTACAAAGCACAAATTCGACCTGTCCTGGAGTACTGCTCACATGTTTGGAGCTCAGCCCCCAAACATACGCTTAAGCTCTTAGATTCAATTCAGAAGAGAGCTATTCGCCTAGTCGATGACACAACACTCACCAAATCATTGACCTCTCTAGATCATCGTAGAAAGGTCGGCGATCTTTGCCTTTTTTATAGGTACTTTCACGGTCGGTGCTCAACGGAAATATCATCTATTATGCCACCACGCGCGATTCCTAGTAGACAAACCAGACGAGCTCAAGCTGGTCACCCCTACACTGTCAGGCTCGAGACCTGTCGAACATCGCTATACCAAGCATCATTCATCAATAGAACGGCAAAGTTGTGGAATTCTTTGCCTAGTGAAGTCTTTCCTGATGCTTACAACCTCCAAACATTCAAGAAAAATTCCAACAGCTTCCTTCGTTCCCAAAATTCCACCGCTGGCTACCACGATGTTCCTCGAACATCATAGGTTTCCCTTTCGTGTTGTCCACAGATAAAAAAAAATCTAAAGATTCTGAATCTATCCTGTTTATTCATACTGGAAACTGTATGCCTGATACACAAGAAATGTGCTACTTCAACCTCATCTATAACTGAAATCAGAAGATATGAGAAAAGAAACAAAGGTTGTATTCCCTTACCTACACCTAAATCTAGCCTAACTAGGAACTCTATCATGTACGAAAGCAAAAAAAAATTATAACCATCTTCCAATAGCTTACAGAAATATACCTTGCCCAAAGAAATTCAAAAAAAGTGAAAGACACACTTCTACAGAGGGCTTACTATAACCTGCAGGAGTATTACAATAACCTCTCCTATCCTATAAGCATATCGTATGGTATTTTGATTTTATGTGACTGTGACAATGGCATACTGTGTTTTATTTATTGATATTCTATATTGTAACTTCTTTTATTTTTGATCTGTTGTGATTTTGACACTTTGATTTTGTTTCTATTATCTATATAAGATAATTGCGAGTTAGTGACACTCCAAAATTTCATTGTGGTGCTATTTGTTATTTTTTACCATTGCTATGACTCTCATTTTATTCATATTTATTTACATTTGTCATATTATATTATTTACTGAAACATGCTTTGTCAATAAGGTTGATATCTTCGACAATAAAGTATATTTTTGATTGATTGATTGATTAGTTTATCTAAATAGTTTTTTGCTCTAATGCAAAAAACTCAAAGGAGGTTGATTAAAGTGCTATATTCCTTGTTCTCACATTTTTTTTTCATACTGAACTCAGTATGTATGAATTCAAAATAACAAGCTCTCTCAAAATCTGTAAAAATATATAGGGTATCCCATTTGAATTGAAGAAGTTGATGGCATTTCTGGTTAAACCGGAAATATATTATCAACAAAAAAATGTACATCAGATGCATTTTGTTCCATTGCACTCACCTGCAAATTTTCATAAATATCGTTCTTTTCGTTCAAGAGATATTTACTTGCTTCCATACTTTATCCCAACCCTGAATAACGCGATTATTTAACCTAATTTGGATTATTGCGCTTCTATAATCTTCCTTTTTAATCTAAATCAAACATCAAAATTACAGAAACTTTAAAATCGCGGTATGCGTATTGTTCTAAAAGCAAATAGATTCACGGAAATAGGAGTCTTGTTAAAAACTTCGCAGTGGTTATCAGTATCACTACGATTGCATTACTTAACCATGATATTTATATATAAAATACTTAACTTATCACCTTTATATTTTCGTGAATTTATTAATTTGAATTTAGATGTACACAAATATGCCACATGAAATAATACAAATTTGCATGTATGCAGAACAAATAGGAAAAATCCCATGAATTCATTGTTTTTCAAAAGTTTTGGTATGTACGATAAATTACTGAACAAAATTGGAATCCATACAGAATATTAGATAGAATATATTGAGATAATTTTAAAACTAGAGTATTTATATGTTGTTTCTATTTACTAAAGATTGTATTGGAGCTGTACCTATTTTTCATGTTTTTGTATTACAATGTAAATCTTTTAATAACGTATGTGTGTGTGATAATTTTTGAAACTTGAAATTTAACTTGAAACTGTAACTAAATTTTTTTCAAATTTTTTTATAATATCGATAGTGTTATTAATATGTCTATTTAGTTTTTTTGTGTATTAGGTTTACCTATTTCTAATAAATATTCTTCTCTTCCCTACATTTCTTGATAACAATAGGCGGAATTTCCTCTTCCTATGGGGCTTGACATTGAGGTCAAGCAGAATGTGAAATTGCTTGATGAAAAAGATGAATTTGATTATAGGAAGAGTATAGTACACAGTTTATGTGTAAAATAAAGATGTATATGATTCTCATTCATGCACATTTTCTATGTTTCAGATATGGTGTTGTTTTTCGAGCTTCACCACGTCAAGCTGATGTGATTATTGTGGCGGGCACATTGACAAACAAGATGGCTCCAGCTCTGAGGAAGATTTATGATCAAATGCCTGAACCACGTTGGGTTATATCTATGGGTAGCTGTGCCAATGGTGGAGGATATTACCATTATTCATACTCAGTTGTGAGGTAGGTTAGATTAGGACCATAATGTTGAAAATCGAAATCTTATCTTGTCCTATTGACACAAGTGACAGATGAAAAATATTATTTATATGAATATTACATTTTCTATCCCGATATTTTGGTGTTCACAGTACAAAACCTAATGAAATTCATTATTTAAATGATATGGGTCCATTAATGGACTTGTATTTTAATTTAAAAAAGTACATAGTTCTTTCAATGTACAGCATGTACCTGTGGGAAATTTTGTTGAGGCCTGGGTACAAAATATTCATTACTCTTCAAGTACTTGAGATGTTTATAGACAGTTTATCTGATACATATTGATAGGAACTTTTTTTATGTGAAATTTATACTCATATACCAATAACGAAGAGAATCAGGTGTGTTCTGTAGGTGATTGCAACTCTTGGTGTTGAAATAAACAAGAAAGTATGTTGAAAGTGAGCCACAAAACTCATTGGTATCAAATACAAAGATAAATTCAGGAACAAAGTCCATCAATAGCATCAAGATCGAGAGATATTCAACTGTCCCACTGGTCCAGCAATACACAGGATGCCTCAAGATATCATCATAAAATGCATCTATACAATAAATTTTTTGCATCCTGCTCTAGTTTCCGAGCCATGGGTTTTTGCAGGGTTTTCATGGGGTATGTTGAGGTTCCATTCTCAGCTTGATGATCTCCGAAATCTCTTCACAACATTGCGAATGATCTCTTGATTCGAATTACATTCTTCATTAAGGAAACTATGAAGAAGAACATGCGAAAACCGTCTCAGTCGGCTGTTGGGTGTCGGGTGTTGGACTGGTTTGTGGAGTGATGTATGGGCAGATTGTGGAGATAAGTGTGTGGTCCTCCTAATATCTTTAAATGGTACACTCATATCATAAGGATATAGATTTGCTAGTGAGGAATAGATCGTATTGGCATATGTAAAAAGGATCCCAGTGGGTTTATTGAATAGTTGCTGAAGACCATGGGTGAAAGCAATGACCTCAGCCTGTCCACCTATGTCATCCTTTGTTTGAGAATAGAGAATATTCCAAGTGGAGCTAGGATATTGAAATCCCTCATGATGATGATTCCAGCTGCTGGGTGGTTCTGTTGGATGTAGTCAAGTTTCAGAGAAAGGAAATCGAAGATGTCATCAACATCAAATAACGAAAAAATTAAATTTTTTCGATTCGTTTTCAAGATAGATATTCAAAATTTGAGTTGAAAAAGCATTACTCGTTTATTGAATTAGAAAAAAGATCTGACAGTGTCGAAATTAGGCATCATATTTTGTTGTATTTGTGGTGGTATCCATCCGAATGCCATTCTCTGCACTTCATGCCATATTGTTGCAATCACATAAATTCAATGCACATGAAGAATGTACATGACTGAAATTATTCATCAGACTAGCGAGTTTCTGGTCATTTTTGAATACGACTAAGTTCTAACAGAATTGTTATTAATTTATAGGGGTTGCGACAGAATAATTCCTGTGGATATTTACGTACCAGGATGTCCGCCTACAGCTGAGGCTCTTTTGTACGGAGTCTTACAGCTCCAGAAGAAAGTAAAGAGAATGAACACACTACAAATGTGGTATAGAAAGTAATTCAAAACGTTCATAGAAAAAGCTGGATATTTTGTTTGTAACAAGTATTTAACACAACTGAAACTCCGACTCTGTACATATTACTTCTTGATTTTATTAAATAATAAGGCTAAAACACTGTTACCTAAGTATTTATTACTTGTGTTCAGAGATTAATGAACATAAACCTGAAAAAAAAACATGTGATTTATCATTCCTAATCCTATTTCTCGTCCTAGTTACAATAATTATCCGTATAATTGCTCTCGCAGAAAAAGAATACCCAGAGCTGGTGGTACTGCGGCAAAACAATTAAGTGATAAGTCAGTCAGCTTTTTATTTTTTGTGTAGAATTTTTGGCATTCCTCCAATCTCCAAAATCTTCCAAATTGATGAAAAATTGTCAATAGACCTACTACACCAGAAAATAAATTATCTCCCCTTTAATTCCCCCTCGACGCTGAATTGAAAATTCACCATTTGACCCCTTAAAAAATATAAGCCACAGAAATTCTGATTTTTTTCTCCTCACTGGCCCGTTTTTCGAAGAAAATTTCTCGTCATTTTCCGACACTTTATTTTTTTACCGATTTCATAACCCTAGAATTTTTTTTCTTGCATCCATATTTCAATCTTTTACCTTCGCAGTTTCGCTATTTTTTCTTACAAGGGACACTTTTGCAAATCTTTCGCACGTCTATGGGCTAAACGACGTCGAGTTCTACAGAAAAGGTCTGTTTCGATTTTTTTCGTATCTCTTTTCGTTTAAATCTTATTAACGATACAAAAAACTCACGTTCAAAGACCAGTCAAGTATGATCTCATAATTCACTAGTGAATTATGGATATCATTATGCTGGAGGAAACACATGTATTCAGCATATCTTATAACAGTTTTACAAGGGATATTCCCTTCTAGGATCTACAAATATATTTCCAGTTACTGATGACTATACAGGGTGAAAGAAATATTTAAGAAATTCTCAATAGGACACTCTCTATAGAATTCCGTATGTGATAGAAATCAATATTACAAATTCAACAATACCGGATCTGATGGTGGTATCTCGAAATACTAACGATATAGAGTTATTTCATTTTCCATATGTACAGGCTGTCCCATTTTCGATGTCCTTATGGGGTATCTCGCTTATTTTTGAAGATAGAGATTTGCGGTTTTCGCGAACGTTGGCTACTTTTTTGTGAAACTCACGAAATCGTGAACAAAATTTTCATAGCCCGCTTCGTTCCTGAGATACAGGGCGAAATTGAAAATATTGCATTTTGGGACCCCCCTGTATCTCAGCTATCTTTCTACTCAGAGGAAAAGTAAGAACTGTTCCTTCAACAATTTTTCACGTAGAATCCAGTGGCGTAGTCAGATTTTTTTAATGAGCTGTCGTTATTCTGATGTAACCCATAATTTTATGTTTTTTTTAAAAGAACACCCTGTATATTTTTCAATATTTGAAACGAGAAAGCTTTGCGCTTTTCAAAAATATATAACACTTATATGATATTTTGAGTATTACTCCTGTATTTGGGTAATTTTCAGTTTTTTATGGCAAGTCAAGACAAATAACTTCTACTTTTAGAATAGATATTCTGGCGCAATAATTAAATACCACTCATTTATATAGGGTAGAATGAGAAGTATTGATTTAAAATGATTATTCAATTAACAATTTGATAAAACATAAAACAATTAGACAATTAATGCCAAATATTTTCCTACTTGGTTGTCTCCTCTCGGGATACCTAAATTTTTCATCATATTGTAACTAACTGATACCCAGCAATTGGGAGATAGTAAATACCTTTCAAAATATAGGTCCTTCTCTTGATTTGCATTGAAGCCAACTTGGTAATATATCCCAACCATATCTAATTTCTCGTAGTTTCGATATCCTGGATTATTATTCGCCATTGTATGAAAAATTTGTGAACTTTGACAGGTAGGTGACAAGAATTGTAAACAATCTGCATTTGTGTTTTTTTTTTTTCATAGCTACCTACTAATTAGGTCCACAGCTTTCATAGTCAATTAATAGTACTTAATATTGGTAAATGTGGTAAGTGTGTGACGAAACACTGTGTCAGCAATAAGGGAAATATGAAAATTTGTGAAGTGGATAATGTTGCCACATTTTTACAAGGCCTATTAATAAGAAACCTACATAAAAAAACTGAAAATTACCCAAATACAGGACTAATACTCAAAATATCATATAAGTGTTATATATTTTTGGAAAGCGCAAAGCTTTCTTATTTCAAATATTGAAAAATATACAGGGTGTTCTATTTAAAAAAACATAACTTTGGGTTATATCTAAATGCAATATTTTCAATTTCGCCCTGTATCTCAGGAACGAAGCGGGCTATGGATTTTGTTCACGGTTTTGCGAGTTTCACAAAAAAGTAGCCAACGTTCGCGAAAACCGCAAATCTGTATCTTCAAAAATAAGCGAGATATCCCGTAAGGACATCGAAAATGGGACAGCCTGTATATACAATGAGTATAACGGATAGAAAATGTTACTCCGTCACAATATGGAAAATGAAATAGGCTTCATTTCCGTGGTCTTTCGAGATAACACTATCAAATCCTGTATCGTTGGATTCACAATGATACACTCTATCTGAATACCGCGGTGTCCTATTGAAAAATGGTAAAAAGCACCCAATAAACTTTTAGATGCTGACAATACATTCATTCTAGAAAAAAACATCTGTAGAACTATTTTTTTATTCTTCTGTCTACCAACAAATATTAAAAATTCACTTATGAAAAAATATGAATAATCAATTTAGGAAAACATATTTTTCGAAGGCTATAACATAAGACAGATCTTTCTTATTGGTTTCTGATATAAAAATGTGTTTCACAGTATGTCTTCAATCTAATTTCTTTACCTGATGAAATAGGTCATTGTATTATCAGTTATACAGGGTGTTACTCGAAGGTATGTACTAAATTTAAGGGCGTATTTCTGGAACAATTTCAAGGAGAAAAGTTCATATAAACGTGTGTCTTAAATTATCTGGTTTTTATGGTACAGAATGCATAAGTTCAATTTTCAAATCGATTTCTTATTAATATTTCAAACATTCTTCTGTCGATATCGTTGAAGTTGGGCAGTGTAATTTGTAGTAATAAGTTGCTGCTTCAGCCCCAAGTAGTAGTAGAAAAAATCACTGATCGTGAGAAAATCACAATTCTGACTTCTGATCTGGTAGAATTTGCTCCAATGTGAGTGGTATTAGAGCTCGGTAGCTACTTCCAGAGATACAGCTTTGCAAAGAGGAAAATCAATTGTGTGGGGGATGCCCCTATTAGTGATTTGTCCGGATTAATGAATATAGGCCGAAGCATATTTTTACGATATATCTCAAATTCAGATTAATTCATACATTTATTATTAACCGCAAAATTATTCATTCATAAAATAAATAATAAGTACCCAGGCAAAATATATTTTAACAAATTGAAATAGAAAAATGTGAACAGTGTTGTATTTCACAGTGATAGCCCAACTAAATGTGAAGTACTTTGGGAACTTGAAAAAATCAGTAATATACTTTTGTTTTTTTGAGTCAACATCATTTTTTACAATATGCTTAAGTTTAAAACACCTTCCAGTGCACTTGACTCGAACAACCATTCCAACTGCCGAGCACGCTCTCATCAAAAAACTAAAAATCTATCGTCCCACTCAAAACAAACGTTTGAACAGAAACAAACAATTCACCCGCCTCACCGTAACGAGCCTCTCAATTGAACCTCCAAGAAATGCGGTGGTAAGCGACGAGTATCCGGATTGAAGAGCTGCGTCCAGATTATGATTATTGACAGAAGCAAACATTGTAAACAACTCTATTGAAAAATGCAGTTTTGCTAAGTTCGATCAACTTCACGTTGAGGTCAAAGAAAGTTCTGGAAATTAATTTTACGGTCATGTACAATATCACAATCATGTGGTATTTGATAGATTATTTTCTGATGTCAGTAATCAATAGAGTCGAATCAAGTTTATTAAATTATGAGCTACAAAACATGTTCAAGCAAGTCTGAAATTCGGAAATGAGCTGTGGAGCAACGAATTTCCGAACGAGTGCCTTCTGTAACGAACGTTTTACACTATTTTCCTCGCTATTTTCTCTACCTCCTGAATTACAAAATACAGATTTCGCATCCAAACAGTAAGTGACTGTAACGGAATTTTGACACTTGATGTAGCGGCGGATAGTTTCATTTATGTTTTGTTTGAATTCCTTCAAAATTTGTTATCTTGGTGGAATATAATATATTATTTTCGAATGATAAGTTGTAAACTGGTCATCTCCATCAGTGGTATTTAGTGAGTATATGTAAAGAAAAGATATACTGACAAATCAAAATTAGCTGAACATTTCCTTACTGAAAATGGACAATAAATGGCCGATTGGGGTAATATTAAGATCATAGGAAAAGAAGACAACAACCAAAAACGGAAAATCAAAGAGTCTGCTTGCATTCTCCTGAAGGGAGACAATAATATTGCTTCTTGTTCAGTTGATATAGATAGAACTTGGCATCCACTTCTGAAACTTGAATATGAAAATGGAAAATTCGATATCAATTAATGAAAACACCTTGTAACCAGAATTCCTCCGTCTACCAAATTGTCACTTTTCAGTGTCAAAACCGAAAACATTGAAAAATTTTACAAAGAAAAATATTTTAATTGTGTTGAGAACGGGAGCAGATTCGTTCCCGAAACGTCCACCAAAAAAGGAGAGGTTTTATTCTTATTAAATATATTTGTATTTCCAAATTTTTTCAAAAACAAGGTGTCGCTGACCAATAGAGAATTTCTTTTTTAGGTATCTAAAGGTTTAATTTCAAGTGCAGTGACATTTTGGGGCAGATCCCGAATCTGTCCTTACTACAAATATATTGCAATAATTTTCAATAACTTCTACTCTATTTTTTAGAAACGAGGAGAGAAAATCCCATGAAAAGCTGAAAAATGAACCTATATTATGGTTGCTTCTAATTGGAGTTTATGAAAACGACAAACCAAAAATCGTGTATTAATGGAGCTCATTATATTAAACAAAAAAAAAATATGCATTAATGAGGCTATCATGAGCCGAAACAGAAATAACAACAAAATTCATTGTCATTCAATAAGTCCAATGTAGTTTTCACCTGTATGTTATTCGTTTATTAAAATAATAATAACAATAATATTTCTTCATTTCCTTTAAGGGTTGCATACATGATTGAAAATGTCAAAATTACTTTTACACATTGAACAAGGACATGTCAACGATTGAAAATTCACTTGAAAATGTATCTATAAAATGCATCAACAATACAGTTTATGAATTGAAAAACTTATAACAAAAAGAAATCATCTAGGAAGTAACAACACTTACGAAGTAAGATCTTTTTCAGCCTTGATTTGATAATATGATTGATTTGATAATTCATTCAACAGTAACTCCTCAGAACTTCATTCAGTCTGACCTGACTTCTGCCATTTGAACATGATTCAGAATTACGGCCAGTTCCAAACATTCTGGAAGAATTCCTTCAGAATAACAAAGATTTTTGAGAAAAGCCAATGGTTAACATGAACTTGCAAACAATACCTTGGATACGGTCGCTATAAATACACATAAAGCCCTAGCTGATTATGTAACTCCCGCTTATCATGCCCTCTGATATATAACGTACTTCCCTCGTTGTAACTGTTTCTTTTAGCGTTTAATAGTTGACAGTTTTTCTTGTCTGATTGCTAGGCATCAGCTCCTCATTAAACGATCCAAATTCCCTCGATTAAATGCAAACCTCTCGTGTAATTATAAGTGAGTGGTGATGAAATAATGGCAGTACGATCAAGTGATATTAATATCACTCAATCAAAATGTCAAATTCATCAATGTCACCGTTACAGTTTCAAAATCATTTTGTCTTTCTGTCTGTTCGTTGTTCGGATGTTTGTAGATGAAGTATAGTATCAAACTGACACATGATGTGGCTATTACCCATTCAGATGTTAGACACACTGTGCTCATTGAATAACATACTATTAGACATCCAATACCTACCTTGAGACTTGCTAAAAATAACATTCATAAATATTGATGAAATAATTATGAGGCTGATACCAAGAAATTAATCGCGGCTGTATAATAGCCGCAGAAGCTACCGACAGATCGAATAGAAATTATCGAAATGAGTTTGTAAATAGTTGAAATAAATATTGTTATGCGAGCCCACCTTTACTGATATCACAACACATAAAATGCATCAATTCCTGAATGAATAATGGATGGTGGATTGAGAAAGGAGTGCCAATAAAAAAATAACTTTATGACTAATGTTTCTACTATTATAGAAACAATATTATTTATTATATATTACATCACTCGATTCTTTCAGAATCATACACATAAAAAATTGTTTCCTAATGAACATTCAATAGCACAATGATTTATCTACATGTTCAGAATTCATTTGAAAAAGCAATTATCTACAGGCGGTCTCGACGACAGAACGAACGTATTCATTTATTACAAGCTTACATTGTCACAAATGGGAAGGAAACCCACAACCTCCGGTACGGATCACAGTATTCATTATGGTCATATTATAGTTTAAATTGAAGACATTCCCTCAATTTCTGATGAGAATACTGTGGCACCTACCCTCAAAGTGAAATTGATTACAAAAAAAAAATAAATAATTAAAATATCAGCCGACAAACTTACAATATCTTTTATAAATAAAATGTAAAAAAGATGATGAGTCATCAGTCTTAAATAAATTACCTATCAAAATATATGTACAAAAAATAAATAAGTTTCAATCAACACATAATGAAATAAGGGCTTTCCATGAAATTGTCTTCTTTTTTACAATCAAATTCATCAAAGCTGTTATTTACAATATATTTCAAAATAGTATACTAAACACATGAACAAAAGTGAACAAATCGACAAATTGGGAAACAACCACTATTTCACCATGGAACTCATTTTTTAGTTCAATAGATTCTAATCACACTTCTTTTAAAGCTTAAATAGTTATTATTTGAATTATTTACAGTTGTGCTATGAAAAAAAATATTTATAGGGAACATTTACATTAATTACAAAAATTTGTACACATCAATTTATAAAACAGTCTAGAATAATGCAATGGGTACCAAAATCGAAAATCACAGGTCACATTATTAGAATACAAAAATTGGGTGTACTTAAGCAATTCTGATTGACAGTATTTATTTGGCATTTCATCATCTCTACATATTATATCACTTCAATGTAATTGGTGGAAGTTGAGTTTTATTTATTTTTGTACTTCTAGTAGAAATTTGATGAAATTTCCTCTATGGATAACATACCACATGAGTGACACAACAAAATTAACACCAGAGTGGAGCAAAAGGAGAGATAAGAGTTATGCCAGCACTTTGACCAAGAATAAAAAATGTCAAAAATAATTATTTACATCGGTTCACAGTGTAAGACAGATGACTAGAAGTTCGCTATTTAAAATTGTTATCTGATTATATTCTGACTTTTTAATTTTTCATGCAGCCAAAAAAATCATTCTTCAATAAAAATACTTTCACTGGCTTTGGAATTGAGTATAAAAAGAATTCATTTTGACTGTCAAGGGAGAATTCCTCCCCTCTATTGTGTTTCCAATGTGTATTTGATGAGTTCAATTTCCTCTTGATCTGTGACTTTACTAGTGAAAATGCTGTGAAATGCTTCATTCTTCAAACATATAATAGTAATATTTATTTCATTATCATCTCAATGTACATTGAAATGACTGATGCCAAATTAATTCAGAATTTTTCCTGCAATATTTGCCTAAACATCATCAATTTGAATTACTTTTGTGTGTACCCACATAGTTACCTGAAATTGCAACAGGCCACCATAATTTTAGTCACAATTTTGATTCAAGATATTTTCATAAGAAATACAAAATGATTCGAGAGGTGAATCGTGAAATTGAACATGAAGGTTACATATTCAAGTGAAGTGTTCAACTATTTGCTGGAATTTTTTCAATGATGGCAACCTCATATATTTTATCTTTGTCTGAATAATAGTTGCAATCGGCTCAAACAGTAATCGAATCTTCTAGAACCACACTGGGACATTCTCCAAATCGATAATTTTCAGGTAGTTGAGGAAAGAATGGCCTATCATATTATGGGATACACGCACAAATCTATACAATCATATTATAAAACCATTGCAAAAATACGTTTCAGGGTGATTCTATTCACCTTTTGATTATGCTATGAGATCATATACAAAAAAATGTTTCTAGGGCAAACTATAATTATTTGAATGTTTTGAGGTTACATTTAAACTTATTAATACATTCTCCAAGAATATTAATTTGCATGGGTTTGTTCACCTGAAAAAAAAAAACGCTCCCGAAGTAGCTATAACTGTAAATAGCTATAAGTGTATATATATATATATATATATTTAAATTAACTCATCGTTCCTCACAACAAGATACAGGAAAAAAAATCAAAATCAGGAAAAATATCGCATGTCAATTAAAATAGCTACAATTCAGTGTACCTACTGAATGTTTTGTCGGAACTGATCAATTACTGGGAAATAACAAAAACATATTTACTTAAGAACTTCTCAGTTTTTCGAAAACATAATTTATCATAATTAGGTGATCTCTAAAATAAATAGATTTAGCTGTGATGCCACTAATGTTTTTTGGAGTGCACCATAATGTTTGAAAATATCTAATATGGAACAATGAATGATTAGATTCAAAAACCTTGAAAAGTCAGGTAATACAATGACAATATTCAGCAAATTTAATGAACAGACATGTTTCATTAGTGCTATATTATATGATTGAATCGAGGTTACTTTTTCATTGGACCCACTACAAAGTTTATACTGTTATGAGTATGATACAGTTTTGTAGATTAGATTTCAAAGTTTCTATAAAGAAGGACCAGCGGGAAAAGTACAAGGACTATAAATATTGCTTGAGACATAATGTAGTTATAATTCTCTACCTGAATAGGTTTCAAACAATAAAAGAATATTTCATTTAAAAAAATCATAGGAGCACATCAATATGCGAATAAATGTAACCCCGCACTCATATTATTTGGGCTGTGTTCGAGCATTTACTTCCATAGTAGAATAGTTTTGAATTTTGAAATGATAATTATGAGATAACCGTACTTCTGCAGAAGGCCAAAGCAAGTCGATAAATCGAGCGGATAGCATGCTTATGTCTCGTGAATCTTATTCTTCATGGTAGATAGTTTGATCATATGCAACACACTTCTGGGATCTATAAATGAACACATTTTTTCATAACCATGACACATTGAATGTGTCAATTCTGTTGAGAGATATGACCGTAACTAGAACGAGATTCACCTCGAACTTTCGAAAGTAAACTAGTAACGTCCTCCAGCAGAGATAAATTTGAATTGTAATCGGTGATGGCGACAGATCTGCATTCAGTCGACTCTCTTTGGTGCATCCTTTCAACTCGCTTCCTTCCCGGCGTCCCCCACGGCCCCCCTGTGCTATCGCGGCTCCTCCTTTTTGTGCATGTCCGTCGGCGGGGTGGCACTCATTTTGTGAGGATTCGGGTGCGGCGGCCCTGGCCCCGGCCGCAAATGCATCAGCGCCGGATCTTTCGGCCTCAGCTGGCTCGAATGAGAGGGGTACGAGCTGTAGTAGTTCGCCCGTTCTTCTTGCGCCCGCATGGCATCCATCAACGGGTTATAACTGTACCTGAGCGAGAGAAAGAGGGATTTTTAGTCAGAGCTATGCATCATTCAATCATTTGAGAGGTTCGACCTAGTTCACTGTAACAAATACACCTTTACCAATTGTAGTTCAGAAAGCGATATGTTTATTTACGTGTCAACTGTATTTCAAATTTAGTCAATTGTATTTCGAATTCAATTTTAAATATTTCGAATTTTTCATATCATTTGAAAAAAAAATCATTTGAATTCCAAAATTCATCATTTCAATATCGGAATTATCATTTCAATTTGAAAAACGATCTATAGTAGTCTACTAATACCATCTGTATATTTAGTAACTACAGGGTGATTAAATATTACAATCCCATATCATACATACAAACCTTTGTCAGCATTTTTTGTTCAATTATACATAATGCTTTATGAAATACATTTGACTTATTTGGAAATGAAAATCATCACTATGAAAACTGAGATGTTTCTTCGAAGTTGATTTGATTTTTTTAATACAAATGATATTCTTTGAAATTCAACAACAATTTTGATATCAAAATGATGTTCTTCGAAATGAGTCGCATTGTCATGGCTCTTTGGAAATCAAATATCCACCCAAACAGATCACTTTTACTTCCACAGCCCAAATAACTTTGGTGCCAAAGTCATTTTGAACGTTCCAATGAATGAATGAAGTAAGGCGCTTAGAGCATATCCAGTGTGCTTTGGTTGTATTGTGGACGCTATAGGTATATTGACAGACACTTGAAAAAAATTAAATTAGGAACCACTAGGTAAACTAGAATTTTTATAATTTCATTTTATTCTAATTTTATCAGGAATTTCAATTTTTGTCATTGCCAAGCTGTGGCAGATAAGGTATTTCTTCATACCTACTATATGCTGGCTTTTCAAGAAATGACTTCTTTCACTACAAGACTCTATATACACATTTAATTCTAATTGATACTTTTCAGATCACTTCATTCTTCTTGTTAAAACCGTCTTGTGGGAATTCATGGATTCCTTAAAATGTATAATTTATAATTTGAAAGTCGCTAGAAAGGCACAAGCGCATTGCAACGAAATTGCCGGGAATAAAACTGTAGAACTCCCATGATTTGAACACGATTTTATTATTAGAACAATTATTTAGAACATGAAGTTTTCAAACAACAAAAACTCCATGTACCATATATGTCCAAAAGTACTATATGAAATAATATTTCTACAATCAGGTGAAATCATGATAACTCGATGAAAAACATAATACTAATGATAGAAGATATTTGGACATTAGAGCAAATCTCAGTCGTTAGTTTCAGTGAAATTATCACAATCTGGTAATGATACATAAAATTTGAGTGAACTTTTCTGTACCTGCCATAAAAGGGATCTGTTGGTGGCCCCACCCAGTGACCTGTAGGACCGGCTGTGTGGTACGGATGTGGAGGTTGTAATGTATGCATCATCCTCGAGCGATCGAGCATCGAGGGATGCCCTGGGGGCGGCAGGCCTCCGTGGTGGCGCAAGAATGGGTTATGGTATCTAGAAGAGAAGAGAAGAAGAATATTCAAAAGAAATGGTAGAAATTGAACTCAAAAAGACGTAGATAATTTTCAAAAACAGATAGTACATGTGTGACCTGCTCTGATGGATAATCCTGCCATCCCAGTGACTGAATACCTCTCAGATTTTCATTTCGGGGATTTATGAATTCATTAAAAATATGTATTCAGTTGAGACGAGTGGTTCAGCATTTAGCAATGAAAATATTTATGCACGACGGTGAGTAAATTAGCATTTATCGTCCGGATTTGGAGGCGATTTGCGCCCGCGAACAGATTTATTGCCTAGCGAGTGTTGAAATCATTGTATTAGACATTGTCTATTATTATCATACATCATTGAGCAAGTGATCATATCAATAGAAATCTCTATTATGATAGTTTCAATTGATGCAAAATATACAGGAGTTACTGAATTATACAGGAGTAGTCACTAGATAATAAGAAGAGAGTACACTCTCAGTGTAGTTCTTATTTTATTTCATTATTTCCGTTTCAGCAGCTCACGAATCCATCATAAACTTTCTCATATATTTTTTTTCATTTACTACTCGATTTCGCATCCTCAGCTGCTTCTAGTTATTTCTGATGGAGGATGATTTACACTTTTTTCGTCGCTTGAATTCTTATCAAAATCACAAATAAATCATCTGACTACATAAATCAACAGTAAATATGGCAATTAGCATGGTATAAATAGAATGTTGGTCAGATATCCGTCATAATCAGTAAAAGCGGATTTGATTTTGCAGGATCGATGATCGTATCGCCATCTATGCTCAAATGGTGCGGCATTAGTAAGGTTATTTGACAGTTTTCACGTTTTAAAAATAAATAATTGAAGAGTTTTTACACCATCCTATATCCACCTTAGCTACTAGCCTATTCATTCCTATTTTGAAAGATCGACTGGGTTGCTATAGTAATGTTGATTATATCACTTCTTGATGTATTGTGTTTCCAATATGATCTCAGGTCACGGCCTCACTGCAACCGTGATGTATTTCTATCTGCGGTCCATAAAAGCCTATTTCACGCACTTGGTAGATAAATATCTATTATGCTATAAATCAAAACATAAATATGCATATGGTAACAACATTGGCTTAATCTATATCAATCACCTCTATTGTAATATAAATGAATAGATAATCGATTTCACCAAGTAGCTTTGGCCAGGGAAAGGATTGTGATCATTTTATACAGTTCAATCCCCTAATACCATAAGTAAATTCAGATGAAATAAAAATAAATAAAAAATGTACATACATGGTGGCATACCTAGGATCCGATCGAGCCATAATATCCTCCTCTTTCACCCTAGGTTCTTCTTTTACTCTTATTTCTGACAAATCGCCATTACGAAGTGGCGATCTATCTCTAATTATAGGCTGTTGCAGTTTGGCCGACTCCGCCAGTCTCTGTTCTTGTAGCAGTCTTTCTCTTTCACGCTCTCTCTGTCTCTCCATTTCTCTCCTTTCCATTTCACGTTTTTCCCTTTCTTTCCTTTCTCGTTCACGTTGTTCTTGTTGCTAAAAAAAAACATGTCTTGAAAGATATGAAGTAAGTACTAAATGTTTCAGCACTACAGGTATTTTTATTATGGACGAGATCTGTTGAGAGCATAAAGGGTGACTAATGGGCATCTCCTTCAGATAGGTATAAATCATGAGCCTAAATATATCTTGCTTAAGTAATGCATATGCTTCTTTTCATATACAATTCCATATAAATGTACTGAATAAATATCAATTTGAATGATCATGTGTTATATTTGGCCAGCTCATCAAATGATAATTTAATAATAATAATAATAGTCTTAACTTGAACAAATCAATTGATTACAAGAATCAACTAGTAAAAGGTAAGAGAAACAAACGGCGTCAAAACATTTCATCACTATAACCATAACAACTATTGAAAAAATACATTCAGACACACGATTAAGGTAATTATAAAAACAATAGAATTATATACGTATAAAACTATGAAGAGATGAAATGATTAGTTAAATTGATTGTCCTATGAATTTATATTTGGTACTTTTTCTAGCTGAAGCCTATCGATATGATTCTGGTTCCTGAGTAATAATTATATGCTTCACTCTTTTGGTGTATAATTAACATTTATTCGTTTTCTGTTCCTCTTATTTTCATTCAAAATATATGTACACTGAGATTTGAAAATGCAGATACATTCAGGGATGAAAATCAGTTATTTGGATGTGAGTAAGAGCGTCAGAAATTTCAAATGAGACAATAGTATCTATAATATTCAAGTAATTTTTGTTTAATCGTGAATAGCAATCAATGACATTATGTATTGAAATTGATATCGTTGAACTGATTTTCTATGCACTTTTGAACTGAATTCTTGAAATAACCTGTTTGGGAAGGTATTCTTGCAACAATTCAATAGTCTCCTAAGTTGTGTGACAAATTACGCCGTCTCAAATTTTTCACCGTGAAATGGAGCGTTCAGTTGGTCGATCATGTTGGCCTTAAATTCCTTGCATTGTATGAAAGGTTTGTCGCAACAAGGATGTAGGGAACATTGGTGCAGCTACTCTGATAGCAGAAATCACTCATATGTTAGTTGGTAGATGACGACACAAAAATAACAACAAAACCAGTATTATTGATAACTGCACTATCAGTATTATAAAAACGTTGATTCAGAAGTAGTAATTCAGGTTACTTCTCAATTAATGAACAAACTACATTATTACAATCTCAGAACATCAACTATGTGTATAGAAATCTGCAAAAATGAGTTTTGGAGAAACAAAACAGCATCGGGTACCAGTCTTCTGTACATCGTCGCAACGAACATGCATTCTGATAACAAATCCGACCTGTCCTAGTATACTGTTTACAAGTTTGGAGTTCAGCTCCCTAACATATACAGAAGCTCATAAATTCATTGACTTCGAGAACATCGTAGAAAGATAAAGGACGATAAAAGTGAATTCTTCGCCAAATGAAGTACTTCCTAATGCTGACGACCTCCAAAACTTTCCAATACCTCCAACCTGTCCCAAAATTGCAGGTTGTCCTTTTGTGTTGTCAAAAGATAAAAACAAATAGATTTCAATAATTTCTACTCGTTGTTGAATCGTGTATCTTTCCACAGACTATTAAAAACGAATTCCACACACGAAATTTTGATAGGATAAAGTGAGAAAAGTAGAAGAATCAAATGAAATGATAATGAGAAGTGGGAAAAGTGTGAATGAACCACATTTGATGAAATGATTCTTCCTCACAAACATATACAACATTGTCTCAGCATCATACCATAGTTTATTTTTCCACAGACTTTTGAATGGATGTAATTATCATCTCATCTTTTTTGGGTTTGTTTCTAAGTGAATATTCATATTGATATGTTAGATTTGATGATATAATATTGATTAATGAATTGTGATTTTTTTTATTCAAAGTAGCAAGCAAGATGGTAATATCCCGTGGAATTGTGAGTTCAGTGAGGCTAAACTATTCTTGAAATTAGAACGATATTGGGAATGGTTAGGACAATTCCCATTTCAACTAAATGTGCTGGGAATTCACCATGATTCAATTTCAAACGTGTTATGGTAGTGCTGTAAAATCTCGACATGTTGAAGTTGTCTATACAACAATATGGAGTATAGTGGTTTCTTGATTTAACTATAAATTCACTCAATTCCAACCTATACGTGATTGTCTAGGAGCTTAGATATAATCATTTTGAGAAAGGGATCATTTTCAAGTTGCTCGGGCATTATGTATAATGAGCAATTATTCATTCAATATCAATTATTGATTAAGTTGTAATTATTTACATTGCTTATAACATAGAGGTTGAGTGAACAGAATGATGTATACCAAGTTGATTTTGGCGCGAAATGAGTTGACAAAATTCAATTCCATTTCAAAATACAAGTTGACAATCGCTGTAGTTAGAGTTGAAATTGGAATCGAAAATTGTTACTATCTGATGAGTCATTTCATTTACTTCTTTGTTCTTCAAATCGGATAATAAATAACGGCGCTACGGCTTGGGGCGTTTTCAGGTCACTATGTATATAAATGCGAACGCCAACCAACCTGTTGCTCCAGCCGCCTCTGCTTCTCCTCCCTCTCCCTCCTCTCCCTCTCCTCGCGCTCCCTCCTCAGCCGTTCCCTCTCGCGCTCCTCCCTCTCCCTGGCCTCGCGCTCGCGCTCGCGCTGCTCCAGCACGGGGTCGGGCTTGATCGCCCACGGTGCGGGGCCGGGCAGCGCGGGCGGCAGCGCGTTGCCGCCCGGCGGCGGGTAGGTCGGCATGGAGCGCTGCAGCGACCGCCAGGGGTCGTGGTGGAGCGGTCCGCCGAGGCCGAGGTGGGGGTCGCGCGCCGCCGCCGCAGCATACGGCGACATCGAGAACGGCCCGCCGCCGTATCGGGTGAACGGCGACAAGCTGGAGGTAGCGCCGAACGGCGATTTACCTGCAACGTACGTCGAAATCAAATCGAAACGAACTAATTAAACCAAAGAACCAACGAGATTTCTTCAAATTAACAAAATAACAAAAAGTCAAGAATCTTTGAAAAAATATCGGGAAAAATGTATAGTTATTGCGGATTCCTGTTATTCCAAATAGCACAGATAATAACCAAAAGTCAACATGGAAACAGTTTGAAATATGTTTGCAAGAGAAATATTATGAACTTATAGAAACACTTAGAATCAAAGGCTGAGATTAGACAAGATAATGGTAAAGATTATGAAGAATGTCTTATGAAGACTCTGTGGATAGTTTCTGCAAGTTCTTTGAGAAAAATACGCCTAAAATTTAATAAATTAGGAGACATTGAAATATGATGTCCTAAAAAATAAATTATCTACAGAAAAATATTCCTCAGATCAGAACAATCCAATTCAAGCAAACTTACCCCAGTACAATTTTTTTTTATCTTCTGATGACATGAAAAGAAAGCCTGTAATATTCGAGGACCATTGTGTTAGCCAGCGGTGGAATTTCGGAAGAGAAGGGAGGTGTTGGAATTTTTCCTTGAAGTTTGAAGGTTGTAAGCAACAGGCAAATAATTGCTCATTTCTCCAGCTTCTGTGAGGGATTTTTTTAAAAATTTGGAAATACAAATATATTTTCAATTACTTCTTCTTATGTTAGTGGACGTTTCGGAAACGAATATGAAAATGGCGAATTTAATATCAATTAATAAACACCTTGTAACCAGAATTCCTCCGTCTATCAAATTTTCACTTTTCAGTGTCAAACCAACTTAGCATTGGAAAAGTTTGCAAAGAGAAAATATTCGAATTGTGTTGGAAACGGGAGCAGATTCGTTCCCAAAACGTCCACTAAGATAAGTAGAGAAGTTTTATTTTCATTAACAATATATTTGTATTACCAAATTTCATAAAAAAAATGTGTCACTGACGAAGAGAAAATTACTCTCTTAGGTAACTAAAGGTTTAATTTCAAGTGCAGTGACATTTTGGGGCAGATCACGAATCCGTCCTTGCTACAAATATATTGAAGTTATTATAATTATATTATTCAATATAATTATATAATATATAAAATATATAATATATTTATATAATTGAATTGAATAATTGAAACACCTCCTCGAATAACTTACAGAGGCAATTGAGGCGAATTTGATATTCTCATATTCTCTCTCATTCTCACGAAAGATACAATTTAGGATTCGAGTATGAAATCTGAATTAACTAGAAAAAAAGAAGTCTTGATAAAATTGGATCAATCTTTGTTTTGGAGAAATTTAAATAATTTTTGAATGTGGTTCCACAGAAAAATGAATAGTTTCAGACCTTTTACAAACATGTCTTTTTAGAGTAATACTTCAAGCACTTCAAATAGATTTTATGATTTCATTTGTATTCGGATTTCAGTAAATATTTTTTCTGTGTTACTCACATTGAAATTTCGTCAGAAAAATGAGAGCAATCGAGTCTCGTCAAAAGTACCTTTTTATAGTAAATGAGTTACACAACCAAAACTTCCTGAACAATCCAACAATTGAATTTCCCTATAAAGCTGTGCCAGCCATACCAAATTTGAGTAAATTCTCATGAGCCGTGTTGCACACAAACTAAGTATTGTACTGAGGAAAGATTGCTTTAATCAAATTGTTATGGTCTGAGGAATATGGGTAGGTTTCTGTAGAGACCTTTCAGAGACACTAGGTAAAATCAATACACTGAAAGTTTTCAACATCATCATAATGGAAAGCTGAAATCAAATTTCGTTTTCGAAACATGAATATTCAACATGGAGATAGCAAAAGATGTGGCTGGCGTCAGACATACCCCTTTTATTTTACAAAACGCACATTATAAAAAAAAATGTGCCGAACAGTCAAACTGGAATAAGTTGATTATGACTTTATACTGAAGATATATTTGTGTCAAGGCCATGTAGAATAATTGCTAGCGTTCACGTTTCAGGCGCTAAAGATCGAATTTTCATGACCTGTACTGTTATATTTCTTGATAGGTCATTTTTTTCATTTCTTTTATAATTAGATTATTTCTTTGTGGCCGGAAAGAAAAAAATGTAATTTAGTTATGCGTTAATGTTTAGGGTTTCCAGAAACCAACTTTGAACGCGTTTGCCCCCTGCGTTCACGGGCTTACTGATCTATTGTTGGAGGACGTTGTTCTTCCTTAGGTTTCTGTGGTGCTCGTAGGACAAAGAAGGACACTCACAAATCGATACAAATACACAGCATGACATATTTCATCATTCTCGCAAATTATATCATTTATGAACACTCGCGCTCAAGTTACTTTGACTATTTACTATTTTTTTTAGAATTAGTTTGACACATTAGTGTCATATAAAATCAAATTGGTATTCCTGGAGCCAGCGGCTTGTGACATATGAGAGGACAATTTCACTATGAAATAGATAAGAGCTGAAATTATATTGTAGCCTGCAATCGAATTGTTTGCTCTTCATTTTATGCAGAAAATCGAGTAACCTGCTTACTATTTTATTGAGCAGGCATAACTTGCTTTTTTTGTATGAATTGTAGAGTAATAAATAAAATTAACATGGTGGTGGCTCAGAAAAATCATTGGATTTCAAATTATCAAATAGGGTGAATACAATAAGGAAATTTCAACTATTTGATTCAAATTTATTTCAAACTCGCTTCAAATAGATCCAGGAAAAAATAAAATGATTTTAGGAAATTTAAATTTTTCCGCATTTCATCCGGAAATCTATTTAATACGTTCTACGAGATCCTAACGATATGCAAATGCCTGTAATTTTTTTTCACTTTTGATTGGCTTGTTCTCTATCCGGTACATTTGGTTTGTGTAATGAGAAACTGTTGCCTAGCAATTAGACGAAAAAAAACTGTCGACTATTGGAAACCCAACAACGAAGGTGGAGCGCTTTTAGGTGACAGTTTTTTGAGTCAAATTGCTAAAGGAACCAGTTGAGAATTTGAAGAAAACGAATTTACCTGATATCAAAAGAAACATCGAGTGTAATTCAGCAGGACAATTCAATGAATAACAAATCGTAGAAAATTGTCGCCAGATTGATGATTGCGTCGCAACTGTATTAGTAGGCACACAGGTATTAGTGCTTAGAAATTCAATGAGTTGTTGACAAAGATGTCAAACATTTATTCTGCAACCAGCACCGAAATAATTGATAAACAATGAATAAGCGAAGAAACCACTAGTGCATTTGACGCTGTGAAACTGACATTGCACTGTGGCATATGCGAATTTTTATTCATTAGTTGAATCGTCATAAACCCACACTCTCATCTTCTACTGACCTAAATGTCCCGGCGGCGCGCTGAACAACGACCCCGTATGGTGTTGCTGTTCGTAGGCAGCCGTGTGGGGCGGCCGGTGGGCCGCCAAAGACAGCGGGAACGGCGACATGTCGTGCCCGGGCGGCCTTTGCGCGTGCACGTTAGGCGAGAACATGTGCGTGGGCGGCCTGAGCAGTTCGGCCGCGGCCGGTTTGGCGGCAGCCAGACTGCCCTTCGCCTCGCCGCTCTTCTGTTGGTGATGATAGATCTCCCAAGCAACGCGGACGTGCATCGCGTTCCATTTTCCGCTCTTCTGTGAATGAAATATGTACATTCAGTACGATTATTATGCCACAGAGTCGACGAGTCCTTTCCTAACCACAGTTCCATATTGATAGTGTTTTCACTCACATGAATATTATCGATGATTCATGATATCTCATGAATGGTACATCTGATCACGTCTGTGACAAACAATTTTACATTGATTTGCAGAAATCAGTTGAAAAAAAATATTATTATGATTATTTTCTTTATCTGAAAATATTGATAATTGCTTTCACTGATATCAAGTGGGGAATACACAAAAAAGAAGTAAATAAAGTATATTCGAGTTCAAGAGTATTTTCTATCTACTATCGAAAGGCAGAGTTAGTGTTCAACTATGTGTGAAATGGGTAAGTACTTTCTTAAAAACAAACAAAACACAAAAACAATTCATTCAAATTATTAGTAAGTATATAACAAAATTAGAATATCCCAATGTATGCTATATATACGTACATATACACCTTCAGACCTATGTATTTAGTTCATTCCTTCATTGATTGACAACTTCACTGGTTATATTCCAATACAGGGTGAATGAAAGAAGTAAAAATTTTATTATTTGCTTTCAAATAACTCTCACAATATGTGAGATATTGCTTCAGATTTTTTCAAAGAGGCATTTCAGCTGTGCCCAAATTGAAATTGAAAATTTCGACTCCTTCGGTAGTAGGCCACGAAACTATGAATATTCCAGATCTGTACACATTTCTGGAGACAGCTGAATACTATATTATAAATATTTTTCAATTATTCAACGAGCTCCAAATGAAGAGGGTGTTGAGACACTGAATATCATTTGGACTGAATTTACTGACCATTCACATTCTTTCAATTTGTGATACAAACTTATAAAGTTGTTTTCATCTAGTATTCTGAACTCTTTCTTATCGCAACTTCACTATCATTATTACAAAATCATCAGTCATAACATATCAATGATATATTCTCGCAATCTTTGCAGCCGGAAGTCAATGTTTCCTAGTGCTACAATATTAGAAAAAATACTCCTAATGGTGTGTTTTTTTCAGATTAAAGTAACCATCAGGAAATAATTCGCATGTTTTTAACAAGGAGAATCATGAAACAATAAAAGTAAGTTGACAAAGTTCAATAGTTTGCCACCAAAGATATATGTGGTAGATTGTTTAATCAATTATTTGAATATTGACAAAATAACAGACTATATGAGTTCAATTATATATTCAACTTGCAATTTTTGCAATCTGAAGAAATCAATTGACTCATTTTAAAATAACTCATCAGATAATGTTGTTTTCAAGTTTATCAATGGAAATATTACTAAATAATATCCCTGACAGACTATTCCAATTGAGCAATCCATAACATATGAAACATGATAATGATGAATGGACAGCAAGCAGATATCAATATGACAGCTTGGGAATACATTATTCGTTAAATAAATACAGCCAGAATTTTACATACCACTAGTTTCGACTTGTTTGGGTCTTGTGGGGTCACCGACTGTGGACAAAGAGAAGCGTTAGGGTTTGCAAACAAAGCATGAACTGGAGCCGAGGCTGAAGCATTATGATTATGTGGTAGTAAGACACAAAATACAACATGCCACAAGCAATTTATTGAAAAATAAAAACATGTCAATTATGTAATTTCATTCAATTATCTATCAGGTGGTCCACTCAAAACGATACACTTTATATAACTCTCTTATGATTGAACAAAGCATGCTAGTACATGTCAACTTTTATGTCTAGTGAGACATCTTTTGAAATGTCTATCCTAGCAAATCAATCTTCTTATATGGTAACATAGGTCGTGTATATCATGTTTGAAAGGTATTTTCCTCATGCTTATTTTTGCAAATTGCAGATTTCTCATTTGATCATATCTAATAGCTCCGATATCAAAATCTCAAGAAAAAATGATACGATTTTCTAAAACATGATAGGTATAACCAGGGGGGGGGGGGGGGGAAATACCTCCAAAATGATGTATTACCAAACCAAATTTCAAATTTTTGGGAGAGTGGTTTTTGAGGAAGGATGTTATTATGACAAATGACAAAAACATCTCATAAGAATAATTCATGTGATTCGTTTTGAATGGTTCACCTGGTATAGTTGTTTTTTAATCAAAAGATGATAGTTTTTCCAATTGGATTTATAGGTATGAAAATTATCTGAAATGATAATAAATCATCAATTCGATTCACTTCGAGATGAACTCATTTAGTCACTCTGTATAACTAACTGATTGCTATGAACAAAATTGATAGCAAATTATCAACTCTATCTTGAATAACTCTTAATACCATTATCAATTACAAAGAATGATAGCTGAGATTATTTTTTAGATCACCTGAACATAATATTCTCTAATATAACCTGTACTTCTGCAAATCAAACTAGTAATAAGCAAACTTCGATCCTAGATCGTTCCTAAGATTATTAGAAGCCTTCATTCATTTCCAATATTGTTCATGAAAATAGTTTGACATATATATTTGAGTATTTTTCATTTTAGAACAAAGAGTATGGAGAAATAGAGACAGACCTCGCTTTTCATCTTGTTTCCCAAAAAATTTTACACTGAATAATTATCAACAGTGATAGTCAATAGATGTGGTTAATCAATCAGTTTATGAAGTATTAAAACATGTATGAAACATGGCTCTTGAAATTCTTGAAAAATGTAAGATGAATAATAATTTATATACTATTTTTTCATGACATGTAAATTCTATAAGAAATACATTGATTCACATAATCGCAATATCACTGAAATATTGGTGCTCACACCATCTTATACACGTTTATCACACTATCATGCCAAATATTCGTATTTGACGGGTTTGTTAGCACAAATTGGACTCGTTTGGTCATGCCATCTACTTTATCCTCAACTGAAAAATATTACATTATTGAAATTATTATTGCAATACTGCAATATAGATACATTTCCCATATTTAATTGTATCACTCAATGCAAAACCCCAAATGTATACAAATATCAGCCGTTGTAATTAATGTTCTCATTTACATATTCATTTGTCTAGTTATACATAATTTCATCACGGCTGATTCGAAACAGAATTATAATCTGCCTATTTATTATTTTATATGGTAATAACATTAACATTATTATAGCTAAGTACCACATGTTGATAAATGATATGTTATGTGATGAAACGTTGCAATGATTGATGAGTAATTATTATTATTTGTAAGCCAGCATTTGCTTTGGAAAAAAATAGTAGTTATTTGATTTGATTCAAAGTTCTAGATAGAACATAATAGGAATTCATATTTGGATAATTATTTCAAGTAACACAAGAAATTTCCGTAATTAACTTTGATGTGTTATCACTAATAAAATGATGTGAAATACTTGAATTGAATGAGAACAGATACAAAGCTCACCTTAGGTTGGAAAGTGGGCAGATGTGTTGGGGGAGCAAAAGGTGTTGGTCCTGTGGTGAGTCCAGGATGCATTAGCCCTGGGCTATAACCCGGATAGGTTCCCGGAAGGCCAATATTTTGTCTGTAGAAGGATGAGTCGACACCTCCCAGTTTTGGTATATCCTTGAACTTTGAAGTAATAATATATGTGAAAACAATGACAGCTCCTCTCTAACCAAAGAATGAAGAAAAATAAGGAACACACATTTAACTGAGAAGAAAGAAAAAGAGAAATATCTCAAAAGTTAACGTAAATAATGGAACTAGCTAAATTTATTCCTAGAAATATTCATATTTATTTTCTTTATTTCATTTAGTTGGGATATCATCGAATTTTGACTGAAAAAATATATCTTTGTACATGGCTTTTCTCAAATACTGGCTTTTAGTGGTTGAATTGTCTATTGACGTTCATTCAACTCCCTCCATAGGACGATTGAAATTACGTTTTTTTTTTTCTGTTTAAGAAGAACTGATACATCACGTTTTTCACAATGATGTAGTACAGGATGAATAATAGTGATATTTGTCAACTATTTATCAACTTATTCATGAATATCAATAATTATCAATAAATTAGCATATCCAGTTCAAAAATGTATATATATATATATTGTATAGGCCTATACAACTTGAATGTCTATTACATCATATTTACTAAGCTTATGGATATCATTATTCAAATTCCATTCATCCACTAGTAATGCTGAATTTGAATAAAACTTTGAATTTACAAAAAATATATAATTGATTGATAATACCGCATTATCTCAGGCCCAATATTTTAATCCCCTTGAATCTTTACACAAAAATAAATGCGAAAAACTTAGTTCTTGTATCATGTTCATCACTTCAGCATATTTTATTTAACAATATTCATTTACTGTGTGAAATACTGGAATGGAATAAGGTCAATATCTCCCTCAAGAGTGTTTGCAAAAAACCTCGGACACTTCGATTTGGTTTTCTGGCGACGATCCTTTTTCAGTCATCATATAATAAATATATAGAATGATGTGTTTTGAAATGAAAACAAAGAGGGCGTATTTTTTCAAACAGAAACCCCTTTGTTTCATTCCATATTTAGATAGGGATTTATATTAAGATGTCATGGATCTGTGACACTCTCATCTTACACACATCTCTCGACATAACCCATTCAAGCCAGAAATACAATAATTACCAATCAGTAACTAACATGATTCGTCGTATGCCTGGGTTCAGTGGGTTCATTCAGCAAATAATGTTATGGCAAATTCGTTATTCAAAGTAATTTCAGGACAATAAATAACTTGTTATGTATATGAAGTAATCTAAACAGTGTATCTCTATAAAATAATACTTACACAACTCTGACTTCTTCTTGCTAGACGTTCCATTGGAGACATTGACTTGAAAAAAAAACATTATTATCAATAATAGCTTATCTTTGAAGTTTTCAAAATTTCATCAAATTTTATCTCCTTAGTGATGGAAACAAATTGAAACTTATGATAATCAAAATGATGTGGAAGCTCAACTGCCATATTTTGAAAAATATAGCAAACACAAAAAAAAGTGGAATAACTTCTTCTCATGATCGTTACTGAAGGAACATTTGTAGATGATTGAATGAAGTTGACTTTTACTCCTTCATGAAAAAAATCAAGATTTTTCATGTATTGTACATGATTTTTTTGTGCTAATGATATTCCTGCAACATGTTTTTATACTCACTAGCTGACTGGGGTACAATGTTGAACCTGCGGGAGGAGGAAGTAATGAAGTGGTGTGCTGATGTACATGTGTGTGGTGATGTTGATGCTGATGCATTTCAGTTCTCAGATAAGGAGGTGGCGCCACTCCTAAACTACGATCTTGTGATGCTAGAAACCTGCTATCCAATTCTCTTCTTAGCATATCTGCTTGATCTGGAATTTTCGGGATTAAATTAGAAGGGCCGGATGATGGGTTGAAAATAATGAATTATATACTGGTTAAATGACATGATAGGAATATCCATCTCGTGGGCATACTCAAGAATAATAATTTTCTGATACTCCTATCATGACTGAGTGATATTTTCAGTTATTCAGAAATAGATTAAAAGTGATTCTCAGTCCTACAGAATAATATCAATAGAGGACAAATGCTGATTATCATTTTCACCTATCCAATCATCAATAATTGTAATCTCGTAATGTATTGATTGAGAGGAATGACAGATTATATTCCTGTTTTTCACATCTTGCAATTCAATATTTATTATGAATCTTCTTAGCTTAATTCTCTCCTACTATATACCAAATGGAATCAAGTTTTCCCTTCTTCATATAAAGTCGGCCTATTCTTGCGAAATTCGGCGGATCATCGATTATCATGATATGATAATCCAGAAAATTTTTAAACCAATTTTTTCACTACCTAAAATTGCAAAAATTATTGAAAATTAATCAAAAAGGGTGCCTGTATTTCTGAACAGAGTTAATCTGATAAGTCCAAACCAGTTTGTGTTTCAAACTTCCAGAAGCACCAATGATGCAGTATTTGATTAATTGGAAACACTTTCGTTTTTGATGATGGAGGTACATTGGCAGCTATATTTTGTGACACATCAAAAGTATTTGCCTGTGTGAACCACAATTTGATACTGAAGAAGCTGTAATTCAATGGATTTAGAGGAGATTTATTCACAGAAACTTGAAATGACTTGTGGAATTCCGCAAGGCAATTGTTGACATTGAAGGGAAGTTCAGAATCTTCAAGATGCCACTACAGTAGTGTGGCATATATGCATATCCGTTTAAAGAAATTATTGATAGGGATGAAAAAATTGATGACTATGTGATGTGAATACACTTCCACTATGAATTTGTCTTTGTCAGCGAGAATCTTATTCTTTCGACAATAAAGCATTTCTTTATCTCTCTCCCAAATATAATTCATGGGATTGACCCTAAAATAATCAAGAACGCATTTATTTAATTATATAACCCTATATCATTTATTGAAATAAAATGAGTATGATTTAATATGACTATGTGTCTTTGATATATTATTATCTTTATTTCTAATATCTGTGTGACACTTGATATAGTTTTGTACAAAATTTTATAGAGAAAATTGTAAGATAAATTAGATATCAGGTGTCATGCATTCTGAAATGCATTTTTAGGTAAAAAAATTCATCTGATATCCAGAAATGAAATATTGTATTCAGTAGCCATGCAACATTCGTATTGATAATTGTGGATAGTAGATTTAACAAATCATGTTCGAATCGTTGCTTGAGTAAATGATAGGTGGTGCAAAAGTAAGCAAATGAATAGAGTGCTAATTTGTTGAAAAAATATTGCTTGTCCGTTGTACGCTTTCGTATCATTCACAAACCGAACCGATTTTTCATTTACAGAAAGTTTAATCCTTGGAAATCGGGTGATTACTTTTGCGCCACCTGTTACAAGTAAACAAAACAACACAGATCTACTCCTGGAAAGAGGATGGATGATTTCACGACGAAAGAGACTTACTAGTCGGATACTTATTGGTCTGAAAGAGACTTTCGGCCGAAAAGGGATTCGGATTCGCCGCCGGCGACGGCAACGTTGCAGGGGCGGTCATCGGGCTCGCCCGCGACCCAGCGGGCGGCAGAGGGGCCGCGAACATGGGCGGGGTGGCCGAAGGGTACGACGAATGGAGAGGCGGCGTCGGTTTGTGAGGCGGGGCGGCGGGCGGCGCCTGGGGCGGTGGGGCAGCCGCCGGCGTCGGTTGGGCGGCGCTGCCGCTGCTACCCCACGGCTTGCCTGGGTTGTGTGATAGACTAGAAGACACTGCGGTGGTTGCGTGGGACTGGGGACAGCTGAGCGTCGTCGTCACGCTGCTTCGGCTAAGACTACTGACACTACTGGAACAATCGATACAGGAAACTCAAATATGAACAAGACACTCTAATAACGGAATTAAGATTCCTGACATCAACTGTGTTTTCGGCATAATTCGAACAAAATAAATTATATACCACCTAGATATCAAGTTTTTCGAGTTATTGGATTCAAATTTGTGGGAAACAAATGGAAGAAGATCCGCTACCACATCAAGTGTCAAATTTGACACTTAATGAAACAGAGAAAAAAGTATGAAACGTTCGTTACATAGGACCATTCAAGCACTTGTTCAATTCATTATACTCGTTCAATTTCAGACTCGTGCTAGAATATGTTGCCCTATGTAACTTACGTTTCAATATACATGATGTCACAAGGCCACTAAAAATTTCGAATGGTAATAACCAGCAGTATTTCTTTATGACTCCACCGAATATTAGTTTTATGATCGAAGATCAATAAGTGGAACTGTCTCTAAGAATGATAAATAAACATATTTATGAAATATTATATATATTTTATATTATTCGATCTTCGTGGGAAGCAGTCGTTGTGACCAATTTAATAAATTTCTTTGTTTGGTGTCGAGCTTTCGAAAATGTTTATTTTCTTTGTCGAGACTAACTACAATGAGGAATATAATGAATAAATATTCACTAATGATAATTGAAAATTACCTACTAACATGAAATATTATATAAAATCAGCTACAAAAAGAAACATAGATGTATAAATAAAACTGTAAAATGCATTGACAAAACTGTCGAGGTTGATCGATGACATTGATTCAAAACTATATGATTGCTATGCGTGATGCAGAAAATATACAAAATGTTTGAATGAATGAACTCAAAAATTAATAAAATCCTAGGTAGACTCTCATGAAAGAAAAAGATTTTATGTTATCTTTTAAACATAAATTTTCCATTTCATTTTATTTATGGAAAGTATTGATTAAGAAATGAAGTCCTTACTTAAATATATCACATAAAATTATTATTACACCTAAATCTGGTTTGGATATTCTGATATATCTAATAGTACTTTCGACTTGGTTTTGACCTATTGAACGAACTGAATCGGTTCATTTTTCGAAATCCTGAACATGTTGGACATGTTGGATTCCCTTTCCTTGGATTCAGCTTAATATCTTTTCAAAATACAATATTAAATGTCTTTGGAAAAAGGTGACACATAAACTATATACATCCAAACTCCTCAAAAGAAGTTGATCAGAGTAACTACTGATTGCAAAACTGAATGCAAAATGGCACTGAACCGTCTTCATATCATCCTAACTGGCAGGTATCAGTGGGTTCAAATTGGGAATCATGTCTCATATCATGGTATCACAGTTCATTCTGGAGTTCCTCAGATAAGTCACTGTGGTCCCATACTTTTCAACTCTTTTGTAATCAATGATGTTGCTCTCAATTATTCTCAATTCTCACTATTCGCTGATGATTTGAAGGTATTCAAAGTTATCGAAAATCAAATAAATTGTTATGAATGAGAGTGATATCGGCAATCTTGTTGGTTGGTGCAATGCCAATGGAATGGATCCGAATCTTGAGTGCTTATTCATTAATTTCAACAGAAATTCGGCATATAAATTTTCATGATCATTCTGTTTTGTGTATCACATTAAGAATATAACTACTTTTGAAAATAGGAATGGCTGTATGAACGGAGTAATGAATGAAGGATTGTAGCTGAGTTAGGTTTTTTGTTCAAGTTACTGTTCGGGTTTTTTCCCGGATCTGTTGTCTCATGTTTGGTTAAAAACTGAAATTTCTAGTACAAGGTCGAATGATACCTTCCACATTGAATATCATAATCGTAACCACTTTTAACAAGAATGTTACAGAGTATCCATGGTTTCAGTATGTTTTTGAACTATTTGGTATAAACTTCTCTACTCCCAGATCTCATGGAAGGAATCACCTTGCTCAGAGATGCTTTAGAGAGAAGTTATGTTTGTACACATATACTCGGACATACCTCAAGCAGGAGGAACTTCTTCAGAAGATACTTTCAGATATGGCTAGAAAAAAACTCGATAATTATACCTTAATAGATCGGTAATAACACAATTCCAACACCAGAGTGAGCTCATAACATATAACCACAAATATGGAACAAGGCAACAACCATCGATCATGAATAAAAGAATCGGTCAAAACTGTTATCAATATCTGCTCCGAAGATCTTCAATAAGATATATGGTAGTAAATCAAAACTTCCCTCATTCAATATATTCAAACAATGGGCAAAGCAACAGGTAAGAATTATCCCCAGAACAGATGTTCACGAATTAATAGAACGATAATCAAATCAACATACTATATTCCAGAGGAAAGACCCCATAAATACCTTAAATATACAAAGAATTTTCAACATTTTCAATCAGTTTATTATCATTCTGTATACTTTGCTGTTAGGTATATATAAATAAAAATATATATAAAAATTTATCTTATATCATACAGTTATTTATTTCTTTATTAAATCATTACATATTGCTGTGCCACAGTACTCATACACAATCCGACTGTAGAACTAATGTTATGAGGATCAGTTTCGTGAGCATTCAGTTTATTTTATCGAGTGCATAACTGATTAGTTCCATATTATCACTTGCCACATATGATTTTTTCTTTTCGCCTAATGTACCACATCCATGAATAGACTATTATACTTGTTTAATATAGTATTGTATATAGATTTCCGATTCGATTTGATTCGATCTGCCAAGAGAACGATAACTAACCTGTAGCTCTCTCTAATCTCCCTGACGGGACTCGGCGCCCTCGGCGCTGGCGGCACCGTCGGTTTTTCCCTTTCGAGATGCGGCACTTGGCTCGCGATCGGCGTCGGCACCGCCGCCGGCGGATGCGTCAGAGGCGGCACGCTCGATTCGATCGGCGCTGTCGCTGCTTTGACGCTCGTCACCGAGGGATTCGAAATGTACACTAAATAACATGGAAAAGGAGGTTAATATCACAGCATGATACATTTAATGCATAGAATAATATATTTGATAAAATTTTTCTTTTCCATAGAAAACATGTTTTTTTATTACTATCGTAAGCATCGTATCATCGCATCGCATCGTATATTCTTTATCATTATCATTGTAACAAAAAAAAAATAAAACAGATTCTCATTCTACTTTCTATGTTTCTACTTTATACCCACAAATATTCTTCCATTTATTGAATGTAATTTTCTCAATCAATCAGTCGAAAATATACTATATACAATAATAATATATTAGGTACTAATGAATACATTATAAAATGTGTGTGTCAAATCACTATGAAATATTTTGAAAATAATAAAATTAAAGAAAAAAAAATGGAAACGCAACACACTGGAGCTTTTGTATAAACACATCATTTACCAATAGGGGTAACTCATAACAATAATACTGGATAAATAATGTTGATAAAAATGATAAAATATCACATTGTCAAGATCACATAACGAGTGGGAAAAACATACATATAAGGAGTATATACTATACAACAGAATATCGTATAATATTATAATATTCTTGCAGGGAATAGTAGGTTCTCATACACAATAGATCTTGCTTCAAATTAATTGGCAAATGATTGAAAATTCATTTGCTCTCGAATATCAATGAATTTTTTTTTTTTGTTGATGAAAACTTCGGTATTGGCAATGGCATGTTATTATTTCGTCGTGTCTCGTATGCTTTCAGACTTGTTGTTGGATGCTTCTTTTTCATTAAAAATGCTGTTTCGAGGATGAGGATGCTACATAATGTTGGAATTTTGTGAAATTCAAATGATGTCTTGCAGTGATCAGAGTAATTTAATTCACACAAGTATGTATGTATGTATGTATGTATTGAAAAAAAAAATGCTTTCCGCTCATCTTCCGTTCATCTTCTAGTGCCACACACCCACATCTTACCGTCATTCTTGTCCGTATAGGCCGCAGAAGCGCGCGCGACGGGATGCGTCGCAGCCGCAGGCGCAGCGCCCGAGGCGGCGTACGGCGCGTACAGCGGCCGGCCGAAGGAGGGATGCCGGTATTGGCCGGGCGAGGGCGCGACGGCGGCGTTGGCGGAGGTCGCCACCGCCGGGCTGTCGGTGCGGGTCGCGTGGCCGCCCGGTAGGGCGGTGGTGTCGAGGGCGGGCGGGTGGAGGGGGGCCGCAGGCTGGGGCATCGGAACGGGATGCGCTTGCGGAGCGTTCGCTATCGTCGGCGGGGGCGGCGGCGGCGGAGGCGGAAGCGATTCTGAAATGGAATCGATACGAAGATAAGATGCTGAGAAGAAAATAACTCCATCAAGATCAATGGAAAAGAAATGAAAGGAATTCCAAAGATGACACAACTCCATGTGTACACAGTGTACCCAATGATGTCTGTAAGTGATCTGCAGAATTTGCTACAACCTCATTTTCCGGAAGTATCGTGTGAGAAAATGTCTTCAAAGTATCCAGATGTATATTCCTCATTTAAAGTGAGTATATTTTATAACAATGAAGTTGGATGGATCCTTCCAAATGGCCTCAAGGAGCTCATGTACAACGTTTTTTAGAACTGAGAAGGTATGCTCTGCAACCCCCACCCCAGTTATTGTGAGTGATGATGATTATGATTTGATTTTATTGAACGTTAACTGTTTGACAAGTATTAAAATTGATAACATTGTTATTGACTATTCAGATTTTGATCTGAAATTTATAGAGAGTGTGGATAGTTTCATAATTCCTGGATTTGAAATAAGTAGTTATTTCACCAGAACGAAATATAAGGGTGGTGGTGTTACCATCTGGTCATTAATAGAGTTAGATGTTTCAAAACTTGACCTAGACGATTTCTGCTTTGAAAAGGATATAGAGGTTTGTGGAGTCATCTGGAAATATAATGATGAAACAAATTTTATTGTTTTGACCTGTTATCGATCAACAGCTGGCAATTTCAATGTATTTTTCAATAGCCTGAATCTTTTATTATCCCACTTATTTAAACTGAAAATGAAAATAATTTTAAATGGAGATTTCAATAACCATTCACTTCATGACCGAGATGTGCTTATGTTATCCCAATTACTCATATCGTATAATCTTAATCCAACGGTTGAAGATCCAACGCGTATCTCGTTGACTTCACAAACGACTTTGGATCAGATCTATACTAACTTCAGTATTGAAAAAAAATGTAAAGTGGTTAATAATACTTTATCAGATCATAGAACTGTTTTCTTTTCTATCAATTCATATTACTCCAAGGAGAAAAATTGTATTCGCAAACGTATTATAAATGAACAAACTTTGCACAATTTGAAAAATGCATTGGAAAACGAAAGCTGGTTGGAGATGTATTTGGATATTGGAGTTGATGAAAAATTCAATTTGTTTCATGATAAGTTAATGAATTACTTCAATCGCGAATGTCCTTTCAAAAATATTAATATGAACAGAAATAAATCCCAGGAATGGGTGAACGAGAGTATAAGAGAATCTAGCAGGAATCTGAAAAACATTTTTCATCTACAAAAAACAAACCTGTCACTCCATGAATATTATAAAATGCGTAAAAAACAGCACAAAGAATTAGTGAAGGAAACAAAAAATGTGTTTTACTCGCATAAAATATATTCCTCCTCAAATGTGAATAAAAGTGTGTGGTCTGTTATTAAAAACCTTACGGGAAAAACGAACTATTTTTCGAAAAATATATCAATTGAAATTGATGACAAGATTTTTTCGGATCCTCAGGCTATAGCTGATGGTTTCAACCGTTTCTTCATCCAATCCCCTCATGACATTATAAGTAAAATAAATAATTCAAATATAATATCACAAAAAATATCTACTTCTAGCATCGAAAAAAGTGTTTTTCTTCAGCATGTAAATGAAGAAGAGATAGAACATGTAATAAAACATAAATTAAAAAATAAACATTCCTCTGGCCCAGATGGTATATCTGCATATGTTATAAAACGTATTTCCACTCAAATCATAAAACCTCTATGTCATATCATAAATAGGTCTTTTCAGGATGGAATTTTTCCAAGCAGATTGAAAACGTCACATATAACACCTCTTTTCAAAAAAGGCACCCTATATAATATGGAAAATTACAGACCAGTATCTCAGCCCCATGTAATATCGAGAATTTTTGAATATGTAATGCTGAATTCCTTGATGGGATTCCTGATGAAGAATAATATACTTAATCGAAACCAACATGGATTCCATGAAGGTCGTTCAACGATGACTGCTATATACTCTCTCTATGAAAAAATTTTGGAAGGTGTGGAAGCGTATTCTGTGATATGAGTCGAGCTTTTGACTGCGTGCAACATGAGCTTTTATTGCAAAAACTATACAATTTTGGAGTTAGAGGAAAAACTCATGATTGGTTCGAATCTTATCTTCGAAATCGTAGTCAAAGTGTCAAAATAAATCATAGAATAGATAATATTCAAAATCAGTTCGTATCGACTCTTATGCCCAATGAAATTGGAGTACCCCAGGGCTCTGTTCTGGGTCCGGTTTTGTTTGTGCTTTATATTAACGACTTGCCTGTAATTACACCAAAAGCCTTCTCTTGTTTGTATGCTGACGACACAACACTTTTGTTTCGTGAGAGGAATGAGTGTATTCTACAGGATACAATTCACTCCACTCTCCAGAGTCTTCATGACTGGTTATCCAGCCATTCTTTATTCCTAAACCCATGCAAAACCTATGATTGTGAGAGAGATACCATGATGGATACGTATGTCGTGATAAAGGAGGAACACTGTTGATAATTTCATATAGTTATTTCTACTGTCGGGGTGTTTTTATTATGCCTGATGTGAAAAGTAATATGATTTGTTTTAGAAGAATTCAAAAATAGGGAATTATTATATTATCATTTACGTAGTGACTGAAAAGTAGTGTGAATGTTATGAATTTGTACCTCAGATTTGCCTGTAAATAATTTCGTGGAATCATCTGTATTCAGAGAAGTAAATGAATTCGGGAGGATTAGAGGTAATTCATTCATTGATGTAAAGCGTGAACAGGATAGGGCTTATCGAGGATAAGAGAACAGGAAAGAGTACTATCGAATGATGCAACGATTTTTATTTCTGACCTGAATATTATAAGCTCATATCGTCATAGTTACGTTATCAAAAAAGGTCATAACTCCCTTGAGTCATTATAGATTCTATAATTCCCTCTACCTTTCTAGCTTGATAAAAAAGTTCTGTTCATAAACAAGTAACATAGCAACAACAAAACTCATATGATCAACTGTATCTGATTCAAATATAGCAAGAAGGTGATGAATTGGTACATTTATTCCTTTTCAAAGATGAACAAAATATTATTGGAATAGGTTAGAAATACAATTACACGCAATTGCTGTACCTCGGGCCAGTGACCCTTTGGTCGCAAACTTTGCCATCGGTAATAAGGCTCTTATAATACATAAATAAATATTTTTGCTAACCATACCGATTTTTCTAGTTTTACCAATCGAATCGACGAACTCACCTCGCGCCGGTTTAGTGACGGCCTCCGCCGCCGTCGGCGTGACGAAGCTCACCGGCGTCGCGACGGCAGCTGGCGGCTGTTGAGCGGGCGCCGGCGAGGGCGCCGGCAGATCGGGCGGCGTCGGGGCCGGTGCCGGCGAACCGCCGCCGCCGGCAGGGCCATGTTCTACGCCGGGCGGCAGGGCGCCCGGAAAGTCGCGCCGACGCGGCGCAGGCGTCGACGCGAATATCACCGAGCTCGCGTCCGAACCCTGCAACAAAAATAAGCATTAAATTATAATAATAATAATAATAATAATAATAATAATAATAATAATAATAATAATAAAAATAATATTGATAATTAATAATAATTCTAATTCTCAGTCTTTAGATTATAATTTTTTTTATCGGATCATGAAGTGGATAAATATGGAATATCATCACATTGGGCAAATTGTAGTTTTTGAATAGGTTTATTGCATCCAAGGTGAAGACCAAGTAACTCATGATAGATAAAAGACACTTATGATTATTAGCCGAGAAGGAGTAAAGTTTCACGTGTGTAAAACATAACAACACGGTTTCTTTTATTCAGAAGACCATTTCACTATAGAAACAGAAGAGCGGAAAGTCAAACGCACAAAAAAGAATTTTAAAATCGCATTGAAAATCGCAGGTTCGCAGTTATTGATGAATGTAATGATATTTTACCTAAAAATTACACTTCTCCAATCATCAAATATGCAGATTGATTTCGGATACTTATCGTTCAGAAAATGAATCCACTATTATGTAGTTATCGATACTATATGTTGGACTTTGTTTTATGAAGAACAAATAAATGATGATTCGCAATGATAAATTGTTCAAAATGTTTACCATTTGCTACAATGAAATCAGATATTTGGAGAAGATTAAAGAATTTTAATGCTCTACAGTCAAAAAATGTTTTTCGGCATGTTTTTGTATAGGGTGACCAGATTTAGGAAAATTTAGTATTAATTTTGATAACAAATGAAACGAGCTCTTCTGGCGATTTTTCTTCATTTTTCAAGGTTAAATGCCTTAAAATTCTAATTAGGATTTCCTGGCACAATTTTCACCAGTTAAAAAAAAAGAATAAATAAACAAAAACTAAATAATAAATAAATTATTAACTAAACAGGTAAAAATCACGTACATTTATAATTAATAGAAATATATTTGTTTCGGCTACAAACACCGATTAATAAGTAATATCACGTGGAACATGACAAATAATAAAAAATATGATAAAAAAAAGAGGACATTCGCCTCCCAAATGGAAAAGAAAGAGTACGATGACAACAGCCTCGAAAAAGAGTACGTCTGGTCACCCTATTTTTGTGACACCCTGTATACACATAGAAGAAATACCAGAGTGCCATGACAGTATGCATTTCTACTTTGCTTGTAAACCACTTCATCGGAAGTAAATCAGGGAGGCTCTTTTTAATTGGATAGATACACTGTATTTCTTTTTGCGATATAGTATGAGACTCGTTGCCACGAAGAGAACACGCTGGGATCACGATGCTGGGTTTCTTTTACACCACGTTCACAAAGAATTACACTAGACGCAAGAGCAGCTGTTCTCCATCATTATCGAATGAATAACGACAAAGTGTAAAGTGTTAAGTGTGATTCATAACGTTTCTATGTATGTAAGGTTGTTCAGTTTACGGTATTCGTGGTAATATCTGTCTGTCGGGCGACTGCTTTCATACGCGTAACGACGTATATCTGAAGTATTCTCAGTTCTAATGATGATATACCGATCTGAAAATGTGTACACTGCCACGATCGAGAAGTGGTTTCGTTGCACTTTTGCCTTTCCTATTCCCACTTCTGGTAGTCCGAGTTTAAACTCGTTCATACCTGCCTCTTCAAGACTTTGTCTCGACATTTTTAGTCTGAGTTGGTCACAAGCGAGAGAAAATTTAGAATTCTCGTTTGTTGTAGTATCCATAATTGAGGAATTTCGACTCACAGTCAGGACTCTGTGAGCTGAATTATAAAGAACATTATTGCGATAATAACTTTTGAGAACAGTGAGGATCTGCTTAGAAGTTGTGACAAACATTAATTATATCATCCCCGGTGAGCTAAGAGATAATGACTTAGTAGTTTAGTGATTCAGATAGAACCTGAAAAAATAAGATCACAAATTCCTATAAATTTGTTTCCAATAGGTTTCCTATAACATTCACGTGTTTCCGAAGTATTTTTTTGCTTCAGAATTTCCGATTAAACATATCTGTATCGGAGTGCCATATCAATTTGATATAGCACAACCACTTCAGTTAGGTTTTTCATCAACGCAAATAGGTGGATATAGGAATTCATTGAAGTATGCTATAATAATTCCCTAATCCTCATTTTGTCTTATCTACCGGTAGCTAAATCCTCGGCTGAATTGCTATCCCGTGAAAAACAAAAAAAAAAACGCCGGCTTTTCGAGCGCTTCAAGAATATCTATGGACGATCACCGTATAGAAAAAACATAACACTTCCGGCACTCTCCCTAGCTACCTTCTCCTTACCTCTAGAGTCAGACATATTACACCGTGGATTTAGAGCGCGTATAAACGATGAGTGTTTATCATGATACTATAACGAGGAAGTGTTTATCAACGAGACGTTCGTGGCGGTTCGCTTTTATACTCAAAACATCAGAGGTATTATATGATGTTCCTCGAACCCTTTCGTGTTGTCGACAGATAAAAAAAATATATTTGAACTGTGTAAACAATGCCCGAACGGTCTGAGGGAGTGCGGAATAGGTAACTGGTCAAGAACCGGATTTGGATTCACACACAAGTATATACTGCTGTACAAGATAAAATTAATACCTATACTAATTCTTCGCAAAAGCAGAGGTTCATTTTCATTTTACCCCAAATAATAACTCGCACTCGTGCATCTACCATTTACGACCGTCGTTACAGAGAAAGATTTTCCTGTTAATTGGTCCATTCTCGTTAAAGCGGCAGTTGTTTTGGGAAAACTGCCACGCATAATGACCGTCCCGAGGCGATACTGACTCGTCGAGGAAATGATACAAAATCCCGACGTATAATGGCCGCGAATAAAAGTTTTAGTACTCGTAGATGACAATGTAAGGAAAAGGGGATAGGGGATGGATGATGCCGAGAAAACATTATCGTCTGCGACAATGTTTGCTCCTTGAAGCAATGTAAATGAGTTTTTTGGTATCTCCAAGAATGGGGAATGGAGATAGATAGATGGCGACATATTTCCTTCCAGGAAAGGAATATGTCGGGAAAGGAAATGGCGATTAGGATTCGCAGACGGTTGAGCTCGAGAAATGGTGAGTGAAGCTGTTCAGCATCGGAAATTTGATCCTTCCAGTGCTTGCTATTCCATCACTTCTGATGATATGTAAAAGAGAAAAAGGATTCGGTCGAACTGAGAATATTTCATGTGAACAAGTTGATACCTGATTATTCAATATACTGAGCGATGTCGCAGTAGGCGATGTCTATGACGACATTGATATTTGTGAACAAAAAATAGTTTGCTACAATAAGAGGATTGGTTAACGTTAAAGATTCGATAGACTATAATATTATCGGATGCCGTGTATTAGGATTTGGCCGTGAAGACCTATTTCGACATCTGATATCGCCATTTTCTTTATAAAATTTTAGAAAGAAATTGACACAAATACTCAATGTGCACAGGACTGGTAGTTTTTGTAATATATTGTTAAAATTATCATCATTATGTATATATACTATATATATAAGAACTATAGTCTATATATCATATGTCTTAATTCCCCCAAGGTTAAGATGAAAAACAGCTTCAGCTGATACTTCGCCTATCCACGCAAAACATAACATTCATTGATTTATTTTTCTTCATAAACTTGTATAATTTTCTTTTTTTGTATGAAGTTGGTGAATGAAGTCACCAACGAAATTATTATCAAGTTGTTCTGGGGCGAACATCAAGATAAATGCAAATGCCCGTTTCGACAGGTTTTATGCTGCTAGAAATTTCTTACAGAGTCCACTGGAATTATTATAGATCAATATAAAAAACAACTGATTTCGAAGTTTTTGTACAATTTGGAATTCATTACACTGCTTCACACTGGTGTAAGAAGTGCCTAAAACGTACTTACATAAAACCTCTGGGAACGGACATTTTCTATAAAAAAATTTTTTTCAGCAGTGTGGAGCAGTTTAATGAATTCCAAATTATACAAGAACTTCGAAATAAGTTGTTTCTTTTATATGAATCGATAATTATTCGAGTGGGCTGGTGTGAGAAATTCCTAATCGCCCATAGAATCGGGAAATACATGCAGTATTCGAATTTCATCTTCTTCAGATAATAATTATTTGGGTGTTGATTTTTTGGTTGATTTTCACCTCACATAGTTGTATTTGATGTGTGAGAAATTTTTGCTTGTGAAATAGGTCGATAGTTTGGGTATTTTTGAAAATATAGATGGTGTGGTGCAGTTTAGGCTGAAGCTGCACCACCACCTCATTCCTACGAAATCACCACTGTAATAAAATTCGAGTGAGTTGTAATAAATTGTAATTAATGTGTTTGAAATTGTGAGAGTGATTTTTTGGAAGTGGGCTATAAAGGCTGGTGCAGCATTAGGTTCATATAATACTACTACATAAAAAAAAACGTAGAATATCAGCTTTGCAAAATCCCTATTTAATCAAATAATTCAACTTTTTCCACAACAAATCTGGTACGGCCCGGCCGTCCCTGTCGTTCCTGATGAGCCGTCACTGATTCTACTCGACATCCTTGGAAATTTCAATTCATGTGGTCTCCTCTGTAGTGCCACGAATGGTTCGCTTTCCGCCGGTACACAAGCACCAAACCATTGTCGAGGAAAAAACGACCGTTTTACTTCCGACAGTTCCGACTCGACAAATCGTCTCTCGCCGATACGTAACCTGATATTGCCCGAATCAATTGTCTCGTCTCTTCGGGATTCACTTGATTCGTTCTCGGTTTGTCTCGAATTACCGGCGAAGGAAGAAAGGAAGAGATCCGTGAGCTTTTATTGATTCGCTGCCAGAATTCGCCGGCGCTATCTCTTTGTGTTCAGGACCTTGGATCATCCACAACAACTTGATTTCGGCAACATGGCAAAAATGATCATTATTGCACGCATTGATGTCGCAACAAGTTTTGATATTTTCATTTTTCCCATAGGCAACCTTCCCGACGCAATGAGTTTTATAAATTCATTTTTTTAACAAAATATCAAGTCACAGGGCTCAGCTTTCCATCAAATGACAAGTAATAAATTATCCAATGTGGTAATCAATAATTAATTAATTATGAACGAGACGAAACTTGTTATTTGATTAGTAATAGAATAGTAATGAATTATGCAACTATTGCGAATTTGATATTTAAATATTCTCGGATATTTTTCTCAGTCAAAACAATTTGTGTGTATATATGGATTAATCAGTTGAATAACTAAATGAATTCATTTCATTTATCTGTAGACCGCAAAATATTCCTATATATATCTTCGAAAATGTCACTTATACTGTCTGTAAGTTTTTCGAGGAGGTGGTATATTAATTTTCCAGCATTTAGCATGATTTTCTTTCCTCGTTTCAAAAAAATAAAGTAGAAGTTATGAGAAATAAATTCAATATATCTGTAGTAAGGAAAGATTTTGTGATCTGCCCCATCTGAACGAAGACAATAATATTGCTTCTTGTTCAGTTGATATAGATAGAACTTGGCACCCACTTCTCAAAACTGAATATGGAAATGGAAAATTCAATATCAATTAATGAAAAAACATCTTGTAACCAGAATTTCTCCGTCTGCCAAATTGTCACTTTTCAGTGTCAAAAACCAACCAACATTGAAAAATCTTGGGAAGTGTTCTGATTGTGTTGAGAACGGGAGCAGATTCGTTCCCGAAACGTCCACTGAGATAATTAGAAGGTTTATTCTTATAGGTGTCACTGACAAATAGAGAATTTCTCTTTTAGGTATCTAGAGGTTTAATTTCAAGCGCAATGACATTTTGGGGAAGATCACAAAATCTGTCCTTAATGCGAATATATTGAAATAATTTTTTAAAACTTCTACTTTATTTTATAAAAACGAGGAGAGAAAATTCCACAAAAAGCTGAAAAATATGCATTCACTTATATTTAGATTTAATAAAAAGTGTACCGATGCCACCAGAATATACTGTGTTATCTGAATTCGAGTGTCGCCATTAGGATCTGATCATATCTCAAAATTTCGTATTTTTTTATACAGTTTTTCTATCTGTTGACAACACGAAAGGGAAACCTATAATGTTCGAGGAACATCGTGTTAGCCAGCGGTGGAATTTTGGGAGAGAAGGAAAGTATTGGAATTCTTCTTGAAAGTTTGGAGGTTGTAAGCATCAGGAAAGACTTCAATAGGCAAAGAATTCCACAACTTTGCAGTTCTATTGATGAATGATGCTTGGTATAGCGATGATCGAGAGAATTATTTGAGAGACGGTAAAAATACCTGAGCAAATTTATTTGTATCTCAGAAATCATCCAGTCTGTAAAAACTCAGAAAGACTGCAGTCAGTCCATATTTTCGAAACAAGACTAGAGTGAAGAAACTTTGTAATTTAACTGTTTCTCTTAATAAAATAATTTCTTGAATAATTTCACAATCTCCCAAAAGTGAGGATCGAAATTTGGTGAGATGATTTCCGGAATTTGTTCCTGTTTTTAATCGTCGTATATGATCTAAGGTTGACACAACTTTCGCCTTCCGGATCAGAGAGATCCGAATGTCTGACTGGTTGTGCCAGCTTCGATTCGCACTTCATCCCAAAATACTTAGGGTGCTTATACTGCTTATGTCGTCGCGACGACTACTAACTCTAGACGTCGACAGCAGGGAGCATCTGCTGGATCTTTTCAGTTTTTTTTTATTAGCTGTGACAGCTAACTGGTGAACGCGGAGTGTTTTGTCAGATTTGTTCGCTTAATGGGCTCTCAAACAGATGAAACGAAAGACAATAAATATGTTCTCGCGCACCGAAAGCTTCTCCGGGCGGTTAAGGCGATGAGAGGGATTTTCTCTGAGAACACAAGACAGGGACTTTCTATAAGATGTTGCCAAGGACTGATAGTATTTGTTGTCTTCATTTGTGCTCCCAAAAGTGGACCGAAAGTATGTAATATAACAAGTGTATTGATGATTATTGAAGCACAAATTCCTTCGATTTGTTTCGAAAAAGAAAAGGAATTTTAGATAACCATCAATAACACGAGTTGCATTTGTTCCGATTATTTCATGAATAATAATGATCCATACTGAATTCAAATTTCAACCAGGTATTTTTATACATTCGGCATTGTAGTTCTCCGCATGATGACTAGTTATGCAACCAATAATACCTTGCGGAATGCATCACTGACCTAATGACATTCCACTCTTTGATTTCATGTGATGTCACAGTTTGTGGTTAGGTTTTGTTCATACTGTTATGTCCTCAGATATGCAGTGATTCTAAGAATGCTATGATCATCCAGTATAATTTTTCAATTAAACTATCCATTAACCAACCAATTAGGAAGCGAAATACAATGACGAAAACACCGCATAAAGGTATCTATTAGCCAATCAGGAGCCGAAATACAAAATCGAAAAAATGGTGCTTTCGATTATCAACACAACAATTTGAACCACTCAAAAACGTGTAGCTCAGCATGAGTGGAATAATTGGTGCTGTATCAGCAAAATTTTGAAGTGCGTGTCATGTATAGCTAACGTGTTGATGTTGAATCGCAAATTCACAATTTATTTATGAATACAAGATTTATTAAAACACATACCAATAGCATAATAATCAAATTGCTAGACATTCGAATAAATATAACTGGCAGCAACTTTCATAACTGTAATTTTTACTATTAATCAAGACCTTTTGTTTCTGAGACCAGATGTTTCTAAGTCTAAGTCCAAGCAACTTTTTTCTTCAAATAGGTATCTCATATAGTCACTCATAGTTATATCGAGGTTCAGATTGACTTCGTAAGTTTATATTTATCCTTCGAATTGAATATTTATTGTTTTAACCAGAATGTTTTTTATTGTACAAAGACTTGTTTTTTATCATGATTGTATGATATCATATCACTATAATCATTTCATATCCTTCGAATTTGTCTCAATTTCTTCAATAAATATTAAATTGATCAGTTCTTTTTAATAAAACTGTTATATGTTTCGTTAGTTTGATTGATGTTACAGTGGACTGTATTTTTTCGAGGTATTTTTATAGGATACTGATTCTCACTCTCATGCTATGGAATCTTGAATTGGGGTATGAGCTCGTCTGCTGAGAGAGTATTCATTTTGCAAAAGCGCGCGGTTAGAATAGTTGCTAGATTAGGATGGCGAGAGACATGCAGAAACTCATTCAGAGAGCAAAAAATACTTACGGTTGCTGGGCTGTATATATATGAGATGTGTCTCTACGTTTATAAGAATAGAGAAAAGTTTATGGCAAACCAACAGGACCATCCATATGCAACTAGAGCTAGAGGTTTGCTGATACCGAACCCACACCGAACCTCTTTTTATCAGAAGAGTCACCTCTACCTCGGACCCAAACTATATAACAAGCTAGATGTCTCTATTAAGGATTCAATGAATATTTTCATATTCAAAAGACAATAAAAAAAATATCTCATAGAAAGAAATTGCTACACCGTTGACGAGTTCTGATAACTTCTCTAGATGAGTAATTGTTTGTTACCTTTATATGTCTTGATTAGTCTTTGTCATGTTTGATGTTTTATATATTTTTTTTCTTTTTTTTTCATTTATACACTGACGTCTTCATTATTGCTGTATGTAAATGTTTCTTGTAATAATTTCATACTGTTTAACAAGTGAAATAAATATTATCATTATTATTATTATTCAATTTACTTTCAAATTAATCGAAATATCTCTTGTTGCAATATTGTAGAAATTATACCTATTTTCCTGAAACCCATTCATGAAACATATCATACACATATTATAACACTGAATACGTGTTTATAGAATCAATAATATCAATTCAGCTGTAACACTTTTTTTCTCAGATCCGACCACTCATGTCTCAGATAATGACATTTGGGTATAATTCCCATCGGAAAATATCAATTTATTCATAAATACATGTGGCATAGTACATCATAAAGAACGTAATAGGCCGTGACTGCTAGCCTGTTATTACCAGTCATTCGTGGGTATTATAATAAATTATGGACGATCCACTGAAACGATTTATTATTTTATTACTGACGTGGCCGGCATTTGCATATACCTATCATGGTTTTGATTATGGGTTATCAAATTATAAGGGGATTATGGAGAGATATAAAAGAATATGTGATGATGGTTAGCAAACTGCTCGAGTGATGTATTCCAAAATATGAAATGTCACTACATCAACAATATCATCATCATTTATTCAGCACTGGAATGAAATCAATTTCATTTCTAGGTGACTCTTCGAAACATCACTGAAGCCTTACATACATATGCAAAAAATATATACATGTAAAAATGGACTAGTCAGAAGAAGAAAACATGCAGGTATGTACAGTCGAAAAACCTCGCGAAAAACATAAAAATACATATAATTGGAGTTGAATACTCCTAGAGAGAGAGAGAGAGTTAGTTTATTCATTTATATCAAATATAAGGATTATGAATTGAGGGATTCATCAAACCCATAAAAACTCGCATAAAACTGTTCATCACATGAAAAGGTATATGCAAGTTCTATGTATGATGAGTACGAAAATAGTTGCGCTACTTGTGTTGACAAAACTTTTCGTTTTATAGAAACTCTTAGTGCCTACACAATTCGACGAACTTTGGCTGACTCCAAGTCTAGAATAATGTTGATGGATAGTTTCGCTATCCATCGTAAAACTTCATTGATGCAATCACAATTTTTCATGAATTCTGTTTCGTTTTCTTTGACATACTGGATAATATTACCAGACAGGCAAAGTTCGTATTCGAAATTGTTTAAACAAGGGTTTACAAGTTGATTGTAGCTGAGCTTTTTGAATAGTCCTTATACTACAAAGTATCAAGCATGGACATGGTCAAAACCAACAAAAGTTGGAGAAAAAACAACCACTCAAGTCAATATGGCAGTTAAGTGAATAGGGTGAAATTCAACTCCGAAAATCATCGATATTTAGATTTATACCTTCGTGGTATTTCATCAATTAGAAATCCTCATCATATCGGGGGTTTCAGAAAAATATAATGGAAATGTCACAGGGACACCTTTAATCCCTCAAATTTCATAGTACCGAAAAAGATATTCACGAAACATAACTTGGAAGAAGTTGATACTTCACATTCGTCGATGGGTATTCGAAATTAATATTGCTCAATCTACGTACGTAAATGATCATTTTCCTTTCCAGAACTTAATTATTTCAGCGTTGAGCTATACAGAGATTAACCAATATTTCAATAGGTTCGTGAATAATTCATGCGACAGTGTTCACAGATTCATCTCGTTTGTCGACAAATTTTCACGGTGCGCGGAACACAAAAAGGTGTGTTTTGTTGTCGAGGTGCAGCATCGCCGTTTTGTTATCGATTTGCGGCGCGTTTTTAATTGCGCCTGGTATCATGCAATTGCTGGCTGCACCACCGCCAACCTCCATTCCATTCTTGAATCGCGCACCCATAACGACGACTATGAGAGCGAGGAGAGGAAGAAAAAAGCGCTATGTTGCCAAATTGCCTAGAAACGAGCCCATTTCGGAATTTGCTCCCTCAACTAGATCACAATTAAATACTGTCTGTGAGTTATTCGAGGAGGTTGTACATTCATTTTTTCAGCTTCTGTGTGGAATTTTCTTCCCTTGTTTCTAAAAAATGAATTGAAAGTTATTATTATATAGTTATTGTTATATAACATATATTGACAGAACACGTATTCAACGTACGCAGAATTATTGCTTAGGAAATACGACCACATAAGTGTAAAATTCAAAGAGCTCAGATGGCTCAACATGAATAAAAGACGGTCATTACATCTCTTGCAATTCATTCATAAAATATTGATAACATCTGAGCCTAGTTATTTAAGAAAAAAACTAAACTATGGACGAAACATACATAGGATCAGCATTCGTGCTCGTCATACATTAGATAGTCCAAAACACCGTTCTTCAATTTTTCAAAAAAGTTTCAGTTATTGTGCACCAAAGCAATACAATCAACTACCTGGCTATCTGAAAGTATTGAATATGAATCAATTCAAGCGTGAAGCAAAAAAATATATATTGAAGGGGTCGAACTGTATTTGTTATGCACTGATAATGCAAATTCACTCATAATGCAATTCATGTACGTGAACAGGTTGTAATTTCAATTAGTTCTAGTCTTAGTCTTTTTAGTATTAGTTTTTCATGAGGTTAGGTAGAAGAATAGCTTTAGCTAAACCTCGCCTCATTTGGTAACTGTTCAGGATATAATTCCTTCTTCATATGTATGTATGTGTATTTATATTCCTGATTCTATTATTTTCTTTGGTGAACAAATAAAGACGATTATTATTATATTATTATTATTATTATTCTAATTATTTCAATATATTTGTAGCATATATTTGTGATCTGCCCCAAAAAGTCACTGCGCTGGGAATTAAATCTTCAGAACCTAAAAGAGAAATTCTCTATTTGTCAGTGGTTCGAGTGTTTATAAAACATTTCCATATGAAAGTAACGAAATCCTTTCTATGCTTTTGAATTATGCGTGAGAATATACCTAGCATATCGCAAATATACACACAATATACACAAAAATACACAAATTTGATCAAGGATTCATTGAAATACAACCTCGATCTCACAGACTAGGGAATAAACTAGCCCAATAAAATGAGCTGAATGTTCATAACGAGGTTCTCAATTCGTTCTGAAAACTTTCCTTTGTTGGATACGTGGAATCAATTATTTAGCCCATAAAAGACTAGCCATCTATTAATCGACCAATCAACACATTGAACACTGAATTACCTCAATATGGAATCAATAGGGATATTCATCAACTGGGTTATATCCTTTTGAGCAGATGATTTGATCAATTAATTCATTGATTTGAACATGAAATATCTATTTTTGTGGCGAATGGAAATTATCAAAATGTTAGTACATTTGTTTGGTGATTCTTGATAATTTGATCGATTGATTTGAACATGAAATATCTATTTTTGTGACAAATTGAAATTATCAAAATGTTGGTACATTTGTTTGGTGATTCTTGATTAATTGATCGATTGATTTGAACATAATATATCAATTTTTGTGGCGAATGGAAATTATCGAAATGTTGGTACATTTGTTTGGTGATTCTTTTTCACTCTCATCTCGGTCCTCATCTATCTCTACAAGAGCATTGAAGCGTGTCTGTAAATCATCTTCCTCTTCGTATTCTTCAACTGTCGGTACGCTAGAATGATATTGTATAATGATATTGATAATATACGTTTTTTTAGCGTGAAAAAGTCGTAGGAAAGAGGATTGATTGCGCTATTCAATTTAAATTTCTCGTTTTCGTTCCCTCTCGAAAATACGCGATAAAAGAGACAAAATGTCTCTAACCGTTCTACTTCGAAAATCGAATATTTCCTATCTATCCTCCGTATCCGGCAACAATGGATGAGCAGCATCCCTCTTCTCGTTTTACAAGCTCGGTCGTATGCTCGTCAACCACTCGACATGACAGATTGATGTCGAACAATTTTACTTACATCGTCCCTTGTTCCTCAATAGTAATCTGTTACAGAATGAATAGCCCCGAGGGAATAAAGAAGAAATCTCGTTTGACTTTTATACATGTATTTTTTTCTCGTCGAGAGCGTTCAGGTAGAAGACGCGTGTCTCTTATTGCTTGCAGATCTTTAGGGACAATATTTGAGTGGAGGGTGTCTATATGAATGGTTGATGATGAGAACTGTGACTGGTTTGTGTTTGTAACCCTCTTCGACAAGAAGCGTTGTGTTGGATCCCCTTTCGATGATGCAAATTAAACGAGATTGATTCGATACGGAGCATCCCGAACTAAATGGGTTATTGTGTATGTCGATGGATGATGATAAAACGGGTTTTATTCTCAGGGGCGATCGAACTGCGAATCGAAACGAACCGATTCGGATAAATAATGTCGGATGCATTTGGCAAGGGTAACATAACATACTCGAATCATCGATTTGTTATTGCAAATATCTCAGTAGAAAAAAAACCGTAGGAAAGGAATAATGGCACAATTTAATAAATAAATAACATTTTGACGACGACGGCGTTTGAGATTCTCAGCTCAAAATCGCCCCACTACGTGTTCTTGTGGCGAATTCGCTACTGTAGATACTAGGAGGGTACGGAAAAGCATTTCGTGCGATAGATGAATTTGAGTGGATATTGACTGTGATATTGATATTTTCATATTTCGATATCGGAAGCGACAGCTACAGGTGAATCGAATACAAAATTGGACACTGAACCGTTTATTATATATTAAAAAAAATTGAGAACTTATTATTAAAAATTACAAATGTAATATTGTAAGTTTTGAATCAACTTTACTTGACACTTTCCCTTTTTTTATATTTCGATTGGCAAATTTTGATGTACAATGAATACGAACTCTGCAATACAAATTGATGAGTTATTTTAGCGAAATGGTTCTTGAGTGTTCAAATTCACTTGAAGAAATAATATTTTAATGCAACAAAGAATTCGACGATATTTATATATAAGGCACAAATACAGTTTATCTCCCACTCAAAGTGTTTAATTTGTTAAAATAATCACAAATTTCACCAGAATATTGTGATTTTCTCAAAAATAGCCTGTTACAAATATTACTAATGAGATGATGCCTTCAGGAGTTTCAAGATTTCGATAATCGGTTGTGAAGACTTTTAGCTGAGTATATGTAGGTTCAGGAATTATATCTAGATTGACATTGTCTACGGTATATTTTGAAGCAAGTCTCAATGAAACTCCATTTATATCTTCCATACAATTTGTACCGTCCGTTTGATCAGAATATTTCAGTACAATCACTTTTTTCAACGAACACTGAACTGTATGGGATTTTTTACGTTACCGCAAGTGTTTCTGATTTGTCTTAATGAAATTCTCAACATATTGGTTAAACTTTCGAGTGAATAAATATTTATTTAGCCATCGGTCTGTGATTTCTTGAATAAAATGAGAATTGTATTAATTTTCAATCGCCAACCAAAGATAAATTTTAACTGTTTGGTCAATTTGTTTTTTAGTTCCCATGTAGGCTCTAAAATTAGAAAAAGTGTTCGAATCTGAAATATCGAAAGAAATAGTAAAATTTTTCAATAAAATCTATGGTTCGTTTTGTTTCTCTAGGTGAAATATCGATATCAATGTATTTGACATTGCATCTGCGATTGAATAACTGAATAGCTGAGATTTCATTTTCTGAAAATTGGTTGGGAAAATGTGAACATTGGATTATTTTCTGAGCAAGTCTGTTCTTGTCCTGTTATTCCTCGTTGATTTTGAATGATGTGGTACGTCAAATAAATAAAAAACTTTTCTTGAACGTCAATCATGGAGCAAGGAAGTTTACATGGAATATCTAGTCAAATACACACCATGCTTCATTTTTTGGACAACGAGAAAAGATAAGAACTATTTCCCACAGCACAGGCATTTTCATAAAATGAAAAACAAGCTCTAATGAATGATGATACGTAGCTATTTTTCCGCACTCTATAAACACGACAAGTTACTGGGCACCGAAAGGTGTCCGGTGGTATGAGGGGAAAGGGAAAATGCATGCTCGAAGGTTGTGATGGATTTAGTAAAAAATCGTGAGTGACGTTAATGTTCAGAATGTGTCAAAGATAATGAATGTCATTATCCTGAATTACATGTGTTCATCTGATGACATCTGAAGTTATTTAATCCATTATCAACCATGACCTGGAAGTATAATAAATTAGGCACTACTACACAATCATATCTTTATTCTGTAATCTTTGGTTAAAGTCTGCAAACGGATATTCAAATACGAACGATAGTAGACGATTATGATGTTTCGTAATAGAACGATATATCTCTGGAAATTTTGAATTTATTCAATTATTAACTATTCAAATATAGTGAACAATGTAATATTTTTCCTAAACTAACCTTACCTACCCATTTTTCCATTACTCCATTGCGATGCAAAGTAAAAGTCTTTCGTTGAACTCTGCGAATACCCAACTGTACGAACGATAGTAGTCGATTACTTTAATCTTTCATCCTTCATCAATAATAATGTCTTGATGATGACCAATGTATTAATTTTTCACGGGTGTGAAAACAGCAACGGTTTTACAGCAACGGTTTTTTTTTCTTTTTTTTTTCGTTTATGGTATTTCCTGGTGATTTTCTTATGTGAGTGCACCATTCCGCAGTTGTTGAAGAAGCTCCTAACAAGAAAATAATTAATGAAACAAAAACCACCCCTCAACAACCCTCCAAAGTAGAAAAATCTTGAAACAGTGAAACAGTTGAAAATACCCGTTGCTTGGGGTTTTCCGACGGAAATGAAGTGACTCACATCCGCTGAATACGCTCTATAGGGTGAAATAATTTGTGAACCAAAAACAACCCCTCAACAACCCTTCGAAGTAGGGAAATTCTTGAAACAGTTAATATACCCGTTGCTCGAGTTTTTTCGAAGGAAATGAACTAACTCACATCTGCTGAATACGCTCTATAGGGTGAAATAATTTGTGAATCAAAAACTACCCCTCAACAACCCTCGAAGTAAGAAAATTCTTGTAACAGTTAATATACCCGTTGCTCGAGTTTTTTCGACGGAAATGAACTAACTCACATCTGCTGAATACGCTCTATAGGGTGAAATAATTTGTGAATCAAAAACTACCCCTCAACAACCCTCGAAGTAAGAAAATTCTTGTAACAGTTAATATACCCGTTGCTCGAGTTTTTTCGACGGAAATGAACTAACTCACATCTGCTGAATACGCTCTATAGGGTGAAATAATTTGTGAATCAAAAACTACCCCTCAACAACCCTCGAAGTAAGAAAATTCTTGTAACAGTTAATATACCCGTTGCTCGAGTTTTTTCGACGGAAATGAACTAACTCACATCTGCTGAATACGCTCTATAGGGTGAAATAATTTGTGAATCAAAAACTACCCCTCAACAACCCTCGAAGTAAGAAAATTCTTGTAACAGTTAATATACCCGTTGCTCGAGTTTTTTCGACGGAAATGAACTAACTCACATCTGCTGAATACGCTCTATAGGGTGAAATAATTTGTGAATCAAAAACTACCCCTCAACAACCCTCGAAGTAAGAAAATTCTTGTAACAGTTAATATACCCGTTGCTCGAGTTTTTTCGACGGAAATGAACTAACTCACATCTGCTGAATACGCTCTATAGGGTGAAATAATTTGTGAATCAAAAACTACCCCTCAACAACCCTCGAAGTAAGAAAATTCTTGTAACAGTTAATATACCCGTTGCTCGAGTTTTTTCGACGGAAATGAACTAACTCACATCTGCTGAATACGCTCTATAGGGTGAAATAATTTGTGAATCAAAAACTACCCCTCAACAACCCTTCGAAGTAAGAAAATTCTTGTAACAGTTAATATACCCGTTGCTCGGGTTTTTCCGACGGCAATGAACTAACTTACATCCGCTGAATACACTCTATAGGGTGAAATAATTTGTGAATCAAAAACTACCCCTCAACAACCCTCCAAAGTAGAGACATCTTGAAACAGTTAAAAATACCCGCTGCTCGGGTTTTTCCGATGGCAATGAACTAACTTACATCCGCTGAATACGCTCTATAGGGTGAAATAATTTGTGAATCAAAAACTACCCCTCAACAACCCTCCAAAGTAGAGACATCTTGAAACAGTTAAAAATACCCGTTGCTCGGGTTTTTCCGATGGCAATGAACTAACTTACATCCGCTGAATACGCTCTATAGGGTGAAATAATTTGTGAATCAAAAACTACCCCTCAACAACCCTCCAAAGTAGAGACATCTTGAAACAGTTAAAAATACCCGTTGCTCGGGTTTTTCCGACGGCAATGAACTAACTTACATCCGCTGAATACGCTCTATAGGGTGAAATAATTTGTGAATCAAAAACTACCCCTCAACAACCCTCCAAAGTAGAGACATCTTGAAACAGTTAAAAATACCCGTTGCTCGGGTTTTTCCGATGGCAATGAACTAACTTACATCCGCTGAATACACTCTATAGGGTGAAATAATTTGTGAATCAAAAACTACCCCTCAACAACCCTACAAAGTAGAGACATCTTGAAACAGTTAAAAATACCCGTTGCTCGGGTTTTTCCGACGGCAATGAACTAACTTACATCCGCTGAATACACTCTATAGGGTGAAATAATTTGTGAATCAAAAACTACCCCTCAACAACCCTCCAAAGTAGAGACATCTTGAAACAGTTAAAAATACCCGTTGCTCGGGTTTTTCCGATGGCAATGAACTAACTTACATCCGCTGAATACGCTCTATAGGGTGAAATAATTTGTGAATCAAAAACTACCCCTCAACAACCCTCCAAAGTAGAGACATCTTGAAACAGTTAAAAATACCCGTTGCTCGGGTTTTTCCGACGGCAATGAACTAACTTACATCCGCTGAATACGCTCTATAGGGTGAAATAATTTGTGAATCAAAAACTACCCCTCAACAACCCTCCAAAGTAGAGACATCTTGAAACAGTTAAAAATACCCGTTGCTCGGGTTTTTCCGATGGCAATGAACTAACTTACATCCGCTGAATACGCTCTATAGGGTGAAATAATTTGTGAATCAAAAACTACCCCTCAACAACCCTCCAAAGTAGAGACATCTTGAAACAGTTAAAAATACCCGTTGCTCGGGTTTTTCCGACGGCAATGAACTAACTTACATCCGCTGAATACGCTCTATAGGGTGAAATAATTTGTGAATCAAAAACTACCCCTCAACAACCCTCCAAAGTAGAGACATCTTGAAACAGTTAAAAATACCCGTTGCTCGGGTTTTTCCGACGGCAATGAACTAACTTACATCCGCTGAATACGCTCTATAGGGTGAAATAATTTGTGAATCAAAAACTACCCCTCAACAACCCTCCAAAGTAGAGACATCTTGAAACAGTTAAAAATACCCGTTGCTCGGGTTTTTCCGATGGCAATGAACTAACTTACATCCGCTGAATACGCTCTATAGGGTGAAATAATTTGTGAATCAAAAACTACCCCTCAACAACCCTCCAAAGTAGAGACATCTTGAAACAGTTAAAAATACCCGTTGCTCGGGTTTTTCCGATGGCAATGAACTAACTTACATCCGCTGAATACGCTCTATAGGGTGAAATAATTTGTGAATCAAAAACTACCCCTCAACAACCCTCCAAAGTAGAGACATCTTGAAACAGTTAAAAATACCCGTTGCTCGGGTTTTTCCGACGGCAATGAACTAACTTACATCCGCTGAATACGCTCTATAGGGTGAAATAATTTGTGAATCAAAAACTACCCCTCAACAACCCTCCAAAGTAGAGACATCTTGAAACAGTTAAAAATACCCGTTGCTCGGGTTTTTCCGATGGCAATGAACTAACTTACATCCGCTGAATACGCTCTATAGGGTGAAATAATTTGTGAATCAAAAACTACCCCTCAACAACCCTCCAAAGTAGAGACATCTTGAAACAGTTAAAAATACCCGTTGCTCGGGTTTTTCCGACGGCAATGAACTAACTTACATCCGCTGAATACGCTCTATAGGGTGAAATAATTTGTGAATCAAAAACTACCCCTCAACAACCCTCCAAAGTAGAGACATCTTGAAACAGTTAAAAATACCCGTTGCTCGGGTTTTTCCGACGGCAATGAACTAACTTACATCCGCTGAATACGCTCTATAGGGTGAAATAATTTGTGAATCAAAAACTACCCCTCAACAACCCTCCAAAGTAGAGACATCTTGAAACAGTTAAAAATACCCGTTGCTCGGGTTTTTCCGATGGCAATGAACTAACTTACATCCGCTGAATACGCTCTATAGGGTGAAATAATTTGTGAATCAAAAACTACCCCTCAACAACCCTCCAAAGTAGAGACATCTTGAAACAGTTAAAAATACCCGTTGCTCGGGTTTTTCCGACGGCAATGAACTAACTTACATCCGCTGAATACGCTCTATAGGGTGAAATAATTTGTGAATCAAAAACTACCCCTCAACAACCCTCCAAAGTAGAGACATCTTGAAACAGTTAAAAATACCCGTTGCTCGGGTTTTTCCGACGGCAATGAACTAACTTACATCCGCTGAATACGCTCTATAGGGTGAAATAATTTGTGAATCAAAAACTACCCCTCAACAACCCTCCAAAGTAGAGACATCTTGAAACAGTTAAAAATACCCGTTGCTCGGGTTTTTCCGATGGCAATGAACTAACTTACATCCGCTGAATACGCTCTATAGGGTGAAATAATTTGTGAATCAAAAACTACCCCTCAACAACCCTCCAAAGTAGAGACATCTTGAAACAGTTAAAAATACCCGTTGCTCGGGTTTTTCCGACGGCAATGAACTAACTTACATCCGCTGAATACGCTCTATAGGGTGAAATAATTTGTTTCACAAATTATTTGTTTCACGCTCTATAGGGTGAAATAATTTGTGAAACAAATAATTTGTGAAACAAATTATTTCACCCTATAGAGCGTATTCAGCGGATGTGAGTCACTTCATTTCCGTCGGAAAACCCCAAGCAACGGGTATTTTAAACTGTTTCACTGTTTCAAGATTTTTCTACTTTGGAGGGTTGTTGAGGGGTGGTTTTTGTTTCATTAATTATTTTCTTGTTAAGAGCCTCTTCAACAACTGCGGAATGGTGCACTCACATAAAAAAATCACCAGGAAATACCATAAACGAAAAAAAAAGAAAAAAAAACCGTTGCTGTAAAACCGTTGCTGTTTTCACACCCGTTAATTTTTCATTAAAAATATCATAACGCAATCGCCATTAATTACGATGAGAAAAATCTTCTAGCAAACCCGAACAACACCGTCAATAAATACTGTGTTGGGTTTCAAATTAAAAAGAAGCACCTGTAATTTAGAAGAGGGATTAAACCGTCCCAATCTCCCAACGTAGTATCCGAATGAGTTCTAATTGGCTCTTCGACGTTAATTTCCGCTCATTTAAGCTGATTGAGACGGTTCATTAGACACAATTATTCTACCATTACGGAAATAATGGTACATACAAAGTTTTCTGTATATGTAACCGAGTCTCGAGCCGCGTGTTGAATTGAAATGCGTTTCTCTCAGGATTGATTGTTTGTGTAGTGTGATAATGATTTTGATGTCGTCGTATGTTTCAGAAGACACCATTACCATTATTACAGGATGCGGGATGACAATAGCGAGACAGTTTTTTGAAGTGGACTCCGAACCACTTCTGGGAGACTGCTGAAGCGATCAGTAACGGGTCACTGTATTTAGGTATACGTATCATTAGTTGTTAGTATGATTTTTGTTTGTTTTGTTGGTTTCGAGAGTTGTGGATTTTTCACTGTTGTTCGTTCATGGAAATTTCACTTGTACTAATGTCAATTGTCGAATTGTACAACTTTGGCGTGAATTGCGCAATTCACGTAAAATAGTTGACGAAAAACTATAATATTATTATGTAAAGAAAATCTTAGGAACATTACTACTGTAGCTACATAGAATATTATTGCAGTTGAGAATATTTTCGATGGTCTCCAACCTATATCAATTTATTTCAATAACTTTCATTCCACATGGACACCTTCACTATCTATCTCAATCTCATAGACTGATGGAATGAGTAATTGACTGAATATCTTTGGACACAGCATGTTGAGTGGTGAACTTGGAAGTCATATTTCCAATATTCATCAAACCTTTTCTTATCTGGCTACTTATTTGAATGTAAGAAAAATTTAAAAGTCTTGTAACTTTCGTTTTCATCGGTTTTGGCACCAAGAAATATATTCTCGGAATTATGAATTATCGTCAAACACGTCTGTTGATGTAGAATGTCAGCCATGTAGGATTATTTGTGCTGATGCCTCTCGTGTCTTATCAATCAGCTAATGAATTTTTACCATCTACAATCCGCTATTCGGATAAGTGTAAGTAAACGACAGAAGAATCGCTACTGATGTCAGTAAATATTTGGTTGATTCTTTATAATACACAATAATTTTGCATACCATGAACATTGATTCAGACTGCATGTTTGTAAGTTTCAATATGCTATCCATTCGTAAAACGTCCATCAAGATTGAAATGAAACATTTCGAATAATGATGGATTCTATGCATTTATTCATCATTGGAAACATGAACTCAGATCGCTACTGTATAGTCTAGCTAATTCGATTTCTCTATGCTTATAAGAAGAACCACCTTATCGTGAAATAAGACAGAACATGACTTCAAGGTATATCTAGGTATACAAAAAGATGACCCATGAACAGTGTTTGCAAAGAAGATTGAAATATATATTTGGAATACCGAAAGGTATTGTCAAGGATATAATGATCAAATAGGACTCATTATTTCAAAAAGGAACACAGATTGATATAAAAAACACCTCTGCTCCAAAACTCCAACTACAAACTCAAGAAACCAGGGAAGAATAGTTGAAAAGTGAAAAAAAATAAAATTTTCAAACATAGGTATTCTTGCTAACTACAGAATGAGAGTGATTATTTTCAACCGATTCCGTATATTATCCAAATAAATAAAAAATATATGTTAAATAATGAGAATCCCATATTTTACTATACCATACTTATTACTTAAAATATATACACCAATTCATACACTATTTTTTTTGGGCCTTATCAGTGTTCATGTGACATTCCTCAAAGTTAATTTACAGGTTATCGATCATAAGGGAGAAGCGAGCGGTGAATCACGAGCCAAGATTGAATTGTCAAAAGACTTCCTAAAGAATTCCCGGACTCCCCAAGGAATTATCAGACTTCCCAAGAAATTCCCGGACTTCCCAAGGAATTGCCGGACTTCCCAAGGAATTGCCGACCTTCCCAAGGAATTCCCGGATTTCCTGCTTTGGTTACAACGGAATTCCCACATCATTTACCCCTCGGGGAAAAGTGTTGTCCCAAGAATAATATTTTATTCCTATTTGCTATAACAATCTTCGAGGCGTTCACTATGGAGAACTCCTGTATGTCATTATTACAATCGAATCAACCACTCGTCATCAGCAGGTATTAAGCAATCAAATGAACTGTTTCCACACGAAACTATTATCCGATGTTTCATAATGTCTCAATATCTATCAGACCCGTCCCTTTCTGTTTCCCCCTTGATAATCTCTCGAGTGGCTTATTATTTCCACAACTAGACAGACACTTGTGAAGTAAAGCTCATCCAACATTCCAGCTAATCTTTAGAACAATGTTATTCAGTATGTCTCTGGAAACACATTATTACCAGCAAGTGTTTTAATATCGAACAATCGCACTCGACTGTGTGGAAATGAACTGAAAATTTCACGGCACAAAAATACGAGGAAGAATCAAAAAGCTATAGAGCTGCAGTAGCTATAGAGACCATTGGTATCCAGAAGTCGAAAAAGTCTAAAAAACCTGGGGTTAAAACAGGAAAATTTCTTGGCTCTTATACCTGGGATAAATACTTTGTTTAACGGGTTAGCATGGCACGGCTTTGGCCAAAAAGTACGAAAATCGAAATTGACATCCTACGGAGGTATAAATAAGAGCTTTACTCGTTTACCTCAACATTGCAAGCAGCGAAGCGCCTTGCATTCATAGTTCAATAAACAGGTGAATAAATCACTTCAATCTTAGCCCTCAAGGGCGCTCTGAACTGAAAAATTTTATCGTAGCCAGTTCATTCTATGAATGAGGTATGTGGAGAGAAATATTTTCTGTTTGATGTGATCATAGACTTATTATCCTGAGGAGACGGAACTATTTACATTTAAAGAAGATCAGACATTGCCAATATCTGGTCCACTGTAGGATACTATTGTGACCGATTGGAAAGTGTCGTTGCCATATTTCCAGATTGAGAACGAGATTTGCAATAATTATTGACACGTTCATATCATTTTTTCATTGTATTGCAAGTAATACAGTCTCGATGGAACATTTTTCTGAACGGTATTTTTATACATAATGAAAACCTGAAATGTACACGTTGGAATTACCGAATATTCATTTTATGAACTATCACATTGTAGCATCATATGATTTGTTACCCGCAAAGCGACATCGGCGCGTCCAGTCCACGCCTATTGTATGAATGATTTTTACTACGAAACTACGATCTGCCCATTTCTCGTTGCGGTGTTGTAGACGAGTGATCTTGTGTTTTGAAGTGTTGTTTTTAGTGACTTTGAATAGATATTGTGGAATTCAGAGTGAATTTTTGGACAATATGGTCCGTCACTGCCGAGTGTGCAAAAAACTTGACATTTCCAGCCCTGATGTTTCTTTTCACAAGTAAGTTGGAATACCTAACCTCCAAATTTGTTTGTTATTCCAGTGGCGTGAATATATGATGATTAGGTACTGTTTATTCATGATTGTTAATGATTTAGGTAGTGTTCATGTTTCCATGGCATAGACTTTCTTGTTCATTGCATCAAAAATTCTAAGCAACTTATTCCTGTTAACCTATTTCTCTATTACTTCAGGTTTCCCGCTGATAGTGGAAAAAGGAAAATTTGGGCATCTCTTCTTGGCTGGCAGGAGAATCGTCTGAGCAAATATCTTTATGTATGTTCTGATCATCTCGATTCGAGGTTGTCATAACAAAGAAAAGTGATAACAAATACTTGAGGCCAGATGCAAATCCACTACCATGCCATTCAGCGTTTCAGTTCGCATCTGATAGGTAATTTGCAGTTAATACTCCATTGTTTCAACATCACATTTTTCCAATACAGTACAGAAAAACAACAAACTATGTTCACGAGCGACATCATTTATTTTCTTTGTGAATTATTGTCATTGTATTTAATGATATATTGTTTTGTATAAAAATCCAAAAATTATTTGCAGTTCAATTTGAACCAACACCTTCTTTCCAGTAATGAATCAAAATGTGTCATCATTATCCGAATAAATTTGTTGTATTATATGAATATTAAAAGTATGAAAGCTGTGTTTTTTGTTTTTATCAAAGCGGAGAAATCTGTGTGCAAATTATAAGGAAATTCAATTTTATACAACTGTCTGAATGCATATGATATTGCACTTGTTTCAGTTGAACATAATATCGGGAATTACAGGTACTGACAAGAATCTGGTTATATATTTCCAATGATGTTTCATTTTTCAGAATGTTGATTGACAAATACAGAGAGAAATTACATATTTCCATTGAGAGTACATTCGTAGCTTGTTAATAATCAAAAGGAATTTGTTTGTCTTCCTAACTAACAAACACGACGCTTCCACTCCGTACAGAACAATATTTAATAATAAAGTTATAGATAAAATATATTTCCAAGTCATGGAACCATTAGGACGGTACGCCACTGGCTGAAATCAGGGAAACAAGACACATAAACATAACAGCGTTGCCAACAAGTTGGTGAAGACAAAGAGGTTCGATCGGTAGTCTTTCTCATACTTGTGCAGTTCATTTTCAATCATTGCTTCAAAACAAAAGCAGTTTTATGAATGAGATGTTCCGTCTCCTCAGGATAATAAGTCTATGGATGTGATGATAATTTAATTTCTAACGAAACCATGCGATACTTTCAACAAATCACCAAGGCAATGTTTTCTTGGCAAAATACCAAAGGAAATAAATGCTTTGGAATCTTATTTCGGTAACAACATGTTTTTTTTTTGGTCTCTGACATATTAATGAACGGTCCACATCACAGCAAGTCGTTTGCGTTGACAAATTTGTTTTGCAAGCCGTCTTATGTCAGAGTCATTCAGTAGCGTAGTTATTATATTCATCTCGAACACCAACTCAATTAATATTACGACAGTATAGAATGAAGAATTCTGAATTTATTTTAAACATGTTCTGTGAAACTCAAACTAACATCAATTATGAGTTTTTGACTTGGTTTGTTTTGGGGCTGTGAAAGCAATTAAGCCGAATTTGATATTCACATTGTTCTGATAGAGTGGAAAATTCTAAATTCAGTTAGTGCGGTTTACAGACCAATATTTAGATGGTTTCCATGAGTTTTAGATGAAGAGGGATCCCCAAAACACATAGGTCGAAGTTTCCGAATTCAGGAGAAGGTCGAAGTCAAAAAAGTTGATAGTCATGCAAGCATTCGACGAACATCTTGGACCAATCCATGAACAAGGACGGAGGATCGAATGGAAATAAACACCATTAACACCTAGACATCAGACATGTAGAGGAAAACAGAGAACGATATGTCATACCAAATAGACACGGCTGTTTTGATTTCACTTTGTGCGAGACGTTTGTTGTCAACACGGCGTCGACCTAATTACCTCGACAGTTACGGTCGCCTGTTAAGCCTTTGTACTTAGTTCGTCGGCTTTGAGTTAACCGTAATGCTGCCGGCATGGTGATCTAACCAGGATAGAAGAGTGTTGTTCATCGTCGGGTCTCGTAAGGTAATTGCGGTCTGTTCTTGCGGAATGGAGTGCAGCCATTTTATGAAGGAAGGGGTGCCTTCTTCGATAAGGGGTTTGAAGATAGCTTCACACACAATTTTATATTCTTTCTTATTGTCACGAAAGGATATTTCCAAATTATATTCTAAACTTATCATTATTACTATCTCTATTTATGTTCATAACATCATCAAGTACAATTTATATCGTAACTACAAATGAACTGTCTTCGTTCTTGACAAAAAAATTAAATGAAACCTGAATTATCCAAACATAATCAACGTACCAAGAGATGTGCTAAATTTTCCTTATTCCTCAATTTCTATTTATTATAATATATTATATTAATATTGATATTAATGTATTTTCAATATTAAATAAATTCGTTATCACTTTGTTCTAAATGATTCCTTGAATTGTGTTTGAATCCTCAGAAATCCCAACTTTCAATAATAAAAATGTCACATTTGTGACATTATAGTCTCGATATTTAGATTAAGGAGACTAGCTTTACTTGAAACTACTGAATGCGAGACTCAATGCTTTACCAAAGATATGATATTGTATATTCTATACTAGATCGAGCTTATAGAGAGAGAGAGAGGAATTGAAACGACCATAAGAAAGAGATGCAGCGATCAAAAATCACATGACTGTTGGCATTGTCAAAAAATTCTGATATGTCATGCCATTGTATTGAGAAATAAGACATTTTCAGTTAATTTCATTCGAATCGAATGCTCTGGCAGTTTTTCCCGCAATAATTGAAAAGAAACGAGCAACAAAAATTATGAAAGGGGAACAAATTAGCAACAAGAAAACAACAAATTTTTGTATTTTAATTTTTGAAATTCATGTACAATACAGCGATTTTATAATATTGTTCATTCGCAGATAATAAAGTATCTTTCGTTTCCGATATTTATTCGATAATTGGATTGGATTTGGATCTAAAGGTCATTTTGAAGTTATCGACCTTCACATATTTTTATAGAATACTCAAACAGAACGTACTGCAGTTTAATTAGTTTAATATCCGATAAAATCGTGACTGGAATCTCACATGTATCTCCTTGTGTGTTGTAATTGGTAAGCGAATGCCAGATAACATCAGCAGCCGGTGCAAAAAGTTTAGTGATCTTCTGAATATATGGCGCACTCGGAGACAAAATACGGCGAAATAAATTGGTGTTCTTACAGAAAAACGATTGAATAAAACTATCTAGAAATATCTCAAGAGATACCTGCAATCTAAACTGGAATCTAAAGTATATTCATAAAGAAAGGTACAAACTCTTGATATGTAGACAGTCTCTCAGAGGAATATCATCTCTTTCCATTCAATAGTATGAGTATGCAGGTTTATTGATCGATAACCTCAAGAATATTGGGTTTCAATTTCTTGCAAAATTATAATACAGTGTGTAAAAGCCAAAAGGAATGGATTTAATATTTCGGTTACTGTACATATTTATGAAAAATCCCGAAAGAGGTGAAATTTAAATTATAAATTGTCATTCTTCAACGTCAAAATGCGCCCCTTCCTTCAACACCCTTCGAAAGACAGGTAAAACCCACAATTATTTAAATAGCAATTATAGCTTTGTGACATACTTATCGAATGATGGCGAATAGGATCATACGATAGCTCTCTCGACAGCATTTTTCAAGCAGAAAACGCCTGTGAGATCATTTTTTTTTCTTTAGAAAATCATAATGAAGGAAAAAATTCTGATAATCCTTCACTTTTATACCTCGCTTCATACATAAGTTATTTGAATTCGAAAATGTTGAAATGAATAATGTGTACTGCATTCGTGGACGAAAGAAAAACAATTTCAAAAAATATGGCGGCGTGACTCTAGGTTGGTGGAAAAAATCAAGAGGAATCATAGGGATCTACAGTTATACCTTATTCGGCTCCACCTCTAATGTGGAAAGTATCTACGAGATTTTTACTTTATGAAAAAAATTATCATTTTTATAGCACAGAAATAAAAAACAATTTTGAAACAAATTGACTTATGACTGACTAAATGATCGAATGAAATGACCAAAAAATATGGCAATCTGTTAGTTTCGAACCTTCATACATAGAGTAATCAGATACGAAACTGTTGAAATTTATACAGTGCCCGTCTACTAATTTTTGAACCACCTGGCATATGGAAATGAAGTTTGTAGGATTCAAATCCGAAGAAAACTTACCTTTTTAATAATAAAAATTGCAGCTGAAATTATTTCAACTAATTAAGTTTTCGAATATCTCTTATGTCATTCTATTTTCTAAATATGCTCGTAATTCTGATACACCTAATTGTTGTAATTGTATTCTCTACGCCTATCAGTATAGTCAAATTCATTATGAGATTTGATTTTTATTATCTATATTTCGAAAATATTCGAGTTCAGGAGTGAAGGGTATTGGAGATTTCAGAAATTCGGGATAATAATACGCGGTGTTTTATTGAAAAAATAATTCAGGATGGCGGTCAGACGCTATTTGAAAACTTCTGTCATTTCTCTATAAAAAGGAAGGTTTTCATCTCCTATTTATGCTCTCCAAATTTCGTTCCGATATATCAGGTGGTTCAAAAATTAGTAAGAGGTGAACGGATTTCAGACTAACACGAACTAAATGAGTAGTGCTTCGAGCGAAAAATAAAATATGTTTCATTGTTTTGTTCTTTTTTTTCAACAAACAAAATCATTCTATATACATGTTGAAATGTAGGGGCCCTAAGCTTAAGCATACTAAGCGTGTCAGTAAATCCACCGCTGTTAATACGATAAAAAAAGGGAAAATGTCCAGTTTTTTTTCTATCTACAACGTATCATCCCTCGGTATCACGGTACACCATTCCCAAAGGAATTAAGGAGTCCGATATTTGTTATGAAGCATTGATTAAAACTAACTAATCAATCAAATACAAAATAAATATATAACAAAAAAACACAATAATATTTGAAAAGTCTAAATACGTATTTCGGCAACCAAGTTCTCATCCTCAGTAGACCTGAAAAGTAAAAATGATTAGCGACTCCTTAGTATCTTTCAAGAAATGCTCCAGAAATTACCATCGAGAGTGATTGTCCATGTTTATTACAGCCAATTTATACATGAGATAATAGCATGGTTCATTTAACTTGCAATCCAGCGAACCGTAACAATTCAATGATAGTCACGTCAGCAAATCGAATAATCCAGTGTATAGAATAGGACCTGAGTCTTGGTTCATTAATTGGTTCTAATTAAGATGAATGAAAATACTTTCCAAACTTTCCAATTCACGATTGTTCCTAACATGTTCGACAAGTTTCAAATTATCTGAAGTTATTGGATGACGAGTCTCAATCTGTCAAACCGATTGTACCTGAAATGAGCAATATGTTCTTAGAATCTTGTTCCTATGTTTCGACGAGTTTGTCCGAAATATTTCATGTCACATTCATCGCAATGTATTTCATTTATCCCTGATTTTTCATGAACATTGACATTGTCTTGTTAGTTTGGGTTATATATTTAATTTGTATTTGAGTACTCAACCACAGAGTCCGAATTGTAACTTTGACTAATCGATAATGAATGCCATCAGATTAGAGCCGTAACAAAGAAATAATTCTTTAAACTGACTACTCTCAATTCAGTCGACTGGATATTCTTATACAACCCGAGAACCCCGGTAAAATTCACGGGAGATATAACGGTTGCCACTTAATTGTATTTTAATGAATTATCAAGGTGAGGATGGTGGTTTATTAATAGTAGACTCCGAGAAGCAAACGGTTTAACAAGCCCCTTAATTACGCCCTAGAGGGCACAGCGTTCCAGCACCACCGCTCGCAGAGTTTTCGAATTAAAAACCCCCGTCTCCGCCACCCCTCCAGTGGCGTAACTTCCTGCTTCAACTCGCTCACAACCAACTGATCTTATATCTCCCAAATGAACAGAATTATTATGAAAAGATAATATACCGTGTTACTTACCATTCCTGTAACACAGTTATTATTCGATGGATTCAGAAAAACTCATTTTAGGTATACGTATTTGAAATGCTTATCCAACAAGGTGGTGATTTCAATTTTGGGGCGTAAACGTGGCCACTTTTATAAGACTCAAATTTCAAAATGAACCATTAGGGATTTTTCCCCAAAAAATAATGACGGATTCTTAATCAGGATCATTCGAAACAAATCTGTACAGATTTTAATCATCATGAACGATAGGATGTCCGAGAAGATGAATATTAATTATTTTCGAATGAGTGATCAAAAAATGTACTACTGTGGAATATTGCGGAAAAACCTCGGAAAAAGCGATTTTCACTGTCAATAATTATTCGAATAAGAAGTATTCTTAGTCAATACTTACAACTCCATATCATTCTGATCCAATGAGATTTTTACTAGGAATCGCATAATCAAAAAGATATTTAGATACCTGTTTTCGAATGAAGAAAATCGGTTGGAAATGATTCAAAGTGATCCTCAATGATACGGTTACGGTTCATTCGAAAAAAATGTCTGTCCAAAATGTTGAAAAGATGATGAAAATCTGTACAGGTACACCGAGTATTGTGGGAAAATCTTTGATTCATTTCAATTTGAATCATATTGAAATTTGGGTCAATAAAAATACTCATATAGTTGGACCTCAATTTCACCCCAAAATTAAAGTCACCCTGTTGTTGGATAAGCACTTCAAATACCTACCGAACGACAAACAGTTTTTCGATCGAATAATAACGATGTGACAATGATGGTTAGTTCTTAATGTGGAAAAACTGTGTATATATATGAACAAGGTCTCTCACTTTTCATGATCACCATGGGTAAGATACAATATCGGTTAAATGACATCAAATGCAGTGTTCATCAAGGCCAACTCGAAGAAATATTTTGAGAAAATCTATTGGTTTTCATTTTTCAGGCAAATGCCGATTTTGATGGTTTCCATCACCGGTTCTATCCTCGGATAATTATTATCCGAAATACAAAAATACAAGGGGAATTTCCATGATTTCGAAACCAGTTTTGATAAAGCATTTCCGGTTTTTTTTCATATTTCAACGTACAGGAAACGGCAGGAACATAATGAACCACCAAACAGGTTTCTGTTTCCAGACAATGGAACCACTATAGACAAGAATACATGACTGTTATCACTGTTTTCTTCTATAGGTATAGATAAATAAATACACTATGAATGAAGCAGACGACCATTGTTTTTTTTTATCTCAGCTATTCTGATGCGAATTTAGGGGAGACTAGGGAAAGGGAGAGTAATCTTGCGAACATTGGAGACTCGTTCAAATCATCAATAGGTAATGAATTGACAAAAGTTCAACCAGTTAACGCTGATATAATACTTTACCAAAAAATATCTTCATTGTGGTGAATCGATAGCAATACCGATGAAACGGTGAGTTGGAACTATTTATCAAAGGTTTCATTAAAGTCGTTCCAGTTCATTGAGAAATTATTTATTCATTGGTAAACCCAGTCGTTATCTAAATTGATATGTCATTTCACAGCGGGGTAAAAACCGGAACCACTTCATTGTAATAATATTTATTTATTCATTACATTTCAACTCATGGAAATAAGTTGAAGTTAAAATGGAATTCAAGTTAGGTTGTTGAGGTCATCATAAGCTTGTGCATACCGTGAACGTAATTTTCTTCACCCAATATTTCATTCAATCATCGGTTGGGGTTCATCGTATTCGATTCAACTATATCAGGTTTCTTCGAGGGTATCATCCCATTCGTGAAGTGAAATCACCGACTTATATAGAGCATAATCCTATAAATGACAACATTAAAAGCAAAATTTTTCAGACTACTCAGATTATAGTGAACAGTGCCTAGTGCTCCTCCAGACTGAGAAATACAATATAGATAATGAATATGTCAAAATTCTCTCAATATTCTCTCTTGAATAAATATCCTCTGAAAGCCACTAATTCTGCCGAGAACTCTGCTCACTATACACGCCCATCAGGTGTTACTAGGTGCTACATCTACACATACATACTACAAAGGCAATTTACACCTGCACACCAACAGTAATAAACTGCTAATTAACGGGCAGATGTGGTCGATAAAGTGGAAAGCACTTACAGATAACCATGGTAAGTGATCAGGACTGAATGAACGCCGGTGTGCGATGTAGGCGGAGAAACATCGAACTAAACCAACAATCAGATTAGATATTCGAGGGCACATACTAGCACCGAAAGGCTGATCGATGTGTTTTAGATATACTCTGACATCGTGTTATTTCCTCTCATCGTTTCTAAAATATAATTATTTCAATATATTTGAAGTGTTGACAGATCGATCGAGAGATCAATGATATGTATTTCTTTTTTTAATTTTCATGAAGATTATGGCCATTCTATAAACACACCATAACTTTCATTTCTCTTATGAATACTAAACTTAATATTATTCTGCTTTTATTCATTACCAAACATTCTGCTCATAATAATATTGTTCAATTTTATAGCAATCATTGAATAGTGGAACCAAAATGAAGAAATATTCGATGACAATGCTTTGATGAATTTATTCTTGATGACGATGCAATAGGTTCTTCTTCTTGGTTCTAGATATACTCTGACATCGTGTTATTCCCTCTCATCGTTTCTAAAATATAATTATTTCAATATATTTGAAGTGTTGACATATCGATCGAGAGATCAATGATATTTATTCACTTCTCAAATCTGAGTATGAAAATAGTGAATCCAAGATAACTAATGAAAAAACACCCGGTAACCACACTTTCTGGTAGTTAACTTGTCACTGGATAGTGTGATCCGACAGACAGAAAAAAAAACCAAAACGAACATTTTCCGTTTTTTTCGATATTGTATTGAAGACAGGAGCAGATCAGTTCCCGAAACGTCCACAAAGATGAGTAGAGATATTGATATTTATTCATATATTATATTTGTCTATTTTCGAAATTTTGAAAACAAGGTGTCAATGAATTAAGGAATTTCTCTTGTGGGTATCCATAAACGTTAAGTATCGAAAGCAGTGACATTTTAAGGTAGATATTTGATATGTCCTCACTATAAATATATTCAAAAATCTATTATATTTTCTACTTTCATTTTAGGAATGAGACGAGATAGTTATTTTTATATTAAGTGCGTAAGATGGCACATGAGAGTGTTGATTATTGAAAATTCTCTCGAATATGCTATAAAAACACGAATTTTATACACAAAATACAAACAACATTTTTTGTACAACTGCGAATGGAAATCTTCCATCGTAGCAGAAGCATAATATATAAAGACAGGCTGAATATCAAAATTGAGATTTATAACAAAATATTGAATTGTCGATCTTCTTCTAAATGGTTTGGAATATCTGAGAAAATTGTGGAATCAACTCTCCAAGAAATATCAAACGTTTCCGATCATCAGCAACATGGAACATTTATGTTGGAAGTAATTGTTCAAACTTTACTATCAATTAATATTCCGAGAAATGGAATTGTTTTATGATAAATAATCAATTAATAATTAACTCTGTTAAAAACAAATCCTTCTGAAAATTATATTTTTGTTTATTTTGTGAGTTATGTTGGCAGTGGAAAGAAGTATTTATTACGGTGAAAAAAAAGTGAATATCTACCTCGATATCTACGCATCAATAGAGATGCAGAAATGTCAAGTTTTTCTTGACAGTTGTACAAAAAATGATACATAAGTGTGATTCAACATACTAAAGAAGGCTTTTTGGAATGCCAGTCTATGTGGACAAGTTCAAATCAGTTTTGGATTCTAAAGAAAAAATCATGTCACAATACAGGGTGTAGTGCCAATAAACAATTATGAAGAATTTGGAAGAAAATGAAAATTCGAAAAATCTCTATTTTGTTCTCCTGGCCCTATTTGAAAAGATAATTCGAGATAGATGACACATCCTCATAGTCACTTTATTCGCTCTAAAAGATGGTATTCTCAACTTTTGTTATTCGACATTTCGTCAAATACGGACCTGTATTTCTTTTTTAATTTTCATGAAGATTATGGCCATTCTATAAACACACTATAACTTTTATCACTCTTATGAATACTATACTTTATATTATACTGCTTTTCGTCATTACCAAACATTCTGCTCCTAATAATATCGTTCAATTTTATAGCAATCATTCAATAGTGGTTACTCTAACATAACCCGCCCTATTTTAAATATGAGGACCAAAATGAAGAAATATTCGATGACAATGCTTTGATGAATTTATTCTTGATGACGATACAATATGTTCTTCTTCTTGGTCGAAGTTCAATTGTTATATTACTTTCCAAGGAATCCATTCAAATGATGATTTTTCATCATCCGGACCTTCGTTGCATGAGTTGAAAAATCTGCCCTGATATTGCATAGTATGAATTTTATCAAGTGTTTTTTTTTTATATATAAAGAGAGGAGAAAAGCCATGTCTGGAGATAAAATACATTTATGTATTTGAAAAAGACATAGGAATACAAAATAGTTGATGATGCTGACACATCCAAGTCGAAACATCTGATTAAACAAAAATTAATCCACCATCGTGTAGAGTATGTGTCATTCATTTCAAATCATGTCTTCAAAAAGAGTTCAGAAAAAAGTTATTTATAAATAAATTTTTCAACTTTCTCAACTATAACAATGTTTAAAATAAAACAAAACGTCTACCACTCACACCAATCAGATTTGTTCATTTCCTCATGATTTCATGAAATACGATGAGTAGGAAAATTAAAAAAAAAATAAGTATCATAAGTATCTCCAAACTTCGTAGCATACCAATTAGAAAAATAGTTGAGAAACACGTAAAACAGCATGGAAGCCATAAAAGCGCATGTAAACATTTTAAGTGCCTCTTGATTATTACGCAGTAAATATATAATATTACAATTTAATTTCGAGTTGAAATTTGATTTTATATAGATACACCCCGATTCAATAGCAAGGTAATAAAATCTACAGCTTAAGTGTCTGTGCACGGGATGTTATAGAACGTAAAAATGGTCGGAAAATCGGCTCTGTACGGTTCATACACAGATATAGTGAGAGCCCATAACTTTTATCTGGTCGCCATAATTTATGAGATCGTTAATTAAACCTTCAAAATGTTTACAACTGCCGATAATAAAACGGCAACTCGGTAATAGCAGTTTATGTCGACAGTTAACATAACCATGGTCGAACATAAAATACCAGTATCCATTAATGTGTGCAACTTTAATAGCTCGCGAGGTTGGCAGCTCTGTCGGCTATCGACGAATTCAATACGCATAATAACGATGCCATTGGTATTCGTGCTGTGTAAAATAATCACGATTGCGATATCGTAAGAATGTAGACTGTTGATTTTCATGGACTTCCTAACCGAAAATTTTTATGCCGACGGCTCGCCAACAATGCACTTTCGAATGAATTTTAATGATTTAATCGAGGATTTCAATGCATTTCAACTTTTTACGAGAATGTTTCGCAAAAAAATTGTATTTCATCATTTGATGGTACTCACCCTGACACGCTCCGTTTTTCTTCAAGTACTTCGTACGTTTTTATTTTAATGTTGAAATTCGGGATTATCATAGTAGCAGGAAACGAACAGATCTAGTGACGTCAATAACCGTTCCATTCGGCTGCCACTCACAAACAGAGATTAACTGATAGCCACTGAGTAGCCACTCAGAATTATTGAGAAAGTTCCCCATTCATTACGACATATTCATGTAAGTATTCGATTATTTTCGTGTATCATACTCATAGTTTCTGACAGATAACATTATTCTTGTATGAACACGGCTGGCTGGAAACGTCAGGAAGCGTTGACAAGAGTCTAGCGGTAACACATGAAGAGAAACGACAACAGCAAGATATTCACTTCACCAGTTTGAATGGGTTTTTGGATAGAGCTGTAATTTGAATTCGAAAATAGATCACGTGGGTTAACTTTCAGAACGATTCAATTGGTGTGTACACTCGGAAATTTTGTCTTTGGGTAAAAGTACTGAAAACCATCGAAAACGTTTAGGTTCTCAGGAACCCTATTTCGATTCTTTTGAATCTTAATGCAGGTTTTTGTCTCTAGACAATACGAAAGGAAAAACTATAACGTTCTAAGAACATCGTGTCAGCCAGCAGTGGTATTTTGGCAGAGAATTAAGATATTGAAATATATATATATATATATATATATAAAAATATACAATCATCCGCAAAGCTATAGACTCGGCAGGTCACATCCAGATCGTTAAGGTGGAGCAAAAACAAAGTTGGTGTTGGTACTAAGATCCTTATGGAATATAAGCATTGTTATCATTTCCAGGAACGTTTGATAGATACAATGTGATCATTGCAACTTGACTCAACAAAATTTATTCTTGCTCGAAGAAAAGCAGCATCTAGCATAATGTTAGCATAATGTTGGAAAAAGGGCTATGAGATACACCATTCTCGCGGTCAAGAAGGGTGAAACAGATTACCTGAATAAGTAATGCAAATTGGTGAGTATGATATACAGGGTGTCCCAGAAATGTCTGAACAGAATGATACCACAGACTACTGAGACCAAAATGAGATAATTAAATATAAATAAATATTTTTTATGGACATAAAGGGTGTTACATATTTTGAGTACTGTCGATTGAAAAATTGATAGAACTTTTTCTGAGTCCGCCACTGGCCATATTTCAGTATTGATTACATCGTTCATTACCTAACTTTCTCTCTTCCTGAGGATTTCTGTTTCTGCTTCTTCTTTTGCGAATCAATTGACGAACAGTGTACCTACAAAATTCCGACTAAACGAAGCATTTTGGTATAGAAGTGAGTTTAGTTCAATAATGTTATTTTTGATCTCAGTAGTCTGTGGTATCATTTTGTACAGACATAACAGGGACCCCTTTGTATATTGAGCCAAATTATTGCAAATTATCTACCAAATCATCACATTAGTACATAAATCTAAAAATTCTTGAACCTCAAGTATTAGGGAATTTAAATTATCTATGTATGTGTATGTGACTTTTGATATCTATCTCGTAAATTTCTTCATACATGAATTTTAAATTTGTTCAAATCTCTTTGAAAAGGGGATTTTTCGAATGACGTCTGACACAATCTTCTAATCGGTTAATGGGCAAACATTTCTCTCGAGATAACAAGATAATCGTAGGCGTTTTTGTACTAATAACAATAATAACACAATCTAAACTTCTGGATGTTTCACGAAAAATTCCTTAAAACGAACATATTTATAGAGAACGGAAAAAAATCATCGTTTCTATGAACCTTGAAACCCTAGTTCAAACGACTGTAGTTTGGGAGACCTTATATTTTTTCAACTTGAAAAACGAAGATACTTTGCATACGATGTCTGTATGAATCATCATTATAATAGTTCTTAAACTGACATACTTATGAATGAGTCAAAAAACACAAAATACCTGTACAGGAATATCATCAGATGGAGAAGTTAATGGGGTAACTACGGTTTCCTGATGTCCCTCCTTCTCCTTGATCTCGGCCGTCTCTTGTCCCACATCCTGCTCCGAATTTTCCTGTTGCCTCACTATGATAGCTATCTTGACGGTTACAAGGTGCGCACTTCACTCAAATTAAGCGATGGCATTCCACTTTGTCCCGACACAAGCGTATTTGATTGATCACATTTATTGCTCGAGTTCGTAGCAATTCCGATCTTCGACAGATCACATCCACTCGAATCGATTATTGTACTTTATGTGTATAGATATACAGCAACACTATAAGTGGTTTAACCGTATCCAGATCCGAGCAAGAGTATTTACCGACAGTCTCCAATTTGAATTCAGATTAGATTTAATCTGGAACGATGAAACAGAATTTCAACGGAAATTGCCAATTCAACAAAAATGCTATAATCAAATCAATGATTGACAGAATAATGATTTGAAATGGCAATCAATATATCTGGAACCATGATCCATGCAGCAAGTAAGATTATCAAAGTATACCGAAGACCCATACCTATATTTTGAAATCATAGAGAAGTTTCTCCAATTTAATATTTTCCAAAAAAAACGTGATCATATGATTCCATATAGTGGGATTTATTTTATTCTACGTATTTTGTCTTGATAAGAGTAGTCAATAATAAAAATATAGTTTTACTTTTCTTACGCAATCAGTTTTTATTTGCTTAAAATCGTAATTGAAGAGTTCAAGAAATTGTCTTGCCTTGCTATGTTCGAATCGATTTTATTACCTTTCAGATGAACGCTATCACAAGATATTACAATTACACCAACTCTGATGACGGTGCGAAACAACAGTGGAAACAAGTTCGAGTACAAAAGCTTATCGATAAAAAAGGAAAATCCCAGAGGTAATCCTATTGAGTGAAACCACAATAAGACATAATCTCGAAAAAAGCTTATATTTACTCAAAACGGTATTTATTCAATACCGGAGACAGATGTTTAACAAACCACATAGTGAGCGTTTTCTCTGTAGACAGAAATGCAAAGTAAACATGTTTTGTGGCTCAACAACAAATATTACGTTAATCTCTCGGCTTTTGTTTTTTATGGTAATCATTCTGAGTATCCATAAATGAGCCGATAATGATATTTTAATATAGTTCTCACTCAGTCGAGTGTCAGATGATATGCAGAGATCAAGGGTAGTATCAAAGGTCTTTAATTTACTGGTAATGTTCACTGACTGGAAATTGATATTTTTTTTCGAATATAATTGATGGCATTTGAATCACAATTCATTTCGAATGATGAACATTTTATTTTTGTTATCAGTGCAGTAGATTCCACCTTCATGTTTAGTTGAATCAGAAAAAATGTCTGTAGGTTAATCGAGAAGGTGGTATATTATTTTTCTAGATTTGTTTGGATTTTCTCTCTTTGTTTCTAAAAATGATATGATAACTATTTCAACTATTTGTAGTGAGACAGATTTATGATCGGCCCAAAAATGTCACTGCGCTTGCAATTTAACCTTCAGATATCTAAAGGAGGATTTATTCGAACATTGAAGTCGTAGACAAAGTATGTATGATGTAGTATGTAAATCATTTATAAATTATTCCAAAGCCCTGCTAGTGCATCAAATGACGGTGAACAAAAACCTCTCATCATGTTATGTAAACGTTATAGAATCAAAAAACTGAACGGAATAACAAGGGAGAATTTTCTATATGCCTCTGCTATCGTGATGGATCCAATAGAAGAATTTCTTATCAGTGATGGGTATAACAAGTAACAAATTGTTTCTGATTCCCCATGAAACAAGATCATAAAAACGATCATGCTCAGCTAATGATCACCATTTATGTCAGGAATCTAATTAGCGGAAACGAATCAGATCTTTCTTCTTGATGAGTTTTTAACCCGTTTTCAAATCGAATTTTCATGTAACCAATATACAAGGTACTTTGTTCTCCATTTCAGTTTGTCTTTTTTATCTCATATCATGATATCCCGAAATACAAAATGACATAAAAATTTGAAAAATAATATCAAATATCATGATGACACTGAAGCCGTGATACTTTGGATTCGAAAGCATTAAATTATGTTCCTCATGTCAATTAATATTCCAAATCATATCATTGTATCACAGAAGCCTTTTAATTGAATGATAATTGAATGAATTAAAAGCAACGAACAGAGCTTGTGATTAAATTAATTCCACTCACATCTCGACATGAATCTAAACAACAAGACTCACCGTATGATTAGGACTTGATAATAATAGGCCATATCTTATGTAACTATAATTATGTTTTCTTGTGCGCAAATGGAAAGCCCGCTTGATTGCTGTAATTTAAGCGTAAATGTGTTTTTTCCTAAACACTTATTCGTATAATTATGAAATTGAATACGAGAAGCAAAACCTATTATCAAACGTATATGTATATATTAGACTCGGCAGTGTTACGTATTTTTACGTGAAGGTAGCGTAACACTTTAAATAATCAAAAAATAAAATAATAAAATTGAATAATCAAAGAACAATTATTGATTATTTTTTTGATATCCATATTTTGCATAGTTTTTATTTGTATAGAAATAAATTGTCGCTATTCTTGAACAAACAAAATTACGCAATGTTTCGCTTACGTTCATACAGGGTGTCCCTCTGGGAACTGCATTCGCAATTCGGCTTAAATATTTTCAAGATGCTGGGCATTTCCGGTTGTACAGGAAGTTGATATCAACTTGGTTATTCTAAATGGAACAACCTATGTATCATTTAATATTCAGACTCTACTAAGAGTTTTAGACAAATTCCATGTATGATGACCTAATATACCTAAGTCTAGCCGTTTTCGACATATTTTGAATTTTTGTCTAAAATGACGTTTGCAGTCCTGAAGACGAGTAGTCTGAGGAAGTTTGAGGAAGTTCCGACCCATAGGAAGTTCGTTGTACTTTTTTTTTTCGTCCCTCGCCTGAACATAACTATCAATTTCTCTTACATGATATCTTCAATTAATCGATTGGAGTTGGTTTCCTTATAGAAAGAGATCTTCTTCAGTTTACTGCGTTGATATTTTGGTAATTAATACAGGGTTATCAGAAACTAACATTTGAAAATTACTTAAAAATTGTTGAAAGTCATTCATTCCAAATGGAAACCCCATGCATATTTTTTATATAATTTCATATCATTCGGCATTGAAAATGGGGGGAGGGGCGTTTGCATAAGATTGTCTTTTCCATGAGAGTAATTTTGTTTTGTAGTTTTCGAAATAGTGGGCGAATTAACATCTCTCTATGTTCCAGAAAATAGCGTATTCTTGTGTTTAGTTATTCTCAGTTGGCCATGGCGCCCGCGGTTTTATTAGAAACAAGCAAGTATCACGGAAAATTCATTCATTCATTCATTCATTCATGCCGGCCAGATCGAATTATTTGAATGAAGATTACTTAAATCTATTCTATTCATTGATAAGTTAAGCGGGAGTTCTATTTCCAAAGAGGCACGTACGGTTATGAACTGAACCTCGGTAGGAGCATTGTTATTATGATAGTAATAGTGCTCAAGGATTCATGAATTTTCATTATTACGATTACAACCTTTTCAGTTGATTGTGTTGTATCTATTAGACAAGAAAGATTCACCTTATACAATTACCGAGGGTTGTAATGATACATATACCTCCGGTCTCTATCATTTTCTATTCATGAGAACACGAATAGTAGGTAGGTCGAGAGTCGAGAATTAGTAGTAGTAGGTAGTTAGTTATTTATGTAGCCTTTCTTACGTGGGGTGAAATTACTCGGCCACGACTTCTTTATTGATGGGATAAGTACGACAGCTTTATAATTATCTAAATTCGAGCCGGAGTGTATGTATGTACACGTCATCAGTAGTTTTTGTTGTGATCCATCAGGGCACCCATCATAAACTATACTTACTTGTATAATCGCTTGTTCCAATAACTAGTTCAGAAAGAGAATTTATTTTTGCTTATTCTTATTCCACAAATGATTTCTAAGTAGATATACCTATAGAATTCTGAGCTCAAAATATGAAGATTCAACCCGGATAAAATGTATCCCCAATCTGTGTTACAGGGTGTTTCATTTGAAAATTTCAAAATTATTTGTGCCCAGTACTTTTGAACGTCTTATTGTTATATTTTGCGGGGAATGTAGAGATTATGCATCCTACTGAATTGTGTTGAATAAACATGTCTGGCTACCAGAGGCAAGTGACTGTTTGATCCAGCCGAAATTCTACTGACACCTGCTACTGATTATACTAATTGCAATTTTATCACTGAGTTTTGGTTTTCCAAAACTTGCTACCTTAATATCGTACTCTTTCCTCATAGCGATAGCGATATCATTGTGTACTATGTCGGTGTTTTGAGTCATGGGATTGCATTTATTACGCAGATGAAACTTCAATTCGTATTAACAAAAAACAATATTATTTATCGAAATTTCTTCAATATAAAGCATTGCTCACTAGTTATTTTCATATATTTTTGAATAAAACACCCTATAACACAGACAGGAGACACACTTTATTCAGGTGATTTGAGTTATATCTTCATATTTTGAGCTGAATTAGTAAAGAAAACCTCTGTACATCGGGATATTACTCCAAAAATTCAACAGATCAAGTAACTGAATATGCTACAAACTTATACTACATAACTTGTAGAGGTACTTTTCTAGATATTCTAGTATAGGCAAACTCAAAATTTTTCACAACAATGGTACTAACTCGAAGATTACTATTGGGTCTTGTGCTGATATGAATTGTTTCATAATGATTTCTGAATCTATTTAAAAAAATTAATGACCATAAAGGGTGGGCTATTCGAAATAAGGAAGTTCATGTCCACTTCTGGCTCAGCCGGAAGTGCTTGCTCCGCCACTGACGTTATTTAATCTCTGATAATCTGGGCAAGGGTAAATATGTTAAATGGACACTATTTCAAGGGGTCCTTACTACTGTCCCTCATATCAATTTTTTATTAAATCATATTACTTTGAAAGTTATTCAAGAAAAACCGATTTCCGATGGTGTCCTTCAGGGGCACATGTCATGTAAGGAATGCCCGGAGGGAAAATCAACTTGTAATCTTACTTTTCCAGGTTCTATCTGAGTCCGAGAGATTTCCCACATCTCATCATCTACACTTGATGGTCTAGGACTTGGTGTAACTTTCAAGTCCACAAGCCCACGTTTTCTTATATATTTTTAATGAATATCCAATTTTCCTGAAGCCGAATTTAGATTTTTTATTTGCCTAATTGGTCGACAAATTCATCGTCCCAAGTACAAGCTTTATACTGTAAGAGTTATGAAGTATTGGGAATTCAGATCCAACTCGGTATCCTTTATCTACCTTTGGAATAGTTCCCTTCAACGGTAAAATACCCTGTATTATTTACACAATACAACAGTTATCATCCCCTAGCATTGCCACGTCTACTCAAAAGCCTTGCTTGTTGGTCATAAAACGAACTTTTACAGCCTAATAAAACTCGAAGCCATCATAATTATAGACGAATAAAACGTTTTTATTTCGACAAAATACTTTCAACACGCGAACGTAAAAATGTGTTTTTATAACCAAGTAAGACGTAAGAGAATCACATGATGGAAGATTACAATGCCGTCGATTCAGAGAGGGTGAAAAACCGTGAAAAACAAAGAAAAAATGTCGCGGCGACAGAAACTGATCGACTGCTTTATTTGAGAATATCCACTGACTGATTTCCATTGTTGCGGAATGTAGAGCGTTACCGTTTTGACAGAAACAAAACACAATTCTTTTTTTGTAATTTTTTGAAATTGGAACACTTCGGAATTCATTACAGTGTCTCACACATCGACTTTTCATTGTGAAACACATTTCAAGAGTTTCCATACGATTGGGAATTTCTCACACCAGCCCACACGACTGAATATTTGTTTATTTCTCACTTGTATACGGTTACCTAATCCTAAGGCGTTATAAGCTATAACGCCCGTTATGTCCACTGATATACTATACGTTTTTGTGGGTTTCTTAAGAAATTACTTATAATGACAACAATTGTTTGTCAATCGGTAAAACACGCGTCGAAAGAAATTATGTACTCAAGATTTGGGTTAACCTGATTGGGAGTTGATTTTTTGGTTAGTTTTCACCTCAACTTTAGAATTAGTCAGTTGCTTCGGATCGATGGAAAGGTTTGGGGGTGAGCTATGCTGATGGTTGCTCGCGCGATAAGTGCCAAAAAAAATAATATTTCCTATACTTCTATAAAGTTCAGAAATATCAACTTCGTTGGAACCATTTTCATAGGTGCAGCATTATAGAGATATCAGCATTTCTAGAGGTCATGATTTCCGAAGAGAAAAATTGAAATTAATTTTTATTTCAAAAATGGTAACAGTACCAATAGGGTGCCAATTTAAAAAATCACGGTTGCTACACTTTCTAATAGAAGTGGCAACACCGCATTGTTGAAAATCCTACACCAAATTTTCAAAGTGATCCGTTGTCTGGTTCACCAGAAACGTCTAATGTGCCATCCACCGTGATTCAGCCGGAGTTCATTGCCAATATGAGCAATGCGACTATAAAAAAGTAATATTGATACCGCAACTAATATTGTCAGGTGCTAGGTAATCAATATGCATTGAAGGAATAGTTAAGTACCCATAATTTTGTTTCCATTCATAAAAGAGTTGAATAATTTATACATATCATTAGGGTGGGTACATGAAAATATCACAGAGAATCGTAAAAAGACAATTATTGCAAATTTGGCTGGAAGGCATTTCATATTCATTATTATATGAAAAGCTCTTTGTCGGCCAACAGTTGACACCCAGAATGAAACTCCAAATATAAAAAAAAGTTTAAAAGATTCAATAGAAATATTGAAATGAATTGGGAAATGAACCAGTTGATAATATTTCAGATTTCCTTAAATTCATATTCAACAAACGAAATACATTGCAATTCAAATGAGGACGTTAAATAAACTCAGCAATGCCAATATTTATTTTCACTATATCGTGCCAATAAAATAAACTAACTGATGTTATTTTATTATGAGCTATCGAAATAATCTGAATTTCATCATTAGAACGGCAACAAAGTATAATATGAATGAACCATTCAAATACTATCATGTCGGACATTTAAATACATGTTATTTCAAACAACATGGTTACTATTTAGTTAGGATCACGGTTCACGGTTTGGACTGCGTCCAGAACATTTAGGTTAACAAATAGAGTTGCAAAATAACGAGGTATATTTAAAATTAATAGCTTCTACTGATCCGTTTTGACGTAACGACATAATGGTAAAATTATTTCTTTGTAATTATTATTTATAAAGAATTGAAATACTTTACTAATGTTTCGTCCGATTGCATATTTGTCGAGGTTATTTTTGTGTTCGTTATTCCATATGAGCATGTAAAAACAAACGTGGTGCAATTTGAAACAATCATTACAATGCGATAAACTTAATTATTGTATATTTTCGATAAAAATCAGTAATTTTTTAGTATCTTATTTACACCATAATTAGAAGTGCAAGTAAGTAATGATACACAATTAGTGGAATGTTTTTCATACCAAATTATATAGGTACCTATACCTATACTAATGATCCTCTTTATTATATCTGAAAATTGAAATCAATGTTATTTGCATTCATTTTTAATGATCATGACATATTATGGTGTTAATTAATTTTTAGACGGAAAAGGACCAATCCGCCATTCCTACAAGTTGGTGACCGGAGTCACAAAATCGTATAGGAAACAGAAATTGTTCCACCCTTACGAAACCTGATTTCATGACCTGCAAATCAGGGGATAATGCCATTCAAGAAATTCCAGGTGGTGATTCCTTTACGATATTTGTGATATTTTACGAAAAAAATTTCATATAAACGTGTGTCCTAACTTGCTCTGTTTCCGATGAGGAATGGGGTGTCCAAAGTTTAATGAAAAATCGTTTTCTCATGAATTATTGAAAATTCTTCCGTCGATTTTGATCAAACTTGTTACTGCTAACAAACATTCCTAGTTTCATCAAAATCGGCGTGAAGACTTTCAATTATTAATTAAAAACTTTTTTATAGTAACACTTTGACACCTCGTCACTCGGAAACGAAGCAAGTTAGGACACACGTTTATATAACCCTTTTTTCATAAAATATGAATATGAATATGATATTGATGACATCATTCAAGTTATACCCTGTACATAAAGTAGGCACGTATGATTGTTTTCGTTTGTGAGTGTTCTGAGTAGAGAATAAATACGAAAAGGATCATCTATCACAAAAAAACGAAATGAAGACAGTTTATAGCGCGGGGTGCGCGCCCTGAATCAAAATTACGGAAGTTGTCTGGCCAACTTAAATTTTTTAAAACAAAATTTCTCTCTCCACATCTAACCAGCAATAAAAAGCGGCAGAATATGGATTCTGCATGATTGGGAAGAAACAGAAATTAGGTTGTTTCGCTAACGGAAAACAAATTATTTTCGCAACTAATGAACAAAAAAAGCGGCAAAAGATGGATATTTCATAAATGGGGCGGGATAAAAATTAAGAAAGCTGTCTCGCTCAAAAATTGCCCGACCGTTCCAAACCACCATGAAATGATGTCCCAGATGCATAAAACTAACGACTTATGCTGGCTGGTCTAGGGAGTTGGATCATTTTCCTCTAAATTTATGACTTCCAGAACAATACACGTTCCACACTTTTGTATCGATATGTTTATCAATAAGCGGTGTTTCTCTGTGGTTCTTTATTTGCAGATAATCGTGACGACTACTATACCTTATCTAACCTAACCTAACTGAATCATTCAGGGCCGGCCTCGGGGTCGGAGTTGGAAGACTGAAAGTTCATCCTATTCTCGGTGCGACTTTTGAATGATCGTCGAGATACGGACTCGACACATAACAGCGGGTTTGCAAAATAATAATAGAAAACACAACGCGTATACATTGGGAATGACTGCCACTTCCAAGACCGCGAATGAATAAAACACTTCTGTTTAAAAACCCTTGAAATCCTTTTTCCTTTGCTCCGTGTATCCTCACACTTCCGTTACATATTCCGACAACGTAGAATTGGCAGGAACGGAAAGTATATAGTTATTTTCTTCTTTATTTGTTGACCACACGACGGGAAAACCTATACTGCTCGAGCCAGCGGTGGAATGTTAACATAGAAGGAAGGTATTGCTATCCTTTTGAAAGTTTAGAGCTCGGAAGCATCAGGAAAGAAAGAAAAAGTATCTTTGAAAGGCGTTCTTTGAAATTTGAAACTAATCACAATGAATATTGACAGAAACGCTTGTTTCGTGTGATGTGTGATTCAATGCAGTTGAAGCCCATATAAAATTCCTCATTGATAAAACGAGGTCGAAAAGTGGATGAGAACAGATGGTGACTCACATTGTACATAATACCAACTCCGGTGATTGATATAAAACAAATCTGAGATATATTTATGAAAAAAAGTTCCTAAAAATATTTTTAGCGCTTTCTGAGAGAGCTTCGCCCGTTCAAATAGAGCACCCTGAAGACGGTTCTTAATATTTATAGGAAATTTTCTTCATGTAAATTCCTGAGGAATATTCTCAACGAATTTTTCATCAATGTTCAGGAAACACTCTGTACACACCTATTTCGTTCGATTACGAAGCATAATGATTGGTTTCTATGTGTAAGTCATTCATTAAGTTTGGCACAAAAAATTTCGCGCAAACTGCTCAAGAGAGCCTCCTAGGTTAGCTTGTTCGCTTATTGTGGTTTCCTCAAGTATTACAGCGGGATTGCGAGATATTTAGAAAACACGACACGTACATCTGCAACGACTGCCACTTCCAAGACCACGAACGAGACATCACCAATCCCAACCCAGCACAATCTGAAAACACTGCCCTCCCGCACGCATACACTCAAAAATCCTTTTTCCCGAGCTCCGTGTATCCGTCACATATTCCGACAACGTCGGAGCCGTCGCCAACTAGGACTTTTCGCGAGTCGCAACACGCACACGAGCGCACAGCCGATATTTAACGGCAACAGCCTCCTGCAATGTCTCGGATTGAATGAGCTGCCGCGAGCCGCGACACTTTTCAGGTTTTTGACGGGTCGCTTCTTCGCGCCGCGGGACGCTTGCGCGGAGTTTTCAGCTGCGGACGGTGACGAGAGCACGATCGCGGCCAGACCAGAGCGCAGCGTTGCCAGTTCGAGATCCGTAGAAATCCGTCGCTGGTACTATTGTATTGTTATTTCATCTCATTGACGAAGGGCGTTCGAAGGAAGTCGCGTCAGTGCCTCAGCGATATAATCGACAGCTCGGCCCTACTTTTTCTTCGAAAATATTAATATCTATCGGAATGTTCAACTTGTTATCAATGACTCCATGTTTGAATTGCATTATTGAGGATTGTGTTCATGAGAATTCAACTGCTCTACTTCAGCAAGTTTATCCATATGAACAATATTCGATAATTATCACGCCTAATGGTGACGAGCGACCTAGACGTGCACTTATTTTTAAATACGGAGGTGCATAGTATTTTACCGCATATTTACTGAAAAAACAAATTCTTTATCAACTACCATCAAGTAAAATCAATAATCAGTGATGACTTCTGATGTCGAATTATTTTCAAGAACCAGATTTTCCAGATTTCCAATTGTTTTTCTGACGAACAAAACTGATGAAACTTCTACAGAACATGTTTCAAAGCGTTACAAAAGCTATTCACATTCTATATTTCACCAATCAATATTATCGGCAGAAAAAGATTGAATTGAAAATCTGAAAAATCAGTTTCTTTAATACGATTCAAGACCAAAAAACCAAATCTCGGATTTCTTGGCAAAATTTTGTCCTTGAATTGAGCAAACTTTTCTCCCTCAACAAAATTCGCATATCTTGTATTTTCCAATACTGATCCTCCTTTTCTTGAACAGAGCAGAATTTCTAATAAAAATGACATTCAAAACATAGTAAAATTGAAGTCTGAACTAAGAAGATTTGAGATTACAAAATCGAATCACCATTTAAACAAATTTATACAGGCTGATCCAAGTTACAGTGGCAAAAACTCACCATTCGATGGTCCATGGAAAAAGAAGAAATATTGCTTAAAAAATCTGGATCAACCTGTATAACTGTCATTTTTTTCAAGAACTATATGAAACCGAATTCAATTCCGTTGTGAAATATGCAGTTTTTCCTCGTGAAGGTTTCCTTTACTACAATTAATAAAATTACGACGAAAAATGTGTCGAACCAATTTGTTGTAGGATTTTTTTTCAATCGAATAATTGAAATAATAAATGAAATGAAAATGCAGCACTCAGGTCAACCTGGTCAACAAACTTGGTCAACCAACCCGATATATACAAGCGAAGACTGTACAAAACTTGGACGTTCACGAATACACAGTCGGCAACACGTCACGAATCTGTGGTAAGAAAATGTGGAAGACGCGGTGCTTTCCTGCTACATTAGGAATCCGAATTAACCAGGGCACACGTATAGTTGGAATGGCTGAGGAAAGAAGCATCGCAATCGATCAATTCCCATGTTACTCTTTCGATCTTTCTCTTTGAGATGCCGCGGTCGTAGATAAACAACTACACCTATCTGTTCAGAGATGATACATTTCTAAGCAATTTGGATTTTTCAGAAAGTCGTCCCAATACAAACAAGTTTCCCTCAACCCACAGTGATGATTTCCATCACTGTAATTTTCCATCGATAGTAGGTAACTCAAAATGTAGAGTACATACCTAGTGAACAGATCGATGAACAGGTACTCATGTTTTTACCGAATTTTGCCTTGTCGTTTTCTTCAGATCAAGAATTTTAATAATATTTATATGAAAACAAGGAATATAAGTACAGTTCTACACGCTTCAATTTGCCCCCCACTTTTTCTCAAGTTGAAAAATTTTTCATAAATTTTGGTTGGAGAAGGGTGGCAGAAATTGAAAGATACGAGATACGCGTCGAATGAAACGTTAATTCGATAACAGCTCAGAGAATACTATATTCTAAACTATGATTCGATAGAATCGACAAATTTTCTTTGATAATGACAAACGTTCATCAAAGAGCTGAACCCCCTCATCACTCATCTAGAGAGTCCTATGCTTTGTTATAATTATGTACCTTCAGGGTTATTATTAATGATTCGAAATATTTAAATAATATTTAAAAACTGAGTAATTCTTCATGATGTTTCATGCATATTTCATTATACTTGATAGTGTTGTCATATCTATCAAATATTATATCCGAGAAAACTACTGGAACCAATTATTCGATATGTATGATTTGAAATTGAAATGACTCACCGATATGACACTACTGTCAAGAAGTTTCAATTTTTTCTCGGATGGAAAAAAAATAGTAAAGGTGGGGGGTTCACATTGATACCCTGTACCTATTTAGAATAAAAACGTTTCACCTTGTATGAATCAACTATCGCGTCCATAAATAATTCTAGAAATACATATTCCTACTCTCCATATCTTATCGTCACTTAAAACCTCAGTGTAAATTGGCTGTGTAAATTCATAGAACTCCGCTAAAGAGTTTTGTGCATTAATTACTACAAATATTTGCCAGAATGCTAATAAAACAGAAACACACATTCAAATACGGAACTTTTATTGGTTTTAAAAGTCATACGATTGTTTACCATTGTAATAACCTGAAGTATTTGTCTTCGTGAGTGCATATGAAATATGAGATGAAGTTGAATTTTGGCTTTCGACCTGGATAAAGTCGACATTGAGCTGATTGATGTTCGCAACACGAATATCCTTTCATGGCAATATGCTATGAGGTCTATATTTTTCTCATTGTGATAATAACTAGCCATGTGCCTAGAGCCAAATTGAATAGTATAATATTCCTTATATTTTTACTGGCTTTTTCGAATGTCGGTAAATAGAATGCGGTTGGTTTCACTAGTTCCTATTACTTACCATAGTCAACAAGCGGTACAAGCAATGAAACGTACTACTATTTGATTATAGGGAATCACTGAATTGCCAGTATTGGAATTTTCACTAGAGGGGATTTCCAACAAGATCTATTATATGTTATTGATCTTTCGCTGACGATACCTAACCTTTAAATCTATCAATTAAGTCATCAATCTACATATTTAGCATACAGGGTTCTTGATAATTTTGTGTTCTTTGAATTGTACTATGCATACTAATATTTAACGGATGATTCTGAATCCACTTCAACATTTTTCGAGCACTTATCGTTGAAAAAGTTTACGAAAGTTATCAACGTAAGGAAATTCAAAAATAAATTTAAGCAATAGGTTATAATTTTGAAAACTGCCGACTTACATATGCATAAGCCGAAATCAATAATCGTGCATATAACATGAGATAATCGACCGTTATCCTTTGTAAATTACTACAATTCCTCGCAGCGATGAAAATGAAGTCCGCCATCAAGTCTATATTCCGTGACTTCCATTAAAAAAATAGGAATAATTAGGGTTGAAGGACTATAATAAAAGAACTATTAATAACAGTTGTTGAGAATGGGAAACAATTCAATAAAGTCTCTCGTCCATTGTGCTGTATAATAATTATGTATATGTACATGATACGTGAAAAGTCGAACCTAAATAATAATAACTCGAATACACTGGTGGATAATAAAAACTTGATAATAAACAGGGTGTTTCCAAATAAGTGAGAAAGATTTCAGACAGTCGAAAGATAAAAGGGGTCTTTTATGTGAAAAGTAACACGCTTCCAAAAATGAGGAGAAAAATTGTTGTTTTTGCTTTTGCGAAATTGTTGAAGAGGTAATGGCAACCTCTAGACATAGATAGATAAAGCCAATTCAAAGTCCTGAAACTCACACACTGTATATATTGAGTCAATTGAATTGTTTTTTCATTTCTATAACAGTGACATTCCTGTGCACTATTTACCTGATATTTTTAAAGAAAACCATGAGCAGACAATTTGTGACACTTTCGAATAACTCTATGTATAGTAATAACCACACGTATTCATGATGTAGATGTAGATCCGTAGAGCTAAATGTCAAATTGATATTCATTCGCATGTAACTCCGAACATTTAATTATCGTGCACATTGATGATTCTTCGAAAGAGACCAGAGCGTTTATTAAAACCATTTTGAATATAATTTGCAATTGCTTGATTTCTTTTTTTTTTTTCGTTGACATTCATTTGTGGGCTAACGCGCCAGAGGAGTGGAAGATGAGCCATTGCTATAGATAATGCTCAATAATTATCCGCTATACTAATGTATAGCTATAGTAATGTATAATACAGGGTGTAATTTAATTGACGGTTAAAAATATCATAACTTCAATACTATTCTAGATATCATCATGAAAATTGACATGCACCTACTCAGCACCAATAGATATTTTTCAATGCAGTAGATTTTTTATTACTTCTACCAGTGGCGTCCGTATGGTATTTATACTGGAGATTTTTCTGAGAAAATATTGTATTTCCTTGCTTTTTCCGAAAATAAAAATCATCATTGAAGTCCTTATTCATTTTGCAACAATTTGACCTCTTGATTTTTTCTGTTTGAAGCCACCGTTTTCGCGTTGAAAAATAAAAATCATTTTCATGTATTTGTGGTATAATTTTTTAGGAAAATCTTCCAATATACGTGCCATACGGAAGCCACTGGTAGAAATAAAAATTTTTATTAGTGCTTAGTAGAAGCATGTCAAATTTCATTAGAAATATCTAGAACAGTTTTGAAAAGGATTTTTTTCTCGAAGTTAAGAGGTTCAGGGCATATATTATATGTTCATATATCAACTTTTCTTCTTGAAATAAGCTAAGGAACCACATCCTATATTTCTAGCCATCAATTAAATTACACGCTGTATTGATTGATATCTCCGAACAAAAAACCCACTAGAAGGATCACAGAACAAATATTCTGATGCTAACATGAATTCCCAGAATTATCATAATCGTCGCCAGTGTTGTCATATCCAATCATCAAAAAGTGATAAATAGTCCATAATATTTAAAGTCCTTTATGAATTCATGTAGTTCAATGCACAAATATAATAATAAATTTGGGTCATGACGATTATGAATCAGTTATGGTTAATAGAAGATTGCTACATTATTCTGAGACTTAGCAATTTTACTTTCTTGGGGGCTCGAGTACCAGCATGGGTATCGTGAATACTTTTCGCTCAACGTTGCAACACCGCAATTTGATATTGACAGTCAATGGCGATTATTGCTCTGTTTGGTATCTGTCATTATTTACGTTTTGATTTATCGATATTATTCAACTCGTGTTCAGTTTTGTGTACACAGAATTCATCAGAAACTCAGTTTATTTCCTGTTTTGGTGATTTGATATAATGGTGAGACGTTGTGAGGTGTGTTAAAGACAATTTGAACCGGCGATCAAAACACGTCATTTCATAGGTGAGTTACCATTGTCGTATCATTCGGGATTTTGAAGCATTTTCCCAAATGGAATGGATAAAAATGAATTTAAATTTAATTGATTAGATTATATTGATTATACCCATAGGTCAGCTGCGACAGTGTCTTGTGGTGAAATATGGAGCACTGATAACTCAATTGATATTTTTGATGAAAAATATTAGGAAATTTATATACTTCTTGTACACACAACAATGAGAAATTTACCGTTGACTGTTTTTGGAACTAGTCAAACTAATTTGAAGAAATATTTCACTGTAAGACTTCATCATGAGGCAAATAAATTGAATGATTCAACGGAAGTTAGAGAAAGAATGAGTTAACATAAACAATCCTATTCAAAAATCAATGAATTATTTGTGTGATTATCCATGGTTGTTTTTCACGTTTTAAATAAGAAACACTGCTATTTGCTACATCTTCACATGAGTCATGATTTTATTGTTGATATAACATTTCGTCATGATACTTGTCAACATCACATATTCATTATCGATTTTCATCTGTCTACATGAAATGAAATAATCAGACATAATTTTTTGCGTCAAAATATATGAATTCTGCTCAAGATAAAACCTCCTTCATTTTTGATGATATCGTGGAATGATATAAAAAAGTTTCATCTTCAGATTTGAAAATAACATTCAAATATGCAATCATATCTATTCGCCTTAAAAGAGAGTTTTTCACTTTTTTGAAAATTATTTCCACTAGTAGGTACTGAACTTTGAAATCGTAAATATACTTACATGCACTGTCACTGATGGCCAAAGATATAAATGTTCATTATCGAAATTGAACGTTATTTATGATAAAGAATAAGTAGACAACTGTATACTGAATAGTATACTGTATACTGAATAGTATAGTATAGTATATATAGAATATGGCGTTGAGAATTGAACTCTTCTTGTGACGTGGTCATAATAAGTTTATTGATTACAAGCAAGTTACAAAAATTACCACAGGATTGTGTGTATTCGAATTTTTCGTAACAATGTGAAGGAAGTATTAGGATGTTCATTTTCCCACCAAGAAATGCTGAAAAGTAGCACTGAAATTGTTACGGATTTTCAATTTGGTTTCATCATGAATTAATAAATTCGACCCCCTCTGACAACACACGGCACTGTTGCTGGGAGAATCAGGTTCTGCTATCCTTGTTTAGACAAAGATAGAAACTATAGATGTTGCTTCCAAACAAACTGTATTGCCAGGGGTGTGGATTACTCATCTAGTCTGTTCAATGATCGAAGATTGATATAGTACTTGAAAGAAATATGAATCCAACCTTACCACTCTCTCGTGAATAAAGCTCTAATGAAATAGTTGAAGGAAGGGGAGGAAGTCGAAACAGAGTCAATAACCCTATACATGAGAGAGTTCGGGTCGATTCGGAGCGATTTTTTCTTATCTCAGCAGAAACGTATCTCACTCACGGATCGGAACATCCGAACGCGGACAATTAGCGACCAGTCATCGTAAAGCATCTATCGAATCGCGACGTCTGCATGGGCCAATCTCGCCATCGAAAAAAAAAAATAAGACAATAGGGCGATAAAGCATCGGAGAAGGCATGAATAAGGAATTGTTAAACGATCGGTCGGGGTTGTAAATCGACTTCGGAGCCGCCTCGATGGATCTTGTTGCAAGATGGACCGCGACACGGAGACCGAGATAATGTGCCGCGGTTGAGTGGATGAGAAGAAATACAATACTGGGATGGGACACTGTTGTGCATTGTTGCCAACAGCCAATTTCAAAAGCGGCTGGATGATTGTAGGAAAAAAGCCCGGAAAAAAGTTAATTGATTTTAATTAAATAAATTATTTAAAGTTAATTGAACGCACCATTAGCTAATGGATAAAAACAAAAGAACGCCGCAGACGAAAAACGTTCAAGAATTTTTTGACAAATCTAGCCATTTTTTAGCAAGAACAACAAAAATACGACATAAAAAATATTTATTATATTAATTAATCATTAAATTGAAATTATATAAAATGTGAAAATGAGCCGATAAAGTTCTGTGGCATGACTTGACCAATAACTCTATATTGTCATAAGTCAGAAAAATTATACTCACCTGTTACTCCTGCTAGCAATCAATAATAGTTCCAGTAGTTTCTCTATGATAATAATATGATAATAACTATTATTTTTTCAACTTCTTATTATTCTTATTTAAAATACAATGTCTAGTAGTATTGACATTGACTTATTCAATAACTTCAACATCAAGTTGTGAAAATGACAAGAAGCATGGAATACAAAACCCATAGAAATACCGACTGGTCTGAAGTTGACTAGATTCGATTAGATCGTAAATATAATGAACTATCTATGGAGATTTTATGAAGATAAAAATATTTTTATATAAAGTCAGAACACAAAATAGCAATAAAAATTGGCTGAATGGCTATATGCAATTTTTAGTATCTAGATGAATTTGAAACTGTAACTAGCCATAAAAAGGCTGGTTGGCAGCACTGCTTATGTGAATCGGTTGGTTGATAGTGGTGATCTTCGTCTGATGTATCGTAACGGCAGATCATGACAACGGCCTACGGAGCATGAAACAGAGTGATTCCCTGAGATTTTCCACTTCGACAATGCTGTACGAATAGGTAGATCGGAAATACTATAATGTTTAACGAGCACGGAATGATACTCACTTCATAACATCATTATTATGATAGAAATGAGCATTCCGTGCGAGTTATACAACATCCCTTTTCTACGGCTGATGTATAATCAATTTTTGAATTATGGAAGAAACACATCTATTGAATTTGTCGCCTTGACGCTGCGAAGGATTTGTAAGCTTTTCCATATTTTTCATTTCAGGATAGAACTTACACAAGCCTGAACTGTCATTGGTAATATTTATTGCTTGTAATTTGACATTCCATGTGAGATGTGATTTATTGTATGCAGGGTCGCTTTTGTGTATGAGTGTAATATCTTTTGAGCGACACAAAATGTATTTTTGACATTTGTTGTCATGACTGTCAGAAACTTTTAGATTAACGAACAACACGGCGTTGTTATGGAGCTGGAACTTTTGAAGATAACTTAATGGATTAGGACGAAGCAGAATAGAGATTCAACATTTTGAGGTTGTGATGAGGCAGCTCAATTCAATAAGATGAGAATTAATATGGGGTTCCATTTGAAAAAAAAAACGTTACCCGCATTATCATGGCAACATTGCATTCATGATTATCTCTGGAGCCGGTCCTGAGATATTGACCGTTTCCATATAAAAGCAAAGCGACTCTGTTCAATTAATAACAAAATGGCCTCATTGTTTCATGAGGAGAAGAAATGAAATTGAACACAAAAAATGTATCTCATAGCTCAACAAAGAGACTAAGAAAGATCATTTTTGTATGCCGTAGAAAAATTATGTTACAATTCAGTTCTGAAGTTCAGAAGGCATCATCGAAGGAACTTATTCTTTTATACACTTGTTAATCATAGTTTTTCACTAGTCTAGTTGGGTCTGATTTTTTACATCATAACCATGGTTGAGGTCTCGATTTGTTTGACAATATTGACATAAAGAATTCCAAGAGAGCACGATTTAGAAAATAAATATACATTTCCAGCACTCTCCCCAAATGTCCCTGACTACCTTCTCCTTACCCCGTCTAGACCGCAGTAGGTTGGCCTACTGTCGAGCCAATTTATATAGATATATTATACTTCGGAGTAGAGCACGTTCACAGATAGATATATAGATAAATAAATAGATAGCTAGATAGAAGTTTACTGATCAGACACCAATTAACATCGGGTAGTAAAACTGTTATTACTGTTTATGTCAATTATTTTACTGTTATCTCAATATATTTGTAGCAAGGACAGATTTATGATGAGCCCCAGAATGTCACTGCGCTTGGAATTCAACCTCCAGATACCTAAAAGAAAAATTCTCTATTTGTCAGCGACAAGACAAATATATAAAGTAGACATTTTGATACTTATCAGATGTATTTGCCTTCCATTTGAAATTTCAGATTTTAAAACAAGGTGTGTTGGTTTGAAAATGGAATTATCAAATTAAATATCAATGAATTCGCTGAAAGATTGTCTTTCAAATTTCATAAAAATATTCAAGATGTTGCGAAAATATAAAGAAGTTGAGAAATTGCAACATTGGAAAAATCATTTTCGAATCTGCCATATTTTGAAATCATTCTGTACAAAAATTGAAAATAATCCAACATACGGTTACCGAGATATTCACTTGGTTCCACACTTTTGCCATCGCAGTATAGAGAACTGGAAGTAGCATAATTCTGAATATTTGATGGTGAAGCATCCGGTTCCTCCAGGAATATCGTCTTCTTGTTATTGTCAATAGGACACCCTGTATTAAACAAAATTTTTGGACACTCCTCTCATAATTCTGAATCAAACTCATGTATCGTCCTTCATTACGTAAAATGATCTATTATTGAGTTATTCGAGTTTTTCTAGAGAAAGTGACAAATGCAGCCTATCGAACATACCATCTAACGTTACTACTACATGTACCTAATGTATAGTAACGAAAATGTGCAACTTTTTCCAAATTCAATCATTTCAATGGTGGAGATCGAATTCTAAACACCATTTGAAATCAAAATCATCCACTGATAGAACTTTCAGCTATCGATCCAATCACATTTCCAGAATTTCCCGTTGAACCGGTAATTTATATTCATCCGCTTCCACCGAATGAAAATTCGTTAAAAACAAAAACAATCTTTATCGGAACATTCCTTATCTCGATTTCTTCGTTCGCAGTTTCTGCCGCAGCCGAAACATCCAATAACCATCAATTTTCGGAATGCCGCCGTGAAAAGCTGAGAATAGAAGCTTTGCGGCTCCGAGCCAATTTCCAAATCGACAATAGATCTGAAAATAGTAGACCATCCGATAATCAGAGCACGTTTCGAATGTCTCGAACACACATCTTCGGAAATAAATCAGTAGGTTCATTGTTTTGTCATACTTCAAACCATCTCTTATCATCATCACATCACATTGGAGACAAAAAAGTCTGGACCAATGCTCAGAGATAAATGAAACCTACTATTTGGACCTTCTGCAGAAAACTTCATCAAAAATGACTGTGCCAAGGTTATAGTACATGAAGAAATAGTTATCAGATTTTAAGTTTCCACGTAGTATCACAAGTTTCAATCTATATTGTAATCTTAAGAGATGCAAGAAAATCATTGTTTCAAAGTTATTCAGCCTGCCTAGTTTTGAATGGAAATTCACTGTATAATATGATTGCTTCGAATGGTATTGTTTGTCAGAAAGATGAGTATATTCCATTTCTTCAATGCATTTCTTTCAGGCAATAATTACAAACTACATTTGTATATCAAGGATGAAAATGAGAGTACAAATTCTGATGATGAAAGTATCAGTATATTGAACAAAAAGCAATGCCACAGCCTCCTCTATCTACCGAGCCATGGTGCAAGAGAACTAACAACAGTTCTGTTGTCGAAGTTCGATTTCTGGTTCAGATTTTACGTTTCCATTGAGGAATTTAGTCAGCTATTTATTGATCACAATTTGACTGAATAACCTGAGTTATAACTTGAATAGTGTTTGAAAAAGTTTTGAAGAAACTGTATAAATGAAATCTGAAATCTCGGTTTGGTGCTGATATTGACCTCGATATTCAACATTCAACGGACTCAATACAAATATGCCGAATAGTTGTTGTGTAGCAGGCCGTACGTCAAATTAAATTCCAAAAACACAGTGCCTCAGATAAAGATTATGTTTAAGATGATCTCGAATTCTCGAGATACCGTTATATCCAAGATTTTGATATCCTTGAAATGAAAATTTATATAATATGTGAATTGTGGCTTCAAGGATATATCCTCGGATATGAAGCTTCTTCTGTGTTACAAGCTTTCACTTTTTCTTTTGTATTCGAGCATATATTGTTTGTTCGCTCTGGACATCTTTACCATCCCTACTAATGAGTCGTTTTATTTCAACGCTCAATATTAAACAACGAACTGGTTTCTTCATTCCATTAAACATAAACAGCATTTTTCACATTCTCAGAAGTTTTTTATGTGACTGATGTTCTCGAAATGGTTAAACCGTGTATGACTTTTATTAATTAATGCAAATAAAAACTTGCGACTTAAGAAAGGTACTTGATTACTGGCAGATCTAGAGCAAAAACCAGTTGCAACTTTGATGAATTAATGCTACACAGAAGAACTCGGGAAAAACGTAAATGAAAATCGACGTAGCCGAGTAATATACAAATAATGTGTGATAATACGATGTTTTATCGAGTTGGAACGAGTATACTCAATTCAATTCAGATTCAATCAATCGTGAGCTCCGGCATCTGTATATAGCTCTTTTTCTTTTAATTATAATATTTCCTCAACAAGAAACTAGTTTCAAATGAAAAAATCTGAATTCTAGTGTTCACAGACTACAAGTGTAGATCTCACTGGCTGATAGAGACAACCATTTTGTGCTTCTTCAATTTGCTGCATTAATTTGATATTGCTTTATGGAGTTCGTGATCGTCTTACACATTCTCTCATTTCCAAGTGCCAACTCGACTGGCAGTGCAAAATTGTTGTATCATGGGCCATGGCACGTTCATCATTGGTCGATATTAACTTTAGCCATTCAGCATATTTGCATTTTGTTCGATGGAGAATTCCAAAGTGAATTAGTCATTTGCCATAATTTGGTGGAATATTCAACTGGTTTCTTTACAAATCATGAAAATCATGAGATATTACCGTATCCGACACAAAATGAAAATCGTAGTGGGAAGAAGTGGAAAGAATATGAACGATTTGTTCCCAAGACAAAGAAGAACTCGCAGTGATAAGCGATCCAATATACATTCAACCATTTTGAATTCTGAAGTCGTTCTCGCTGAGAACACGTGAATGAAAAATCAGGAAAATTGCTATGATGCGAAACCTCATAGACTATATGAATGTTGCAAAAAGGGCATTATTCCTCTATACAGTAATAATAGAATAAAACATGGCATGGCAATATTTCCATTTCATTGTCTGGATAAGCATATATTCGTGCAACTTTATTGCGGCACGAATGCAAATTCTCTGTTACATTTGCATTTGATATCGGCAGCGACAAGAATAAGTGGAAAGGTTTCATTTCATTTATAAAACTGAATTCTAGTATACGAGCAGGTATTATCGATTCATCAATGGAATATATTATCATTATGGTATCTTGAAAATGTTTTCGATTATTAGATTCTTCCGAGATTTTCCCCAACTGAACTAACTGTTTCAAATTATTCAACACGAAAAAATGTCATTCCAGCTATTAGATATGGCCAATGTCGTATGAATCAAAATTATTTATTGAATACTAGCTGGTACCCGTCGAATTGCTGCCGCAAAAGAAATAATTGAAATTTGAAATAGCTATACTGTTTATGCCTATAACATGCCTAATATAAAACAAACAGATCCAAGCCCTACAAATGATGGACCAAGTCGGAATATTTATATAAATTTTGTCTGAATATTTCGGTCGGTGTCTCCGGGTTCTTCCAAAAATTGACATATACATATTGATTTATTTTTGAAATACAAATCCAAGCCCTATACCCTTTTTGCTTCATATTTCAGTGTCACGCGATCCCATATAGGTACGTGAAAACCAATTGACTCATTAAGTTTACTAATGCATTAGTTGGGTTCGATTGATGTTCTGTTTGTATTAGGCAATCAATTATGAATAAACATCATTAAATGGAATGTAAATAACAGATGACATCGATATAAATCAATTGATAAATTGTTTGCAATCGTATTTACCTTGTAAATCCAAAGACCTCGAGAAAAATGAGATTTATTAGATTAGATTTTGGGCTATCAATGTTTACACCGCAATCTTTAAAGATCTATTGTCTGCCAGCAGAATAGAGTTTGAAGTTCTTTATCTAGCCTCGCCTCCCCTATAAATCTGTTAAGGTACCTAGTAGTTCCGAATAATTTGCAATGTTTTTTTTTCTGAAAACTCTCCCATCACACAGAGAAAAATTATAGTTACCCTGATAATAGTTCTATAGTTAGTACGGGCACAACCAGATTTTTTCGATGCTCTAACAATTTTTTTTGGTAACCGTAGCAATATTCTGCTTATTGCAACGATAGAAAATTGTTAGGATAACAAGATCATATGGTTGTGCCTATGCTAACCAGGCAGTTTTTAGAGTGTATCAACTCTTTCTCGAAATTAATTGTAGCAATATTTCTGTTTGAAGAACCACCGCATATTTGCCCAAGCTCTGAACCTTAATCAGGTTTTCAACCGTAAATAGGAGCAATATCTTATCAAAAAGCAGATTCCTCCTTCCACGACTCTTTATTCATCATGTCCATTTTGAAAGTTTCATCAGAACTATATTAAGAAAATATGTTATCTGCATTCCCGAAACTGTGATGGACATTGTATATCTATTGGATTACCCTGTTTGAAAAACTGAAATGACTATCATTTGATTCTTAGAAGAAATGTTATGTATTTCTCAAGGTATTATTCACCTATGCTTTAGGGTCCATACTCTAACCTAACCATTGAAAACTTTGCATTTGAAGTATTGATAAATATTGAGCACACACAAATTATAAGCTTTCAATTAATCAACAAATAAGTTAATTTCACCATTCATTCTGGAAATATGATCACACTTCTCAACCTCTAGGTGTTTCCGAGGTACTCCTGAAGAAGGGCGAGATACCCATCATGAATAGTCGGGGTAAACTTTTCACCTCGTCAAACGCCTCAGAAGGATAAATCTCATTCGGCACACACGGCATTTTACTATAATTCCATGCAAATACATCGCCCCCGTTCTGAATTATGCAAACGATGTCTGTGCCGCTCGTGGAAGTTCGTAATTTGACGACAATGTATAAAATTTGCGGAACGTTGAAACTAAATCGGTTAAATTGGGCTCGTACATTTCGGCGTTGCAGTCGAGTGGAAACAACGAAGAAGTTTTTTCGTATTCCATACATGATGTACGGGATCACACTTCCTCGTTTCCGGGTTTTTCGATTTTATTGCGAGATGAAAAGATTGAACATGAGACACTCTACATAGTTCCTGATATGAATGAAGCGTGGGTTCAGGTAGGGGGATTGATTGATCTCGTTTTTCATTGGTCTAAACGCCAGGCGAGTTAACTCTACACATTGTTGATGATTATGAATTATAAACAAAAGGATAGGTTGATAGGTTGATTAGCTGTATATAAACAGTGTGAAATAAAAATCCAACTTGAGATGAATAACCATGAACCAGTATTGTTGCTGTTTTGTCTATGATACGCCCATGTGGATGCTACATATCTACGTTATCTGCAGGGATAACGCATACAGGGTGTCCCGAAAAGACCACCGACAAACTTTAAGGGGTCATAGGAGACATCAGAACAAGCATTTTTGTTTTTGTTTGTTTGTAGCATTTTTGTTTTGGTTGTAGACTATTTGAATTATTATAAATCAGGGATATATATTTTGTAATCCTTGAATATTGTTATTATTCGAAAATGAAAATATTATGGTCCGCCATGTATTTGCAAATAAAACAATTTCTACTGAATATGGCCATTGTCGCCACTGTGGTATACAGGGTAACTCACGGTCGATGGTACGTTAGACGTTTATGGAGAACGCAACGCAGGATTTTTCTGAAAATTTCGCATCTTACATTTCATCACCTGTTCTATCGATCTAAAATGTTTTCGAAATTACGACGTTGCTGTTTCTATCAAAAAGTCCTAGCCACTTCATTTTTCAAATGGAACACCCCGTATATTAACAAATACTCTTTTGTTAATAAATCCCTATACCTATCTCTATCGGTTTTCAAGATAAAAAATAATTTGTGTTGAATATGATCCAAAACATATCCCTAATTGAACTTATGTAAATCAGGGCTCTCGAATCATAAAGTGTTGATATTCTAGTGGTGGTTTGAACAGGCTTGATGTATTCAATTTACACCGAGAAGTCGCCTCCATATCATACAGGGCGTGCTGAAATTATTATTATATCCGTTGTTCATACAAGTGGTCAAAAGTTCATTTTTTCAAATGGTACCCACCGTTTTGTACTCAATAAATTGAAAGACGAATAAAAATGCTACAAGATGACATAGCATAACTCTAGACCTAAATCATCAAGTTTTCTTAATAAAGCCGCTTTTTGTGAAAAATATAATTTTATGAAAAAGTTAATTTTAGATAGCCATGGAAATAACAAACTCACGACAGTTCGGTGACATTAATGAGTGATTGTTATTGACAGTGTTTCAAAAAATCTCCCAGAATGAACGCGTATATGGATTATTCAAACGAAGTTCTCATGAAGTTATTTATTATACACGGACAATGTGATCAAATCATTGCCAGAACTTGCAGAAAATTCAACCAAATGTATCCTGAATTGACACCAATGAACAAGAGGAAGTTTGTAAGATTACAAAGTAATATCAGCAAATAACTCACAAATTCAAAATGACATCTAACAACGATTTACGATGGTGCAGCTAATTTGTGTATTTGCCTATCCAATATCTCCAACCAAAACTCTAACGTAGTCAACTTGATAACATCATTTTATTCAATATAGCGGAAAATCATCCATATGTTAGTTGTTAGATGGCGGCACAAAAATGATGAAAATTATCACACAATTATCGATAATTGCACAATAAGTGTTGATTCAGAAGTAGTAATTTATGTTACTTCTCAATTAATTATCAAACTACATGAATACAATCCCAAAACATCAACTATGTGTACAGAAATCTGCAAAAATGTCGTCACCTTCTGGGGAGTTTCATAAGTTAGATGCCATTATAGCGAAAAATGCCGTTAGCGTTTTTTTTTGGCGAAACAAAACGCTATCAGTGACTGCACCTGTCTTCTGTACATCGTTCATCTAACCTTTAAATTGGCGCCATTTTGTTGGTTGGTTGTACAAATCTCGCGCGTGCGCATATAAATGCGGATTCTCAATAGCAGTGGACTGTCGCTTCTGTTCCCGTAGGGTGCACGTTCTGTGGCTAGAGCTCGCGTGTAGATTTCAAATATTTAAAGGACTCTTTAATATGGAAATGAAGGCGGCACCGAGAGGATGGTCGCGTGGACGGAGGGGCATGCGGCGCGGGGGGTGGGGGGAGGTAAGCAGTTTGTCGACAGACGCCGGGCTGCCGTTTTGCTCGTATCAGCACTTTCATCAATTTTCAATTAGCTTTTCTTTCCGTCCGCGGTGCGAGGGTACATTTTAATAATGGATCCGTGAAGCGGAGCTTTATCGGTGTGGTCTTTTTCCCTAGAATTAGATGATTTGAGAGAGATCGAATTCATCAAGTGAAGTAAGTTGTGATAAGCTATGAAAAAAAAAATTATCAATTTGATAGCAACGAAATCAGACCATTTCAGAGTAGTGGCTCAGAATACGTGGCAGAGTATGAAAAAATTAGTGAAATTATCTCCAATCCCAGAAATTTGTAGTAGTACTCGTACTAGAAAAAAATGTATTCGTGTTCAATGTTTAAGATGAATATATAACATTGTTCGGTTATTCATTTGCTTTTTTTTACTTTACTGATTGAGAGTTAAGATTTCAGTTTTATGAATAAAAATTCTGTGGATTGAATTTGAAAAATAATGTAGTTTTTAGACCGGTTAAATCATTTCATTTGCACCTACCTACCGGTTCTTAAATTTCCGTATTTTTCGTTTATTTCATTTGTTTGTCGTTTAGGTTTGTTATGCTTCGAACTGAAAAAATATGAAAATATGTCTTGTTCAATAAAAAAAAACGAGTTGGGGGCGGCAAAAAGTGGTTTCGGTTCACTAGAATAAAGCCTCGGTCCAGCACTGATGATAATGATTTTGACGTTAGAGCGTCTACATCGTAATCGAAGGTAGATCGTTTCGAACCCGGTTGTCAATCTCCCAATCGAAGTAGTAGTTCGAATTCCAATATAAAGCTATAGACCCTGCTCTTGTTAACACCGCGAAAGTTCCTAATGTTCTACTAACGACTCTTTACGAATTTACGAATGTTTAGGTTACCAAGTTAGGTATTTCTAGAAAATGTAGTGAAAGAATTTTCCCGAGAAGTTCTTCATACAGTAGACGCGCCGATGAATTTTCTTTTAGGGACAAGATGTCTCCTACAGTAGGAAAGAGAAGGAAGAAAAACATTAAACGTTCAACCAAGTCGATATCCACGTAATTCCAATAAATTTTATTGGTAGGAAAACGTGCACTGGAAATTTACTTTTACGACGCGAGAAGGATACGAAATAGGAACACGATATAGGATGGGTCCCTTTTTCTCCTCGGAACTCTGAACGACTGCAAGAACTCTGTTAGAGATTCGCGTCCTGAATAATACTGTTTTATTTGTAGCCGTCGTCATCCTACCGGGCGATTCTTCAATTATCATCACATATCGAGGCAATGATAGCAAAATTGTACTATTTATGTACTATACATAATATAAAACAAACATGGCGGTGCAATTTGAAAAACAAAGTTAGTAGTGGTTGTTTGCCTTGGGGTGGATTCTGATGCTATGCTGCATCATGAACGAGCTTATGATGTCCTACTTCACCTCGTTTTTCTTTTCTTTTCTACAAATAACTTATATATCTGCTGGCCTGAAAGCTCTGGGACACCCTTTACACAAATAAAACCCTGTTTTTGTGATCTATCTGATGTATTTTAAAATCATTAAGCGCCATGAGGAATAATAATTACTATAGATGATTACAAGTAGGTATGTCGATAAATACATACATTAATTCCTAAAAAAAAATGTTGACAATTAATGTCATTCAAGAAATTATGAATATTTTCCATATAGGTAGAAGACGTTTGAAATTTCTGAATGAATTGGAATTCCATTTTTACTTATTTTCGAAAGTCAACTAATTTTTGGAAGTTTTGATGAAAGATGACAGCAAAACATGATTATCAACAGACAACATTCAGAAATGTTGTTTAACACAGCTTTCTAAGTGAAAAAATTATTCAAGCTGCAAGGAACTATTATAAACTAACTGTAGATTTTTGAATGTATACAACTTGGTACTGCACCGAAATACAAGAATTATGTCGTATTTTTCATGTATGTAATGTTCTAGAACAAGGAAGTGTCCCATACGGATTCCATTTGGAAAAAAAAATGATTTTTAATGAAAGTGTGACGTGAATGGAGTAATTCATGAATAATTGTTGAATGAAACAATGTTTCAGAGAAAAATATGTTTTTCTGTTCGATGTGCGATTCATTTTGAATAGCAAGAAGTACAGTGAAAAAAATAAATTGTTTATTGAAAAATTACATTTGACATAACGTTCGAACTTTTTTTGACCTGTAGGACTTGAATATGTAAAACATTTGTCCGCCATATTGGATTGTAATGTGATCAAATCGAAAATGGTTGCTTATATATATCTGTACCAACTTTCAGAAGAATCTGTTCACGAATGCAGAAGTTAAACAAGGGCGGCTCAATACCCTGTGTCACCCGGTATAATATTTAGTTCAATGTGTCAAGGTACGCCAGTGGTGAGTAATAATACAAAATGAATACAGTATATCTCTGTATCGCCAGTAAAGTATACAATAGACAAATCGAACATCTTGCATTACCCAGCATCTCAATGCCGTTTCCAAGGAACAAATCTCCGGATTCGCTTCGAACACAAAGAAATCAACAAATCTCGACTCTCGACAGCATCCCCCTCCTCCACCCGAGCGTCTTCCGCCACCCTTTCCGGCACCCCCGACGGTCCCTAGACGGAAATCGAGATATCATTCCGTGGAAAAATTCCATGGATCTCGATAGAGCGCCCGTTCAGACTCTCTAGAGGTTCATGAATAACCTCGATCGGGGAAAGATGCTCGCTAAGGCGGACGACATCGTCAAATTTTATTATTACTCATTCTGGAGAAAATAAATAGGAAAAAATAAAGAAGGAACGAGCTGCTCCATTTTCTGATATTTTTTCTTAGAATCGATCGTCCGTTCAACAACACACGTTATCCTCCGATGCAGTTTCCAGTTTCTGTTTGCGACTGAAGGGAAACTGATGAAAAGAATGACCCTAATAAATGATCACAATAAACCATCGGTCGTATTTGAAATATACCATAATTTGTTACTTTTCATCACTGATTTATTTTCCGAGATCATGAATATTGTTACGATCTAAATGGGATTCAGAAAAAAACACTTCGATAATACCACTATATTGGCATAGTAGTCGACAAAATAGCCTGCAAATAAAAAAACACAAAGAAACGTCGCTTATTATAATGTATCGATAAAAAAGTGTAAAACGCGTGCCAGTATAGGAAAGTATCCCAATTCTACTGAATTGTTACCGCAAATAGTCCTGTAAATAATGACGAATAATCTCGTCATTAGAGAGCTGATTCATTCAATAGACCACGGTAATAGTTTTTCAGAAGAAGCTTGCGAAAGACCCTAAACTCGTCCTGAAATTCAACATGTGTACTAGAACTACGATTGAAATGTGGAAAATGATTATTTCACTCATGCTGAGATACACGTTTTTGATTGGCTGAAATAGTTGTGTTGATGATCGAAAACACCATGTTTTAGATTTTGTATTTCGGCTCCTGACTGGCTGAATGCTTTTATTCTGTATTTTCGTTTTCGAATTTCGCTTTGAAAAATGATTCACGATATGCAAAATTTCATACTATTCATTCTGTGCAGTCCATAATTCGTTTAGTATCGTGATAATCACACTATCAATATCTATTAACCTCAAAATTTTCCACAAATTCACCATTAACTGGTGACCTAACATGAAATGTTATTCCACAAGGTATTGTTGGTTGCATACAAGTTGCATAACTAATCATCTTGAGCGGCGAAATACAATGCGGAGGATGTATAAAAATACCTGGTTGAGAATTGAATTCAGTATGCTGTGTTGCGGTGAGGATTATTCATGAAATATTCTTAACAAATTCAAATCGTGTTATTGATGAATATCGAAAATTCCTTATGTCTTTCGAAACAAATCGAAAGAATTTGTCTTTCGATAATCATCAATACACCAATGAATTACATACGAATATTTTCTACTATCATAAACGCCTCTTAATTTTCATATATTCACTACGCTAAAAAATTATCGATTAATCACACATCCACAATCTGTGGCTTTTGCAAATACCGAAAACGTCACCATGGCAAGTCAGTCACTGATGGTGTTTTGTTTCGTCAAAAAAGCTAACGCCATTTTCCGCTATAATGGCCTAAACTCTCCAGAAGATGGTGACATATTCACAGATTTCTGTACAAATAGTTGACGTTTTGAGATTGTAATCATGTAGTTCGATCTGAAATTGGGAAGCAACCTAAATACTACTTCTGAATCAACATTTTTATAACACTGATTGTGCAATTATCAATAATACTGATCATTTTTGTGCCGCCATCTAACAACTAACATTTGAGTGATTTTCCGCTATAACGAATAAAATGCTATTATCAAGTTAGCTGTACGTTCGAGTTTTGGTGAAAGAAGTTAGATAGGCAAATAGACAGAATAGCTCCACCAGTGTTCTGTGCATCGTTATGTCGTTGGTGATTTCGAGAGTTAATCGGTAATTGACACCTCGCTACGCTACTTGCTGTCATACTCAAAATATACGTTCATAACACTTGCTAAATGATATACTATCATATGACCCAAATCAAAAGAGATATTCAAGAAATATTCTGATAGAAACTCATTTATTTCGAAATTATCAATAGAATTTTCATTTATTCGGACTATACTAAATCAGGATATAATAATAAGAATATTCGACAGCAAACATCACATTTTCTGAATGAACAAAAGCTAAGAAATAATTTTACAAATATAAATCCAAATCACCAAATCACCAATTGAGTTTCCTATTTGTCATGATGGAGCACGTGACAAGAGCCTGTTATACTATTGGCCAAAGTAGCAATGAACAAATAGGTTTGATTTATTGAGATGAATGTCAAACATCAAAAAAATATTTTAATTCAAATGATTCGAATCTCAAAACTGTCGTTAACTAAAGAACAATCATTGAAGAAAAAAGCGGCGTATGACATATATGTTGGTATATAACGGATGCTTAAAAAATAACTAACCAGCCTGAAATTTCGTTATTCGGAAATAATCTTCTTACTTATTGAAAATACTTCTATATAAATTGATACTTTGTGTCAATTCAGCATCCAAATACAGGTATTATTATCCGACAGAAATACACGATATACATCGGTTCATACATGATATACAGGGTGATTTATCTAAGAATCCAAAAAAAAATATTGTGGTGGAAAAAGTAGTGCTTTCCAACAGTTTAGAGCAATCCGAGTGAATTTATGAAGAATTGATATTTACTCGAACTGAATAAATATAAGTTTTTTCGCTGGGAAGACCAGTGAGTTGCTAACTGCTTTTCGTTTGCAACAAAGTAAAGATTCATTGAACTGTGGTTTGAAATAATCGCATGGATGACCAGTAGGAATTTAACCTTGACATACTGAGTTTATCATTTCGTCAACTATAGATCCATTAACATAACCGCCAAAGTGACAGCCCTTGTAATTATGCAGCAAGTTATCGATAATAATCTGAATATTCGGGGAACACTTGATTTTATATCATTCGAATCTTATATCATACATTAGTGCAGACTTCAATTTCGATTCAAAATAAGCGTAAAATCAGCAGACAACGAAATAAGGTGACAAATTGGGTAAATATACTTGTTGTTTTTATGTAAAATCATTGTTTCCTGTTACGGAATAATTTTCAAACATTCAAAAATTTTTCACACTCGAGGAAACAATGTAGCATAGTGTTCTTTTATTTTGTTAGAAGCTCGATGGATTGGTGTTTGATTTCCATTCGGATTTTCCATTATATCGCTGGCTTCACGATGCCTCAAGGGAATTTGGTCGATGTTGATTTTCAGTTAGAGTTCAGTCGTTTTGCTTATTGACCATGGAGTTGAAACAGGGGAGAAAATAAATGAGTGGAAACAAATTAGGGATATGAAAGCAATATTCGGTAAATATAGCCAGGAACTTGTTGAGTTACGAGTGATGATAATACTAGTTATCTATATGTGTATGAAGTTGAATTGTCACTTTTTTGTGGTGTATGTTGAATTGAAGATACGAAAACTAGCCATGATGACTACTTTTATTCTGAATGAAACGATTGATATTGAAATCTATAACACACCTTGTTAAATACTGTCTGGATATTAATGGAGGAGGTGGAATATTCATTTTTGTTTAGATTTTTGGAGATTTTCTCATCGTTTCTGAAAAATGAAAATGGAAATCATAATAATTAAATACACGTTTTTGATTGTTTGAATGATTGTGATGATAAGCGATAACACCATGTTTTCGATTTTGTAATTCGGCTATTGGATACCTACATGCTGTGTTTTCGATTCTGTATTTCGCTTTCTGATTCGGCAGTAGGGTAGTTTAATTAAATTAAACAACGACTCACCTGTTGCAATCTGTCATATTATTATTATTTTTCCGATTTCCTGGTAAATTCACGCTGCGCGCTCGTGTACTTTTCAAGCAACATGATTTGTTTCTCAAAATCCAAGGAATTTGTATTTCGATAATCATCAATACACTTGTTATATCACAAGCGAATATTGTCACGAGAATACCTGCAATCCCGTTTATAGTTTCATTCCTAATCAAATTCTATCCGAACAAAAAAGCAAGTCCCAATGGTTTCGAAAAAAATCACACGAATGTATATTTTTTTTGTTATATAAAGAGCTTCTGTTGTATAGTGAGGGTTTGTTTATCGCCGAACCCAGATCTATAGCAATACCATAACATTATTGAACTCACCTAACGCCACATTTTTCAAAAGAATATTGTTGTTGCAGTGTTTGTTAACTAATTAGTTATCGAACAAAGAGGTATATATGGTGGTCTTACGTTTAAAATCATGGGGTCTTGAAGAGATCATAAAGCTAGTAGCCACAACGAGCTGCCTTTGCTCGTACCATTAATAATACGAGGGTTTATGGACCCTTCGCAGTCCATTCTGCACGCTCCAAAGACGCCGCACGAGAGGGGTTTAAAGAGATTTGAATATCGAGTCAAACTTTCTCGAACCCGGAATGATTTCATTCGATAAAATACCATGATCCCCTTCTACGTTCGACTAATGAAATTATGCGAAAAATAATTTCATCAATGTAATAATGGCAGGTCAAAATCCAAACATCTAAACAAAGATTCAAACATAAATCGAATCTGATAATCAGTTACCATTTTCAGATGTCCTCATTGGAAAATCAGATAACATTTTGATAACTAGCGTATATCGCAAAAATAAACATACCGACAGATGCCTCAAATTCCAATCGAATGTTCATACAAGTATAAAGAAAGGAACGATCGAATCACTTCATGATAGATCCAAATCCATATCATCCGACGATCAAATTTTTAATATCGAAATAAAGCAGGTTCTACAACTCAACACTCATCCAAAACATTACAATTACAATGCACCAAAATGGAATCAGTCAGAATACACAACAACCACAAAGACAACCATAACACTGATAACAAATCTAATCCCATATATTCCCGGAATATCCGAAAAAATAATTTTTTATTCAAAAAACAAGGTGTCACTGACAAATAGAAAATTTCTCTTTTCGGTATCTGAAGGTTTAATTTCAAGCGCAGTGACATTTTGGGGCACATCACGAATCTGTCCCTACTACAATCATATTGAAATGATTAATTTGTATTTTTCAGAAATGGGGAGAGAAAATCCCAGAAAAACCTAAAAAAATCACTATAGTACCTCCTCGATTAACCTACAGACAGTATCTGAAAAAGAAGCTGCAATTTGAAGAATTCCGACTGCAGTTCTTGCCTAGGCTCGTACGCTCGACTTGAAAATCAACATTTCACGCTTCAAAATCGAGGGAATGTATTTGTGAATTTGAATTCGTGAAGTGTCTTGATCTGGAAATTAGAGAACTTGATCAGAACAGTTGAGTGAGGCAGGGGTTAGAATTGTCGAGAAACAGAACATCTTATGACGAGATGAGATATGAGAAACAGAGGACCTCTCTAATTTTGAGAAATATTCTGTCGATCTCTACAGTCCTAGGAATGTGTGTGAATGTTTGTGTAGATTAAATCTACTTAGGTAAAAAAAGTCACTGTTGCACAATTTTCATCTACCACAGAAATTAAATTCCTCTATAGATCTGTAGATATATCCTATACACGGAAAAAAAGAAATCGTTGAATCAAGCAAAATTTGATTCAATCAACCAAATAAAAGTGTCATATATGCCTGACAAAACATAATCTTGAAAAGAGTAACATATTATCTTGTTTCTGAAGGGAATTCGAGGCTTCAATCAACTAAATATTACTTGCTTGAACTTTATATCTGTTAAAACCAACCATATGATGCATTATTCTGATACAGAAATTGGCTCAATCTAATTGATTGTTTTGTTGAATTGATCAAATGATGAGATCTAAATAATGTAATATATTATCAAATCATCAAATATAAATATATCATTTGATTTGATATAATAATTGATTCATTTAAGTAATTATTTGTAGTATACTAGTACAGAAAAAAGATTGCACTGTGTTGTGCTGGTCAAATAATTATTTACATATTTCTTACATGTGAGAATTGGAACGGTTGAAATTTGAATACCGCCACGCATGAAAAGAGAAAACAAGTGATAAGTATGCGCGAGCCATATCTCATTCCCATTAAGGTTATCTGCTTTATTAATCAGAAAAGCAAAACTTGTTGAGCTTTAAAATCCGTTGTTCGAATGCTACAATGCTACTGTGCGTCGAGATAAAAGAAAAAAATTCATTGTATGGTAATGAACAGACCTTATATACAAATTGTGTAACGCGATTTATTTCAATGCCCACATACACGCCATCAATAATGTCGGGTTTCTCGTTAATGTTCAACTAAATTTATACATAATGGTGTTTCCATTGTTCTGAGGACCGAGATGTTGACAACACTTCATGTACTACTGTCAACATGTGTTTATTGGAATTGAAATGAATCCAATATGTATATGTATATTTCTAAGTCTGATGTATAATAACGATGGTCGAATTATTTACAGAAATTTTCTCACTATTACTGATTCATTCAATAGTTCACATATCTGTTTCTTTCTCAGAGTTTTTGTTTGCACATTTTCTGATTTTAATTCGCCAAAATCCACATCATCTGTAACACGAGGAAGAGCGCTTTGTAAGTTAAATGAATTTCAATGGAGGTTTTTGAAATGATAGTACTTCAAGTGTTTTCGATAATTCTATTCTATTAAGATAGTAATTTGAGACAAAACAAAATACAGTAGGCACTTTTTTGCGATTGACTGTTGGGTTCTACTGCCTCTGCATTCTTAGATTCGCTTGTGGAACGCAAATGCTTCATCAAGGTGGATTTAGAGGTGATTTTATGTCCCGCAACTCATGAAGAATAAATAAACTCCAAAAAGAAGGAAAGTGTTGATGGGAGGAAAGAACATACACAACCATTCATACATCCCATCTAATACATGCGAACGTGGGGTATAACAAAATTCCAATACGAATTGATTTTTTGATGGATTTTTGAATGGGACGAATTAATTCACAGGAAATTTATTCCCGAACAAAATACAACTTCATGGTAGGAAACATATGGAAATTATACTAGATTTTCGCGATGCAAAAACACCCACGCTCTATGAGCTAAGGACTTACTTTTTCACTGACATTGCGTATTCCTGACTAGTGAAACGAGCACAACAGTGATATATAAGATAATATACTATAATGGAACCAATACAGTATATTATTCGTTTCAACATTGCTATGTTTACATCACAGATCACAGTTTAGAAAATATAACTTTCGAACTGTGGTTAGTTATCAGTTTCTATAGCTGAATGTGGATACAGACCATCTAAGAATGGCATATTTTGCTATGTTTCATAGCATAATGGCGTATGCCTTGATAATCTGGGAAAACATTTCACAGCAACAAAATATTCACTGAGCGAAAAGGTCATTCCAATAATTACATCCAGGAAATATGATGATCACTGTAAACCATTGTTTAGTAAATTTAGCATCCTGCCTTTACGATATTGCTACATTTTGGAGTCAAAGACTTTAGCACAATTATATTCACTCTTATAATACAAGGAAAAAAAGCGATCTCTGCCCCCCATCATTCAGACTTACAAAAAAAAAAACAGAATTTCTACAGATTTATGGCCATAAAATTGTATCATGCTTTGCCATAACAATTCAAAGATGACAATATGTTTTGTACAACATTCAAAATTAAGATCCGTAAATATTCAACTAAGCACTGTTTTTACTCCGTAGATAATTATCTGTATCTGTATCATGTATAGAGTAGGTTATCCTTTTTTTTCTCATACTATCGTTCTCGTTCAATATATCTCGAAATATGTTACCTTGTCACTTGTATATTCAATGTCTTTATGTGAAGCGTATTTTAAGTCTATTTTATCTTCTGCGATCTATATTACTATATGGACGAATGTGTACATGTCTCATTCTATATTATAGGCTACTTTCTCAAAACACAAAACTGTGTTCTACAAATTGTTCCATTGATGGTCGTAGAAAAACACTTCATTGCATTTGCATGTAAAGTAATGAAAGCCATGAGAGAGAAAGCAAAAATTATGGCATTCGTTTCATTCGTTCTAATCTAGATCGAAAATGGTCGGCGTTTCGATAAAGTGGACGTGCGATCGCTATTCTATACGTATAAAACTGTGTTCTACAAATTGTTCCATTGATGGTCGTAGAAAAACACTTCATTGCATTTGCATGTAAAGTAATGAAAGCCATGAGAGAGAAAGCAAAAATTATGGCATTCGTTTCATTCGTTTTAATCTAGATCGAAAATGGTCGGCGTTTCGATAAAGTGGACGTGCGATCGCTATTCTATACGTATATTTACACATGCCGGCCGATGACATGTAACATAAAGCATCTGTCACATTTGCGAGGTTATTTCCCCTTTTGCTGTTCGCCACAATCTCACAATCTCGTTTCCGATGCGAGTGTACTGTGGCTGCCAACTTTGCGGTTGGCGTGTGACGTTTTATTATGTTGTTTACACGGTTGTCCGATAAGATGAGAAAACGACGTTTGCGATAAACGAGTGCCCATCCACCGAATATAGGAAAGGAAGAAGAATGATGTTTATTATCGGAGACAGGTTTTTGAAAATGGCTATCAGTGTCGTCAGCGGCATGCATGGCTGTGTAGGACATGGAGACCTCGATTCTCACCAACCAATCAAAATGAAGTGCAGGGGAATCGAGAAAACTTTAAAAATAAAAAATATGAGTTCCAACATAGGTGGAACATCAAGTTGATAAAATCTAAACTGCTAAGTCCGTGTCTCAAAATCATACAGTTCCATCAAATCATGACTGGTGTCCCAACTCCCTATACCCAGTCACTAGAAAAATGTTGTAGACGTTGTTGAATTCAAATGCCTTACTAAAGCTTCCAAAGATCAAAACAAGATGGCGTCACCTATGATGATTTCGATTGTTATCTTGAAAACTCTGGAAAATACGATTCGGAGTTGGAATTCAACACGAACGCAAGAAATGTGGCCTTAGTGAGGTTGTTTGATAGGTCTGCACGTTTTGGAAAGAAACAATTGAATAGTTGGTTCACCTATATCTATGCCATATCCATCTTCGATCAAATTGATAATTTGGGATGTCGTCAATGACATCACATTAAATGGCAGCAAAAATTTAGGGCATGTTTTCTAAAATCATAGGTAATGATCATGTATTTAAAGTGGAGATTGGGACAAAATAGAAATATATATATATATTCATTTTGAGAAGGGTATTAATCGCCTCATTTCTGCAAATATACATTCACGTAAAATTGTATTCTGGTTTCGATTCGTGGCTTTCTTTTATTCGAGATATGATAAGAAAAAATGTCTCATGCATCCTTAAATAGTTCCGACAGCTATTCAGATCTTCCAATCTCATCTCATTTATGATCACTCTTCTGCCTAAACTTCTTTAAACCATGACCACATCTCCGTTGTCTTCATTATTTTTTGTGTAACGAGTACAGGGCGGACAGTGAATTTGATTTTTTTTCACCTTAACTTTTTCATCATCAATATCCGTTAAAAAACTGATCAAAACTCTTTCAGCCCGTAACAGAACCAATATTTTTGAGCAAACTTCTTCAGACCGTGTAACAAGGATTTCAATTTGTTTGAGGTAAATTCAAGGGTAAATTGTCAGCGTAATTCCTGTTAATTTGCCACATCTCGAAATGCTTTCTGCCAAAAAAATAAATGGGTTACTTACCTACACAATATTGGAAATATCAAAAGTTTCCTGCACACTCACGATAGCCAAACAGGATATAATGTTGGTTGAAAATTAGTTATAATAAATGCAACGAACAATATAAAATGTGAATGCAACAAGGATGCTTCGCTGCCGGGTCACATTATATTTTCAACTTTGCAATGAATAAATATGCGATTCTTCTTTTACGCAAACGAAAAATCTTTTCCACCTACTATGGGAACTTACCTTATCGTCTTCACCCTCGCTATCACACTGAAACAAAAAAAAGTCCATTAAGAGTATTCCAGAAAAACAATTATACAAAAAGACAGCACGAAAAACGATATTGTACTCGTTTGACGAAAAGGAAAAGCGGTCGAATAAAAAGTAATTTCCGAGTTTTTCACAACTTCACTCGTTTCGCTTGTTTCCCATTTTCTCATTCGTGTTCAACTTTTTCTCACTTTCCCCCAATAAAAATGGAAACAATTCAGCGCCAGAGTGTTTTTCGATTCACAGTGGAAGCGAAGCAGAGGGAGATAAAAGGCGTAAACTGAAAATTAATGATTATTTTCTTTTATTCTCAATGGACTCCGTCGAAATGGGAACAAATTTCAATTGGGTTTCCACTGGTCGTGGCAGGTCAGTATTCAGCACAATCAGATTCATGATGAATTTAAACGATGTTAGGAACACTATCAAAACAACCAGAAAGGAGCTCCATATACATCCGTCCTCAGATGTTATATTACTTTCATGAAGAATCTAGGAAATTTGTGAGTCGTAGTGGAAATCTAATTCGGTTTTTTAGTATCATGTACTTATATTCTTTCTTTTTGTTCTCATCTTTCAGCTCAGTGGCAGTGATTAGGCAAAAATATCCCTGGATGTATTTTTTAGAAAGTGTTACACATTGTTCCACAGTGGATGGAACATCAGAAGTATCGGGTGAACTGAGAGACACCAATCAGTTCCAAAATTTTTAGGCGTGAATGATCGAACTTGCTTTATCACCTTTCTCATAATTCAGTTCCATTCAATACGTTTGTCATTTCCGGGATGTGTATTCTGAATAGATCTATTAATCTTTTCCTATGAATTAGATTTTATTCATAGCAGATTGTGAGTGATAAGTATAGTTATATGTGAGGATATGCGTTCTTGTAGTTAGCAGGAATATTGAACGGGATCGATAGTAGAACGGGATAATCTAGGTTAGGTTGGATAGATTACATCAGATTTATAACGTACAAATATGAAGAATTCCTTGGTATATTTTAAATCAATTGAGCCTCCATGAATGCAGTATTCAAGTTTATGGTAAGAGTGTTTTCATTAAAAAAACTTAAAAACTGATCGATCACGTTACTCATATGATTCTGGTAATCCAAACTTGAATCGAAAATAATTTCAAGAGTCTAAATTTCCGGACACGAAATCAAAAGTATATGACCCATGTTATAGCCTTGGTTATAGCTAGTGGTATAGGGTATCTGTTCCACAGCTTGATTGGTCGTGTGTTCGGTCCCAGTCGGAGGCTGTGCGGCGGTCCCCAAGAAGTGGTTCGGAGGCCGCTATGAAAAACTGTCCTGCTCTTCTCAATTCGCCCAAATTTCGACTTGGGACGTTGGATCTCAGCGATGAAGTGGAGATTATTGATTTATTAAAAAAAATGAAAACAATTGTGTCACATTGGTTCCCTTGGTAAATGTTGCACATACAAATTTTACAAATTTTGTTGGGATTGGGTTCAGATGGAGCCCATTTTCAGTACACCAAGTTTGTAGATTGTTGATGATCACAGATTTCTACGGAAGCGCTGGGGGTCCAGTAGGAATTTTTTAACCTCCTTAAGGAGCAAGATCATGTTGAGCAAGATGATCTCGCTATGATTGAACTCGCGAGTGGCTTATGCTCATCTTATCAAGACAATGCTTGAGCTTATCAAGCAATATTGATCTCGCTTATTAAACAAGATGATCCTGCTTCTCATGCGAAATGATCTTGCTTCATAGGCAAGATTATTAGGCAACAGTTATTCTGTTTTTATTTCTTCAATAGAAAACCCTGGGGAAAACCATTCGTACTCCTTCCTGAATAAACACTATCAATCCAGTTTCCGAATCCAGAAATAGCATTAGATTCATTCATTTGACAAAATGAACAATAGACAGACGACTTTATTTGACTGTCGATAAATATTGAAATTTGTTCTTTCATTCCTGCCAATAACATATCAAAATAGTTTTGTGAGTTGACTGATGCGGAGATAATGATAATTTTCGAGAGATTTCTGATGACTGAAGGCCAATAATTACTTTTTCATCCCCTTCTTTCAAGAATGAGATTCCGCTTCTATATTATGTTTTTATTTTATTCCTGCTGTATTTTTCCTTGTATTTTTGTAAAAAGATGTCTTGATTTCATTGACTCTCTCCTACCTCCGATTTTATTTTGACTTGAATTCACTAATCCTGTTGTCATCCGTTTCGATTTGATTTGAAAGGTTTTCATACAGGAATTCATTAGTTGTAGAGTTCAAAATCTAATGTATTGTAACTCTCGTTTGGAACTTCAATTTCGGGTTTCTCTTTTTCTACAGGGTGAGTCAAAAATGTGTACCGAGCTTTCTGGGGGTGATAGAACATTGAAAAATAAATGTAGTTTGATGATTAAACTCATGGCCCAAAATGCATATTAAGGGAGATATATCCTTTCAAAGTTGATAAAATTAAAATAATTTCTCCGCATAACTTCTGAACGATGAAAGCCACCTGATTGAAATTTCGTGCATGAATGTATGTTGTCAAAATACATTTTTTCGTCACACTTCCACATTTCTGATATTGTTATAAAAGGTGTTTTCAGAGGGTGAGTCATGATTTTTTGTAGAAAACTTTTTTCCTTGTATTATTTTCGGTGAAAAAACAAGAGCATTCGATGGAGCGAAGAAAATTACATGAAAAAGGTACTCTTATTCAAATACAAAAAATTGAGCCGTTCGTGAGATATTTGAGTTTTTGTAGTTACATGATATGAGCAGATTGATTTTATTCATCGCGAGATTCATCGGTATAACGATATTTCAGCAGCATTTGCATTTCCGAAGCACTCGCCAAGCATTAGAAGCATATCAGTTTGTTCAGAGAACGAATAACCTTCATTTTTCAGCTTTTGATGGGATTTTCTCTCCTCGTTTCTAAAAAATAGAGTAGAAGTTATTAAAAATTATTGCAATATATTTGTAGTAAGGACAGATTTAGGATCTGTCCCAAAATGTCACTGCGCTTGAAATTAAACCTTTAGATACCTAAAAGAGAAATTCTCTATTGGTCAGTGACACCTTGTTTTTGAAAAAAATTGGAAATACAAATATATTTAATAATAATAAAACCTCTACTTATCTTGGTGGGCGTTTCGGGAACGAATCTGCTCCCGTTCTCAACACAATTGAAATATTTTTCTTCGTAAACTTTTTTCGATGTTTCCGATTTTGACACTGAAAAATTTAATTTCAAGCGCAGTGACATTTTGGGACAGATCCTAAATCTGTCCTTACTACAAATATATTGCAATAATTTTTAATAACTTCTACTCTATTTTTTAGAAACGAGGAGAGAAAATCCCATCAAAAGCTGAAAAATGAATGTACCACCTCCTCGAAGAACTTACAGACAGTATTTAACGAATAACCTGCCATATTTCTTAAAATCTCAGTTGATGATCGCAGTGCTAAATGACACAGAAAAACCACACGAACAAATCGACTTCAACAATGTTGACTCGAATGTTGATGACATGAACGTCAAAATTGAGAACAAAATTATTCATCATGGCCTGCTAAAATATTGTTACCGATGAATCTCGCGATGAATAAAATCAATCTGCTGATATCATGTAACTACAAAAACTCAAATATCTCACGAACGGCTCAATTTTTTGTATTTGAATAAGAGTACTTTTTTCATGTAATTTTCTTCGCTCCATCAAATGCTCCTGTTTTTTCACCGAAAATAATACAGGGAAAAAGTTTTCTACAAAAAATCATGACTCACCCTCTGAAAACACCCTTTATAACAATATCAGAAATGTGGAAGTGTGACGAAAAAATGTATATTGACAACATACATTCATGCACAGAATTTCAATCGGGTGGCTTCCATCGTTCAGAAGTTATGCGGAGAAATTATTTTAATTTTATCAACTTTGGAAGGATATATCTCCCATTTTGGGCCATGAGTTTAATCATCAAACTACACTTATTTTTCAATGTTCTATCACACCCAGAAAGCTCGGTACACATTTTTGACTCACCCTGTATATGATGGGTAGTTTTCGGTTATATCTGATTTGAGTATTATAAGGAAGATACTGAGATTTGAAATATCATTTATTAGAATTTTCATGTAATTATGATCAATGCGTGATAATTCATTTCCATTTTCTTTGCGGAATTTTTAGTGTCATTTTGAAGTCTGGACTTGGACTTAGACGGGTTAAAAATACGGGGTTGAAACGAGAGAAATTGCTATTGGACCCACCATATACCATTACAAATGTGAAATGTTAAACATTTTCAATGTGAAGAGTATATGAGTTCCTAGATGAATCCTTATTTTTACATACACTCTGTTACGCTTACGGTCCTGAAACTTCATTTTTTTATTCCGAAACGAATTTTTCGACGGAAGGAAACTTCGCGTTATTGTTGCTTACTTATTTCATTCTTGTTCCATCCAGAAAGAATTCAGGGTAATTCTTGATTTATTGTTTCCAGTTGTAGGGTCATGATTTATCGTTTCGAATCCCGACGGAACATGAACATATTTTATAAGCTCCAAAAAGACGAGAATGCTTATGCTTGTGCATTTCGTAATGGGGAGTTTCTGTCGTATCTGGACGTGTTCAATATACTCGACTGGAATCTTAGCTTCCATCTCTAATCTCTATTTATCCATGGCTCGATCGAAGACATGTCTCTACTCCATACCTTGGAATAATGAAGGAACGATATACAGATCAGCCATTTTTTATTAGACTATACTTACATTGATCATGTTTCGTCTAGGCAAAGGAAAATCTATGTCAGAAAATATATATCCAATTTAGAAATATAATCATTCGAATATTTCATGAAATGAAGATTGACACTTCTTTTTTTTTACTTTAATCTCGGGATACCAACTTCGATCTCGAGATACGATATGAAATTGTTAAAATTGTTGTTGAATTGCCTTGTTCTTTCAATAATGATATGTAATGAGAAACAAGATAATGTAATGTACAGGGTATTGAGTATAAGTGCGAAAATTATAAGTGAGAAATGAGAATCTAGTACGCAAACATTTTTATGGAAATTCAATATATATTCATAATTAATAATTCTTTCGTGTCCTGAATTAGTTCAGTTTCTTGCTTTGTCTTGGAGGAATAATCGAATAAAGTACTCCCCTACAGCCCTCGATCAAAGCAAATAAAAACCAACTATTATTCTGTTTATACTGTCTGTAAGTTTTTCGACGGGGTGGTACATTCATTTTCCAGCTTTTACACAATTAAAACACTTTCCTTCGTAAAATTTTTCAACGTGCAGTTGGTTTTTGACACTGAAAAGTGACAATTTGGCAGACGGATCAATTCTGGTTACAAGGTGTTTTTATTAATTGATATTTAATTTTCCAATTTTCATATTCATAGTTGAACTTCTGAAAATTGAATGCCACAAAATGCCATTGTGCTTCAAATCTTATCTTCAAATATCAAAAAGAGAACTTCTCTATTTTTCAGTGACACCTTGTTCTTCAAAAATTTGGAAACATAATTATATCTTTGATAAATCGGAACTTCTACTTATCTTAGTAGATGTATCGGGAACGAATCTGCTTCCTTTTTCCACACAATTTGTATATTTTTTTCTTCGAAATTATTTCAATGTTCAGTTGTTTCTGACACTGAGAAGTCAATTTAATTGATAGAGAATTTCTCTTTTAGGTATTTGAAGGTTAAATTTCAAGCGCAGTGATATTTTGGGACAGATGTCAAATCTGTCCTCAATACAAATATATTTTGAAATAATTATTCAAACTTCTATTCACATTTTCAGAAACGAAGAGAGAAAACTTGTAAACCGATCCGACAAACCCGATCAAATATTTTTTCAGTTCGAATACACTCTATTAAGTAGTTCCAACATAGATATCGAATAAATTAAAACAAGCAGGCCCACTACATAAGTATTCTGAAGGAACTACAACTTTAGAGAGAACAAAAAAGTTATTTTTTCAGAAATGAATTCATTGATTGTCATCGAGAAAATGTGTTTTTCCATAACATATTATTGTTCGGTAGGTTGTATCAATTATGAGTAGAATAACAGTCATACTTCAGGCTTTCTAGTTTATTTGAATGGAATAAACATAATATTAGTCGATAATTTGCTTTCATAAAAAAATAACTGATAAAATTGTTCTTGTTCATAAAAAAGCTTACTGCATCTGAGCAAATAAATTTTCGGAGACGAAATCACCCGTCAGTGCTTTAGGGCGATCTTCAAGACATACAAGTAGCAGATCAGAAAATCTAGAGAATTCCGAGATTGAAGTCGGGATACTCAGATTGAATTCAAGACTTAAAAAAAAAGAGTGCGTGACCCGTCATTGCATTAGTAGAAATGAAACTCAATGTGCACTGTGTAACGTTAACATAGTCAGCCATGAGCTATGATCAAGTGGCAATGATGGATGACATGACCTGGCGCTATTTTTCTTGTTTATCTATCGAATATAAGTTCTGATGAATTCATAATTTTTCAGTTCTCAAATAACCCCTGTTGATAGGGTGCAAAAATAAACGGAAAAACCCTTCAAGTACATAATATGAGGCGGTGAAATGTGGTTGGAATTGTTATGGTTTCAATGAGAACTATATTCTCACAATTACCGCTATTCGCCATGAAAAATCACTGAAAATATGGTGCACAATAGCATAATCAAAGTATGAGTTGTATTGATATACAAAATACAAATAGATGCAACTATTGTTTTACCTATTCATACAACCAATGCCCAAACAAGTTATTTTTTATACCTTCACAAGCACATATCAATCAAAACGAAACAATACAACCAAAATGGATATTCTATGTGAACATATCACTGAGTAATTGAGTTCGATGAATAATAATAACGAGCTGTTATCTCTGCAATTTTCCAGAGTAGAATTTCATAATAGAATAGTTTTCCCCACTTTGCTGTATAATAAACTTTTAGTTATCCTGTTAGGTATTTAACGAGCACGTTTTCCTCCAAATGATTACGCGATTATTCGCTCTAGGGTCATTATAGCTGAGCAGTATTCGCCCCAATAATGATAAGAAAAAGTTTTTTCCCATCACGGATTACGTTATAACTTCGATAATTAATTCATGGAATCCATAAAACTCCCGGAAAACTAGTTGGACCACAAAAATGGTAAGTCGGCGCAATAAAAAGACGATGAACGAGAAGGAACATTTGAAAACGGAAAGAAAAGAAGGGTCCTCGAGTCATTTTCGAGATTGGCTCTCCAGGAAGCGCCATCTTGCTGTCTTTTATGCGGGTTTCTCATCCGACGGCAGCTCGTAACATGCGATTACCTAATACAGTGTGATTTATTCAAGTTGGCCGGGTTAGGATCACAAGGGGGCATTTCAGAATTCATATAGAATATCATTCAATCATTATTATCATTATTCGTACTGGTTAGAACCCCAATAGAATATTTCTTTAGTTAATGTTAATAAAGCGACTATATAGTGAATTACTGTCTGTAAGTTATTCAAGAAGGTGGTATATTAATTTTCTCTCCGCTCCTATAGGAAAAATTAAAAACGAAATTATAAGAATTATCTCATATTGGCAACATATGGCCAATTGGAATGATATTAAGATTATAGGAAAAGGAACAACCAAAAACGAAAAATCAAAGAATCTGCTTGCCCTTTTGAACGGAGTTCAGTTGATATAGATAGAATCTGGCATTCACTTCTCAAAAATGAATAGTGGGGCCCGCGAGAGTCTCGATTTCGAGAATCCCGCATGGTCTCGACTCGTTTTCGAGACAAGAATGCTTTGCATAAAAGGCGATAGAGACTGCCATAGTATGTACCTATTGGGTACTTACTTTTCAATTAATAATGTTATTTTTGTTGTAATTTTCTCTTCCTACTTCTACATTCTACCTAAAAAGTAGGTCGAGGGAAATAACCCGTACTAGACTGGAACAAGATTATGCATGACGAAATTGCAATACATTTGCGAGACTTTCGTACGACTGCGAGACGAGACTCGAGATGAGACTTCATATTTCCTCTCGTGTGAATCACTAAAAATGAAAATGGAAAAATACCTGGTACCCAAAAATAATTCTATCTGCCATACTGCCAACTATCACTCTTTATAATGTCAAAAACGAACATTACGAAGATAAATATTCTTTATTCATTGTGTTGAAAACGGGAGTAGATTCGTTCCCGAGATTTCCACTACATGAAGATAAGTAGAAATTTTTCAAAAACAAGGTGTCACTGGCAAATAGAGAATTTCACTTTTAGGTATCTGGAGGTTGAATTCCAAGCGCAGTGACATTTTGGGGCAGATATCTGTCCTTACTTCGAATATTTTGAGATAATTATTCAATTTTCATTTTTATTTTTTAGAAACCAGGAGAGAGAGAGGGTCCTACACAAAAAACTAGAAAAATGAATATACCACCTCCTCGAATAACTTACGTGCAGTACATCGAACTCTTCGTTGAATTGGAAATTATCGAGAAGGCTCAGCCTCTGTTCAATATTCGCTTTAACATTTAGCACTTTAATCATCTAGAACATTTTTTCAGCTCATCATACCGTTTTGCCTATCTTGCAAACAAAAACCTTTGCACAAACAAGGAAAACCATCGCACCGTATATGAGTTTTCTTCCATGGTGCAACAAAAACATGAACAACTTCCGTTACTCTTTTCACTAATCCCGGCGTCGTTTCATTAGGACCCGTCGAGCCATAGTCAATTATGGTCGAGGATTGCATTGTTTGGTGTCGACAGGGGGCATCTCGTCAACAAAACACATAAAACGAGCCCCTAGCGCTCACGCATCCGTCGGGGGTGAGTTTTAATAAAAGATGAATAACAGTAGCTTCTGTTCCGACCTCCGCATACGAAGGGTTGAAATCGGACACCCCTACACCCACCTTGTTTATACGATTGTTGGACGGCACAATTGTGTAACTGTAACTGGCTTTGGAGGTTATTATACATAGTGCGATAACTGCGAATTTTACTTTCGACAGATCCTTTGTAAGCAAGATACCCACAACGAAACAGAGAGTAGGCTGGAAAATGAACTTGTTTAGAATTCATATTATAGTGAAATTGTCTTGCCAAAAGGCAATTTTGGAAGTCGTTAGTTTTATAACCGATGAATGAATACAGCCAATCATAACAACATTGCAGCGATCATTTCACTCATGCCAAGATACACATTTTGGATATGAACCTAATGCTGCACCAGCCTTTATGGCCCACTTCCAAAAAATCACTCTCACAATTTCTAACACGTTGATTACAATTTATTACAACCCATTCGAATTTTATTACAGTTGTAGTTTCGCGAAAATGAGGTGGTAGTGCAGCTTTATCCTAAAGCTGCACCACACCCTTCATATATTTAAAAAATACCCACACTATCGACATATTTCACACGCATGAATTTCTTACACATTTATTACAACTGTTTGAGGTGAAAATCAACCAAGAAATCAACCCCCAAATGATTATTATCTGAAGAAAATGAATCTCGGAATACGGTATTTCCACATTTCTACAGATTTATTGCGATTACGATATATATCGGTCATAACAAACCAAAATTTTGAAAAAGGAGGCGATTCATGTTGAATAAACCTGTACTCTAGATGAACACGAGACTTGTTCCCCTGATTAATCGGCAAAAAATGACTTTCGACAGTGTGGAGCAGTGTAATAAATTCCAAATTGTAAATGAACCCGGAGATATGTTGTATCTATAAGATGAAACCATTATCAGTCGTGTGAGCTGGCTTAAGGAAGTCGTAATCGCAATAAACCTGTAGAAATGTGGAAAAACCGTATTCCGAGATTCATTTTCTTCAGATAATAATCATTTGGGGGTTGATTTCTTGGTTGATTTTCACCTCATACAGTTGTAATAAATGTGTAAGAAATTCATGCGTGTGAAATATGTCGATAGTGTGGGTATTTTTAAATATATGAAGGGTGTGGTGCAGCTTCAGGCTAAAGCTGCACCACCACCGCATTTTCGCGAAACTACAACTGTAATAAAATTCGAGTGGGTTGTAATAAATTGTAATTAATGTGTTAGAAATTGTGAGAATGATTTTCTGGAAGTGGGCCATAAAGGCTGGTGCAGCATTAGGTTCATGTTTTGGATTGGTTATGAAATGGTTGTGTTGATAATCGAATACACCATGTTTCCGACGAGGTTTTCGATTTTGTTTTTCGACTATACCTTCATACTGTGTTTCAGTTTTTGCATTTCGCTTCCTGATTGGTTTTTAGTTCGATCAGAAAATGACTCACCAGATGCAAACTGCCATAATATTTTCAATTTTCCTGATACAGAAATGACATTCCACCAAATTCTGTCCAGATACCGTGATAATCACACGCTTATAATATCAAACAATCAATTTCAGAACCGAGCTCAGAATTTTCCACAAATTCACCACAAAGTGTGACCTAACATGAAATGTCGAATACAGTTCTTGTTATTGATGATTATCGACACACAAATTCCTTCGATTTTGAGAAACAAATCATGTTGCTTGGAAACCACACGAGCGAGTGGCACTAAAAATCGGAGGAATTTGTATTGCAATAATCATCACTTGTAGTATTACATACGATAACAATGGTAATTATTGTTTGCTCCGGTCACTGATGTCATTTGAACCCTTTCTAGGCCAGATTGAAGGAGCAGGAAAAACCTGACACTGTTCTTCTAATGCTACACTAAAACGACAACAAATCAATATTCAATAACCATTAACGAACTTTTCGAAATTATCCAACGCACGAGGTTTTTCTATGAAAAGTTATGAAATGTGCTAGCTTTAGTCTTAAGCTGACACAAGTCAACTTTTTCGATATCCACTTGGGTCAGGAAACTTTGTAAAGTTTATGTTTGTAACAGTTATCGGAAACCGAATGGTTTTCATTTGTCACTTACAACAGCTTACAAACAGCTTAGAATTTTATTGAATAACAGAAAGTAGGGAATCGTCGCCAGATTGATGATTGCGTCGCAACTGTATCAGTAGGCACTGACCGAATGTGTTGTTAACAAACATGGTAACCAATACCGCGATAATTGTTGAACATATGAATAAGTGAAACATCACTAGTGCCTTTGTCGCTGTAAAAGTTGCAGCTAACTTTTTGCCGCTGTCAAACTGACAATTGCACTATGACATATACGATTTTTTATACATGAGTTGAATTGTCTAAATGAATCACCTTATAATCGATCGCATCTAATACACTGAATATCATTGCAATACGACAAAAGCAGTACTTACGATATATCCTTTGCCAGAACTGCATCTACTGCTTGCCTATAAAAAAAAAGAGTATTAGCAATCAGAGAACAAGTGAAGTTTAGTGTATCGTAGTAATTAATATTCGACCGACAGAAGTAATTCTGCAAAAAAGAAATGTCCCTATTCCTAAACAGGTGTACGAAAAGGCCTGAAAGGGTGTAATCGTCCTACGAAGTGATGTCCTCGAATGTCGAGTCAAGTCAAAATATATACTTTAACGATTGTCAAAGAAAGGCTTATTGACAAAACATAGATGGTGAATTGCACGTGATCATGATATATTATTGATACAAATGAAGTTTTCGAAGCAGTTTTACTCTATTATTTTAGATATCATCGATGCGTGATTCATGCTATACGTTTTCTACTATATTAGAATATTTTATAGTCAAATGATCTCACAGCAGAAATAACTCGAAATTCAAATTCAATTTCAGAGCTGTCAGTTGATACTTATTTTTGTTATTTTTATTGATTGCCATAGAGACGCATTTGTTGCTATGGTGACATTGGTAACGCGCTACTACGGCTCAGTTGTCCAGATTGCACAATAGACAAATAAGATGTAAATCTCGTGTAAATAAATGTGAGTCTAGTGAATAAATAAATGCACTCATTTGAGGGTATTTCTTATCGTTGTTAAAATTTCTGGCCAGTGCAAAACATTTGGGTCGGCTGCCTAACTCAAGATACCGACGTGAAAATCATCTTCTGTGATTGTTTTCTATTCTGTATCAAATGAACTATTTCTCATCGTCATGTTCAGGATTGGTGTGGAAATCGTTGCATTCACCAAGGAATTTACTTCAGTAAAAGCAGGTTAGGAAGAGTCATTTTTTTCATGATGGCCGTAAAAAAATATCATCCAATTACTTGAAAGTAGGTTTACTCTTCTGATTACGTACCTAACTATCCTTGAAATCGGTTCTTTTATTCAAATTGAACTTGAAACGCTGAAAAATGAGGCTCGTAACATCGATAATTTCCACCTCACTGAATTCTCAATGATTCATAAATTTCAATAATCAGTACAAATTTGGACGGATACTTAGTACTGAATGATAACATAACCTTGAAATATTTTTATGAAACATGTTTTGTTCCGTACATATATTGTACATATGTACTGTGCATCCCAATTTGGTTGAGCCTGCCAGGTTTCTCGGTTGTTATTGAAAATGGAATCTTCTGGTTTTCACGTTCCTGTCGTACGTTTATTGAAATTCAAGATGATCCAATCAGATTTTGCGAAACTGTTTCCGTTTAAAATATACAGGGCGATTTTAATAATTAATCCTTTCTGGACCCCTTCTACATCTACGAAGTCATAAGAACTACCTACGTCTGATAGAGAATTTTGGGCAGAATCCAGTGGCGTACTCAATTTTTTTTCGGGGTATGGTTTTGGAAATACGACACTCAAATTTTTTCCCTTCAAAAAATATATTTCAATCATTGCATTATGACAGATTTTTGCTAGTAGGCCATGAATTCTCCATAAAAGAGAGGTTCCAATTGAGGAATTTTCATTTTTGATTAAGTAAGCAAAGAAGAAGAATGCGAACACTAATTCAATAACACGAAACACATTAGATACCTGTTCTTCTTCGCTTACTTATAAAAAAAATCACGGATGTAAATTCCTCAATTGGGACCTGTTTTATATGAATACTAGCAAAAATTCATCATAATGTGTTTTTTTAGCATTTCTGAGAATCAAATCTAGAAAGTGTTCATCATTTTGAAGGGAATAGAATAACGAATTTAATGAGATGATAATATACAGGGTGTTCAATTGAAAAAAATATGAGTTTATGTCGTATCTCCAGAACCACAATCCGAAAAAAGAATGTGAGTATGTCACTGGATTCTGCGCAAAAATTTTTATCAGACGTAGTTCCAAGATCGACAGTATTTCTAATGACTTCGTAGATATAGAAGGGGTCCAAAAATCAATAAATAATTTTCAAAATCACCCTGTATCTATTGAACAGAAACAGTTATACAATAACTGATTGGACCATCTTGAGTTTCAAGGAAAAGTAGGAGGGAACGTGATAACTGGAAGGCTCCATCTTCAATAACAACCGAGAAACCTGACAGTCTCAACCAAATTGGGATGCACAGTACATATTTTGTTTCAATTATTTTATGCTTCATGATGATTGTGTTTATCAGATATCAAAAAAAAAATGAATATCACTATGGCTATATCATTGCCTCTTCTCAGGTCAGCGTTATGCTCAACAACTTGCGATTCTAGCTTATGCGATACTTCAATTTCAAATCACAAGTATAATGAGTAATCAAATATCGCATTAGGGAACTTACATCACTCAGTCTATCCCTCGAGCTGTCAGCATCACGTGGTGCCACAGATGAACCAGTCAAACGTTCAGAAGCTCGACCACTATCGTCGCTTGTAGCCGGATCATGGGTTAGTGTTAACCCCTGGAAGAGAAAAATACTCTCATTTACTCCATACGTGATATACGAGCAACATCATTGATCGGATCATTGAAACAAAACTAAATTTTACATATATATTATTCAATGATATTAACGACCTCTTTAAGTTTAAGCGAAATCCCAGTGAGTTCTTGTGGGTTTAGGTCTTTAGAAACAAAAACTATATTATTTGAGAGCCAACATTTCGACACTTTATTCTGTCATCAACAGGTCACTGAATGATATGTCATCCTCGTGAAATAATAATACATGGATTAACTAAAAAAAAAGATCACTAAATCTAATAGATGACAAACTGCAGCTTACATTTTCACGTTATTGTACACGCATTGCATTATTGTACACGCAATGCATGCAAAAGGATCACATATATTTTCATACTCGTTTTCATCTAATCTTCAAGTGCCCTGATAATGACAAAATGAACTGTCGAAACGTCGGCTTTTGAATAATAGAGTTTCTGTTACTGAAGACTTGAAGGAAAATATTTGTTTCGATCATTTTCACCGAGATTTTCACATTTCTCCTGAAAACTAGGAAACTGCTTTAAATTGGAAACTCTCAATTTTTCTCATATTTCATAATGTTTCTATTCCCACTCTGATTTTTGTACTATTACCTACTAACTATACATTTGGAAATTATATTTTGAAAAATTCATTTCAACTCATTTAAAGAATTCGATTCGATAGGTGTAAGCAATTATCTATCTATTGGGTTACCTGTATGAGTGACGTAAGATATCCGAAGATTTCCGAGCCTGTAACAATTCTTATGCGCAGTTATTTTCATAAAATCAACATAGGTATCCTCTGTGAAATCATCTGAAGTGTCTCCACTCGGTTTTTCTCGTTCTTGACTGTTGTATTTTAGGTTGCGTGTCGACAATGACCGAAATTTTGGATACATTTCGAATTCGAGTAGGCGTATTTCGTAAAATTATATAAAATATAAAATATATAATATAAAAATATATATTCGTGTGAAACAAGTCACTTTACACACGAGTTATGTAATATACTTTTATTTACTATCCATGGAACCTGCCATCATCAACTTCTTCTCGAAGTGTGAAGGAACTTTTCTTTACCAAGGTAGTTCTTTACATTTTATGAACTATAGTAGTTCAAAAACACAGAGCCACAACACTGACAGCGACGCGCGGAGATTGTGGTGAGAAGAAAGAGAGTGCCACTGCTACCAACATTTCGAATAGTAAAATATGATTTCATACTAATGACAGTAGGTTTATATTTGAGTTTCATAGAACCATAATGATTGAAAAAATCTAATATACACCTTGGTAGTAAAGAATATCATTACCATGGGACCTTAAATCTCTCTGCTTGCACCTCGAGATGTAATTTTGGTCCCTGGGTAATAATGATAGTCTTTACTATCTTGATGTAGAAGTAACTATTTCCTTTAGGACGCAAATTTGTTATTATTGTATGAAAAAACATTTTTCATGTGTGTAAGAAACGTTTTCCAAGAGGTCAAGAATGCTGGTGTACCTTCAGGGACATGATTATTTACATACATCGAGGGCTGGGGCATCAAAGAGGTGGATTAATTTTTTTTGGTGAATAAAAGGAAGCCAATTCGAATGGACCCCTGCGTGAGGGTGCATATTGTGGTACTAACACGTCATCCACATGTTTGATCGGGCGTATTATTATTATTATCTTTTTCATTTTTATGCTAGCTGCCATGTTACCCGCACCGACATCTACATAGTGCACGTGTATATTGATATGTGTAATTTCTATAATTCGAATATACTTGAATTAGTTCATTGAGGAGTGTGTGATGATTTTTTTCCTCAAACGTCTAGAAAAAATTAGAAATCTTTGGATAATGAAAAATATCACGTTTTCGTCAGTGAAAAACTCAATGGCGCTTTCGATTTGATGCATTACCCGAGGCATTACCACGTCAATGATATTTATATAAATATCAAATCACCAGATATATATCCAATTTTGATATTTATTTTTGAAATGCTTTCATTTTCTTGGTAGAACATTGACTTATGATAATAATGATGATTTTTATTATTCCCAGGGACTATAAACATGAATGAAAAAAAAAACAAAAAAAAAATATCAAAGAAAAAGAAAGTAACCACAATATTTGTTCATGTGCCATAATTCATAACTCTTATTACTACTCGAAAATTTCACCTTTTATTTGGAGAAAAAAATCACCAATTCCCCTACTTTCGGTTCTGCTAATCTGGCATTCGAAAAACAGCATGTTTTATGTACTGGTTCTTCTAGTAATAAATTCGCGAATGTGATCATTGATTGAGAAAATTGGAGGGAACAGCATGTATTAATATCGTAATAGTATAGAGTCGTTTTTTCTATGAAATGACTAATAATGTATTCGCGATCGCGAATAAGGTAATTGATTGTTAATGAGTAATAAATTAGGCACTTGTGATCTGAGTTTTGGTTTTACTAGATTGACATGAAGGCACAGATTAGAATAATCTGTGATGAAGGGTCGTTGGTTTCCTCCATCAAATGAAATGGAATGGGATGGAAAATAATTGGTAATAAATAGTAATGAATTGAATGAAGGTAAAATTTTTGAGTTCGTGGTTATAAATTACTAATAAAAGGAGAATCAATTTTGGCATATTTCAAATTTTGAAAAAAGCAATTACTGTAAGTTGATATAAAGCTAGCCAGAGCCGTTGGTTTTCTCAAGGTTTTTCTATCAAATGAAGAGTAATTAATTCGCTAATGTAGTGTTTTGTTTAGTGGTTTCTTCCATGGAATGAACGATGATTGATAATGAGTGAGTAATATATTATGACCGGAAAAAAATAAAAACTTGTGATTTGAGTTTTGGTTTCTGTTAGGTCGACATCAAGATAGGGCATTTCGAGATTTCTTCTTTCGAATGAAAGGTAAACTCTTTGTTCGTGTTAATAAATTAGTTATAATAGGGTAATGAATTATGGCATGAATCAAATTTTGAAAGAAAAAAGCAATTTCTGTACTGTAGGTGTATATAAAACTAGCAGAGCCGTTGATCTTTTCCGAGGTTTTCCCATCAAATAAAGAGTAATAAATTAGCGAATGTGTGGTAATAACTCGATTATTGATGATTAATTTGGCTAGATTTATGGGGATCTATATCAATATCAATATGAATATTTGGAGTATCAACAAAATCTCGAACAATCCTCCTCGGGGATCACCTATGCGAACTACCTAAATCAAAGGCACATGGGAAACGTATCGAAATATCAACCATAACTCATTTATAATAATTTAATGATTCGGACGGATGATCAAACGGGAACATTCATTGTGTTTTTATAGGGCTGCAGAGGCATCGTGCCACCGCATAATTAATGGAAACGATGATGATCTCGGGGATTATGTCGACTAATACCTCGACTGATACGGTTACTTTAATACCGAACACTGACGAACACGCCTCCGTAAATCCAACAACAAATGTGGGAGCTCCATCAATCTCTGGTGAATTGGAATTGATGAAATACAGGGTGTTCTGAAAGTGCGTCGAAAGGCGCGAGAAACATAGATATATTTCAAATCGTGAGATTATCTGATATGAAAATAAAAACGAACACATCTGAATCGTCAATGCCATTGCCGTGTTGTACTTGAACGGGTTGAAATGTTTGAATATTTGAAGTACGTAGTTTTTTTATCTGTTGACAACGAGAAAGAGAAACCTATAATGTTCGAGGAACATGGCCCAAAATAAAAACAAAAGTCTCAATGAATATTGATCCTATTGAATACTGTCTATAAGTTATTGGAGGAGGTGGTACATTCCTTTTTTCAGCTTTTCTGTAGGATTTTCTCTCCTCGTTTCTAAAAAATGAAGTAGAAATTATTGAACATTGAATCAATATATTTGTAGTAAGGACAGATTTGTGATCTCCCCACATTTTTATGGACTTCAAAAAATACATAAACCAAACAATCCATTAAGACCAATCGCGAGTTCAATAGGATCTCCATGTCAAAATTCATCACGATTTCTTTCAGACATAATCGAATCTTCATCAGAAAGTAGTGAAGGTTTCATTAGAAATACTCTAAACTAACTGAACTAAATAACATCCATCTTGATACAGATATTTTAGTAAGCTTTGATGTAGTGAGTTTATTTACTAATGTACCCCCATAAAGTTAGCAGAACCACTTGCAAAAAAATCGATGAAACGTATTCCAATAATTGTCGAGAATTTGTCGTGAAAGGAAAAGAATTGTCGCGCTCTTAGTTTTTTTTTATATGGGGTGGCTCTGCTAACTTAATATTAAGTTAGCAGTGACGCTCACGGATAAACGTCAAAAATCATCACAATTATTATGAATAATTGTCGAGTAATTGTCGAAGTCCATCTGACGTAAAAAAACGCAAAAAAATCCATTCCTTATAGCATATATATATACCTTTTTATGGAATTTACTGGTTTCTAGGGGAAATTTCGCATTTTTGGCAACAGCGTATTTGTATAATATTTTTTTTCTTTCTTCCGTCTCATTAATGACAAATATAAAGTTGTTTAGGAAGCTTGCTATCTTCCACAAGAAAAAAAACTATGTATTAATTCTGAATAATGAAAATATCCACAATAATCTGCCTACATAATTTTGTTGATTTATTATTTTTTCAATGAGAAAGTATCTGAACAATTGTTTAATGACCAAAAAGTATTTGTCGTGGGGTGTTTGAATTTGCTGAAGCAGGAAAACTGCGTGTTATTGGTAAAATTCCATTATTTTATTCTCTCAGCAGTATCTACGCACTGTATGATGATTTATTATCATTTTTTGGTGCAGAAATTCATCAACTTATTGTCCAATGACCAAAACAAATTTGTCGTGGAACCTCCAGATCTTCACGAGCGAATTAAAGAAATATTTCCATTTCTCAGTAATACACCCAGGTAACTTGGTTAGTTATTTTTTTATCATTCACAAATGAACTGAATTGTCGAACGTTGTATTTGTCGTGAACGCAGAAAAATTAACGTGCTCTTCCGATTTTTTTCCGTAAAAATATCTTGGATTTCATGAAGAGAAAAATTATTCACAAGTCTAGTATGATCGTGTAGTATTAATTTTCTGATGGGAAAAATTGTGTGAGGTAAATTAACAAATTAAATGTTGCATCAATGATAATTTTTCTGTTGTCAATGTTCTTCAAGTTCATGACGCGGAAAAAACGTAAAAAGTCATAACACAAATACGCTGTTGCCAAAAATGTGAAATTTCCTCAGAATCCAAGAAATTCCAAGAAAAGGATAAATGATATAAGGAATGGATTTTTTGTGTTTTTTTCACGTCAGACGGACTTCGACAATCACTCGACAATTATTCATAACAATTGTGATGATTTTTGATGTTTATTTGTGAGTGGCACTGCTAACTTAATATTAAGTTAGCAGAGCCACCCCCTATAAAAAAAAAAAACTAAGAACGCGACATTTTTTCTGCGTTCACGACAATTACATTTCGGTCGTTCGACAATTGTTCAGTTCATTTGTGAATGAAAAAATTGATAATTAACCAAGTTAAGTGGGTATATTACTGAGAAATCGGAATATTCCTATCATTCGCTCCTGAAGACCTGGAGGTTCCACGACAAATTTGTTTTGGTCAATGGACAATAAGTTGATGAATTTCTGCACCAAAAAATGATAATAAATCATCATACAGTGCGTAGATACTGCTAAGAGAATAAAATAATGGAATTTTACCAATCACACGCAGTTTTTCTGCTTCAGCAAATTCAAACACCCCACGACAAATACTTTTTGGTCATTTAACGATTGTTCAGATAATTTCTTATTGAAAAAATAATAAATCAACAAAATTACGTAGGCAGATTATTGTGAATATTTTCACTATTCAGAATTAATACATAGTTTTTTTTCTTGTGGAAGATAGGAAGCTTCTTAAACAACTTTATAATGGTAATAAAGGTATAAAGGTAATGATGCACCCGTGAATTGGCCACCACGTTATCCAGACTTAACACCGATGGATTATTTTGTATGGGGTTATCTCAAGTCTACGGTTTACAAGACCCCTGTGAATACTGTAGAACAATTATGGCAACGTATCCAACAGGCGACGAATAATCTTACAGGCGATGAAGAAGTTATGCAAAGAGTACATTTCAACTTTTTGCGTCGTATAAATCTTTGTATACGTGAAAATGGTGAACATTTTGAACAATTTTTATGAAATATCTGTTAATCGTTTTATTATTAATTATGCTCTAAATCACTAAAATTAAAATTTTGTCGAAACCATGAGAGGAATCGACTTTTGTCAAGAGTACCTTTTTTGTAGTGAATGAGTTGAATAATTTAGATTTCATATTGAAACTAATTTTTTTCCATTGGCGTAGGAGTTTTAGATGTTTATTTACTGAAAAAATCAAGTTCTACGCCCATGGAATGATATTCATTATAATTATGATATGAGTTTCATTGCCCGATGAGTCTATGCCAACGTACCAAATTTGAAAAAAATCTCATGAGCCGTTCAAAAGTTATGAAGCAAAATCGATTTGAAAATTTCAACTTCAGAGCCGTCTAGCGCCCAAACTAAGCAACTTTTTACTGAGGTAAGTTTGCTTGTATCGAATTGTTTTGGTCTGAAGAATATGTGGTAGCTCTTTGTAAAGACCTTTTAAGGACACCCTGTATATGCTATAAGGAATGGATTTTTTGCGGTTTTTTTACGTCAGATGGACTTCGACAATTACTCGACAATTATTCATAACAATTGTGATGATTTTTGACGTTTATTCGTGAGTGGCACTGCTAACATAATATTAAGTTAGCAGAGCCACCCCATATAAAAAAAAACTAAGAGCGCGACAATTTTTTTTCTTTCACGACAAATTCTCGACAATTATTCGACAATTATTGGAATAGGTTTCATAAATTTTTTTGAAAGTGGTTCTGCTAACTTTATGGGGGTTACTAATGTTCCTGTAGACAAAACTTTACAAATAGTGGAAAAGAAACTGGAAGATGATGAAAAATAAGGAATGGATTTTTGCGGTTTTTTTACGTCAGATGGACTTCGACAATTACTCGACAATTATTCATAACAATTGTGATGATTTTTGACGTTTATTCGTGAGTGGAACTGCTAACTTAATATTAAGTTAGCAGAGCCACCCCATATAAAAAAAAACTAAGAGCGCGAAAATTTTCTTTCTTTCACGACAAATTCTCGACAATTATTCGACAATTATTGGAATAGGTTTCATAAATTTTTTTGAAAGTGGTTCTGCTAACTTTATGGGGGTTACTAATGTTCCTGTAGACAAAACTTTACAAATAGTGGAAAAGAAACTGGAAGATGATGAAAAACTCAATGAAAGAACTAAACTGAGTGTGGAAGACATTTTAGAATTTTGTCTTGAAGCAACTTACTTTCAATAAGATAATGATTTTTATCAACAAAACTTTGTGGTATGGCCATGGGTTCACCATTATAGTATCTTGGACAATAATAAATAAAATATGAATGTATCATAAATCAGACCTGCGATCAATTTGCATTATGTCAATAATTGTTCTTTCGTCATAATGGATGATATTGACAGATAATTGCATTTTCTATCATTATTTTTCATTTTTATTCAAAATTTTGTCGTATAGTTCTATTGTCCAAATGTGGTTATTGAAAATTATTGAATAAATTATATTTTCTGATATGGAGCTGGTAGGTAAAATTCTGTTCACAACACATGTCGCTTCGCTCACTCAACTGTATTTGAGTGTTATTACTTGTTATGAAATTAACTCACTCTCTCGCTCGAATTGTCCATGAAACTCAACAAAAAAGAAAAAGAATCCAACGTTGAACATGATTCAGTTAGTTCGTGGGTTTATTGTTTTTACTCTAATTGTCCATGTGAGTTCATGATTTATTTTTCGTAAAAGTGGTCCCGAAGTCAGGATCTCTCGGAAGTAGAAGCCCCGAACGGCGTCATTGGGGCACACCTCTTCGAAAATTATTCTTTCTCGAGCACTTGCCAATGGCACCAAGATCCAATAAAGCCGCTATAACAAAAACTGAACTTGCATGAGAACTGTGTATGGAAAATAGTTGTATGTCTTGTTCTCAACCTGTATAAAATCTAATATTTTCATAGTCCTTATGTTCAAGTTCATATCCCTCCACAGATAGTCCTTGTGAATCATTTGGCTTTTGTGTCAAAATGTATCTTATTCTGTTCAATAAATGGAGTTATAATTGCAAGTAGAAAAACTTGATTTTCAATTTTTTCATATTCATAAAGTCATATCTTGAGAGCATTTTTTTATCCAAACTTCAACATTTATTGATGTTCAGCGTGAAAAAAATTGAATTTTCTCTAACTTACCATCCCTGTATATATCTACTAGTATATGATAAGAACGATCTGTATATTTCCTAAAACTGTTGAGCTGAATATTTATTGGAATTTTATTGACACATTTTTTGAATGACTAAATTTATGTCTATGGCTATTTGAAGTTCAGAGATTTATTCATTTCCAAAAAAAAAACTATTCGAATATAGAAGACAACAATTTATCCCATAGACGTCATCCCATAGACTCGTATGACAAGATCGTCTTTTTCATTGCAGTGATTGGTGACGTTAATTACGGCCTTCCATTCGGTAGGAAAAAAAGGCTGACTATATCGCCGTCGTATCTCACATTGATTGATAAACATTTACTTTAACACTTCAATTTAGAAAGTGCTAATGGAATATAATCATTGCTCTCAGATTTTTTGTGACAACTCAACAACGATGTTACCAGAACATAACTAATGGATCAACAATGATTTCTTCTGAAAGATATCATCCTGGCAATATCATTTGAAATATTACTCAGAACGATTATAACGTCAGCTTGTGTTTTGACTTTGTCGTCAAATGAATAATTGTATTGCCATCAAATTTAAAACTGATGTAGGTTTTGATACTTTTTGTGTATAGTACTTTCTTGCATTGAAAGATCAATAGGATATAATGAAAAAAAATATGTAAATGACTCACATATCATGGCATAAGCATTCCGCAAGCAAGCATCACGCAAAGATGAAAAGAAATATTCACATTAATTAAATATATTTGTTTTCCAGATTTTTTTTCTAAAATCAATAGGTAGTTCATTTCAAGTAGTGAATTTCAAGGGCAGTGACATTTCGGGACAGATCATAAATCTGTCCTTACTAGAAATATATTGAGATAATCATTCTAATTTCTGTTTTTATTTTTTATGAACGAGGAGAGGAAATCCTGCACAAAAACTATCAGAATATTGTCTACTTAGATGTATTCATTTTGAAGCAGGATCAATTTCGAATTGAACGCGGGAATTATGTCACCATCTACCCTAGGAATTCCGCTGACGCAGCTCCAACCACCATCGCCCGAGATGAAGATGCTGAGCTAGACAAATGTTAACTTAATTCCAAATTGCACCGCAACCGGCAGTCAGAACTTCATATTCAAGCTGTTAACATCATTTATACATGTTAAATTCGTAATTTCAATCAAATTGTTTTTGACAACAAGTCCTCCGGTCTCGAAAGTTTTAAATAATGCCCTATTATAAAAAGGGCAATAACATTTGCCTCCTAATTTTCTCATACAGTGAACATCATGAGTGTTATTACCCCCATCTAACTCTCTTGTTAGGAAAATCGCCAAGACACGTCGACTTTTGATTTCTGATATTAAAATTTAAGCTTCTTGTACAGAAATGTGCATTGTATGAATCAAAAGTAGACGAGTCTCGGCGATTTTCCTACCAAGAGCCCAGTAACGAGTAAGATATGGGGTGGTAATGGGGGGATGATGATCACTATAGATACAGGGTGTTGGAATAAATATCACAAAATGAAATGGAGAATATGTCCCGGAGAGAATGTCCCGAAATAAGCAGAAAAATAAGGAATGAACATATGTCTGTTAATTAACGGTTTCGGAGATACGGACCCTTTTGCGTTTGAAACAATTTTTTAATGAATTTTATTGAAAAACAATGATATTTATTACAATCAACAGAATAATAGGGTCAAATAAGATGTTCAAAGTGCCCTCTCTCAATTTCAATGCAGCTACATCTCCGCCGTAAGCACTGTCGAACTCTTTACAAAATTGCTCAGTGCCTAGGATGTGTATCTCCGAAACCGTTAAAACACTTTCAAAATGCTATAAATACGTGAAAAACTGTTTAGCTACTAGATTTCACATGTGTACTACGCTCATAGAAACTTTTTGCAGCTTACACAACAACATCGGATAGAAATCTCAGGCATGGAGTCCACAAACTAGATTCACAACTTTATAATATCCAACCTGGAATAAACTTATTGTGATTTTACAAATGCTCACAGAGTACCACGATGTAGTCAACAACTACACCTTGGGAGAGATCGCGATGCCCATATAAGGGATTGATTCGCATAACAAATACTTATAATAAAAACTGATAGACGTATAAGCAATCGGGCAAGCAAAGTACCATTTAGTTCCAGTTCACACTGGTTGCTGTATCTGAAGCAACCTACCAGAATTTTTGAGCTTCTTTGTGGGATTTTCTCTCCTCGTTTCTAAAAAACAAAGTAGAAGTTATTATTATTTGTAACGAGGAGAGATAATTCCACAAAAAAGCTGAAAAATGAATGTACCACCTTCTCGAATAACTTACAGACAGTATTCAACCTACAGAACTTCGATAAAGAAATCTTGCTCTCATTCTTCCAGCCTGTATATGCTGATGAACAATCTGACGAATTTACATTGAGTACTGAATTGTTGGGAAAATGCACTGAATTATCTTTCCGAGAATTGTCCACAACGTTATGTGGATAACCCATCGTGTTATCTTGATGTATCACAAATTTTTATTCGATCACATCAACGAGCATTATTGAAAGTGGAACGAAACATTCGCAAATGACAGAAATGGCTTAATGAAAATGCTTTTTATTATTTAAAACTGACTAATCTTGAATACAAATCTAAAATTCGTTGAGGGATGATGGTGAGACCAATTCAAATTGGCTACACCAAATTGTGTTGTCATCCGCAAGTATTATACAGGCCGTCCCTGAAATGTATGTATAAAATGATACCATAAACTACTGACACCAAAATAAGATAATTGAGCTCAAGTTACCTCTCAGTTACCTCTGAGTTACCTCTGAAATTCAATATTTTTCTTGCATTTATTTTTATATTCTAGACAAAAATTCTGAATTCTGAAACTGAGCTGAGAAAATTATTATGCATAAGAAACGTGACCTAACATTTCGATTGACGTGAGCGTGATACATATTTCGAGTACTCTCGATTAGAAGATTCATAAAACTGTTTCTGAGTACGCCACTGACCAGATCTCATGATCAGATCTGATCTCAGATAATGTTTGATATTCTATCATTCATTCCCTAACTTTCTGTCTCCTTGAGGGGTTTACGATATTAATATCATGGTTTGCAAGTTATTATTATTATTATTATTATTATTATCATTATTATTATTAATTATTGAAGATTAGTAAGTACTTCCTTCTCGGAGGGAGTCATTGATCATATCTATCATATTCAATATTTGGCTGACGAGAACGATATCTATTGAGAATATTGAAATACTGAAATAAATTTAAAAAAAAAATCATTTTCAATGTTCTGTAGCGAAAGAATGAAGCATTTTGGTTTACAGGTAAGTTTAATTCGTAAATCTTATTAAGGGCCGGTAGTCTGTGGTATCATTTTTTACAGAAATTTCAGGGACACCCTGTATGTAAGGTAAATTTTGTTAGCTCTGGATGGAAAGGCAATATATGCTGTGTATTTTCAGAAAAAATATCAAATATATACCTTTGTCAAATTCAAATGTAGGAAGTTTTTTGAAAAATCATACAGGTATATGTTGTATAATGCATGTATTGAGTTAGGTTATTTATTTGCTAATTCTCTATATAACTCGATAGTCGTAAAGAAACAATTTTACGAATGTTATTCAAGCTCTCTGGTCCAGAGACATACTGAGTAAATTACCATCACCGAGGACACCACGAAGCATGCCAAAAATAATACTCACATGATTGTGTTGCACTAATATATGATTGGTGATGTGTGCTTTCGGTTCAATTTTAGGCCTCTCTATTTCGGTCAGCGCTTTTATGTTTTCTTTGGAAGATATTTTCAACACCAACTGAAAAAAAAATACAATTAGAATGATCAACTCGATTCATTATACTTATTATATTCTACACAAACAAATATTATTTTTAGGCGACTAACATGAAAGTTAATGTTTCAAGCTCGGTTTCGCGGATCCGATGGCATCCGAAAAGTGCCACGTCTTCATTATATTTTCTGTCAAATTCACTTCGTGGTCATATTAATTTACTTGCAGTGCCGCATTTACGTTACTGCTTTTTTTGTAGTGTCGGTTAAATAAAAATGTCTCCTATTTTAGTCTTTGCCACCTAAAAAAATTCGTGTGTAACTCTGTCGAATGATCTCTTTGAACCTCACCAGAAATTTGCGGTACAAATAGTTGTTGCAGTGTACGAATACGTGTTTCAAGGGGGGTATGCGGTTCTTTGTTCAATGGCGCTTCTTTGCAGATTTCACTTTGATTTATTGCTTTTACATTTTGCAGTCACTGTCTCTAATGCCATACTCATACGCCATTTTCTTCTGCATTCTCATGCGAATCACCCGGTTTATTTGATATTTCAATATTTTTATGATTATCACGATATTTAGGAACCCTGATTTTCCAAACGAAATCATTATTTCTTTTTTTTTTAATGGAAACTCCATAATTCATTCGATTGTTGTGATTTCCCTAACTAGACAGAGGACTGAAGTGACAATTTCTAAATTTCTCTCTGAATAAACTGACGAAAAAATTAAATGATATTGCTTCATATCATCATTTTCGATATAGTAAGTAAATTCAATTCTTGGAATTTGTCGACTCGTTAAAATTATCATAAAAAAATCAAAATTTGTTTAGCTGCGAGTTTAGCTGATTTCGCCAGAACCTAGCAGAGCCATAGCTAAGAGTAAAAAGGATAATGAATATGCTCAATTCCTGAGATATTTTCCACATCGAAATTTGTATATGGAATTGTCGACTTCTTTAATATTCGAAAACAATAGAAAAAAAGCCTCGGAAAAATGATGTAAGGAAGCCCACAACTAACTCTTCTTAGAAATGTTCAGAACAAGAAAAAGCAATAAAAATAACAAACTCTCCACCTACCAAGTTCGTCTACAGTTCTCCCAAAATGAAGGCTACTAATATTAATCCATCAAATGTGTCGATTTCCACACCTGTTATACATGGATGTTTTGTGTAATAACGTGTAGTAATTAACTAGGTACATGAATCCGACTTCATTTCATAATTTGTCGTGGAATAATGTCCATGTATACACACGAAGATTAATCGAACGTATCGTCGTTGTTTTCAACATGCAATGGACGAGACAGAGAAGGTGCAGCAGGACGATAAGGATCGGAAGAGGTCCGTAACAGATTTTGAGTTTTCATTTCAACGCGGTTCATTATAAGTATATTATATTACTCAACGATCGTATTATGACGGCTATTACCCACGAAGATGGAAATTGCAGCACGAGCCGTAGGCATAGCTGTAATCGCCTGAATAGAAGTAATGGTCATTATGAGTGAGTAGGATACTATACTCTATCTACAACCGTTCAAATGTTGAAGCAACTTCAACAAACATTTCAAAATTGAATGGGAGAGTGCAACCGATAAACCTCCTTTGACAATTGTTTTTGTTGCTCAGACACAGAATAGAAAACGATCAGATTCATCACTCAGGATCTAGTTTCTATTTTTGTGTACACTTCATTCGAAGTTCTAGTGGGGATCTAGAAATTTAATCCTAATTCATCGAAGATGCTGACATTGAATTACCTTCTGATTGTTTCTATTTCGTGCCTTTGGTGCAACGATAGCCAACCAACTTCAGATTTATCCGAGGACTTATCATAAATTCACAAATAATCTTTCAACTTCTCATTTTCAATGTTGAGGCACGTTGTCAAATGTATCGAAAAATAAAAAGAATACAGTGTAATTGTAAACCACAAGACATTCAGAACGATCCTGCAAAATTGGCTTTATCTGGATATGATATATCGATCAAGCTGAATGATATGATTCAAACAAACTGTCATAATTATTCAATTCACTATTAATCAGTGCCATTAATTGGTCAAAATCGAGGACGTGGTGGATAAATATCTACAGTTTTTAAATACAGTTTTTTTCACTTCTGATGAATGCAATACTGTATCGTCTGTAATTATTGAGGTAGGGTTCTGAAACTCGCAGGTGTGAGAGAAATATCGTCAATTGTACACTCAATGTACTATACTGAGTGGGGTCATCTCAATATATACTGCTCGCCAGCAGCCATAGAACCACAATTTCTAAAAATGGTTTTAGGAGGCAAGATAGGTCGAAAATCTCTCCGGATTCGCAATGAAGACAGGAGTTACAATTCTAACATCCAATAGTTGATATTTCATTTCTCCGAACCCACATTTTATTTTTCGATCTGGATAGTCATGAAAACCCCTCGAATTATGCCAAATGATCGAAATGATATGCTTACACTAGCGTTATTTCCATAAAAAAGTATTGTGGCTAGAAATAGGTGCCAAAAAATAAACCAAAACGTGTTTTCACTCGAAACTTCATTTTTCAAACGGTACCATGATTATGGTACTCTGACGTCATTCGAAAGTACCATCGATGGGAGCCCACCCATATTATGAAGATTCTCAAACTTTGAGAGAGGTAATAGGGGACATCCAAACAAGCATTTTTTTAAATACTGTCATATAACTTATTCAAGGAGGTGTTATATTAATTTTCTCATAGTTTTTGTGGAATTTTCTCTCTTTGTTTCTGAAAAATAAAAATTATAATATATTTGTAGTGAGGACAGATATATGATCTGCCCTAAAATATCACAGCGCTTGGAATTCAACCTTTAGATACCCAAAAGAGAAATTCTCTATTTGTTTTCGAAAAAATGTTTGGAAGACAAATATATTTGATAAATATCAAAATTTCCCCTTAACTCAGTGTGGTGGACGTTTCGGTAACGGCTCTGCTCCAGTTTTCAACACAATGAATAAATAATATTTCTCTCGACATTTTAGCGCCAAAAGAGAAAATCACGAACTTTGCGAAGAGAAATATTATTTATTCATTGTGTTAAAAACGGTAGCAGATTCGTTCACGAAACGTCCACTCCATTAAAAGTAGAAATTTTGATATGTATTGAATACAGTTGTATTCCAAACATTTTTTTCGAAATCAAGGTGTCACAAAGGGTGTCACTGACAAATAAAGAATTTCTCTTTTAGGTATCTGAAGGTTGGATTCCAAGCGCAGTTTTGGGGCAGAACTAAAAATCTGCCCTTAATACAAAATATATTAAGATAATTTCCATTTTGAGTTTTCAGAAACGATGAGAGACAATCCCACAAAACCTGAAAAAATAATCATTTTTTTTTATTTACGAACATATTTCTGCAAATGAGCCTTTTGCTGTAGAGAAATAAAATATTTTATATCATTCGATTGTGATTTGTGAATTGTTAATTTATTTATTTATTTATCTATCATTAACATGATCAGAATATGATTATTAATGTCTTTCTACACATTTTCTAAAATAATATAAATTTTCATTTTTTTTATTCCAAAACGGAATATATTTTCACTAAACAAAAAGTGTTTGTTTTATTATTCCCTGTTACCTTTCAAAGTTTGTCAGCGAGTGTTCTGAAATGAACTAACATGGAAGCTACAAAAGACAGCGCAAACGCTTCGTCACTCTCGCCTTAAGATGAATTCAACAGTGACTAGGCGATCTGCACAACTCGACATCGCCCAAAACGAAAGTACCGGCGACCCGACCTTGGCGTTGCACCGGCATCAAAAAACAACCATGTCACAGCTGCTAACTACCTACTTAAGTCAAAGAGGGCACTGACCGCAGCACCACCAAGAGTCATCCGCCCGCGTCAGCTGACTAGTGGCGAAAAGAGGGCCGGATTCCCGATAAAACACGTAGAGCGGACCAGGGCCTACTTATCTCACCTAGAGAAGGTCCTGAGCGGACGCACTACTTGAAACTCTTAGTAGGTAGAGGAAGAGTATAGTTGTCGACAAGATGGTCTGCACAAAAAGAAACGCCGCTTGTCGATAAACATATCGACAAGAAAGTCTGAACGCCTGCCACTATCGTTCTGAAAGACAAATTCTGTAGAAAATAACTGCACCCAAAGGTTACCGACCAGCTCATCGACCATTCAGTATTTGTCATTGTTTTTATGCGTATGTGACATTAATATACGGTGGTTTATAATGAGTCGTCATAGTTTTAATAATTGAAAATATTGATAGTTCCGAAATAAATGAATTCATTTCAGATCCTTTCTTAACTACAGGGTTGGGATAAAGTATGGAAGCAATTTGCAGGTGTGTGCAGTGGAACAAAATGCATCTGGCGAACATTTTTTTTGTTGATAATATACTTCCGGTTTAACCGGAAATGCCATCAACTTCAATTTAAATGGGACACACTATATATTTCTACAGATTTTGAAACAACTTGTTATTTTGAATCCATACATACTGAGTTTCGTGGAAACAATTTGTAACAAGGAGCAAAAAACTATTTAGATAAACTAATTGATGTTGTTTGTATGCATAGTAATAAATGAACATGCAATTTACAAATTGTACAATTTAAAATGGTTCAATTGAGTGAAAAAGAGCCTATTGAAATTTCAATGTTGATCGGTTATGATGATTGTAAAATTTATCTCCGTCAATTAGAATTTGGCACTTGGAGAACAAAAGAGTACAGGTTTATTTATTACTATGCATACAAACAATATCAATTAGTTTATCTGAATAGTTTCTTGCTCTAATTCAAAGAACTCAAAGGAGGTTGATTAAAGTGCTATATTCCTCGTTTTTACAATTTTTTCACACTAAACTCAGTATCTATGAATTCAAAATAACAAGCTCTTCCAAAATCAGTGAGAATATATAGGGTGTCCCATTCAAATTAAAGAAGTTGATGGCAATTCCGGTTAAACCGGAAGTATATCATTGTCGAAAAAAATGTACATTAGATGCATTTTTTTCATTGCACTTACCTACAAATTTTCATAAATATCGTTCTTTTCGTTTAAAAGATATTTACTTGGTTCCATACTTTATCTCTAACCTGTATGTATATCATGTAATACAAGTTTCACTTTTCCAACGTGTATACTCTCGAAATGATCTGAATCAGATTTGAAACCAAACAGTACCTTATCGTGGGGAAGTTATCATAGTAACGTATTTACAGAACTGATCGATGGTGACGTTTCCAATATTTGCAGAAGCTAAAAATGGTGAATCTGAGCTTAATCAATTATTTTTTGGCATGGTGAATTTGTGTGCACTAAAGGACATTTTAGTTTTACTTAATAGTAGAAAAACTCATCATAAATCAAGTATCCTAATTGACAGCAAATGCAAATTGAATTTTTCTAGATTTCATAGGATTTTCTTTTCTCGTTTCTAAAAAATTATAATAATCAGATCAAAATATTAGTAGTAAGGACATATATATGATCTGCCAAAAAATGTCACATTTCGAACTTAACCTTCAGATACCTAAAAGAGACATTATCTATTTGTCAGTGACACCTTGTTTTCGAAAAAGATGGGTGGAAGACAGATCATAAATCATAAATCAAGTATCCTAATTGACAGCAAATGCAAATTGAATTTTTCTAGATTTCATAGGATTTTCTCCCCTCGTTTCTAAAAAATTATAATAATCAGATCAAAATATTAGTAGTAAGGACATATATATGATCTGCCAAAAAATGTCACATTTCGAACTTAACCTTCAGATACCTAAAAGAGACATTATCTATTTGTCAGTGACACCTTGTTTTCGAAAAAGATGGGTGGAAGACAAATCATAAATCATAAATCAAGTATCCTAATTGACAGCAAATGCAAATTGAATTTTTCTAGATTTCATAGGATTTTCTCCCCTCGTTTCTAAAAAATTATAATAATCAGATCAAAATATTAGTAGTAAGGACATATATATATGATCTGCCAAAAAATGTCACATTTCGAACTTAACCTTCAGATACCTAAAAGAGACATTATCTATTTGTCAGTGACACCTTGTTTTCGAAAAAGATGGGTGGAAGACAAATATATTTATTAAATATCAAAATGTTTACTATTATGATGTAGTGGACGAATCTGCTCCCGTCGTTAACACAATCAATAAATGATATTTCTCTTCATACAGTTCGTGATTGGCACTAAAAATTGACCAATGTGATTATAGGATTTCACATTATTCACATAAAAATTCACATTATGATTTCACATTATCTACCGGACTATTATGTGGGTAACCTTTGAGTATAGCTGGGTTATTTTTCACAAAATTTATGGCTTTCAGAACAATACTGACGTACTTTTTTGTCGACGCATGTTCAGCAACATGCGACGTTTGTTTGTGTCTTTTTTGTGTGCAGCTAATCATGTCAACTACTATATCAGCGATATGAATATGAATTATTGTGAGGAGAGATGTGGACATGCAAAGATACCTTCAAATAGTACGTCAACCGTCAACTCCATTACGATGACCCGTCTGGACTCATGAGTCAATAGGCAGTCTGCTACAAACAACTGACAGATGCATGCGCTTTTGACAAAATAAAAATAAATGTATGAGTGTCAGGTGTTGATATATATGTTTTACTCGTTTTTTTTGTAAAACATATTATGTGGGCCCGGCGGCTTTCTAATATAACTGAAAGTAGACGTCTTGGAGAGTAAAATACAGGATTATTCACGGAAAGCTCTCTTCACACGTTTCTCGGAACTATTCAGAATGGAATTTGGCAACAAAGGATAATAAAAGAGGCGGATTCAATGAAAATATTTTCAAGTCACTTCCGGTTATACCGGAAATCGACGATAACTTCATCGTTTCAAATGGAACATCTTGCGTATATTTTATGATTTTTGTATTCTTCATTCAGTTATAACTGGAGTTTTTTTCTCGTATGTAAGTGATTTTCCATTGAAAAAATAAAATCTTCAATTTTCGGGTTTGTAGCCTATCCGTACGAATTATTTTTCAGTTCGGTACGGAGTGGATGAATCAAGTAAATATAAATTATCAAGTAGTTCATCGATATAAAGTATGTGCCGCTCAAAATTACATTCCATAAATGATTGGCATTCAATAGATTAAAACTCGTTATTCTCGAATGGAACCGATACATTTTCTCATTACAAATTGGGTGGAATTGAATTCTGTTAGAATTAATAGTATTATTCCGATTATTTATCCTCGTATTATTCCCTATACCTATCGTCTCGTATTTCCTTGCTGAATGTTCATCTACAACAACAACATTCGCGTGTTATTAGCAGTTGGCGCTGAAAATGACATGTGAAATAAATTTTTATATCAAAGTTATCGGATGATGATAATGGCGAAGTTGTATTCGAAAGCACAAATACCTACTTGATACTGACCGTCGATTTAAAATAAATCAAACATTTGGTATTATCCTCCGCATTATCATCATTATAGATGACTTTGATGTCGAAATTTATTACATGACACAGATGTTGTTGAACAACAGGTTCTTTGCACCATACTAGATGAACATTCGAGGTACATTCCGAGAAAACGACCTTATAACGGGACATAAGAGGTATATAGGTATAGGGAATGTAAATTTGAATAGTAGAAAATTTTATTCCTTTTGGAATGAAAAAAATCCATCGGTTCTATTTGGAAATAATGAGTTTTGAAAGACTGAATGTCAATCTGTTATGGAATGAAATATTGACCACCCTGTGCATGATATCGATGAACTGTTCAATAATTCATTGTATTACATGAGATGTCAATTTAATTCATGCCGCTACTGAAAGAAACTTAATTTGGAAAAATATTTCGAAGAATTATATATGAAAAACTATTTTGGATATAGGTTACAAAAACCCAGAAATCATTTTATTTTATTTTCATTTTTTCAAGAAAACCGATTGACTTACCTACGGTGGAACATCAGACAATCAATTTTCAGTTAGACCTGAATGAGGAATCCGAAAATTATAAAATATACAAGGTATTCCACTTTGAAATGACGAAGTTTTGAACTATACTTCTGGAAATACCGGAAGTGACTCGTCGATGAAAATATTTCAATCGAATCCGCACTCATTATTTACCCTTTGAGTGTCTGACTCGGTTTCTGAGGAACTTGAGAAGGAAACTCTTTGAGAATAACAGATGGCAACTATTTTATTAGACAAAATAACGACAAGGGTAATTTTTATGAGCTTTTCCCGTTTGTCTATAAATGACTCGATAAAATAAATGGCTCTCAAGGGAGCTACGGCCTCTTGAAGGGTGGGGAGGCATCTAAAAATAATACGAAGACCCCGATAGAAAATCATCGAAACTTATGATCAAGGTTGAGTATACCTAATTCACTACTGGAGCAACAGTATTATTTCATTTCGAACATTTCTTAAGCTATTTGATATTTCATACTTCAAAATACAAAATAACTATGCTACTTGACATGATCGAAATCAGAGATTATTTTTTTACACTGATCAATCAGGTTCGAGAAAGTGGCACATATTATCACAGTTTGTGTCTTTACAAAGATTCCGAAATCGATAAACACAGGCGTGATGAAAAAAACTCTGATAAAGTGTCCAGTAGTATACCACTTGAAGTACTTTGATGTCTTCGAGCATTCGTGATTTCATTAGTGCCAACACCGGATATTGGATACTCGACTTTTTACGACAAAAACTTTCGAGTGCTTCGAATCTTCATTCAAAATCCATTCAAGGCGCTCTAATTATCTAAAAATGTGACAGCAATTTTGCCAAGAAATTTGCTCTCAGAATAATACAGTGAATTGTTTATGGCAGTTTGAGTTGGGTTACGTTCGGAGATCGTACACGAAAGAGTCATGATGTATACTATAAATCCACTATAAAGAACTAATTTACTAATAAATAATTTACTAACTAAATTTTGAAAAGTCTAGGGCTCTGTTGAATATGATTCCATCACGCTTGACGTCTCATGCGTGAGCTCTAATTAGTAAATAAAATATGTTCGAAAATATGTAAATAGCATACTCCAGTCGAAATTCTGCTATTTTTAGCATGGAGCATAGCGTAGAGTTATCAAAAAACCATAGACTTATTATCCAATAAGTCTATGCAAAAAACCGATGTACATGTTGAGGTCTCGATTCAAGAAGAGCTCAAAAAGGTACAATTGGAATTTTCACAAGTTCATGAGTTCCACAGATTCATGGGGAAGTTGAGAAATTGAATCAATTTATATACACTGTTTTTCAATTGTGGTAAGTAAGTAGGTCGTAGGTATTCAGTCAGCGAACTTTTCTAACGTAATCACGACAACATTCAATTTTAATCCAGTTTTTTGATCATTGAAACTTCTATAGAGACCTCGATAGAGACACTATCAATTAACGACTGATCACGGAAATAATACTCCGAAATTCAATCTATAACAACGATCAACTGGATTCACCTCGAGCATCGAAAATATAAATTGTAAAAAACTGATTCCAGCTCTTGTCGTTCAGAAGTTTTCTCATCCGAACGATGTATATATACACATTCAAACATATGGGCAATAATAGAAAATAGCTATAGGATAATGAAGTAATATACTTCATCAAGTTGACTGTATTCTCGACAGTATTAGATTCGATTTTGATACCGAGAGCGTGGTCAGATTTCTTAGATCACCATCATCATCAGAATACCATCGAGTATTTTCACTCGGAGATGGCAAACTATATCTAGATAGATTAGGAAAAGTCCTAAAAGTGATTCTTTTCAATCGTCATATGGTCATCCTGTATCTTGTTGCTTCTGATGCAGTTATCTACGTTTTGAAGAGGAAAGTAGTTTTGTTTTCAGCGGCTCATATTGCGGGTTTCACTCACTCTAAAATCTTCTCTGACGCCATACTAATACGCACCATTGATTTTTGTATTCCTTGATAAATCAACTTAGAAAGTAAAACGAATCGATTTTTTGTTTTCAGTTTCCCCCTGTATCTCTCAAACAAATGAAGACCTCTATAAAGTTATCAGAACCATTTGATGGAAAATCGATGAGACCAAGTTTATTAATTGTCGAGATTTTGTCGTGAAAGAAAAAAAATTGTCGCACCCTTAGTTTTTATATGGGGTGGCTTTGCTAACTTAATATCAAGTTAGCAGAGCCACTACGATGAATCGACAATTGAACTTCAAATTGGATCGCAGTTGTGACCAAAATTTGTCGAGTAATCGTCAAAGTCCAGTAGAATTGAAAAATATGATATAGCAATTTTTTTGACCAGAGATTAGTAATTTTCATTGGAAATCCTCGAATTTGCGAAAATTTCGAGTAGTTGGCAACACGGCATCAATATTTCTACTTCCACGAGAAGTTTCATAGAGGTGATGAATCTTTCGATATCTTATAACAATTCTTGCTCCATAACAAATTATAAAAAATTTATACATAATGGGTAATGTATAAATATGATTCAAGATACGAACACATTCGTGTAACTTGGTTGATATTGTTTCGTTCGCTTTGAAATTCACCATACATTTGTCGAATGACCAAAACATATTTGTTGTAGAAAAAAATAATTTGTAGCGCCCTTATTTTTTTTTGTTAAATGGGGTGCCTTTGCTAACTTAACGCGCGACAAATTATTCTCTTTGACGACAATTATGTTTTGGTCATTCGACAAATGTTTGGTAAATTTCAAAGCGAACGAAACAATATCAACCAAGTTACACGAATGTGTTCGTATCTTGAATCTTATTTATATATTACTCATTATGTATAATTTTTTTATAATTTGTTATGGAGCAAGAATTGGTATAAAATATCGAAAGATTCATCACCTCTATGAAACTTCTCGTGGAAGTAGAAATATTGATGCCGTGTTGCCAAATACTCGAAATTTTCGCAAATTCGAGGATATCCAATGAAAATTACTAATATTTGCGTCAAAAAAAATTGCTATAACAATTTTTTCACTTCTACTGGATTGGACTTCGACAATTACTCGACAAATTTTGGTCACAGCGGCGATCCAATTTGAAGTTCAATTGTCGATTTATCGTAGTGGCTCTGCTAACTTAATATTAAGTTAGCGAAGCCACCCCATATAAAAAAAAAACTAAGGGCGCGACAATTTTTTTTTCCAATCACGACATCAAATGGTTCTGCTAACCTTATAGAGGTCGAATGAAGATATAAATGATTCTTCATGTGATGTTGGATAGGACAGGATTTAAAGTAAAAAAACAGATAAGGCACTTCTTAAATGGACATCGTTCTAACTACAAAATGAGAAATAGTAATGAAAGGGGAAAAAACGTTACTTTCCATCACTAACCGATCATTTAAATGAACGTGTTTTCGCGAGAACTACTGCATTGAATTCCAAAAACAAGGAAGTGTTGGTAAGAGATTTCGTTCAATTACCTTCAAAATGATCTATCACTTGACCCCTTATCCCATTTGAGAGTCAAAGGTTGGAGCTCACCCCTCCGAGGGGTTTGAAGTGAAAAAGTTGAAAACATGCGCAAAATATTTCCCTCTCGAAATGAAAATCGACCTGTTTGAGCCTTTTTTTTGAGAACGATAACTCTGGCGATAACTAAATCAAATCAGCCTTCTTTCGTTTTCATTGGGCCACCCAGTATATATGATATAGTTATGGAGATAGTCCGTGAAAATGCCCAGTTTTACGCACCCTTCTTGTAGTTATCGATGCTGTTTTTTGGAACTTTGTTCTGTTAGCAACCTAAAATGGTAAATAAATAAATAAATCAATATTATTCTATTTTCATCAGTTGACATCAAGCACATAGTCAACATAATTTATCTGTACTTACAAATTGGATGTGGAGTTGTGTTAAATAGAGTGAGATTAAAATCGAGTCATAATCGAATAGTCTCAAAACATTTTTAAGCTGTCAGTCAATATAGTAAACACACTTTCATAAGCTGGTAAAAATAGTTATTAGGCAATAATAGATTTAGATAATTATTGTTCTTCCTCATTACACTTCCTATTCATGCCGAGCTCATTCAATTTACAACTCCACATGAAGCTGTTTCAACTAACTCACCAACCTCTTACGAATACGATAGTTAATTGATCCTTAAAGCTAGTGATTAGATTCTGATAGAAAATTCTTAATTGCTCCGAGTGGTTATATCGGTAGCAATAATCAATGGTATCGACGGTGCACTTATTATAAGTCGATCGTTTTTGAGTAGGTACATTATCAATACATCAACAGCGACAAGAAGGTGTAAGCTAAAAAAAGGCAGAAGCGTTTGACAAGTTATACAAATACGAGGACATCATTGACCAAGCGTTAGCGACACCTATTTCAAATAAAAAATAGAGAAAAACTGAAATTGATACTGCTTGCAAATTTTGACATGATTCAACGTGGTCATGATTTCTTCCTCCGACGTTTCGTATTCGTCAATCCATCATCGACTCATTTCGTTATTCAAATACGGCTGTGATTAGGTGTTCACCGATTCTAAAAGATTTTTTCATTTATTCGACTCTTAATTGGAAATATCATCAGTTTCACTTCTTTTGAATAAAAACGAGTCAGCAAATCAACGATATCAAATCTGTTTCAAAAGCGATAGACTACTAGGGATGATTATTTAAACAAATTGACATGTTCAAAATGATAAATACTAACTGACTATTTTGCAGAAATTGAATTTTCGTGGTCTCTACAATTCTTCCAAATCTAAATGTGAAATATATTTATATATATATATATATATATATATATATATATATATATATATATCTGTAGCAAAATACAATCATCCTGTACCCGAAAGAAAAATAATGACATGTTGACACATTACATATTACTCCTAATTAATGAGAATGTTCTTCATTTATTATGACATACGTTTCGACTATATTTGTAAGTCATACTGATAGTTTCTGATAGAGAGATAGCGTTGACAAGAGTCTAGCGTCTACCGGTAGAACATGAAGAGGAGCGACAACAGGTTCTTAGATAGAGCATGTGAGTCAACTTTGAGAACGGATGATGCCATTTGTAATGATAACATCATTACAAAGATGGTTTCAGTTGGAAATTCGATAGGTGTGTACAACCCCATTCTAAGAATTCTGAGATACAAATGAGAATTATAACATACATTGAAGAAATCTGAGATGCAAGTCAGAATTTTCAGATACTATATTTTATTTTATAAATCCAAAAAAATTAGCAACATTTTCTATTGGAAACAGAGTGATTTCGATGTGAATATGTTAACCCTCGTTATACCCTCTTCTACAGAATGCATGATTTTATCTACTATTCGTTGATTACTTTTGTCCTTACATACACTACCCCTCTGACTTTGAGTAGACGTGACCGAAAACAATCGCAGTTATCGAAGCTGTTCAACTATGAGAGTTTCAAATCTCTCAAAATTCAAGTACTAGACTTTCGCGAAATTACTACAAGGCGTTTGCAAATCTGCAGCGATTTATTTAGTTCCGCTGCGCGAACATTTTTCATTCGCTAAATGGCATGAGCTGACAAACTAATAGAACACATGGAAAATATCTTCACATCCTCGGAAAGTATTCAGAAAATTTTATGCTATCACCCAGGAACCAAGGTGATGAAAAAACAAGTGAAAAAACCGAAGAGAAAACGAAACAAGAGTTCGAATTCATTAACTGATAGCGAATTTGTCCATTCCATTTTTGCAAATACTACAATCGTACAATAAGTACATTGCAATTCGTTTCCACAAGAGGCACTAAATTTTCGCCAAGCGAAACTGTAGCTGTCGCTAGGAATATTATTCATGCGTTGGTTTGGGTTTGGGAAGTGATGGATGGTATTCGAAGTTGAGGTAGGTAGAGGCGAAACCGAGCTGCTATCATTTTCAGATATTTGCTTTACGGAGTTTCGCCAGTGGCAGATCTATCAATAAGCAACGCTTAGGGACCCACACCCTCAAAGCACCCTTCAGCGTAAAGGCGGCCTCCATCCACATTTAGAGACGAATGCCAAATAAAAGTAATACCTAATTCAGGAATTATTCTCGAACTGTTTTATTGCAATGTAATGAAGTATAGGAGATTGATCTCATTAACCTTGCTTATCTAAGTCACCAAGCCACAGCTGTCAGCAGCCTCATTCGTGAATAATCCAATCCTTTTCCTGTACTTTTTTTTTAACTATTATTGATATTGATATTGAATATTATTAGGTATGATTGATTATTGATTGATATTCATGATACGTATTATTTCACACCAGGGTTGGCAGGATTGAATCATTTTGATTCAAATCAAATCAATAAAAAACGATGATTTAATCGAATGTGGTCAATTGTATTTTCTTTCACAAGAAAATCAGACAATAATATTCAAAGACATAGGTCTTTAACGAGGTCTTTTGCATCCGAGTTACATCTGGGAAATCAATATCATTATTATAATACTTAATACTTTTTTAGGTCACTACGTTTTATGAAAAAATACAGGGTCTCCCAGAAAGATACCGACAAACTTTAAGGGCTGTTAGGGGACGTCAAAACAAGCATTTTTATTTATATAAGCATATGTGCGCAAATGAGCAGTTTGGGCTGTAGAGCAAACTGAACTTTGTCACTATATCTTTTCAGGACACCCTGTATAGAAACTGTATGATGAAATGAAAAAATCGAAAAATCGTGATCTATTGATTTTTTTTTCAAAAAAATCATAATTTTTCCAAACCTTGTTTCACACAGAAGCGAGTATTTCTCAGGGGCACAGCATAATTCCCCTGATCAATATCATGTGACTGTTCTTGTATCTTTAATTAGTTTTGAGTTGGATGTTCACAGTTGTGAAGTTGTGTTCAAGTAATCGTCGTAACGATTCGAAGAGCGGATCTTTTGAAATTGAAAAATAATGAAAACACAGATGATAACCAAAATCAGATGAGTATTTTGAAAAACTCGTGGGAACTGAAGATATTGCCGGATCTAAAATCGATTCTTTCATTAGCTCCATTCCTTCCATAAGTTGCCTACCTGATGTATCCACCCCATCAACGTCTAAATGACATGAAGAAGATATAAATTGTCTCTGGGCCCATTTTTTATAAATGCTTATGGGTCAGAAGTGCTCTAGCTACGCCACTGGGTTTCGCTAGTGTGAAGCGGAATCAACTATTTATATTACGTAACTCTTCTCATCACTGTTTTACTATAAACATGAAAAAATCGTACATACATTTATGGGCAATGTGTATGTTCAGAATCTCTCGTATTTTTTTTGCCTAACACTCGACGTAGGGAGTATTAGGGTAGACCTCAAACCTCGCCTCAAACGCTACGGTGGACTGGCTGTCTGTCCGATATGGCGTTCGCAGAGTGGTCCATAAGATCCTGCTATTCAAAGGGTACTTATCTAATATTTGTTATCATTGTATATACATCGGTCGCCTCTCGCAATACTCCACCATTAGGTTCGCAACAGTTTTCCTTAATACAATGAAACCAGTTTTCTATCGACAAATGCCGCATTTACCTGTGGTGGTCTTTAGGTAGCTATATAATTCCTAGTAAGGATTTTAAACGATTGTGACAAAAAATACCCAGGAGACGTCTTTATGCCTAGGTAGGTATGTATTGAATGTAATGAAAGCATTGTCATTCGACCAACCATGGGAAAATATTTTTCTATCGGAATTGTGCATTGAATGTCATCATCTGAATATTCTGAACTCGACTGTAAACACAAATGCTCAGATAGGAACATCGGGAACACTAGCATGTTTGTGAAATTCTTGTTTCCTCTAGTTTCTTGTCACAAGTGCTGAGCAAGAAGGTTGTCGAATTTCAAGATACTAAAATAGGCCAATCATTTTGGTACCTACTGTTTTTCTATTCCATCTACTATTTATATTGATGTCCCGAGAGGTGTTCCATTTGCAAAAAAAAAACGAGAAAATGGCAGAGCAGATATCTTATTTTGGCACACTTTTGGTCCACGCAAATGATCATCTTTCTGGACAACATTATATTTCAAACTAATTTACGCTTTTGTATTCACCATATAAATGGAGTTTTAGACCATTTTGGCTAGTCATTCATCAAACCCTAGAAGCTCGCCTAAAAAATTCTGTATGTTACTCTGGCTCTGAACAGCTTCAACCAGAGCCCCAATAAAATCTCCCTTTTTCTCATCATCCGAATCCGAGACGTATATGAAGTTGGCGAAACAACTTTAAGGTATTGAACAACCTAAATAATCCATAATCTTTCGTTTTTTCAATGATAATTAGTTACGAAGAGGACGCTCTCTTTTTTTTTGAGAAACTATGCGACGTTCGATTAAGTTCATATGAAGTTAGCGAAACAACTTCCGTAATTTTGATTGCATCCCCATTTTTCGAGTATCCATATATTTTACTGATTTTTTGTTGCTAATTACTTGCAGAGAGAAAAATTGTATCGCTCTCTCGGTCGCTTACTTTTTCATGAAGTTAGAGTGATAACTTCCCAATTTTTTATTTTTCTACATAAATGGGTTTTCAAGGAGTACAATGCAAAAAATAGGTCATCTAGAATGTTTCATAATTTTTTTCGTAGCGCTTCCAATGTTTTACAATATGTTTTTCGCACCAAGGAGATACTGATGGTTAACAATTGACCAACCAATTATTTTTCAGGCACCCTGGAAAGACAGTGAAATCATAGTGGATGTATTTACCAGAGTATTAATGTATTTACCTTTCCCAATGAGACTCCATGTACAGGATATACAGACCCACATATTTTTGCACCCCACTAACAGGGGTTGTTTTGGAACGTATCGGAAAAAATTGAATACAAAAATTTCATTTTATTCATATACATCTCTTGTCAAAAATTCATAATTATTTCAGCAAATGTCATATTTTGACATTTCGTCATTTTTTCAATTCATAAAAAATGTAAGTATTAAATATTTTATGTTAAATAGTGTCGGGTGTTATGATTATATTTTGAATATTTTCCTGCATGGTGTTCCTGTTAGTTGATTTTATGTTATTGATGTAGCTTCATTGTATTCTATATATATATATATATGCGCATATTCTATGCATAGTCTTTTAATTTTTGATGAAACAGTGATATACTTATTTTCCTGTATGGTGTTCCTGTTAGTTGATTTTATGTTATTGATGTAGCTTCATTGTATTCTATGTATATATATGTATATATATGCATATTCTATGCATAGTCTTCTAATTCTTGATGACACAGTGATATACTTATTTTTTACTCAATTTCATTCATTAGTTGATCATTTCAATCACTTCTTCTCAGATTATTTCACATAGCTTTGTGTAATTCAATACACATTTTTTTATATCAAACTGACCTGCTACAAATGTATTGATACACAACATGGTCACATAAATTTCTATTCTATATTCTATATGTAATGTGAATTGATGTGCAATAAAACGTAGTTAGCCATGCTTAAGAGGTCATGGGAAATGACAGGACCTGGCGCCATTTTTATTGTTTACCTATTGAATGTGAGTTTTCATGGATTTATGATTTATAAATTTTCAAATAACCTCTTTGGTATGGTGCACAAATCCACATTAAATAGGTGGATAACAAAAATGGCTCCAGGTCCTGTCATTCCGATTACCCCTTGAGCATGGTTAACTATGTTTTAGATTTTAGTGCACATCTGGGTGCACAATAATTAAGATTTATTAGAATATTTGAACACTTATTGACATGAATTTATATATTTTTGAAATGAACAAAAAAACAGCCTGTTATAGATATGAGAGACAGGGTGATTTACTGAAAAAAATTTGACAAGATGTGAAAATATGACCTTTGCGAAATGATCATGAATTTTTGATGGGAAATTATGATGATTCAGAAAATATATGAAACTTTCAAAATGATCTTTATAGGTGGGATGCAAAAATAAACAGGAAAACCCTGTATAGTTCTAAGAATTTTCTTCTACATTGTTATCACATACTGCAGATTGCAGCTATTATAACCTAAATTATATTCTTAGGAAGAACCAAGGGGAAAATATAGCGCAATGCTAATTTCTCTTGATTAGGAAAGCATATCAAAGTATGGAACATTGGTTAATGCTCGTACTGCAACTCTTCTTGCTCATGGGAAATGAGTACATTATTCATCCATTGTACAATACATTATTCACTCTGTATCCAAGTCTGTGTAAATTAAAAATAGGTATATCCACCTACTTTATATTTTCAAGGAAATTGAACTAATATTGAGTACCACCTAGCACCACAGTTGCAATCATGAAAAAATCACACTTTTTCTCAAACTCACAGCAGTATCCTTCATAGCTCAGTGCTGTCACAATGAATACGTATCCATTCACAATATTTGAAGGTTTTATTCATAAACCTAAATACAGAATGCACAAAATTAGGAACTGACTAAATGATGAGCTCTTGTGATTGTGTGTATCGAGGTGTTAGGCTTGGTTTTAGAAGACTGAATATTTTCAGATTTTTCTATAAGATAAACAATATTAAAAATAATGTCACCAATGAAGGTAGGTACCTTGGTAGGTACATAAAACTATTATTATTCAGTAGTTGCAGATATACACTCCATAGTAGGATCATTCAACAAAGAAACTACTCTAAAATGACCGATAATTGTGGTTTATTTTGGAGAGTTGTAATGGTCATCTCTTCGATAAATACAATCCGATTTATAAACGTTTTTTATAACAGAACTTTCAACAGAAAATTGCCTAAAATATTGTTATGGTAATGAAGTTTGTTAACTCACTTCTAAGTCTTCATAGGAGCGAAATTGTAATATTGCGAACCCGTCAATAATCTCCTCTTCGCATAGAGGTTCTTTAGACTTTTTTCGACGATTAGGGGGCCTAGGGGGCTTCGCTGGAATGACATCTTCGTCTCCGCTGTCTCCATCGAGATGGTCAGCTTTGTTGATCTCGCGTTGTGCCTGCATACGCTGGGCGCGTTTTCTTCGCCGATTTCTCTGTTTTACTTCGGCATCCATGGCTTAGACATTACAGCCGCCTTTAGGGTGGCCCTCCGCCGACATAGCCAAGCATTTACCACAGGCTATTCGACCTATGGTGGATTTTTCACCCTGTTCGCGATGGTTTCCATCAACCTGCGGGTTTTCTGGACATTGTACACAGTCACACACACTGTACAGCACTCGCACCATACACTTGAAAACACATACGGTTTTCCACACACCGAAAAACAATATTTACAACAGCACAGCACCAGTCAGTCAATAACCATGTAAAATGTCGCGCCGCACACGCGCTCTCTGGCGGACAATATGCAAACTGTCATCATTATTCCAGTGGTGCCAACATTTATTTTCGACTCTGGGGCTCCACTTTCCAGGATAATTGATAGCGATTCGGCATAGTTCGTAAAGTTTCGTGTATTTCACACACATTCACGATGATCACAAATTTATTAATACTCTTGTATTATCGAATTGTGGAATCGAATGGGATGTGATCATGAATATGATAATTGATAAAGATAACAGATCGTATTTGTGAAGCAAATAGAACATAATAATTATAAGATTGATCATTGCGATTTCTAGTTTAGCAGCCGATTCACAGCGCTGAATGACGTATGAATAATTTATACCTACCACAGATTATGTATATAGATCTGTGCTACAGGTGTGTGATTGAAATTGTGTACAAGGCATACAAGGTGGATATAGTATGGTTATACTACTGTGAATTGTTTCTTTCCACCTGACAGTGAGGGATAGCTAACGTTTCAATTTACTCGTGTTGAATTTCAAATTCAAATCGTGTTTTCCATAGTTTCCAAGATATCCTTCGAGATCAGGGCAGAGGTCATGCCATCTAGTGTCGATCTTGACCAGCCCTAGTGAGGTGTTGAAATTTGAACTCAGAGCAATATTTTATTGCTCTGAGTATTCGACATAAAAGCAAGTAAGCAGCAGTCTACAACTTTTTCTAGTGACTGGGGATAGGATGTTGGAACAGGTATAATAATATAATCATATTGAAATGAGACTGGTGCAAACATTCCGATTCAATGGAATGTTAAAAAATTAAACCTAATCGCTTTACCTACATAACGAGGAGTCACTAGTTTGCCTGAAGAGGGCACTACTATATGACTGAATTTAGAGTGGCAGAACTGAAAACAGTGAGAGCTGCAGTTCTACTAAACTTGCAACAAAACAAAATTGAAACAAATAGACTTTTCTGCAGTAACGGCTCGTCAGCAGGGTCAGTTGGGAAAAAAGCTAAACTATTTGATGAAATAAAAATGTTTCAAGACTGATTACAATATTCATAGTTATATATATAGTTAGATATTTTTTTAACACATCAGGTATGAAGGAAAGGACAATGCCAGTGATGCATGGAACTCAAAGGGCGTATCTACTTTAAATTTCATGAGTTGTAACATTTGGGTCAGCCAGAGGTGCGAAAATGTACCGAAAATAACGAACTAATTCAGGACCTATACGACATCTGGTTTTCCCATCGTCCAAACGCCACGTTGAGTTGAAACCCTCGCGTAGGGCCGGCCAGCCAATATTAGTTTGACAATTACGAAATAATTCACGAAAAATTATTTGTATCGAATTTGATATCAACTTGAATTTTCCAGTTAATCATAATTTAACTTTCATACAACGTTGAAATCGGTGTTGATTTACATTCAATTCTCTGCTGAGGGTGAGATTTTTTTTTATAGATCGAATATTGTAATGCTGCATGAGAAAATTTCAACAGTCCAAGAGTAAGTATTGAATACATCATAGGAGGCTCTGGTGTTAAAGATGTAGAGCTTTCGATATATTTCATGCAACGACACATGTAAGCAGTGATAGTATTTATTATCTTGCATATCAGGCATGAATATGGACAAGGGACGGCCAGATTGAGTCGACCCGCGAATCTAATGACACAACGCTCCTATGGCACGGAAAAAGTACTGAACGTATGAAAGAAACTATTTCTGGAGATTTCGAAGTTGTGAAAAAATGGTGCGACGCGAACTACTTGAGCTTCTACATCAAGAAAACACCTTCACCTCCAATATTAACAATTTGTACTTGAATCGGCATCCAATGGAGAATAAAAACCAATCCAAATTCCTGAGAATCTTTATTGATAGTAAATTAAAATTTGATCAGCATGTTTCAGCTTTAATGAAAAAAATTGGCATCAGGATGTTATGCACTCCGAATTGTTTCAAATGAACCGAGTTTATCCACAACTAAAATGGTATATCATTCTCTGATTGAGTCCCACTTTAGATATGGTGTTGCTTTTTGGGGATTTTGCAGTCAACATCTGTTTCATTCAGTGTTTATTTTGCAAGAGCGAGCGATTAGATGTTGATGCAAATTCTAACTATTACTTGTATTTTCACACTGGAAACTGTTTGCCTGATTCACAAAAAACATAATATGGTTGGAATTCCGAGACACAAAAATCACGTAATCTGTCAAGCAACTGAAAATAAAATACCCCTTCCTGTTCCAAAAACATGCCAGACAAAATATTCTTTTATTTATGAAAGTAAAAAGATGTTCAACGACATACCTCACGAAATCAGGAAGGAGAAAAGCTAAAACTACGACCTAGGAGAATATTTCAATGAAACCCTGTTGTGATTGATAAATTTCATTCACACCTATATGTTGAGTCTCATTTCAAATTGTAATATGTGTTCGTTTTAACTCCATGACTTATGAACTTATGTTCAATGGTGTCTCCTGTATATTTATGTTTTTCACTTTCTTTAATGATTATAAAACTATTTCCTTATGATTTCTCTTTATCAAACTTTGTCAAACTTAGATGTTGAATCTTTTTTTATACTGCTATATTTTATACATAACATGTAAACTTGTTTCAAATTGAGTGTTTCTGTGTATTTGTGTTTCGATTTTTCACATTTTTTTTGTGAGATTTATACGGACTAAATTTTCTACAAGCTTTATTGTCAATGAGAAAATATTTTACCTCTCTCTCTTTCTCTCTCGAATGCATCAGAGGTATGATATTTTGTTTTGTACATGCTTGTTTAGAAGAACGAGTGAATGGATTATTAGTCAGCTGTGCTGCGGTGATTGAATATTTGGCTACAGTGGCAAGCACAGCATTCGCGGTCATGAATAACCCAGATGGTAATTTCAGAATCTGGCGTTGAAAAAGTGAGAATAGTGTACTAGATACTCTAATCAGATATATAGTATAGATTCCCCATGTTTCATGGCAGGAATGCCCCAATCGATGAATGTCCGCCTCGAATGAAATCACAGACTTATATCAGAGTTGCACTTGATTAAAATGATAAATAACAAATTATATCACATTTGAAGATCACCTCCATTATACCTTGTGTTATATGGCGGTGAATGTAGACCTTTTCAATTGCCCGTTCTTTCAAACTCACCACAAAACGATTTTTTTATTTGTAATATGGCATATTGAATAAAGTATTATTATTATTATTATTATTATTATTAACTATCCTGGAACACGAAATGAATCAGCTGTCGGTGTGGTCGGAGATGGGATTTGGGATTTCATATGATCATTCAATTTTATTTCACCAACCTATTTATTCCATCCTATATATCCACTGGAGTTCAATCATCTCGAATACGGAACAAACGATTATCGTCCCTGAAGGGCCTTTGGTTACCTACCTACGCCACTGGATGAAAAAACTCAGTTTTGAATAGTTTTTATGGTTTTTATTACCACATTCTGGAGTCGAATGGACTTAGAACACAAGTTCTGTTGATGGATAATGCAATGAGGGACTATCAAATCATCTTTTGCACATTTAATTGTGTTGCTTTTTCATTCAAAATTCGAATGAATCCTTTACGTAGGCCGACCATAGAACCATCTGTGCACCATCTGTGCATAGTCCAATCAATTTTTACCATGTCAAGCTAAAATTTTTGAATGCCTTATGAACTTCATTAAAAATATCCTTTCCTGTAGTGGTCTCTTTAAGCGGCTATAAAGCAAGCAACTCCTCAGTAACAGTGAACTCTTTATCAACACCCCGAATAAATATATATAGCCAGTTGAGCTGTGGCAGACAAATCGGTGCTCTCCTCTAATGCTATGGAAATTGATTCGAAACCAGCCATATACGGACATTTTATGTTGTTTTTATATCATAAATCATCATTTATACGTCGAACAATAGTTCGTCTTGACAAATAATTTTTTCAAATTCATTTTTCTTTTCAGGACACAAAACCCTGCAAACATCTCACATACCTAAAATCCTTGATAAATTCGCCTTCGGCAAAGAGTTTTATTGCCTTTGCCAATTTTGAACTAACTATAAAAGTAGCTTTCACAACATTATTGAGTTGTGTTCTTTGTTTATGAAACAGTTGTTGCTGTTTTTCCAAATTTGCGGTGAGCTATATCTATCTATCTATCCAGCTTATGGGTTTTGTGTTTTCTTTTTTGACCTGTCAGTAAGTGCATGCTTAGTTGAAAAATGCCTCTTCGTATTGAATTCTTTCATAACTGAAATTGATTCATTACACAGCAAACCAATAGGCTTACCATTGTGCAAGATAAAAAAGAATTCATCAGTCCATTTTTCTTGGAACTGGTGAACTTCTGTATGTACTTTTCGTTTTGAAAATCTGACAATATTTTCGATGGGAGTATTGAATTTGTCAGGTCAAATAACGTCTCTATACATATACTGACGTCCACCGAAATCAAATTTGTTGTTCCTGAGATATTCAGGGTTCACTATACCACTATATACTATAGTTTCAAAACTGTGACTACACTTTTTCCTAACCCAATGTGATTTTTATGCCATATTATATATCTGGTTGGCTAGTTTGCAGCGTACACTGCAGCTCATATATATATATATATATATATACTATATAAACAAACATGAACATATAATACTATATGAACAATTATTCTATGGTATCATGCCTACGTCACGCGGCTAGTGCTGGATTTGCAGTTTTTCTGGAAGCTCAGACGAATGAAATAAACGAAGTGACCATTTTGTCTTCTTCATAGTCCTTGGGTTGATGTCAAATGTTGTTGAATATGACATAATTGATATGTGACATATATTGACATAGCAATATTATTGTTTTCATTGTTTTTGTGTGATCAGTAGATATTGTAGGAAGAATTAATAATTCATTATCGTTAGTTCACCCTCAAAATAAGTTGGAGCTTCTTCTGCCAAATAGGTCATCATTTAATAATTATTTAATACATATATAGGAATCAAGTGAAATAAAATGAAAATATTTTGTTGTGTGCCCAAGTGTAATATGAATATGAATCCAATAGTTCACAGATTCCCAGATGATCTTGAGGTGAGGCAGTTTATTATATCTAGTTGAGTATCTTCCTTGCAACACTTTTAGTGCCCCGAACATTCTTGTGAGTTCAATTTCAATAGCTTGAGAAATTCTCAGATACTGTATATGAAGATCTGGCTAGAATTTTGATATGAGGATCTTAAAATTCAATGCAACAAAAACTCAAGTTTGTATGTTCACCAGGAAAGCATATGTTCCGTATCACTTCTAATAGCACTCTCTTATGGGATTAGCTCCCTGTTTGAGGTATCTCACACCCCACCAGCTCTTCATGATCTACCTGTCCTAATGTACTGTTCATATGCTTGGAGTTCAACTACCAAATATACTCTGGTGTTCTTAGATCGTATTAAAAAGAGAGCTATCCACCTAGTCAGTAATATTTCACACACAAATATTGATTTCCTTTTTATAGTAACTGAACCTCACTACTTTGTCGTCGTTTCATTTGTGTATTGTATGATGTATAAGTAAAATTCTTTGAATAAAGTTATCTATCAATGTATCTATCTATTGTAGAATGTTGGGTGGTCTCTCGTTTTTCAATAGATATATCCATAACATAAAAAAAATCATCGAGAATATCTTCTATTACTCCACCAGCAATTCCATGTTTCTACATAAATTATATGAGCTCAGTCTGGTCACCTCTACATTGTTGGGTTCAATACCTGTCAGACTTTGCTCTTCTAAGCAGAATTCATTGATAAAACAGCAAAGTTGTAGAATTATCTGCCGAGTGAAGTCTTTCCTGATGGATACGACCTTAAAACTTTCAAAAAAAATTCCAGAACCTTCCTCTCCTCCTGACATTCCACTGCTGTCTCACATTCGTTTTTCCATGGAACATTATAGGTTTTTCTTTCTCAGACAACAAAATGATATCCCCTTCTAACAAGGACTCCAATATTACATTGCATTTTTTCTTCAGAAATTAATCTCCATTCATCATGTATTGTATAATATTCACATTCCTAAAGCATCAATAGACTGCTTTTTTATAGATAGAATCAGATTTTTTTATGAAACAAACAGTTATGATATTTGAAACTATTTGTAAAGTCTTGTAAATACACCAAGTCAAGATCTGCCGCACTTCATTTATCTAGAACATCGTAGAAAGGTCGGTGATCTCCGCCTTTCCAATAAATACTTCCACGGTCGGTGCTCATCTGAAATATCATCTATTATGCCACCACGTGCGATTCCTAGTAGACAAACCAAACGAGTTCAGGCTGGTCACCCTTACACATTTTCAGGTTCGACACCTGTCGATAGAATGGCAAAGTTGTGGAATTCTTTGCCTAGTGAAGTCTTTCCTGATGCTCACAATCTCCAAACTTTCAAGAAATATTCCAACACCTTCCTCCTCTCTCAAAATTCCACCGCTGGCTAACAGGATGTTCCTCGAACATTATAGGTTTCCCTTTTGTGTTGTCAACAGATTAAAAAAAAATGTCGCAACTTTATTCATTGACTTTGATCATGGAATGGTCACTGTGATTCGTTATTGTCAGATAATTAGATCGCTGATTTTTCTTTATCATTCACACTTAGAATTTCTCATAATGGTTTTTAGTGTAGTCACTTGTTTCAAAAACTCAATAATTTCTTTCAAGTTCAGATATTTCTTTCCTTCCTTTCAAATTTCCCTGCATATCTTCTATGAAAATCATTATTTCTTGTCCAATTTCAATTTCCCGAAAATCAGTATTACCTTTGTAATTTGGGACTAGTTTTTGCAGGGTATTCCACATATCTATTCCAACACTTATCTATATATACCTTATCAATATTTTCTTTTCTCTTACATCAATACTTACTGTCTGGTGGAATAAGCACCTAGAAACCCTTCAATGGGAAGCTATTCAATACAGCAAAATCCAACCATGACTGGAACACATTTAAGGTTAAACTCACGCAGTAGAACAAGGAAATCAGAAAAGCTAGAAGAGAATCATGAAAGAAGTTTTGTGAAGAGGTAACAGATACCTCCACATGCTAGAGAATCTACAAGGTACTAGCAGAAGAAGGTACTGTAAATCAAGAAGGTTTCCTGAAACGGAACAATAACACCTACAAATTTTCTCGAAAATTTCCTTATTGCTCCATTCTTTCCATTTTTTTCAAAGGTTTAGCTATACCGCAGAATGGTTCTGGTCCATTCAGAGCTTTACTTGCTCCTTCTCGGGCAAGTGAATCAGCATAACCTGAGTAGATTACAATGTTTTTTCCTACAAGTTTCCTGCCTTATCAAATCGCTCGCGCTGTGATGTATTGCAACGATTTCCGTGAAATATTATTGCATGTTTATCTAAGCTCAGTGAGATTCTCGTCTTTGGCTTGGATCAGTAGACGCCGGCTCCTGAACCTTCTCCGGTTTCCGAGCCATCAGTGATTTCTGCGTGGATAGGAAGACACTCTTTCCACGCATTCCTGTTGGTAATACTTATCTTGAAGCTTCTATCAATGCAATATCTGGTGAGTATGTCATCTGGTGGCATTCTCATAACTGGTTTTTTTTTCCAACTTGTAATATAGTTTATTGTAGTGTCTCAACTAGTCTAGTTAACTCAATTTCAATCGGGTTATAAGGGCGATGAAGATGCTGATTCAATTGAAGGAGCAAGTAACGCTCTGAATGGACCAGAATCGTTCTGCGGTATAGCAAAAACTATATAAAAAAAATAGTGGTAGAATAACTTACCAGGATTGAAACAGGCCAAAAAGTTCATGAAACCCATGCCAACATTCACTGACTATCAAGCCAGAAAACGAGTACGACTACAATACAACTTGGCCTCCTGACAGGGCATTGTAGGCTCAACAAACATGAGTATAATTGCCCTAGCAGAACTTTGCAGATTTTGCCAGGAAGAAAAGAAAACAGAAGCTACACTTACTTCGCTAAAAAGCAAGTCTGTCAAGACTAACTATGACAAGAGATGAACCAAGAGTTTTCAGATATATGGAGGATATAAGGACTAGCATTTGGATTTTTTTAGCAAAGACGGGACTAGACAGAGAACTCTAAATTATTCCGCCTAACTCAATATATCTGAAAAGGCCACAATCTACGTCAATACTATTTCCACATTATTTCTCTCCTTATGTTTGTTCTTGTTATGTTCAGTTTTATTATTCATCAAAATCTCATAACTTTTATCTCTCTTCCTCACTGCCTGCTTCACACTCTTTATACCTAAGATAAATTGTGATTTTTTTGCGCAACTTGATCATCTAAATATTTTTTTTCAGTTATTCAAAATATGGACCGAATTAATGAAAAATACTGACATCACATTTGAGAGGAGGGATATGTTCCGAGTTTGTGATTCACATTTCAGTCAAGAGATGAAATTTCTGAGCTGTGAAAATAAAATATATTTGAAAAAAGGTGCCTATCCTGATACAATTCTACAAATTGATGGTGAGTTGTTCAAAACGGTGATTTTTCTTTGTTATAACATATAGCCTTGTTGCACTATTTATTTATACATTTTGACGGTTACACCATTCCTATAGAAATGACAATAATAATGATAATGTTGATACTGATGGAAACAATGTAAGAAACCTAAAAAAAAGAATAGCATTTCTAGAATCAAGAAGTAAACATATAAAGTGAATAACTCTCTGTCTGAATATCCTTGAATCATCAAAAAATAATTAATATTATTATTAATATTAAGAGATCACATATCTAAGGCTTGACATTTTCTTCTGAAGGTATAAGATCAAGTTGGCCTAAAATTTATCGATATACAGGGTGTCCTTAAAAGGTCTTTACAAAAAGCTACCACATATTCTTCAGACCAAAACAATTCGATACAAGCAAACTTACCTCAGTAAAAAGTTGCTTAGTTTGGGCGCTAGACGGCTCTGAAGTTGAAATTTTCAAATCGATTTTGCTTCATAACTTTTGAACGGCTCATGAGATTTTTTTCAAATTTGGTACGTTGGCATAGACTCATCGGGCAATGAAACTCATATCATAATCATAATGAATATCATTCCATGGGCGTAGAACTTGATTTTTTCAGTAAATAAACATCTAAAACTCCTACGCCAATGGAAAAAAATTAGTTTCAATATGAAATCTAAATTATTCAACTCATTCACTACAGAAAAGGTACTCTTGACAAAAGTCGATTCCTCTCATGGTTTCGACAAAATTTTAATTTTAGTGATTTAGAGCATAATTAATAATAAAACGATTAACAGATATTTCATAAAAATTGTTCAAAATGTTCACCATTTTCACGTATACAAAGATTTATACGACGCAAAAAGTTGAAATGTACTCTTTGCATAACTTCTTCATCGCCTGTAAGATTATTCGTCGCCTGTTGGATACGTTGCCATAATTGTTCTACAGTATTCACAGGGGTCTTGTAAACCGTAGACTTGAGATAACCCCATACAAAATAATCCATCGGTGTTAAGTCTGGAGAACGTGGTGGCCAATTCACGGGTGCATCATTACCTCTACCTATCCATCTGTCTGGGTACTGTTGGTTTAAAAAATTCCTAACATCCACCGAAAAATGTGGTGGAGCTCCATCGTGCATAAACCACATATCTACCCGATGTTGGAGTGGTAAATCTTCCAACAAATTTGGCAACGTATTTCGTAGATGTTGTAAATACATGTCTCCTGTTAATCTTTGTGGAAGTATGACAGGACCAATTATAAAATTTCCTATTATTCCAGCCCAAACGTTGATTTTGAATTCGTGTTGAAAATGGTTTATTTCAATGGAATGAGGATTTTCAATTGCATAAACGTGTTCATTATGAAAATTAGTTATTCCTCTTCTCGTGAAACAGGCTTCATCAGTGAACAAAATATTCTTTCCAAAGTTCAGATTCATTTCTCTTTGCAAATTAATGAACCTACAAAACATCAGACGACTTTGTGAATCATGGATTAATAAATCTTGAACTGGCGTCTTGTGGTATGGGTATAATAATTGTTCTCTTAGTACTTCATGAACGGCATTCCTAGAAACTTCTAGTTCATTACTTATCCGTCTAGTACTCAATTCTGGATTTTCTTCAATACGGTCTAAAATTTCTACTTCGACTTCGGGAATCCTTACATAACGCTGTCTTCCATAATCACCAGTTCTAGGAGCAAAATGACCGGTCTCCCGAAGACGTCTCTCAACTGCAGCAAAGGTTGGGTGGCTTGGTACGCGACGATTTGGAAACCTTGCCGAATACACCCTCACACTCTCTCGACCATTTCCTTGACAATATCCGAATACCAATAACATATCGGTGTATTCTTCATTGGTGTATTGTACGGCCATGATAAATCAGAAAAGTCCGATATCAACAATCAACGTCAATAAAACTCGACAAATCAACACAGATGAAACTATGGAAACCAAGAATGTGAATATCACTGTTTTCGAGCAGATAATAATAGTCTTCAGAAAAAAAAAAACCAGTGCTACTTATTTTCAATAGAAATAACCTATGCAAAAAGTACATCTCAACTTTTTGCGTCGTATAAATCTTTGTATACGTGAAAATGGTGAACATTTTGAACAATTTTTATGAAATATCTGTTAATCGTTTTATTATTAATTATGCTCTAAATCACTAAAATTAAAATTTTGTCGAAACCATGAGAGGAATCGACTTTTGTCAAGAGTACCTTTTTTGTAGTGAATGAGTTGAATAATTTAGATTTCATATTGAAACTAATTTTTTTCCATTGGCGTAGGAGTTTTAGATGTTTATTTACTGAAAAAATCAAGTTCTACGCCCATGGAATGATATTCATTATGATTATGATATGAGTTTCATTGCCCGATGAGTCTATGCCAACGTACCAAATTTGAAAAAAATCTCATGAGCCGTTCAAAAGTTATGAAGCAAAATCGATTTGAAAATTTCAACTTCAGAGCCGTCTAGCGCCCAAACTAAGCAACTTTTTACTGAGGTAAGTTTGCTTGTATCGAATTGTTTTGGTCTGAAGAATATGTGGTAGCTTTTTGTAAAGACCTTTTAAGGACACCCTGTATACATAAATATCAGTCGATAGTCATAATTTGCTTGACTTTTGAATTCAACCAGATAATGAAATGCAGAGTGTTCCATTAAAAGTATATATAAGTATGACTATCTACAAAACTATCCCCGAAAAAAATACGCTATTGGATTTTCAACATCGCCCTGTATCTTTAAAAACGAAACAGTTATGTAAAATGAGATTAGGGCATCTTTCTGTACAGTGAATCCCATTTCGGTTGAGATTGCCAGGTTTCTCGGTTGTTATTGAAGATGGAGCCTTTTGGTTTTCACGTTCCCGTCCTACTTTTCCATAAGATGGTCCAATCAGATTTTGCATAACTGTTTCTGTTTATAAGATACGGAGCGATTTTGAAAATTAATACTTTTTGGAACCCATCTAAAGTGAAGAATTAAGTGGACTACAAATTATTTTGACAAACAATCAATGGCAGAAATGAACAATGTTCTTACACACCAACACCTTGAGCCAATATTTTATCAAAATCTCCCTAATTTGCAATGTGCTATACATTGAATCAAGTAAGTCTCCCAGAAAGTAGACATACATATATTTAATATCATTAAACCTCAAAAACTTCAAAAAGAGACAAAAAAACATTTTGTTTACGAACCAAAAGTAATCCTATAACAAAAATCAAATACCTATTTAAAATTTGATCTTAATTTGGAATGTTCCAATGTACCATGAATACAAAAAATTGTATACTGTGTAATGTAATTGGGCCTTGTGCCTGTTCGGACTATATTTTTTTTATGTGATATATATTTTTTTTATGTGATGTGAAGATGGTTGGGCCATTGTGCGTCAGAGCGTAATTGCTCCAGACCTATGACAGCTAGACACATCTCCAAGGGATGCCAATCACTTCCTTAAGATGTTTATCATTGCTTTACAGTGCATTAGGTTTTGAATATCCCATAATTTTCTCAAATTATCAGAGATGAGTCAAACTACAGAAAATTGAAAACAAAAATCAAAATTTCACATCCTTTATGATATAAGGCAAAAATTACAAAACTGTTGCGAGATATTGACTCAAACATTTGAAAGTTTGAAGTTCCAAATGCGTTAATCATATTGAAAATCGGTAGTGAAAATTTGAAAATTGTCTGAACACAGATAATAAAAATGTAACTCAATTTTTTCAAATATCTATTCAAATTTCAGATTCTACGCTGATTCACGCCGCGTCACAGTGTCATAGGTAGCTTTGGCCTATACGGAAATCGCGAACGATAGGTTTCACCAAAGTATACAGATAAACTGTGGTTTCACAGACTCTCTCAGTAATTACATTGTCAATCGAGTGTGAATTCTTAATCTCCAAAGAACAAATTAATCAATTACCAAAGCTAATTGGTAAGCTTTCATCACTTGCTAAGTGGATCCAGCTCAAATTCAATTAAAGAGTTTTGCCACCCTCAAACGTCAAAATTAAAAACATTGTTTGTTGTGTTTTTATTCAAGTTTCTACAAAAACCGTTCATTTTAGATACAGCGATATAAACATAAAGACACCCTATTTTTCAGCATAGAAGAGTGGAAATAATATGTAGATATAAGAAATTCAAAATGAGGTATCACATAACCACTATTACCATTTGAATTTTGTGAGTGCCTTCTGCCAAAATTGAATAATTCTTATCAAACTATAATACGATGGTTCGAATGACATTATTTACTTATGAGTTTATAAAGATTTTTATGTCGTCTGTTACAGAAGTAACATGGGGGGGGGAAGGGAAAAGAATCTTCAAAATCTTTAGACCCACCATGTATAATAGTTTCATTGAATGAAATTCCAAATACTTTTACATTGTAGATGTGAAGCTAGAAACTGTACCAATTCCTAGGGCCAGTGATGACATATTAGAAGATACTTCAACAACCAAGGAGAATAAAGAATTACAAAATCCAATTGATCTATCTTCAAATGATATTATGTGCACATTGGAAACAGATTTAACAGGCAGAAGACCAGGTAAATGATTGAGTTGGAAGTTTTGGGGGATTTTTTAGTTCAAATAAATTTTTATCATTTATATTAATGAATATAAAAGGTGTATAGACATAATAGGCATAAATATGGATATGAAACAAGTTTGGATATGATATATACAGCATGTAACTATATAAGTGTAAAACATTTAAGGGGGTGACTCCTCATCAAAAAAAAATAGGATCTTTCATATAAAGAAATTTCATTGGAGCATTCCATGTTAAGATACAGCCCATTGAAGGGGGTAAATAAAATTTGTTTAACAATTTTATTCACATGGACTAAAAAAGTTACAGTATTGAAATTAACCTGACATTTCCTACTACCAAAAAGTCAGTTAGCCAGTAATTTATGTGGTTCACCCCATGGTTGTGAGGGGTGGAAAACGCAATCCCTAAAATTTATTTCTGATGTAACTTTTTGTCTTATTATTTCTTTACCATTTAAAAATTCATTTCCGATAGCCTATTTCATTCTAAACTAAAAATGTTCCTTGAATTTTTTGCCAAAAATAAACCAGTTCTCAGCAAAAAAATATTTTACAAACAACTACAGAGATATATCGTGATGAATGCAAACTGGATTTATCGTTATTTTATAGTTACTACCTGCATCAAATGATAAAAGGAGGATGAACAAAACTAATTTATCAGTAACAAAACATACAACATGTAGAAATCATAGTAAATGTTCAATATGTCTACCTTCAGACATTACGCATGCTACTAGATTGAGATTCAGGGATCGACCTATCCACTGATTTGCATATGTTTCAGTTAAATGCTGACGTGCTACTTGACTAAAATGGGCGGGAGCCCCATCTTGCATAAAAAAACATATCCCTTCTGACGCCCAAAGGAACTTCCTCCAGCAGTACAGGATGCACTTCTCTTGAAAATTGATACCAATTCAATTGTCACTATCGCTATCAGCTGCCTACTAGATAAATTAGTTTCTTATTTTCGTTTCATGGCGATATGTATCTTGTTCGCAAAATAATTTTTTGCTGCGATCTGGTTTATTTTCGGCTATCGGGAATAAATCTTTAAATAGTAAACAAATAATAAAACAAAAAGTTACATTGGAAATGAATTCTTGGGGTTGCATTTTTCACCCTTTACAACCATGGGGTAAACCAAATAAATTACTGGCTAACTGTCTTTTTGGTAGTAGAAAATGTCAGGTTAATTTCAATACTGTAACTTTCTTAGTGCTTGTGAAAAAAATTGTTAAACAAATTTTATGTACCCCCTTCAAGGGACTGTATCTCAACATGGGATGCTCCAATGAAGTTTGTTTGAGGAATCACCCCCTCAAATGTTTTACACTTATTCAGTTACACCCTGTATATGTATGACATTATAAGAGAAAGAATGGTAGAGCATTTGAGAACAAAAGAATATAAAGAAAGTAGTAAGAGTTGTACTGTATTTTACTGTATAAGGTAATTCCTGGAAACCTTTGAAAAACAGAGAACTCATGGTGCTTTTGCAGTTTGTTCTGGAGATATGAAAATTATCACAATTTCTGGTGAGGTACGGATGAACATCTCTTCCAAAAACCAAATAAGTTTGAGAATAAGATGATGCTAGATTATTAAGTACTCTGAAGATGAAAAATAGTGAATTCTTTGCAAGACAGTATACCATTGTGCAGTGTTAGACATAACAACAATGGAAGTATATCAGTTTGCTTTTAAAATGATTGTCATGCAACGATTTTGTTGCTTTTGAAGTTGATTTATTTAGGTCCAATGAAAATAATACTTATGCACAGTATTCCTTTCATGGTTTATGGTCAAATCAATTTCATCAACGTGTCGTGAGTAAAAAGGTTGATAAATTCACATTCAATGAATAGCTCGATATCATTTAAATATAAAAAGGAGAGTAATCCTCTGAAATACAATATTGTCAAATTTCATCAAATTCATTTTTCAGTTTTTTCTGGGATTTTCTCTCCTCGTTTCTAAAAAATGAAGTAGAAGTTATTGAAAATTATTTCAATATATTTGTAGTGAGGACAGATTTTATGATCTGCCCCAAGGTGTCACTGTACTCGAAATTGAACCTTTAGCTACCTGAAAGAGAAATTCTCTATCTGTCAGTGACACCTTGTTTTTTGAAAAAATGGGAATATAAATATATTTAATAATACAGAAACTTCTACTTATCTGCTCCCGTTCTCAACACAATAAGAACACTTCTTCGCAAAATTTTTCAATGTACAGTTGGTTTTGACATTGAAGAGTTACAAACATTATAAGAAAAAAATGCAGTATTTCATCGTGGACGAATGAGTTAACGGCTGTTTCTAATAATCTGTCACATATTTTAGAAAGTGTCAAAAAACAAGCTCATATTACCTTTGGAATTAAATTGACTAAATTTTTCAGCCTAAACAAAATCATGAATACATCACCCTCAAATTGGGCGATTTCTTCATTGGTATCAACTTTTTGAAAAATGAATCCATTCAATGATTGAAACACATCTTCGGTTCAAAGCAGAGGTTCCTATATTTTCAAAATACTTTGTTTACCTTCGTGGCATTATTATAAAAATGCTTTGTGCATGCTGCTCTCTGAATTTACAGAGACTTAACTCTCTTCTTCTATACCTACACTTTTCCTTTTTTCCAGATTTTGCTCAACCTAGTACAAGTAGAGAAAATTCAACTACTTCTAACACTGATGGTTCTAATAGAGGAAATGATAAAATGAATAATGAAGAGGTGGTAAAAAAACTAGGAATCATAATAAGCGGGCAGTTACAAAGTGAGTTCATTGAAAAAAATATGTGCAAAATTGAAATAATTTCAATTCAATGAAAATTATTTATTTAATATTGAAGTCTTATTCACTGTGTTAATCAGGGTGGGTCCTTTTCATACAATCATCCACTATATCTCAAATGATATAAAATTCATCAAAGGAACAAAAACAATAGTAATTCAAGTTGAAAGTTGAAAGCTTCTGAATAGTTTTAATATATTTTATGTTAATTTCAGCTACAAGAGGGCAACTGAAGAAGGCAAAGAAAGTATTCGACTTGAAATGTGAGCTGTATAAAGAAAAACTCAATTTTGTTAAACTCAAAAAGGAGAAGTTTCTTGTAGAACACATTTTGAAGATAAAACTGTTGAGGAAACAACTAGCAGTTGAAGAAAGACGATTGCAGAGAAATTGTGTTAGATGTAGACGTTTACGGCATTAGTTGAATTTTCAATATTTTCTTCAGACAAATTTGGTTTCTATAGTCACATTTTGAATTTTCTTGATGTTAAATTGTTGTTTGATACACTCTGATTGGTATACTAAAATAATTTATGGTTCATAGATCAATTTTTCATTTTGCATTGAGAAGTAAATCAGATAATTTCTATACTGACTTTCATTAGGTTTGTTGAGAAGTTCACTGATAAGTATAGATATTGTGATACATACGTGATACGTGAGTTTTTTCAATAATAGTTACAGTGAAGTAACATATTCATACAAAATTTCATACCAATGTTGCCAGTAGTTTCGAAAAAATTGAAAAAAAATGTGTTCTTTTCGATACCTTGTATCTTGAATACGGATGCAGTTATGTTAATATTTCACTGAGCAAACACCTCTTTTTGAAACACTGAGTAGAAGATTCAAAATAATATAAAGTGTCAAAAGCAAATAAAATTATACCCTCTTCAGCAGAGCCTATAGTCCAGTAACCTAGTACATCTTAAGTTGCATCAAGTGGTGGTAGGAGGTTTCTATTTTTATTGTATGAGATGTGCAAAATCCAAGTTTTTGACCTCGGCAGCTCCCGGATCAATTTTGAATATCTAGAATATTGCAATATTTTCGCATTTTTTTCTATTTTGAACATGAACGAGACTGTTTTTGACAAACATCATCCTATACATTTCAAACTGGTTCAAATTTGCTACAATTTTGGACTGAAACAGGTTCAGTAGATATAATAGTTCTCGAGATACAGCTCTTCAAAGACAATTTCTCCAAACTTGAAATCTAATCGTCATGTTATATTATATTCAATTCAATAACTTGTCTGATATGAGTCGAAGTGAACATTCATTCAATCTATCATTTTGATGAAGAAGGAGGTTTGGTATGAGGGGGAAGGGCAGTGTTTACAGCCAGGCGACTGAAATTATTGAGATACATAATTGATTTGACCAACATTCAGGTTTACAAAGAGTATGAAAGAAATAAATGCGTGAATGAAATATGAATTGAAAGTGTTTCCTTCTCTTTGAAGGACTACTTCAGTGCCATATTTATCGACATGCACCTCGTCAAGAAGTCAGTACCAATTTAAATGCAGCACAAAAAATTTTGGTATCGATTTGACAGAAATAATGGTATCTATGACATGTGGATAAGAATCAATAGAAGTAATGGTAACTGCCGAGTAATGGAATAGTGCCGTGATCATCGTGATTGTGGAATTAAAATCGACCTACAGTGCAATTCTTCAATGTATTGAGAACTTCTTGTAAATACTTGAATGAGCGTAAGTAATTGCAATTTGGAATTACATATTTTCTACAAATTTTACTAACTTAAACATTTCTACAAAATGTTTGGAAATGGAAAACTTTCAAATGAACATTTCTTCTCGTTATACAGGGTGCCGTTTTTCGAGCTCCACCATAGGTATCTCAGTTGTTATAAGAGACACGAGATCAATTTCCGATTATAGGAAGAAACGGAGATTATTAATTTTTGTTTTTATTTTTTCAAGAGAAAACCAAAAGAACAAGACGTTTTTAGTCAGGACATTCTGAAGAAGGAAATTTTCCACAAGGAAACTAAATCTGTCATTCTATTTCTGAAGCATTCTCTATGCCAGAGTTACAACACTCAACTTTAATTTTTCCTACTACCGGCGCCATATTGAATTTTTGTGTTGATAATATCATCGACTCTCACTTGCTGATCTAAATTGGGAAAATATCGTTATTGTAAAGAGTGCTTTGGAAAGAATGCTAACAATTTGAACAAACAAAATTTTGACAGTTCAGTTATATGTGTAGCAGAACTTTTGAGTTCTGAGTCCCTGTGCAGCGACATTAACGAATCTTTTTCGGCGACTTTCCGAATCTGGAAGCTTTGAAGAGTGACGCGTTGGGAATATCTTTCCTGATAGATACGTCTGGCCTCGGTTAAATTTCCGTCAGCCAAGCCGTATACAAAAACCATATCGGCCATTTCAGCATTCGTAAAGTCGGGCATGGTACCAAAAATTCACTTCATGAACTCCAAACTGTTAATTTGTCAATCGAAAGTTAAAATTGTGACACCAAACTTCTATTTTTATAAACAAACGTTCGTAGCCTACTCGATTTAATTAACTTGATTTGCAAGCCGAGAGTGACAAAAATTATTGAAATCAAATTTGGCTATACTGATAAAGCAGTTTGATAATGCTCAGTTCAGAAGAAGTCTGTTCGGGTATACTGAGTATAAAGTTTAATGAAGATAAAAGCAGTTGCAATAACGAAAACCAACCATATTTTCGAAAACAAAATATATACAACAAATAATTTCTCGATAAACATTTCATAGAAAGGTTGTTCATTTTGACGAGACCTTCCACTTGCTCAGTTTTTGTAATGTTCTCAGCAACTCCACTCAGGGCCCTAGGAGCTAAGTAACATGCATTGATATAGAAAATTGTAAATATCTCGAAAACAATCACCTCCAGCGTTGTTGAGGAAGTGTACCTTTTTTACTTGGAAAAGGTGTGGGAATAAGGTTCATTCATAAAAAGTACCAAAAGTTCACTGTCAAGAATGTTAGGCCATTTGAAATAAATAATGACAGCATACGCAGCGCCCTGTATATGTTATACAGGGTGAGTCAAAAATGTGTACCGAGCTTTCTGGGGGTGATAGAACATTGAAAAATAAGTGTAGTTTGATGATTAAACTCATGGCCCAAAATGCATATTAAGGGAGATATATCCTTCCAAAGTTGATAAAATTAAAATAATTTCTCCGCATAACTTCTGAACGATGAGAGCCACCCGATTGAAATTTTGTGCATGAATGTATGTTGTCAAAATACATTTTTTCGTCACACTTCCACATTTCTGATATTGTTATAAAGGGTGTTTCCAGAGGGTGAGTCATGATTTTTTGTAGAAAACTTTTTTCCCTGTATTATTTTCGTTGAAAAAACAGGAGCATTTGATGGAGCGAAGAAAATTACATGAAAAAAATACTCTTATTCAAATACGAAAAATTGAGCCGTTCGTGAGATATTTGAGTTTTTGTAGTTACATGATATCAGCAGATTGATTTTATTCATCGCGAGATTCATCGGTAACAATATTTTAGCAGGCCATGATGAATAATTTTGTTCGCAATTTTGACGCTCATGTCATCAACATTCGAGTCTATAAATATCTGATTTATAGGTGCTTTGAATGATGACGATCTTGCAACAATTCTGAAATGTCAGGAACCTCTGTTCCCATGAAGACGTCAATTTCCATGCTCCGTATCAACAATTTCCAACTCTGCTTCACAAAAAACTTGGCTTCCTGTGCTAAAACACATTGAGTGGAACGCCACGAATAATTTATTGTCAAAAAATGTTTGCTTTAGGGACGACGAGTGATTATTCCGAAAAGTTTGCAGCTTAAACTATTCTTTGAAACATGAACAAAACCATTGTCAGAAGTGAAATGATGGTAAAAAGCCTCATTTGGTGGTCTGGAATCGATAAACAGGGTTTTTTTCTCCAAAAATATTGAAGCATAGATGACATGTGCCAAATGTCATTATTATAATTATAAAAAATTATTATAAAAAAAATATTTTTTTTCTCAAAACTTCATCACCCTGTATCTCGGCAGTTGATACTTTTAGGACATACGTTCGTAAGAAGTAGAGAAACTTCTTTACTTTTCATTATTCTTCTTGAAAAATATAAAAACAAAGATGTCTCAAGAAAATTACTGCAATATTTTTTCCTAATTTCTACAATCATTCAGGAGTCAGTGAAATAATAGTACTTCATGTAATAATGCTGAAATAAAACCTATTTTAATCCAGTCAAATAAGCCAATACCCGAGAATATATATTATACATATAAAAAATATTTTTACAAAAAGATGCATCAAAGGAAACCGCTATTCAGCTTTCGTTTTAGTTTTTGGTTTCTTCAATTTTTTCAACCCATCTATATTACCCTTGAGTAAACTACTATAGGCAACTTGAAATTTATTAACATCTTTCTGGTGTATCACTGTTGCTATTTTACTAGACCGGAACTTTGCCCTCACTAAACACATGTTCTCTTGGGGTTCAGGTAAAGGAGGTTTGCCTGGCCTTGGGATTGGACGGACTCTTCCATCATCTGAAACCAACAAAAAGTTATTGCACACCAAGTTCAAAATATTCAACACAAGTTAATGTTTCAATGATTTATTATCATATGGAGAAATTCATTCGAAAGAAGGGTAGGTATCTGTAAAGTTTTCTATCGTACCATATTACAATTATTAGAAACTAGCTTCACTCATGAACTTCGAGTGTATTCGCGATAGTATTCATAGTTTTCACATGATTTGGATTTGTATATCGGAAGGAAAGTATTAGTTTTCACAAGTGAATCTTTTATTTCTGTCAATGTATGCGGAAGTGGTGATTATCTTATGAGATCTACTGTTTTTCCAAACTATTTGATTAGGTATTATATGGAAATGAGGCCATATCTTCTCAGAATGCCAATAGACACGTGAGTTCTAACATGGAATGAAACAAATATCATCAGGAAGGAACCCTGGGGTAAACTAATGGGTACAAAATTGATGAAGGCACGCCGGAATTTACGGAGAAAGACCAAGGCACAGTGCTTCTGCATCATTGAGATGTTATGCCTTGGTACTTCAAGCAGAGGTATATGCTATTGAGGCATGCCTAATAGAAAATATCGCGAAAAGGTGTAGAGGTTAACAAATCCTCATATGCTCTGATAGTCAGGCGGCTATCCAGTCTCTAGTATGCTCTAAAATCACACATTCCAATGGGGAACGACATTTTCATCCATGTTGTTTCATCTAAAGCACACATTAGAAGTTTTCTGAGTTCTAATGATGATAACACTCTGTGAATTTCTGGAGAGCTATAATCGATGACTTGCTGATTGATGAAAATGTTTTCAAGATGGTGGCACTTTCGGTTATACCGAAAGTAGACACCAACTCCGTTATTTCAAATGAACTGATATATTTTTTATTGCATTTTTAGATTCTTTAGCATGATCTTTATCAGGCCTTTCTATATATGAGTCTAGTCGTTTTTGTATTATTTGAAAAAAGAAAATTGAGTTTGCAGCATCATCGTTGAAAATCAGTCATTTTTTAATGTATTCGAATTGTTTTCGAGCAACAGCAAGAAAAAAATGGATCTTTCTTGTGGTAAAATTGGGGGAAACAATTGGAAATCCTCCGAATAGCAATGACTCTCTTTTTTCAAATGGAATGCCCAATTTTTTATTTCGCTGAATAAAAGAAGATGGAATTCCACATCGATCTGTATCTGTAGGATGGTTTCCAAGATATATGATGGGTTTTTTCATCATTATTGGAATCCAGAAAACTTCAAATGTGCGCTTTAGATGAAACAGCCTGTAATATTGAAATTTCTTGACGCCCACTATCAGTGCCAATACTGAACTTGAAAATGTTTTGCTGTGAAATGCGATTGGACATTCATCGTACTCATCCAAATAATTCGTATAGACTGGCATAGCACTTCAGAACTGAAGCTTTCTTTTAACTCGTTCCGCGTTCGTCGAATCATACTACGACGATATGAAGCACTTTTATCGCTTGGAAATAACCATTTCATGAGGTATATGGAACAGAGGCGGTAATTTTTTTTTTTTTTTTTTTCGAATGCCAATACGTGATTTCTAGAATGGCAAAAACAAATATCATGATTTAAATACAGAATTATGAGTTTTGGATGTAAGAAAATGAATCAATAGTAGGGCTTATTCAGTGGATATTGCAATGATAGAAGTTTCACTGAACCATTCATATTCTAATCATGAACAATGGTGATTCACATAGATCTGGTCTGTCATTGTTTCTCACCCTGTTTCAGGATGTATTTGTGAAAGTCCATTAATTCTACAACCATATAAAAACCACTGGTGCTCTTATAGTCCTCACATAAAAAACAAAAGGCATGAGTTGTTATGATGGTAATAAAATAAATGTCAAATCAATTATTGTGAGTCTCTTATAACAACAATCAGCAAAAATCGAGGGAAGAATTTCTATTGAAAATATAGCTCTAATTTTATGTTTATGTTTGATTTGGCATTATTGTTATTTGTAATTATTTATTATATTTGGCATACTTTTGGCATGATTTCGAGATGTTTTACTTAGGATATGCACAGATCTATCATCATCAACACACAAATTTTCAAATTTGAAATTTATGAATTCTGAAAAAATCAAAAACATCTCTCATGACAATGAAACCAATGGAACGAAAACAGGAGACAATGACTTTAAGATTTGGAAATTATTGTTCTACTACATGTTAGAAAATTCCAGATAATCGGTGCGTGATATTGAAAAATAGTTCGCATTGAATGAACTTTTTTAATAAAAAGTGCGAATTTTCTAAGAAAATGATCATAATTGACGAGCAAATATGATGCAATGAGATCGCACTTTCTACAGAAAAATAATTTTGTCATAACTCCATCGACTGGAGCGAGGAAAATCATAGAATCAATCACAAAATGGTGCACAAAAATATCATCGATTTTTGAATGATTTCTTTTTACACCATTTTACTACTCGCAAGGATCAATAAAATTCATTTTCAGCACGATGGGCTAGTCTGCATAATGCAGGGTGGAATGGTTGAATGGATAAATGAAATGGAATGGATGATGGAAGATAATGAATGGATGAATGAGAAGTTTTATTACAATTGCCGCCTATGGAGTGACTAGTAGATTCAGTTTTTTCTTCAAAAAAAGCGGTGGACAGTTTGAACAATTCTTATCGAGTTAATTTTGTGAATTCTCATAATCAGCTACTGTTATTAAATATTGAAATTTTATCGAAATATTGTGTATAACTTCATTCGTTTTTCATGAGTAATTCGATAATATTGATGGGTTGAAAATAATATAAGAGTATTTCACATGTTCTATCGACGAAATCACACAATGCAATAAAGGATACATTGAATTTGAGAAAAAAAATATTCTTCCAAGGTGCGATTTTTTGATGTTGATAAACGTATCATCAGCAACCATTTAGAATTTTTGAATATAAATATTTGATATTCAGATCATCATAATGATGCAAGACTACACTTTTTTTTCACCAAATCATTAAACATTTTAATCATCGAAAGTGACACAACCTTTTGGTTTTCAAATAGAACACCCACTACTCTACTCTATTGAATATTCAGAAAGAACTACCTACACATTTACAACATTTTCTTCATCTTTCTTTGAAATTCATTAAATCATACTGACTTAAATCATTTCAATCGACAAACAGTTGTTTGGAAAGCCTTCGAGGTGACACTAACCTCATCAAGTTCTGAATTTGAATATTTCAAAGTTTGTATACACCTATCTGAAAAAATTAATGTTAATATGTACCTCGAAAAATTATATATCGAAAAATCAATATTTTTCAATGGCGTCTGCCATTCCGCTTATAATCCTCCAATAAAATGTTGGTATTCCAAGTATTTTTTGATAGAAATTGAAAAATTTCAAATTCGGAACCAGTTTTCAATCTGCTGACAAATCAAAGGCTCGCGTAACATCTATTGAAATACTTTGTCGATTGGAATTATTTTATTTTATTATCTAATATTATTTAATCTTATGATTATTATATTATATTATTGGAATGAACGGGTTTTGTGATCCTGTATAAACAAATATGAACATTTCTTCATTAACTAAATAAATATCGAATGAATAATATAAAATGTTCATTAAATAAGTAGTGTGATAAATAAGAGAGTGAGCGATTAGCGAAGCGAGAGCATTAATGCCCGAGAGTATTGACAGACATCAATATTTGAATTGGCAGATTTTCCTAGAATTTTGGGATATTCCCTTCTCATTTATAAAAACGGAAGTAAAAAATTTCAGATCATCAGAAGGCAGATCAATGATATGTCCCAAGATCATTCCCATTGAAATTCAAACAATCAAGCATGTCAAGACGTGTTGGTCTCTTCGGTTTCGTAGATGAGTATTCGAGAGTATCAGGTTAGAGAAAGTCATTTATATGCCAATATTTTCTATTCAGCTTTGAGAGATACTATATGTACCATAATGTTAAAGTAATTTTTGAGTTTTGATTTTATTAGTTTTTGAAAAGTCGTATACTAACTATACATCAGTAAAATTGGAGAGAAATAAACAGTGAAATATATTATCACATATATATCGAAAATATGTGTGAACTCAAAGTATTGAAATCAAAATTCATTCTGTCATTTTTATCGACATTTTTTAATTCACTTCACAATCTGCATAACATCATTCCATTCATTGTGAATCACCCTATATGGTTATATGTATTGTTTCTCGAAAATATGTGAAAAACAGATAAATTCGTTACATTTTCTTGATGCTTTTCTTCATGTGAAGTAAGGGATGTTTCCTGTGATGTATTTCAACTTCTTCCAACATTTTAGTAAGTATTGTCTCATCTTTTCAACAATATCATTATTTTTTACACGTATTTTCATAGATGTCTTGATAAACGAAATGAACATTTCCAAAAGCTCGGCTAAGTAACGGAGACTTTTCTTTTTGAGAGCCAAAATTTTGACTGTAACCTCAAGATTTGTTTCAAGTTACCTCAAGATTTCTATTTTTTTCGAACATCTTGGTATTGTATCTACATATATCTACTGAACAGGAAGCAGCAAAAATACTGTTTTTATGTTAAAGGCGGCAGCAGATGACCAAAGATAAGTAAAAATTGATATTCATTTATAAATGATAACAAAGCCAAAATGATTTCGAAACTGTTAAAAAATATTGGAGATATCTGGAGGATTTAAGACGGAATTGTCTTTATGTCTGCACAAAATCGGTAACAGGAGGTAATGAAAAAAAAAAGGAGTGCACTGCCCGGGAATCGAACCCGGGTCGCAAGAATGGGAATCTTGCATGATACCACTACACCAGCAGTGCTTGATAAAGTTTAACCTATTTCGAGACAGTATGTTACATATATTATTGAACAAGCTGTTTCACAATATGAACACAAAAAATAACATTCAAGTTTTATTAGGTATTTTTTTCTCACTGATTCTTTGTAGGATGATGCCGAACTCCACAAAAAATTATATCTATATGGCAAATCACAGGAGTAGATCAAATAGGACCATCTAGTAAAAGAACACTTGCTATGTGAATAGCTATTATTGCATAGTTTCTCATGTGTTTTTGATATTGGCGAAAGTGACATGATAATCTAGTTTCGTTTTCATGTTTCTATTCATTTGGCCAATATTTTTGATTGCTATTATCAGTACCTATTTATTTTCTCTCATGACACCATTGACATGGCCTGTCTTAATGGGGGGAGGGGAGGAGACTACCTCCAGTGCCTAATCTAGCTATTCAGCTGTAGCAATATGTCTTACAACAATGACATCTTTCAAGTCAATATTGCAATATAATAAAAAGTGAATAGAAGCACAATTCATTCTCTTCGGAACCACAAAGTCTCTGTTTGTCAAGTATCTCCTAATTCTGACAATACATAATTTTGAATTGTTAATTTCGAATAATTTTTCAATTAGTTTCAATCCAATCTGTAGAATAATGTGAATTTCTTGTAGTCATTTTAATGAGCAGATGATTTTGCAATTTTGCATCCATTCAAGCTTTGTTGTAATTTCCATGAAAACAAATTTGTTACAGCTTGTATACAATTACTCCATTTTCTAAACAAAAAAATTGATTTTCATATTTCAGAGGTCAGTTATCACATCTTTCATTTGCTTTTAGTGATGCCTTTAATGCGTCCCTGACCACCTGAATACATTGTTTCATACCAAATACTGAATAAAGATAAGTGATAGTTTGTTATCAAACTTCAGACACACTCAGAGATGAACTGATTGAAGGAGTGAACAACAACTTACTAAAGTAAGTTTATTATTTCAAAGTACTTGTTGATTATGTTGAGTATTTAGACTTATAGGTTACCAAGTATTCGATGATTTATTCACATTTGAAGTCCTTATGTTACTTTATTATGAATTTAATTACAATTTAGATCATTCTATCATACATTGTTGTTCTCTAGAATTTCATTAGAGAATACATATGAGCTCTCCCTTATGAAGTCAAACAATACACTTTTTATAGGTTTTGATCAATAACCTGAATAATCATCAAGTTGGTATTCTATACTCATGAGTGAGAGACTTTGCCTTCAAAAATGAGTTATTTCCGAAAATCTTGCTAGATATTACAAAGGCATATTACAGCCATGCAATATTTTATTTTCAATTTCAAGTTGCAACTTGAAATTAAGCCAACTTTGAGTTGAAACCCCAAATTAGTACTAATTTTGAGTTATATGTAGAAATCTGCCGTACGAGTTTATAAGTCAAAATTAGGAATAATGTCGTATATCATCAAAATTAGCTTACTTTCAAGTTGAAAATCATGTTGCTAAGATTTCGAGTTGTATGTCAAAATCATTGGTAATTTCAAGAGGCATCTTGAAATTGAGAAAAGAATATTCTTGATATTTATCTTATTTTCTTTCATTTTCTTCAGAATTCTCAAAACACAATTATGATACTGGCAGTTTCATGGTGAAGGTACTTGTTCTACATATGATGGGAGATATGAAGCATCAATGTTTTGGAACACTTTGAATTGTGATAAGTGTAGCTCCAGATAACAATGTACAGAAGACAGGTGCAGTCACTGATGGTGTTTTGTTTTGCCAAAAACGATAATGACATTTTCTGCTATGATGGCATGATAGTTATGAAACTCCCCAGAAGTTGGTGACATTTTTGCAGATTTCTGTACAATTGGTTAGTGTTTTGAGATTGTATTAAAAAGTTTGATCATTCATTAAGAATCAAACTAACTACTGTTTTTACACTGTTTTTATACAATTGATTGTACAATTATCAATTATACTGATCTTTCTGTAATTTTTGTTTCCCTATCTGATGGCGCACATATGATTGATTTTCCCCTATAATTCACAAAATGCTGCTATCAAGTTTGCTGTATGTTTGAGTATTGGTAAAAGAAATAGACAGAGTAGCTGCTACAGTGTCACCTACATTGTTCTTCTTATGTTCTTTTTATTTTCTGTAATGTCAAGACACTTCTGAATGTTAACTCCTGAAGCACATCTATCTTTTCATTCGCTACCTCTATCTAATTAAAAATTTATTACAGATTTCACTTACATCTTTTGAAAGTCATAGTGACTGACCCATCCAGCCGAGCTTTTTGAAATAGTTTGGTGAGTTCTGAGAGGAACTGAAACAAAAATATTATTATATTGAATGTAATATGCTGCATTTGTGTAAAGTCGTGTAGAACTGACCACTTACAGAGTCATTTTCCAAAAGAACCATTTATAATATTTTTCTAATATTGGGTAAAACCAGAAAAATATGTTCCTAAAAACCCTATTTACTCTCCAATATAGGCTTTTCAAGAATAATCAAGTATCAAGTATTGACTTATTGAGGTTGGAAGTTTGATGACAGGCTAAACCGCCCAGTCTGTACCAACATTGCCAAACTTCCTAGTTCCAGTCCATAAGTCTGTGTCACAGATTACCTATCTAGATAGGTGATCAGTTTTCGCATTACCTTTTACAGAAATGTATATTTGTGCTATCAGACTATTGTAAAATTTAACAATTGCATATTTCACAGTTACAGTAGTATTTCGGCTTTTTTTTAGAAACTATACGCCAAAGAAGCAATTTTGGTTAATCATAGCACAAAAAAAACATTTTGGAATTGAGATTTCCTTATTTTAGCCCTTCCCGTCTTCCATTCCCTACAAATTGTAGATGAACTCAATTCCGAAATTACAAATTTCCAGCTGTTCCTCATGATTGGGGGAATCATCTCTATGAACATACATAATTTTGTCTTAGAATTTCGAAACTTTCAAAAATTTTCAATTGTCTGGATCCTTAAAAAATTGTACGCCACTGGTTGTTGGAGATTGGAATTATAGAAACGGCATCCTTTCTTCCACCGTAACTGTGTTCTCATAAAAAATCACAATCGACTCATAAAACGTGCAAATCCCACAGAGATACCGGTTTTCAATATTTTACGACAAAAATATCTTCCTTACATTTCTTCACTTCCCAAATTCAACTTTTCCAAGTGGTTCTTTGAGACCCAAAAATTAATCCACGTGGCATCAAAAACTTAGAATTCGAACCTGCTGAAAACGTTCCCCATATTAGCATCCTTATAACTTTGTCACTGTGCATTGTATGCCGAAAAAATATATGTTTCAATATGAATGTTTCAGAAAATATGCGATATTACAAGACCCAACGCTCTCATGTCGAAAGAATCGTTTGATTCGCTGATTTTTAAATCACTTCAGAAAGTTCAGATTTTACGAGATCTTCAGAATGACACCAAGAACATCCAACTAGCTCACGCAGTACTTGCAAGAAGAAACGACTCCCCAGAAAAAACATTTTCAATAACGAAAAGTGATTGTAGAATAAGTAATGCAAACAAATGTTTGAATGATATATTTTTCATGACTTTAGCAACTGCCAAGACATGTGGTCAGATGATGTATAGCTTCTTGGTTCTAGAATCCAGCTCCATGAAGCAAATAGTGACTGTAGATATGTTACAAAAAAAAATGCCTAAATTATTTCTTTTATGACTTCGCAAATGAGTGCGATATCATTTTCATTCACCTCATGACATGACTTTCATGACGAGGTTAGATAATTGATTCACGAGAGCTGGATACTATGCTCACAAAGTAATACATTTGACCACATTTCGTCTTGGGAGTTGATCTTTCCATTCAACTTCTACCTACGGTCACTTTTTGCAAGGAGTTATTTCATGAGCGATGTAGTCTTGAGGCAAGAATCATTTTTGCTCACTATAATTTGTCTTAGCAATCGTTCGCGGAAGTCATGAAGAAATTATTCAAATAATTATTTTTTGTGTAACTTCCACGGTCACTTTCCGCACGGAATTGTCACATGGGATATTCTCATAAAAAGAGCTTTTGAAATCTCAAATTTTTATATCAAATCGTATGATATTTCGATATTGAGAGCTGGTTTCCATTCGTATTCTCCAATTTGGAGTATTGAAATCAGTAAATTGATTCATGTAAAGTTCTTCTTTACATACGCCACTGGACAGGTCGATCGGGGGAGTTCGGAAATCTAGGCAGTCAGTAAGACAGCGATTTCACACCTATCTTGCCATAGGTCTGAGGTCTGTCATCTGTGACGCAGACTGTGTCATATGATCATATGAAAATGACAGTTTCCTTGTGATTTATATAGAGGGATTGGTTTGGTTTGCTTAAATTTCGAAAAATGCCTGTGTGTGGCCCTAAATTATCCCTTTGTGGACTCATAATTAGCACTTGGGGAATAATACAACTGGTGAGTGATCGAATCACTGCTAGGTATATTCGATTTGAGTTTTGAAATTTTCAGGCTTTAATGGGAATATTTTACTACATTGGGGCAGTTGCTCTAGCAGAAGATATTCCCGAAGTCGAATTCCATACTCTCGACCAATTTTATACAGACGCCGACAAAGGGTTCCAACAGGTGAATATACTCAATTTCATTGTTACATTAAGGATGAGATTTGGGATGGTAAAACTAGAAAAGGATTCAGTACATTTTACTTAACATAAACCTTGAAAAACTGTACAAAAGTATAAGATAATTCTCATTCTGAAGTAGAATTGAGAACATGAGTGAATAAAATTGATTTTGAAAATATGTCCTACCAGTTAATAGAGGGAGGGGAAACAAGGGCTTCAAACCATCAACAACAGGCTGGATATAGTTCATGCTCATTGCTCAGTAGTATGTAATTGTTGATATTCTCACTAGATTGAGTACAGTTGGTTTTGATACACAGGGCTTATGTCATCACCATGAGAGGCAAATGTGATAAGATCATTTGTTGATTGTTGATGCAACTGTAGATTCTGAAATATTGATGCTTTCAAGAGGGCTTACCTCTACCTCCTTGGTCGCCCCTATAAAAATAGGATATAAATGATAGGATAAAAATGAATATCAATTGATATATGAGAAAAGGAGGGTGAGTAGAATATCAGGAACAAACAGAAGAAAATGTAAAAAATAGGTCATTGTGAAAGCAGCAACATAACCATCAATATTTGTAAGTACGTACCAGGCCACCATAGGTTGTTTGGAATTGAATACCATGCTGGCCATGTATTCATTTTTCCACTTTTCGTGAAAAATATCCATATTCAGAAATGAACAAATATATTTGTTAAAATAATGTACTGAATAAATATATACTAAAATAATAATGAATCTAATGTACTATCCTGAAAATGCACATGGATAGGATTTTCATCCTGTGAATGTTTACTTTTTTAGAATACAAGTAAGCTTCTTTTTTGAGGTGAGAATTAGATATATAATGGTAGCTACAAAAAGCTATCTAATCTCTTTGAAATAATTGGACTAGTTCCATCCAGTGGCTGATGCCAAAATCATTTACAAGCATATTTCTAAAATATTGTACATTCATATCTTGCTAAATCTCTGCTAAAAGTCATCCATCTATGAAATTTGAGTTCAGTGTTTCATTTTATAATCACAGTAAAAAGAAAATATTCACATACCACTGAAGAGTATGAGATATTGGCAAATATAGTATATTGAAGTATAAATATTATGCTTTTTTTTCATTGGTACACTTCGATTGCTTAATATTTGAATAATTCTCTAGTAATATTTTGATCAATGGTACAAGGAACTCCTTGCCAGATCGAAATCATTCAAGAGGTAACATTTAGAGTCTATGTTTCTTATGATGGTCAAGTTGATTGATGTTGCCATGGTAATTTCAAAACATGCACGTTTTTGAAAGCTGGAGGCATACCTCAAATAAACAAAATAGTGTACCAATAAAAAATGTATCAGTAGTCCTATAATGACCAATTTTTGAATGAATATTATTCTCATACATGCCTCAATCTGATATCAGAGTTTGGTAGATTTGTTGATGTTGAATAGATATAGCTTGATTGAAGTAGCTGTCACATCACATTTTTTCCTGTGTGTCACTGTGACTGATATCAACTACATCAAATATAGTGTGAAATTTATCAGATGAAGAAAGTTGTATTTCATGTACCTTCAGAAGTAGAAATTCATGGGATAAGAATAGCATCCACGTGAATTTAGGATAGTCGATTTAAATGAAAGATGTTTTGTTAATTTGTTACTGACAAAATCATCCTCATATATGTATACTTCTGGGTATTTTTTAACATTACCAAAAATATCTGTTCATTTTTGGATATGTCATGAAAAGTTCCGAACATACAAGGAATTCGTTTTCTCATTTTAAACACCCTATGGTTGGACGTAAGCCTCAAAATGTTAGCGGATCGATTGCTGGAATTCCTTTGAAATATTTCAATCAAATTTAATCTTCAAATAATGTGCAATTTTTTTTTCAGAATGCTTACAATTGTTGGATAGCAGCACTCTTATATCTGATAACCCTGGCAGTATCAGCTCATCAGTTTTGGGCTAACAATCGATCTTCTTTGAATGTATGATTATTTTTTGTGCAATTTCATTTGTATATACAATATGTGTTATATTTCTTGTATTTCCACATATTCAGTAGCCTACCATTGTATTAGGTAATTGGTGGTTCATTACATCCCTTATTGTGTTTCTATCAAAAAAATAATTTTAAAGTTCTGGAATGAAACTCATTCAGATTTGGTTTTAATGTTTATAGCAATATAGGAAAATACAATATATATGTATATATATGATGTTGGTTGGCTTGAAAAATTTTTCATGGTTTGATTTCAGACAAAATATTTAATTGTACATTTTTGTTATTCAATTTATTGTAATATAAATAGTTCGCAATAGATGAATTTAACTCTGGTGAAACGTGTGACTATTCATAAAATCAAGTAAAGTGTTGGAGTGGCTTTATGAAGCCAGGCCATGAATCAATATGTAGATTATTATTTGAAATATTTAGAATTCATTCCAATGTCCTCGAATTCGAATATTCGGACATTGTCTACAACATGGCGGGTATGTTGCGGCCTTGAGACGGCCAATAGAAGGAAGACACCATAGTCAAATATATATACAATTATTCTAGGCCGTAGTCATAGATAGTCTTTGCTCAGATTTGCCATATTGTCTTTACGGCCATAGTCGTGTGTCCTATGTGTGCGTATGTATAATATGTGCCCATGATACTATAACTATATGTGCCTGTGCAGTATCAAACAAACACGCGGAATCAACATAGCAGCCTAATTATATGGATAAATTATGATAACACAATAAACCTACAAAAAATACATTTAAAAAATAATTTGAAATTTCACCAGTACACTGGTCATAGATTATAATTGAATATTAATATTCACCAGAATCATAGAAGATATACTATAAACACAAATAGAAATGAATACGATGATGATGTCACCTGCTATATATAATTGCTATTCCGATATTATTGCTAATGCAATAATATTAATAATTGCTGCCATAATATGTTGCAGTATGGGTATTGAGCCATCGTATATAGATACGTACGATATACAGGGTATGGAACTCAATATATGAATGTATATGTATATGAATGGAACTCAGTTTATGTTTGAATTGAAAATAAGCTCTTTCAAAATCTGTAAAAATATATAGTGTGTTCCATTTAAATTGAAAAAGGTGATAACATTTCCGGTCAAACCGGAAGTATATAATTAACAAAAAAATGTACATCAGATACATTTTGTTCCATTGCACTTACCTTCAAATTTTCATAAATATCGTTCTTTTGTTTAAAAGATATTTACTTGGTTCCATACTTCATCCCAACCCGAGGAGGTGGTACAATAATTTTCCAGCTTTTTGTGAGATTTTCTCTCCTCGTTTCTAAAAAATAGAGTAGAAGTTATTAAAAATTATTTCAATATATATTCTTTGGTTAAAATATATGCTATGTGTATATTGACGTCACCTGATTGAATATATTGTAATATACGGATCGAGATTGAGTTAAACATCCTTGATACCAAACTCGCTTGACATATGAATGGAAGAAAGATAATAGGCCTGTTCGGTGTGTCTCCATGAACTACAATATTGTACACTAGTTCAGAATGTGTAACACTCAAACCGTTCGGTGATTTCTGGTGTATGATCGCACTGTGTTCGTTGCTAAAATGTTGTAGTGTAATAATTCAAAATAATTGACTGGTGAAATAATACTGGAGTCGAGGTGTGAGATTGTTTTGTTTCAATCTCTTGCAGCTTCAAAATATACATGGTTGGATAAAGTATGGAACCAAGTGAATATCTTTTGAACGAAAAGAACGATGAAAATTTGCAGGTAAGTGCAATGGAACGAAATGCATCTGATGTACATTTTTTGTTCAATATACTTCCGGTGTAACCGGATATGCCATCAACTTCTTTGATTCAAATGGGACACCCAATATATTTTTACAGATTTTGAAAGAGCTCGTTATTTTGAATCACATTCATCTGCTCGAATCAATTCAACGGAAATTCATGATGAAGTATATTGTATATAGAATTGATGGAATTTATCCTGAACAAGGTTTAGATAATAACTTATTATTAAACAGATTTTCACTATTGTCTCTGGAGGACCGTAGAACTTACCACTCTTGCATATTTATCCATAAACTCACAAACAACCTGACTGATTGTCCAGAGTTATTATCCCAACTGAATTTCAACATACCTCGTTTGAACAGTAGAAGTTCACTTTGTTTTTATTTACCTACTCCAAGAACGAATATACTATTGAAATCTCCAATTCATTTGATGTGCAAAAAGTTCAATCAGATATGCGAAAAAACTGATATATTTTCAACTCCCATTGGAGCGTTCAAAAAGGAAATAAAACATATTTTTTCTACCCTGTGATGTTTACGAAGCAAATATGAATTGACCCCTCTCTATTTATTCAAGTTATGTTTCCTTCCATTTATTTTTTTATTATCATTATTATTTATAATTGAAATCACTTTCTGCAACTACTGAATGATTTATCAAAATATTTTATTTTCTTAGATTTTGGTTCTTGTTGTATATGATGTCAACAAGAAATCTGTACATGGATAGGCTGAATCCCCTAGAATATATTTAGAATGTTCAGATTATTCAGCAGTCAGTGCAACTGCCTCTGATTAAGCAGTTGAACTCTGGCATCATGCATTGACCGTGGATAACCCCCCCTCCCCAAAAAAAAACAATCACTACACGAGGAAATCCCTTTTTGGTAAGAAAAAAAACTGCAATTTCATTTTGTTCCTCAGGTTCAGGCCATTTGATATAATCAGGTGCTAGGTCACACAAGAATTTTGAAACTTTGTTATTGCTTCATGCAGAGTGCCCAAAGAGACATCAGATTGATTTGCCACATCCCGGTATGAAACTGGTTTTCTCTGAAAAATTATATATTCTAGATATGAATTATAGAAAAATTAAGTATTTGGATGCCTTCAATTTGATGCACAAATCTGTATATAGGTTTGCATTGTGAACTCTTGAGGGCAATCTTTTGGGACAACTTCTCGAACAAAATTCTGAATGGTTACTCTCAAATCATTCGTCACTGATGACGCTAAAACGGCTAGTATTAATGGTAGATTCTCATCAGATGAACTTGTTATCGATTCTTCCTTGGAAGCTCGTTAAGATGTCATCATCACTGTTCCTTTTGATTATTTCAAGAACACAATTCTATTAATTATTGAACTCTTCCCAATTTTGTATGAAAATACAAAAGTGACAGATAGATTTTCCAAGTTATTGCACTACACTCAATCACACTCATTTATTTTCATTGACAGTGAAAAGTGTAATGCAGTGTACAGTGTACACTGCATATTTTCTGCAGACACACCGAACAAACCTAATATGTGGTATAGAATATATAATCACAGATTATACATATATGGTATATAATATCTTGACCTTCCATATCTACGACATTCCAATGTTATTTTGGATTGTACAGTTCATATTTTGAAACAGATTAGTTCACTTCCATTTGTATAATACTAGTTCCATTATCGAATCAATATGTGGATTCTTTCTCTCCCTCGAATAAATAATCTTCTTACCCTCACATGTTTGGTGGGATTAGGGCTCTCCCTTTATGCATATATTGTCGAAATTCAAGTTGAGAAAGATCGTAATTATTCTCCTATGTGTGATATAAACGCCCATGTTAGTTGTTCAAAGGCTTTCAAATCTGAGTAAGTTTTCATTTTCTTTGTGCTCTTACCTGCTGTTGCCTAAAGACATGCTTTTGAATATTAAATTCAATAATTTGTTTACAGGTATGGTAAAGGCTTCGGTATTTTCGGAAAGAATTCTCCATTGTACAAGCCCAACAGTTTATTTGGGATTATGTTCTACAGTATGAATGCTATTCTAGGTAAGAATCTCTATCGTAGCACTTGAAGTAATGTTCATAAACTGCATTCTAAGGGTTCACTCACTTTTTGTTATTTAATCAATCACAGGTGTTGACGACTGAAACAAATATTGATTTCTGTCTATACCAAATAAATTGAAAAACTCTTTTTATCCATAAATGTTAAAGTCTGTAAGATGTAATCAAAAATTCTATTCAGATAATTTTATAACCATTGAATTAAATATCACTTTATGCATAAGTATATGAGCCATTCACTTCAACTTTTTTTTTTTGTTGCTTTGAATGGATCTCAAAATATAAGTGTGCTCCACTTCAACTCGCTCTCTAATTCTCTTCCTTAAATAAATACTCTTCTCACCCTCACATCTTTGGTGGGACTAGAGCTGTTAGAGTTGTTCAAATCCGAATAAGTTATGCATTGTTTTGTGTTCCTACCTACTGTTGATAAGAGATTTGCATTTGAATATTAAATTCAATAATTTGTTTACAGGTCTGTAAAAAAAAACATGTATGTGTTTCAAGAACAAAGTATCATTGCTCTTCTCAAAAGATAACCACGTTCTACTTCGCGTCGATCTTTGACTCCCTTGATAGAGCGGAAATATATCTCTTTGCATCCTTAATACAAAAATTTCCATCCATCAGGTATGCCATCATGATGGAATATACTTACCTCATGCATAATTCAAAAGGTGAATAAACAGAATGTACCTGAAATGCTTGTAGATAATGATACACAGATACCAAAATACCCTGACACCAAGTTTTGAAACTAAGTTTCAACAGTAAGTTAGTGTTTACTTATCTCTGACTAAACTCATCTATAGAATGAAATATGAGGTGGGAAATATAGCGTTGGGAATCATAAAAAACATGTTTCACAACAAATACAAAATTAAAGAAAATCTTACAAATCTACATGTACAGCGCATCCCATTTTGGTCAAGACTGTCAGGTTTTTTGATTGTTATTGAAGATGGAGCTTTTTGGTTGTCAGGTTCCTGTCCTAATTTTTCTTGAAACTCAAGATGGTTCAATCAGATTTTGCAAAAACTGTTTCTGTTTAAAAGATGCAGAGTGATTTTGAAAATTAATGCATTTTGGAGCCCTTCTATATATATGAAGTCATCACAGTTGAGGTCAAAACTACGTCTAATAGAGAATTTTGCACAGAATCTAGTTGCGTACTCAAATTTTTTTTCTGTGTATTTTTTTTATGTGTATGATACGATACAAACTCATATTTTTTTCAATGGAACATCCTATATTTCATTATCTCATCAAATTCGTTTTTGATATCAAATTTCCTGGACCTGCAGGCATAAAAGCAGAGTTAATAAATTCGATTATACCTCAAATCATGACAACATTAACGCATGTCATCAATATATATCTGAGAACAGGACAATTTCCCACACTGTTCAAAAATTCTATGGTCATACCTATATTAAAAGTGGAGACATTACAGAGAGAACAAATTATCGACCAATTACACTCATCTCTACTTTCAGCAAAATCCTGAAAAAAATCATCAAAAATAGGTAAAATTTTTAAGGAAGCATGATATCATGTCAAAATTACAATTTGGATTTAAAAAAAGAAAATCAACACAAGATGAAATTCTACAACTCATCAGAAAAATATATAATGCAAATGACAATAAGAAACTGTGTATTGGAGCATTCCTGGATAATGTCAATTACCAGATATTACTGGTAGCCCTTGAAAGCATAGGGATAAGAGATACCGCACAATCACTTTAATAATAATAATTGCTCCATTTGTCCAACAGTAGAAGCCATTTACAGGACAATTAATATTATACAAATATAGTATCAGTAGATATAAATGAAATTCGAATCATACCTCACGAACACAACATAGCAGCGGTGTTAAGACCAGTACACGATATACCTGAAGAACCTATTCTTGGTGGAATCTGAAAGGAACATTATTAGTTTCGCTGATGACACTGTCATATTTTACAAGAAGAAACATGGTCAAAATTAAAAAAGGAAGTAGAATTTGGTCTCCCTGTCATCAGAAGATGGTTCGATAATGAGTTACTATCAATTAATTCCCAGAAATCCTTCAACGTGTGTTTCTGCAGCTATAGTACGCAACTTCCGGGTTACAATAGAATAACTCATACATAAATTGTTCGAACTTGATGAAATACTTAGGGAAAAAAATAGACAGCCACATGAAATGGGACGACTAAATTACCCTTCTCCTGAAGAAACTAAGATGTGTAAAGAAAATTGAAGTCATTCAGAAACGAATGATAAAAATAATTTATGGAAAGCCAACATTATCCCAATGAACTTCTATATCTAGAAACAAAAATATTCGACGTGAAACAACTTCTTGAGTTTGGCAACAAATCAATTCACAAATAAACAAGAATTGAATGAATTTGTTCACAAATCCATATGCAAAAGGACAGAAAGCCTGAAAAATGAGAAACAAAAATTCAAAATACAAATAAAAAAGTATGTCCTCTATATATAATAAAAAAAATATGAATATGATGAATACAAAACACACATCTACATTTTCACATATATACACTTTTCAAACTATTCTATTTTACAACGTGAAATTTTTATAAAATTGTATCTTCATATTTTACATATTCCACATCTTTGATAGTGCAAATATGTTGATGAATTGTTTGTTCTAAAGAAAAAAATCGATATTCGTTTAGATTCAGTAGTGGTCAATTTATATTGCTTCAGCGATCCGTTTCCAGTCGATGTTATGGTTTCGCTAGTGTTTGAAGTGAATTCTAGTCATCCATGGGAGCTCGATTTTTGCGTGAAGTGTCTCATATACATGCTGTTGAAAATTCGTGGCTGAGCATAAGATTTCAGTAATTGTAAGAGATATAGGGTTTTTTAAATTGGGACAGGGTTACACCATTTGATGCTCAACAGATTGATACTCTGAAGTTTGCGAAATTCGAAATACTTCCACAGGTATACGAAAAAATCTAAATTCTGAAAAATATCACTTCATTGTCACTTTTCCTCCTCTACAGAATGGGCTCAATCTTCAGCTTTGCAGAATCTGGGAGGTTCAACCCCGTCGTACGTACGTAACATAATCTACATAACATAATTTAGTTGGGTGCATAATACCTGCACTTCCCGCCAAATATGACAATGATACGTCAAATAGATCAAAAGTACTGGGCACAAATAAATTTAAAATTTTCAAATGAAATACCCTGTAACTCAGACAGGAGACACATCTTATGGTGGTGATTTGGGTTTCAGCTCAGGATTGTATGGTGGGCTTTTGATATCTACAAAGTAAATTTTCGTTAATGAATAGTTTATATTCAAATAGTAGGGATCAAAAGTCGACGGTCTCGTACAATTTCCTTACAAGAGAGTTAGATGGGTATGCGAAGGTGACTATCTCCATACCTTTTAATAACCTTTTTTTACCGGAGTATTCATTTTATGGATGATTGTGGAGCACCATCATATAAAGTAGACGGAAAACTATAGAAAAACCAAGCCTCTATTTCACTCTCCATTGGTCGCGCTAAATTTAAGGTTGTATCAGGTCGTGCCCGTCCCATACACCCGGGTCGAGAGTAATTTGAAAGGACATTCCTATCATTTGAATACCTTGGTGGATGCGTTTTTCAATCATATACAGGGTGTCCCGAAAATAGTGTGCGATACTCTACCATGAGCTTTTAGGACCAGACATTAGAAGAATATATATAAACGCAGGTCGACAAATGGTTCTTACGAGAGCTACAGTCTATTATAGAGTCGCCTCTGAAGACGGATTCCTAAGGTTTTCCCCGAAATTGAAATGATATTGATGATAATTCAATTTTGTTAACTTGACCACCGTTTTATGTTGAATATGAAAATGTAAACGGAAGTAAAAAAAAAAAATTCCAATGATATTCAAACATGGCCGGCCTGAGGAATTTCCAGCCCTAAATTATATGTGTGCTTTTTTACAATTTGGCTGCAGCTGTTATTTATTCGATGACAACTTTTAGAATGTTTGCTCATTCGATTCACCCTGTACTGATAGATAGATAGATAGATAGATAGATAGATAGATAGAATAGATAGTTATCTAAGGAGTTTGAATAACTGGTAGAGCGGTCATTCATTGAAGGAATACATCGAATACTTGGATCCGAATTTTCATCTTGATAACTTCTACAGGAAGATGTCTTTAGGTCAGCCGAAAATCAAGGAACCTAAAGTTGAAAGAAGTATTGCTATGATCCACATGTTCTTTTTCTGAAAATGTAAATAATAGTTGATAAATCAAATGAAAATTCTCCATTCCTTGAACATTTTCATGAAGACATCTCAAGTTTTGGTCAGTTTCGGCGAATTCATTCCATTTCGCCAAAATGACATTAGTTATTCTATTTCTAGCAGCCTTTGGAAAGTATTCATCTTTTATTCTATTTCTGCTATAATTTGGAATATTTCCATGATTCAATTACTTTTGTAATTGATTTTCGGTTGACCTAGAGATATCTTCCTGAAGAAGTTATCAAGTTGAATCTTCGGAAATAAGTAGGTATTTGATGTATTCCTCCATTGAAACTCCACTACTCCACCAGTTATATGAACTTTCGATAAAACAGAAATATATAGATTTATTTATTTATTTTTCAAAAAAGCATTTAATAAACAGCCAACATTTCGAACAACTAACACCCTATATGATATATACATGAAAACATTTTGTAAAATTTCGTCTTTTATTGACTGACAGTATCATTCTCCGGAAGTATTTAGAATTATCAGAACTTCGAAGCATCAATTTGTTTGGCATCGAATGGTGCAACTTTGCCCTAATTTGACCTACAATATATCTCTCACAGATAACGAGATCCCCATGCTTAGTCATTAATTTGTAACAGCCTATTAACATATACTTATTTACTTTTATGGGTTTATAATAGTTCTTCTTAATCTACATCTACAATATTAGTTGATAGTGTAATGAATTTGGTCAAGGCGTTCTTGGCGTCTTACCTTAACAGTTTGTCACTAACTAAACACTAATAACTAAACCGAGTGAGGAGATCCAAAATAAGAGGGCGATGCGTTTCAAACCGCAATCGAAATAGTAATTTTCCTAATCAAAATGTAATGTTATACTACATTTGCATTGATCTGTTTTTTTTTTGTTTCAGCACTTTCGAACTCTAGGTTCATAACAATGGTGACTCTGATCGGTGTGGCATTATCGAATATTTTATCACTGTACTTTGCTTATATTCTGTATTTCATACTCTATGACTTGTGCGTAGTATGTGTTTCAATTTACGTCATCAATGTGATAAATCTAATTTTAATTCGAATCAAATTGAGAGCTGTCAGTACAATTGAAGAGAAAAATTATACGTCAACACACAAAAAAAGGACATAATTCTCACTTATGTTTCGTATATTGCATGTACCTGGTTTATTGATAAGTTTGACAAAGAATGTTTCGATCATGTTTATATTTTGTTATTGATTTTTTTTATTTATAATAATAATTGGAAGCGGATGAATGGAGTTTTATTTTTGTCTGAATACCTGAATGATCCTGAATGGTATCTGTCACCTAATCCTCTTTGATAATATCTCTCTGAAATGAACTTCTTCGGGAAATATATTTGAAAATCTTGGCGATTTATTTAAGAAAGCAAAGATGTAATTACTGGATCGTTTTCACCTACTGAAGTGTCAACCAAGTGAAATTGAAGAAATATCATTGGGAAATGAAACATACCTTATGATTATGAGCGCGACAGTACCCCTCCTTGTGGACACCCCTTGTTTATGGTGATCTGGAGGGTGTTCTCTCCCACTTTAGTTTCAGCGGTTCTTGTGGTCAGCATTTGGCACATCCATCTGGATATGGTTCTGTCCACTGCCTTGTTGTCCTTTCTATTGCTTCATGAGAGGTGTTGTATACTCATATATTCATTTTAATAATACTCATATATTCATTTTAATAATACTCATATATTCATTTTCTCAAGAATTTTGGAAATTGCTCTGAGAATATTTACAGGACGCAAATCGAGAAAAGAGATGGGATTAGCTACCTTAGTAAGTGGCCAAATAATGAACGTCGCCATGATCCGGGAAAATATCCAGTTTCCAGACAAAAATTAATTATATGAGTTGAGTTAGGTGCTATGACTGGCGAACCAATTTGTAATATTTTCGCGGAAGTATTATCGCAACCAACTGCATTTGATTTCAGATCTATTACAGCAGCTTTACTTCAGCAACTGTAGCTAATTTGAGAAAAAAATTAATATTAGGCTTGAATTTATTAGATTCATAATAATTTGACATTTTATGACAATTGTTTTCCAGAGTAAAAACAGATGTAAAATAGCTATTGAGCTGATCAGGATTTTACAAGTCTACTGGTATTTCTGTCACCGTTTTTCCTTTAATGTTCATTGAATCAAGTGTTTTCCAGAGTTTGTTACTTTTATTCTTCGATAAAATTGTCAGGTAAGCTAATTTTCTTTTTCGTATTGCACTAGTTTCCGTATTAGGTGAATCTTTATAGTGAATATATTCTGCTGTACCGGGTGTACCACTAAGGACGCCAGCTGTATCTAGGAAACTATTTGCCGCACTGGTTTCGGAAAAAAATATATTTATGATGAAAGTGGCCAAGAGAAATCTCTGGAAATTATTTCCAAGTTCCTAGGACGACCGCTAGAGGGTGTAATTGCATTGGCCAGTTTGAAATCGGGTTTTAATGAGAATTTGATATATCGAGACATATCAAAAACACTTCTTTCATGATCTCGACATGATTTCCAATCATTTCGATAAAGGAAAAATTGCGCTATCTCTTCGAATGGAAGAATTCAAAACTAAGTCGCTTTTATTTGTAAAAATTAAATCTAAAAGAGCCTGAGTGTTACCACTATGTAACTACACTATATCAACTATATCATATATTATAGTATATTATAGTATGTGAATTGACTGCAATGACAATACCTATATTATATATTCACTATACTATACTATAGTATATTAATTAACTGCAACTACAATACATCCCGTGACAATTTAAAACGAAAACTTCGTCTTGATTTTGGAAATTCATATGAAGATACAGAACCTAAAATGTTAAACCCTCGGCTGATTGTATACAGTGTGGATTCGAATACAGTGGAAGATGTAATGTCCCGGCTGTGGTATCAGTGAATAACTCAATTAATTGTAATTGCTAGGTTTCGGTTTAGACCGTTTATTCCTCCGAACAACAAACCCACTAGAAGGATCACAAAACAAATATTCTGATGCTAACATGAATTCCCAGAATTATCATAATATTAGTACCCAATCGGCGCCAGTGTTGTCATATCCAATCATCAAAAAGTGATAAATAGTCCATTATATTTAAAGTCCTTCATGAATTCATGTAGTTCGATGCACAAATATAATAATAAATTTGGATCAGTTCTGATTAATAGAAGATTGCTACATTATTCTGAGACTCAGCAATTTTTCTTCTTGGGAGCTCGACGACCAGCATGGGTATCGTGAATACTTTTTGCTCAACGTTGCAACACCGCAATCTGATATTGACAGTCGACGGCGATTATTGCTTTGTTTGGTATCGGTCATTATTTACGTTTTGATTTATCGATATTATTCAACTTGTGTTCAGTTTTGTGTACTCAGAATTCATCAGAAACTCAGTTTATTTCCTGTTTTGGTGATTTGATATAATGGTGAGACGTTTTGTGATGTGTTAAAGACAATTTGAACCGGCGATCAAAACACGTCATTTCATAGGTGAGTTACCATTGTCGTATCATTCGAGATTTTGAAGCATTTGCCCAAATGGAATGGATAAAAATGAATTTAAATTGAATTGATTAGATTATATTGATTATACCCATAGGTCAGCTGCGACAGTGTCTTGTGGTAGAATATGTAGCACTGATGAATGCTTCCTTATTTGTAGTCAAAATATGCGAAGCTGCTGAAAAGTCACTGAGAATAATGATGAACTCAATTAATATTTTTGATAAAAAATATAACGATATTTCTATACTTCTTCTACACACAACAACGAGAAATTTACCGTTGACTGTTTTTGGAACTAGTCAAACTAATTTGGAGAAATATTTCACTGTAAGACTTCATCATGAGGCAAATAAATTCAAAGATTCAACGGAAGTTGGAGTAAGAAGTATGTTAACAAAAACAATCCTATTCAAAAATCAATAAATTATTTGTGTGATTATCCATGGTTGTTTTTCATTTCAGTCCTGTTTCAAATAAGAAACACTGCTATTTGCTACAACTTCACATGAGTCATGATTTTATTGTTGATATAACATTTCGTCATAATACTTGTCAACACATATTCATTATCAATTTTCATCTATCTACATGAAATCAATTTTTTGCGTCAAAATATATTATTCTGCTCAAGATGAAACCTCCTTCATTTTTGACGATATCGTGAAATGATATGAAAAAGTTTCATCTTCAGATTTGAAAATTACATTCAAATATGCAATCATATCTATCTGCCTTGGAAACGAGTTTTTCACTTTTTTGAAAATGATTTCCACTAGTAGGTACTGAACTTTGAAATCGTAAATATACTTACATGCACTGTCACTGATCGCCAAAGATATAAATGTTCATTATTGAAATTGAACGTTATTTATGATAAAGTATAAGTATACAACTGTATACTGAATAGTAAGTATTTTGTTCCATATGGCGTTAAGAATTAAACTTTTCTTGTGACGTGGTCATAATAAGTTGATTGATTACAAGCAAGTTACAAAAATCACCATAGGATTTTTCGTAACAATGTGAAGGAAGTATAAGGATGTTCATTTTCCCACCAAGAAATGCTGAAAAGTACCACTGAAATTGTTACGGATTTTCAATTCGGTTTCATCATGAACTAATAATAAATTCGACCCCCTCTGACAACACGGCACTGGTGCTGGGAGAATCAGCTCCTGCTATCCTCGTTTAGACGAAGATAGATACTATAGATGTTGCTTCCAAACAAACTGTATTGCCAGGGCTGTGGATTACTTATCTAGTCTGTTCAATGATCGAAGGTTTATTCACTCACTGCTTACATGTCATCCCATTCGGATGGACGCCATACCTTTCCTAACTCTCTACATTACAGTGTTGTCAAACCCCTACTAATGTGGGTTGCCTATCTATAGTGACTGATGGCACACCGGCTAAGGGAATACTAGGTTCGGCAGACAAATTGATAAAAGTACCCAATCATCAACTGGATTATATTCATTAGTATACAAAACTTCCTGAAACTACCTAATTATAATTGATAACCTCCGAATCTAAGCCCCCCAAGCTTGAGCAATCCTAAGGAAGATCTCTTAATTTCTTCGGGAAAGTACCTTTCTCAGTCGATCCGATTCCAACCTCTCCTCAGCCGCTAGGGGTGGGCGATAACAGTTTTGAAATATCGATTATCGATAATCATAATGTATCGATATTATCGATTTATCGATTTATCGATAATATTGATGTATCGATATTATAATATCGATAATATTATCGATATCATCGATATTATCGATATCATCGATAATATCGATATTATTGACATTATCGATATTATTGATATTATCGATATCATCGATACTATCGATATCATCGATATTATCGATATAGGAATTATCAATATTATCGATATTGTCAAAATAATCGATCTTATCGATATTTCGATAATATCGATAACTGCTGATAGTTTTGATAATCTCAATATCACTGATGTTGATTTTCGTCGACTAAGTATTACTTCGACCCATGGCATTGCCCAGCTATTGTAAATCTTCCTTCGATTACAATTTAGGTAATACCGAAAATATTGATGATTTCCAAGATTATCGATGATTATCGATAAAATCGGTGAAACTGGAAGTGGAAAATTTGTTTGTATGTCAAAACACGTGACGTTTATCAACTTTATGGGTCATTCCAAATTTCAATCATTCATCTCTCGAACTGAAGAAAAAAAAGGGGGTGTACCATGATCCTGTTACACCTGGTATATCGGATATCAATAGATTAGACTAGCACTTTTGTTTTGATCCTGTTTCTAGGAACTATCGGAATGAAAAAAGAATATTTAGACAGTAATTGTTTCAGTATTTCTGGCTTCACCGGCTGACTAATCTTCCACATTCAAAATGGAACACTAATATCTCTGATAATATCGATAATATCAATAATTTCGATAATATCGATGGTATCGATAAAATCGATACTATCGATGATATATATGAAATTGAAAACATTGAAAAATATCACCATGTTTATACTATTAGGTTTATATTATATTATCACCTGAATAAAGTTATCTATCTTATCTATCTATCTATCGATGATATCGATAATATCAATAATATCAATAATATCAATAATATCAATAATATCAATAATATCAATAATATCAATAATATCGATATTATCGATAATTATCGATATATCGATAAATTTTCCCACCCCTATCAGCCGCTATCCTCCGCTATCCTCCGCTAACAGTATCAACCCCGCTCCACACAGTAGAACGATGTGTTATCACGATTGGTTCTCGTTGAAGATGTTAATGTTGGTTCTCTGAAGACGGTGGATCAGATGCGTGAACTACACTTCACAATTTCAGTTCAATCACTGAAGAACTGATTCTCTATCTCTCCATTCCTTGACAGCCCCCTGACAATCAATAGCTCAAAACCCCCTTGTCTCCTTCACCTACCTACTAGATATAGTGTCCTCATTACATCAACAAAAGAAAACCTATACAGAGCGTTCTACTACAAAGATCCTGAATTTATCATAGATTCATTTACCGCCAACCAAAATTGACTTGCAAAACAGATCAAATCAGGCTTGTGACCAAAATTAAATATAAAAATTTCCTCAATGTAGTACTTGAGGTGTCACCATTAATTTCCAAAGGGGTAATGCAAAAACAATATTCATATGTTGGTCAATGAGCATTTAAGTGTTTTGAATGCCGCAAACTAGGTCATCATCATGCAGAAAGATTGTCGTGGAAAATCTGTAATTTGTCCAAAATGATCTGGTCCACATGAAGGAAAATCTTCAAATTACCTGTGTTAAGATTGATTTTGGCAAATTGTCCTCTATGGTCAGATAAACAAATGGTTCATAGTGGTGAGTAATTCGTCAGAAATATTTGTGAGTATAATGTCGATGCATTTATTAGAAGTCGCCGTTTATATTGAAGTGTAAGTTGATGTAGAATAATTTGAAAATTCGCAAAAAATGGGTGGATATCGCCCAAACCGGATCTATAAACAAGCACTATATCCGTTTTCAGAGGAGCTGAGTAAATTGCAGTAAATTCACAATCTTGTTCCATACTGAATTCTTTCACGTCAATACGAGAATATTTTAGGTTCAAGCCATTTTTGTTATTCAGGTAAATGGCTAAGCCGCCATGTATTTTTTTTGTCCTACAGAAACAACAGAACAACCGATCCATGAATCCATGAGTGTATCCATGAATATTAATTTGCTTGAAGAACTCTTCACCCTGCCAATTTTCATACATAACATGTCATAATCATTATCATTCAACTTTGTTGGATATACCTTGTATGGTGAACCATGGTTCAATAGAACCTGTTCAAGGGTCGTTGCTCTGAAGCAAGCAGCATACCGTCGTTGGCGCAGACACCCATGCCCGCAAACTAGAGCTGAATATGTTGAAGCTAGGAATACATGCAATCGACCGATAGATGAGTCTAAAGAAGCATACAACACGAAGATAAGATCAAAGCTTATAGAGTGTCCAAATGGTTCCCGTTTATTTTGGACCCTTGCCAACGCAAACGGGAGAAATTTCACTTCTAGCTCATTTCCTCCCCTCACAAAGGATGATGATACATTGGCTATAACACCTCATGAGAAATTCTACCTTGGATCCACGAGGCCAGGAACCCATCGATAACCGTATGCCAGAAATGGTCTTCCGGCAACGCACAATCAGATACATTCTGCTTAGCCTCAACGTCAAGAAGGCTATGGGGCCTGACGGAATACCGCCTATTGTTCTCAAGAAATGTGTCCCAGAACTAACACCAGTTCTTTGCAGGTTGTTCACTATTTCGTACAAACTCGGCTTATTTCCTTCTAACTGGAAGAAAGCTAGGGTCCAACCGATTCCAAAGAAGGGCAAGAAAACCCTCCCTAACAACTATAGACCGATTGCACTACTATATGTGATCTCTAAAGTAATGGAAGAAGCAATCAACATCGAGCTCATCCGATATCTAGAGAGCTCAAGGATCGTGAACGACCGGCAATATGGCTTTCATCACCATAGGTCAACAGGAGACCTGCTTGCCTATGTGACACACAAGTTGCAGGTGTCAATCGAGAAACATGGGGAGTCTCTGGCTGTAGCCTTGGATATCTCCAAAGTATTTGACCGAGTTTGGCACCAGGGCCTCCTAGCGAAAGTTCCGTCATATGGTTTGCCGCCCCAACTGTGTCTTTTACTGTCGAGTTTTCTTGCAGATAGATCTTACGTGGTGGAAGACGGGGTCTCGTCTGATACAATGACGATCAATGCTGGTGTTCCACAAGGCTCTGTCTTGGCACCAACTTTGTTCTTGCTCCACATCAATGATTTGTTTAATGTGACCTCCAGCCCAGTTTATAGCTTTGCGGATGATAGTACACTTCATTCCGCCTTTTCCTCTAAAGCCCCTATATCATCCAACGAGGCCAGAGATGCAAGACGAAGACAGGTCGATGCTTTAAATGAGGATCTGACAAGAATTCTGAAATGGGGATCTGAGAATCTAGTACAGTTCAATGCAACTAAAACTCAAGCTTGAATGTTCACCAAGAAGGCTGATCCCACAATGCCCGATTTGATGATGTCGGGTAAAACTGTTCCTATGAGGTCAATATCCATGCTGGGTGTCACCACCAACAGTGCTCTTTCTTGGGACGATCGTGTGAGGTCCATTGTGAAAACTGCTTCACAAAAACTCGGTTTTCTATTCCGTTAGAAAAGATACTTCACATCCCAGCAACTGCTCACGATCTACAAAGCACAAATTCGACCTGTCCTGGAGTACTGTTCACATGTTTGGAGCTCAGCCCCCAAACATACGGTAAAGCTCTTAGATTCAATTCAGAAGAGAGCTATTCGCCTAGTCGATGATACAACACTCACCAAATCATTGACCTCCCTAGATCATCGTAGAAAGGTCGGCGATCTCTGCCTTCTTTATAGGTACTTTCATGGTCGATGCTCAACGGAAATATCATCTATTATGCCACCAAGCGCGATTCCTAGTAGACAAACCAGACGAGCTCAAGCTGGTCACTCCTACACTGTCAGGCTCGAGACCTGTCGAACATCGCTATACCAAGCATCATTCATCAATAGAACGGCAAAGTTGTGGAATTCTTTGCCTAGTGAAGTCTTTCCTGATGTTTACAACCAACAAACTTTCACGACAAACTCCAACATTTTCCTTCTCTCCCAAAATTCCACCGCTGGCTAACACGATGTTCCCCGAACATTATAGGTTTTCCTTTCGTGTTGTCCACAGATAAAAAAAAAATAATCATGTGAAACATACTCACTACTCACTTGATTTGCACTATCACTGATATTCAAACACAAGCATTTATACTGCTTTGTCTATCACTTGCTTCCGTTGAAATATTGCAGATGTGGCTAGAAGATGTTGATGGATTGCTTTCTAGATCAGCAGTTTCTTCTCTGCTGCTAATACTTGTTTCAACTACAGGTTCAGAATATTGGGAATCAGCTGTATTATTGTTATTGTTAATATTTGGCAAAGACTCGGATTTTGAAAAAAAATGAGTAACTTTTTCCTCTATTTTTCTTTTATTCAGCAAATTTTGGTATCCAGACAATTCCTTTTTTTTTCTGACATCCTATAAACTGTGAATGAATTAATATGTGAGTAAAAAAATACCAATTATTCTTGAAAAATGAAAATGTTTCGACGTCTCAAAATCAAACTCGAAAGTATTTTCTCAACATTACTTATTTCGAAATTTATAAATTTTCATGAATAGTAATATTAGTGGTTATTAATTATTCTGTTTCCATTTGCTTCAATCAACAATGATGTTTATATAATCAAACATAAAATGATTTTTAAGTTTTGGCTTCTAATGTTTTGATGAATCTAAAATGAAGAATGAATTTCAGATGGACTCACAACACAAAATACAATTATGTGAAACTACAACTACAAGTTTCAAAAACAATACCCCATGCACCATTTCACTTCGCTAAGCTAATTATCGATCGGATATCTGGCAACATATCTGGCTTAATATACAGGATGACATTTGTAAAACTTCTCACCTTCAATATCTCCCTTCCAGCAAATAGAATGAAGAATCAAGAAGACAGGTTGATTTTATTTTCAAGGGGGACACTTGAAATCAATATTCTCACCCCTAATGGTTAAACTCCCTAGAAGGGGTAGAAGTCACCCTTAGAATACCGTTCCAAACTGAGTGACATAATACACTAATTGAAAATGATAATACATACAGTTTCCTGTCTATACTTATTGAAAAATACCATATTCAGAGTCATATTAATACAATCAAAGATTCTATTATGAGTCTGTTCTTCCATATGACCTTGAGGTAAGCTATCAAGAAGTAATCCTATCAACTAATGATTACGATTTGCAGTAAGCACTGGAGATTGATTTCCATTATTCAAACTGTGCTGAAAAACTGAGGACAATAACCAATCCAAAGACCAAAGACCAAACGCCCAAAAGACAATTTTCAAAAAGTTTTTATCTTCAGTTCTATATCTTAAAATCGAATGCTAGCTCATTTAAGAGTAACAGAATCTTATTTTTTTTTTAAATTGAACTGCATCGAGACATTTCAATTTCCTAGGTAGAGTATTCATGACCTTGCAAATGACATAAGAGAATGGACTTTTGAAGAGGTACGTTTTGTGTTTTGGAATAGTCAGATTAACTCTACGGCAGATGTTGATGCTATGTGCATCAGAACGTAGCTTCAGTTTTCGGTATAAATATATGGGTGTTTTGAATTTGATGACATTGTTGAATAAACAACTACCATGCGAGAATCTTCGCTGTTTGATTCTCAACCACTTCACTTCGGTGGATTTGTGTGAAGTATGTGATCTTCTTTTCATATTGAAAATGAATCTAAGACAAAAGTTCTGGATCTTTTGTAAGCGATTTTCATTTTGTTTAGTTGATCAAGGCCCGTAGACAACATCAGCGAAATTAAGGTGTGATAATACAAGTGCTTCACATAAAATAGCTTTAGTTTTCAAATTGAGAATGTTCTTGTTGCATAAATAAGTTTGAGGCTGCCAAAAGCTTTTTTTGATATACTATTAACGTGCATATCAAACCTCGAATCAGTATCAAGTATGATATTATTATCGATTTGTATTTTTACCTTATGATTACACCTATCTCCTAAGACTTTAGGACCGAATAACATCACTTGAGACTTAGTTGGGTTGAGAGAGAGACAATATTTGGTGGAAATTTCGGAAACGGCTTTCAATTCAGAACTGATGACCTCGTTTGATACATTGACTTAAGATATCCCTGAAAGAAGATGTATATATTGTGAATAACAATGGCCCTAAGATGGATCCTTGAGGTACACCAGAGGTGATGCTGAGTTCTCTCGACATATTTTGTTTGTATAATGTTTGGATAATGCCGTTTTTCCGAAACCTATCTTGTGAAGTTTCGCTAACATAATACGATGATTTATTCTATCGAAGGCTTTAGAGTAGTCTAGAAGTACGAGTGTTGTGAGCTTATTTTCGTCAGTAGCAGATATGATATCATCAACCACAGTCAACAAGGCTGTCATACAGCTGTGTTTTTGTCGGAATCCTGATTGGTTATGAGGAAGTAGATTATTTTTATTCAAATGCATCTTGACTTGTGCGTGAATCGCTTTTTCATAAACTTTCGGAAGGGAACATAAAATGCTGATGGGGCAAAGCTGTGAAAGTTCTGTTGGAGTTTTTATTTTTGGCAGTGCTAGTATATATGAAGTCTTCCATTGTTGAGGAAAAATTCCCTTCTCTATTGAAAAGTTCATAATATGAGTGATATGAGGGATTATTAGGAGACAACAATGAATTAACATATTAAGACCAATTGCATTCGATTTCAAGGACAGCAGTGCTTCATGTATAGTATTTTCGTCTACGATATTGGAATTAAAATTTGTAACGTACATCGCGCGAGTGCTTTCGAGAAGATCAATCAGTTCTTCGTCTGGAGGTGGAGCAGATTGAGATTGATTTACTGAATGTTTGTTGATTTCATCAACGTCTGCCAAATTAGAAGGAAGATCAGTGCTGAGGCTTTTGGAGTAAATATTCAGATTGTTCAGTTCACGGTATAAATGTTTAGTGTTTTTATTTTGACTAAGCGAATAGTTGAGATAGGCTCGTTTCTCATTGCGAATTGCAATGTTGGTGAAGTTTCTTAATTCTTTTTAATAATTAAAATGTTGAACATTTCTGCTTTTTCTGTATCATTGGAGAGCATCATCACGAAGTTTCATGAGCAATTTGACATTATTGGTTACCCAAGGATTGTATCTCCTCTTACGATGCAACGTGATTTTATTTAGTGGGGCACGGGTGTCATATAAGTCAATCAAGATTTCATTGAATAATGAAAATTTGGATTCAAGGGAGTCTTTTCGAGGTCAATGTTGAAAGCTATCATATTCATTCTGTTGAAACTTCTAACGAATAATGAATTATTTGAATTATAGTTGAGATTCAGTAAAACTGGACTATGATCTGAATTTATATCGGTATGAGTGAGAACACGGTAAGAATCAACGTCGACTGATTCAGAGCATATAAAAAGATCTAAAAGAGTTGATGAATCACGATAACTTCTAGTCGGAGCTTCTACCAGTTGAATGAGACCAAACGAGCTCAAAATATTGCTGAGCAGTCGTGATGTTGAAATCCTTACAGCATATCATCTGATCATATTCTGTGAATATCTGTCCCACATTGTCTTCAAATTCGTTGTGAAACACGTTGACATTTTGTCTACTATAAATCACCCCAATATCAATTGAGGTGTCATTCACATTGATTCTTACCCAAAGCTGTTCAGTGTCAGAGATTAAGGTGATGTCATCAATTTCAATCGAATTTATCTGAAATATTGTTACTCAACCAAGTTTCAGTCAAAGCAGTGGTTAGAAGATTAGATGTGTGATGTGTGATGTGATGTGTGATTTTTTTGTGGTTATTTCACTTTCACAAAAAAACTTTCGAACATTTATTCACGCGCTATTTCATGAACTGTTCGAAATGTTATCCATTCGGCTCTTGACAGTAATAGACTCTGTTTTCGCACTTCTCATTTCGGAAAACTACGGCAGGAATGGGCCGCCATGCTGCTGTAATTCGTCCTTTGAGTTCATCGATATCAGTAGGTTGTGTTTAATAAACATTTGATTCGACATACTCTCAAAGAAAGAAATCTAAGGAAGTTAAATCTGGTGACTTCGGTGGCTACTCAATTGCTCCCCTTCTGCCAATCCATCTATCCGGGAATCTCTCGTTCAACTACTGTCGGACGGAAGAAAATAATGAGGTAAAACACCGTCCTGCTGAAAAGGTGACAAATCCTCCTTCAGAAGCAAATTATCGTCTGCATCAATTTGAGTTTCTAGCTCAAGGGTTATAAGAGGATCGAAAGACTCTTCAGGCATCTCTAGGTACAGATTACCAGTCCAGTTTCCTTATATAAATAGTTTCCGTGGGTGTTGTGTATGACCTTCTCGAAAAATGTGAGGGTTTTCGTCACTCCAGTAACGACAATTGTATCTCTCATTCAGAAAAAAATGAACATTCATCGCTGAAACAGATATATAACAAAAGATTAGGGATGGCATTGAGTCGATTGAACATAGTTTCACAAATTTCTATTCTTCTCTCATAATCATCCTCATCCTCAGCTCTTATATGGATGGAATTCGTGCATTTTCATTGCTCTTCTAACGGTCTCGCGTGACAGTCCCGTCTGTTCTGCTACTGATCGTAAGGAGTTAGTCGGCTCTGCAGCAAATGTTCCCAAAACATCAACTCAAACTATGAGGCTATTTCTCTTTTTATTTTTCAACGAACCAGTTTCGTACAACTTTGTCACCAAATCAAGCACATACCGGTGACTTACATCACAATTAAATGTCGCCCTTCATGCGCACTTCTCCATAAATCAAAATCATCTCGATTCGTTCTTGGAATAGTGACGTAAACCATTTTCACAATTTATTAAACTTATAAAACTTTATAAACTTATTAAAGGTACCAAGCTCGACGAATAAATCTGAATTAACAATACTATCTAATTGATACTAACAATTTTTAGCTCAGAAAACTATTTTCTTTCAAGCACAAGTAGCAAAAAAGGGTACTTGTGGAATTTCAGCGATAACAAATAAAAATCTAATAATAAACGCAAATAAACAACCCGGTATCAATATTTCACTATTAAATCACTTATTGACGGTAATTTTCTGAACCTGATGGCTAATGTGGCTTCTAATGAAGAGTTGAAAAGGTGCCACCTTATCTTCCAACCATTTGTACCGAAAGGAGTCAATACAATAATTCTTGTTGAAAACCATGCATCTCAGTGGAATCATGTTCTAACTACTTCTGTGAGTTCAGAACGGTAGTTTTCGAAAACTACAAAAAATAATTCGAAATCAAAAAATAATAAACTAGGACCCGTCTTCTCATTTAATATTCTTACGGTGACATCTACCCCCCTAGAGGGTTCAACCATGAGGGTTAAGAATGTTCATTTCAAGTGTCCCCATGAAAAGTCTTTCCTTCAAATCTTCCTGTACAAATTACAATGAAGACTTCGTATCTGAGTATTCAATGTGTTCCTTCATTGAATGAGTATTTAAGCGAATACATTAACAACTTTCAATATAGGCTGTATCAAGAATTCAAGAATTTTATTTTTTTTACATAGAATAACATGAGAGTAACATACGCCCTATATGATGTATTGCGTTTAAATTTTGTATGAGGTGAAAAGGCTGAAATTTTTTTCTGGAGTCGTTTTCGGAATTTTGATCTCATCAGCATAATAATAGCAGGCTAATTGGAACATTCAATGAAAGGTAGTTGAGTACAATATCAGAAGTTTTGTTATTGAAAACCGGTCAACGGGTGTCAAATTTAAAGGGTGTTGCGGTTGCGAATCACACGCACTGTATATAAACTGTTCATAGATGCATCGACATCTCGTCGGTCGTTGTAACATAACCTGTAATAATTCCTGCGAGACCAGGAGGAACGAATCGAATCACCCTATATACCCGTGAAAATGGACACACTCGTCAGTGTACAAATAACTCCGACGACAAACAGACAAACAAGGCGCGATATCGTCATGAGGGGTACCGAGTCGCGACACCTACATGGCTATACCTAGAGCAAGGTGATCTGCAGAGTACGACCACGGAACGACTTGCGAAGGTGAAGCTGGGCTTATTCTCGATCGTACCATCGCACGCTGCGCAATTCATCTCATCTCGACAGGCGCGGTTTCCGATTCGCACCTGTGATTTTGGGCCATCCGAGCGCGATTGGCTGGTTCGTGTCTATTTTCGGTGGTTAAGTCACGTGTTGTTGTCGCAGGATTGAGGACTAGTTCAGGCAAGGTAGGACCATATAGCGCAGGTTTTTTGTCTTTCTGTATCTAAAATTTTATTTCATAATACGAAATTACGCATATATCTAGAATTGTAGAAAAGAGAGATAAGGAGGTCGTTATGTTTGGCTTCCAGTTCAGAAAAATCCTGACTTATAATTATCATCTCATGAAAGAGATGTAATTCGGCTTGATTTTTCGAATATCTCGATTGTGATTTCGATTTTGTATCCAGAGTATTCCAGAGAGGACCTAAAACTTATCGACATTCAGTCAGTTCATAGATTCTCAAAAAATCCTGGTTCGTTCGATCAAGATCAGATTCATGGGGGTATAGGGGGTAATTACACCCCTAGATTTCTCGATAACAAGTAATTCAGAAGGGAAAGAGCACTTTTCACCAAAGTGCTTTTTGTAATTTGTTCAAATTCTTCCTTTTTACCTTAATTTGACTGTTTTTTTTGCCTTCTCGAATGAAGTAGACTGATATCGTTTATTGACATTTGAAACCATCTCAACTTTGTGGTTCTCATCTTGTAATAGTACAGGGTGGCTTTTCCAGGTACTTACACTCTCCTCGAAACAGCTCTATCTACGAAATCGGCTGAATTATAAAGAATTTGCCTTTTGTGAAGTTCATTCGAGATTCTTTTACGTAGATTCTGATATCAAGTCAACATTTTTATTCCAGTACTTCTGAAACTATTCATGATATGAAAATTGTTATTTACAATTTACAACATTTGATTCCTATCTAGGTAGTTATTCTTTCACACACGGTTTTGGAGTATCAAGCAACGTTCTGATAGACAGTTTTTCTCTATTTCTATCAGGAATAGGTTCAGCTGTTTATGAGAATTTTTGGAACATTCACATTTTTTTGAATACCTCAGAAATCACGCAAAATGTGGCAATGCCGTGGAGGCATCTCTTTTAGGTATCTGAAGGTGAATATCAAGAGCAGACATTTTGGGGCAGATCATGAATTTGTTCATACCAAAATATATTGAAATACTTATTATAATTTTCATTTTCGAAAACGTGTTGAGAAAATCCCAAAAATCTGTAAAAATGAATATACCACCTCCTCGATTAACCTACATACAGTATGTTGCCTTGGTAAGTTTTAACCCCCCCCCCCCATGAATGTAAGGTAAATCCACCCTTGATTCCTATATGCCATCCTACGTGTCCTCCTACGTATCTAGGATAATACTGAAAGACAATTTATGTTTGATATTTTTGCATCGGATATCGGATGGATATTTTACATTGGATAAGATTCGATTTTATTAGTCAACTAGCCATCCTAGAGAAATATCACGAATACCCAAAGGAGGCCAAAACTCGGATAATCAATTGGATAATGTTTCAAGATTTGATTAGTAGAATACAGAAGTCTTATGGTTTTTTTCTATCAACAGTACTCAATATTCATGTACCTTTCTTCAGAAATTGAATCTGCTAAAAATATTGAAATATATGAACTCAACTTCAAAGTCCTCTATGATCGTAATGGAATATTTTGAGTCATCACAATTATGTCCTAGAATTCCTGAAATATTGACTATCTTGATCTTTCTGGAATTCCATATACAGAATGATAATGAAATCAGAGCTTGTGTTCGTATGCATATTCGTATATATAATGAATGTATGAACATTCGTTAACAGTTACGTCGTATATTTGCGTATTCAAAATATGGCATTACGACTCAGGACGCCATGATAGTAATAAGAAAAATGATTACATTATGGTTGACATTTTTCACAATATCTGATGATTCATAAAATGACATTTAGAGTTATTCAGTATATGAGAGGAAACGCCAACTATTAGTGGCGATTGTTGCTGAAGTCGGTTTCATTTATCATCGTAATAAACATAAAAAAAACATAAAAATGGCAGAAATGCCATTATACAAATAAGATATGCGATTTGAAAGTTATTTTATCGAAAATAATCGTAAAAAGTATAAATACACTTTTTCATCAATGGTCATTAATCGTGATGGAATATGACATGTGAAATATATAACAATATCTCTCGAAATCATAACAATTTCTCCATGCACCCTGTATAATGCTTTGCAATAATAGCTGACAAAAATAATATTATGGAAATTCCGGTACTGCATATGTGTCCATTTTTCCGAGCATTTATCCTGGAATTCATTCAATAATACTATAATTGCAATGAATCATTTCCTGCAATCGTATTACAGTGTGAATGAGCATGAAATTTATTCCTAATGTAGCGATATTTCAATTTGAAATACTATATCAATATACCGGGTGATCAACTCAAACTCCAAAGTTTGACACCTCCGTTGTCTTCGAGAAATACGGGAAACAGTTTTATATGATTGACATTTTGAACTCATTTTGTGATATACAGGGTGTGTTATAGGGTCACAGGTTACCAAAGTTATGTTTTTCTCAATGAAATACCGTATATATTATATCTAATTTTCAATGATATGGCCAATATGTGGAAATCTTCCTCAATTCGTCACCCTGTATTATATGAAACTCAAGTTCAATCTTGGCAAGGAGAATTTGGAAATAGTCTAGTTTTCAAAACACACGCTCATGATTTTCTTGGTCGTTTTGATTGATCATCGAGTTGGCCGAAAATAGTTTGCCAAAAAATATCGTTTTTATTCTTGAAAATCGAAATAACTCAGGAAACGTGACATTTGGAATATTTGATGATGGCATGGAATATTCAGAATTCTTGTCAGATCCTCATTTAAAGCATCGACCTGTCTTCGTCTTGCACCTCTGGCCTCGTTGGATGATATAGGGGCTCTAAAGGAGAAGGCGGAATGAAGAACAGCGTTGGTGCCAAGACAGAGATTTGTGGAACACCAGCAATGATCGTCATTGTATCAGATGAGATCCCGTCTATCACCACGTAGAGTGATCTATCTGCAAGAAAACTCGATAGTAAAAGACACAGTTGGGGCGGCAAACCATATGACGGAAGTTTCGCTAGGAGGCCTTGGTGCCCTTGGTGTTTCTCGATTGACATCTGCCACTTATGTGTCCTATATGCAAGCAGGTCTCCAGTTGACCTTTTGTGACGCAAGCCATATTGCCGGTTGTTCACGATTCTAGAGCTCTCTAGATATCGAATGAGCTCGATGTTGATTGTTTTTTTTCCATTATTTTAGAGATAGTAGTGCGATCTGTCTATAGTTGTTAGGAAGGGGTTTCTTGCCCTTCTTAGGAATCGGTTGGACCTTAGCTTTCTTCCAGTTGGAAGAAAATACGCCGAGTTTGTACGAAAGGGTGAACTACCTGCAAAAAACTGTTGTAAGTTCTGGTGCACAGTTCTTGGTGGACGCTTTAACATCGTGTAAGACTTTATTTGTGAAGGGGAAGATTCTTACATTACCATGTCTTTTTATATTGGAAACCGTGTGTCTGATTCATAAGCATCAGTATCATTAATATAGACAAAAAAATCCAGTCAATACTAGACTTCGTCAAATTCCCTTGCCTCTGCCGAGATCACAATTGGTAAAAAATTCTTTCATTTACAATGGAGGAAAGATGTTTAATCACCTACCACTTTCGGTAAAAAATATAGGAGCCTATGTACTATTCAGGAAAGCGGTTGAAGAATTTTTACTTTGTAGACCATACTCTGAGATTCGCGAATTTTTTGAGGGAAGAATTTGAGATGTTTTCTGATTTTATAAATGCCTATTCTCTGTGTATTTTTATTGATTGACTATTATTTCATTTTAAGATTTTAATCTGTATTACCTTTGTATTGTTTGTCCTATTGGCACTTAGTTTTATATTTGCTTTGCTTTGACAATAAAGTATATTTGATTTGATTTGATTTGAACAATAGACGGTATTCCGTCAGGCCTCATAGCCTTCTTGACGTTGAGGCTAAGCAGAATGTGTCAGATTGTGCGTTGCCGGAACTCTTCTGAATCTGAAATGGGTATGGAGCTCATATCCAGGGCAGAGCATAGGTCCTGTTAGTTGATGAGTTGACCTGCGTCTCAGTTAATGCCAGTATATCTGTTTTCTCAGCCTGTAGATGATAATGTACATCGTTTATGTTTTTGTTCAGACCTTGGATGTTACAAAGGACTATTTGCAAATTCATATGTTTCGAGCACCTGTCGCCCGGAAATTCGAATGGAGAGGTATTTTACTCCCGGAGTGAGAGTGAGAATTCATCATCTAGATTCTTCCAGAGCTGAAATGGGCGGTTTTGGATTGGAAAGAAGGAGATAGGGTATGGGGATATGACTGGAAGCATCGACCAAATACTGAAACATGGGAGTTCCCATGGTGGTGTCGCACCATGGGAAAATTCTCGATCCGTCCGCATACGGATATACAATATGAAAGTTATCGATAGGAACAACAACAAAATCGAACTGATTCTAATTATTTTGAGGAATATAGCGCGACTATTTCATCGACATTGTTAAAATATTGCCGGAATTTGAAAAATAGATAATATAGTCTGTTCCATTAAAATTACACTGATTAACTTTGATATCCTGTGACCTTATGTAACACCCTGTACCTACATCAAGAAATAATTCAAAATTCTGAATATTGAATCAATCAAATTGTATGTGAACAGTTTTTCTTATCTCTCAAGACAACGGAAGTATTAAATTCCGGATTATAAGTTGATATTATGGTTGATATTATGGAATGATAGTATACGGTGCGACAAATAAAAAACTTACAATGCGCTATACCTCACAAACAAAAGATGGTATCAAAAAATGCCTGAAACTGTTTCTTGGATAGGAAGGGTTAAACAAATTGACATCAAAGAGAACTCAGCCTTATCAAACAGTATGCACATAAGTAAGTGTAATAATTCCAAATGTCGACAACCCGAAGGAATCGAAAACCAAAGCTGAAAAAATCATTTGTAAACACAGCTTTCAATCATTAGTTGAGATTTTTGATTATGAAGATCAAATATAGGTTGACAAAAATCTGAAAAGATATTTTGAACTAATATCAGATATATAATATTGCCTATATGGCGTTATTTTTGGAATCTGATGAGGATCATCCGATGTCGAATGGTCTTACCTAGTTCAGATGTCACAAGTTTCATACGAAATATCATGGACATTTTGTATTTTATATATCTCTCAATCCACAACAAACTGGGTTCATTTCCCATTCAATTGGAGTCAGCGGAAGTACGAGATATTGATGAAAAAAAAAAGATTCTTGAAAAATCTGTCACGCCCTGTATCTTGATCTTTGATTCTGCTCTGATTAGTGCAGTGAATGCACTGCAGTGACAAGTTATGTCCACTTTGAGACAAAAGTGGGTTTTTGTAGTTCTGGAGTCCTATCGATTACTCCCTGGATAAAAATTTATAGAAAACACATCGGTTTGCTTTTTGTGATGAACATCAAATGGCGAAATCTACAGTTGTGAATGAAAAAATAGATGTGGATGACTGAAAGTTGTAATAGAATAATCGACGTTCAATTTCAATAATGAATAAGATTGTATTACTTTTAATGAATGGAAATGCATTTACCTTTTTCTTGTCGAATGATCTCGACGAATTTATATTCAGATCAACTTCAATACTCAGTAAGAATGTAATGCGAAAAAACTTGACTATCACCAAATTCTTTTGGCCTGAAGTGATTGACCCTCATTTTTCGATTTTGAATAATACAGGATGACGATTTTATCAATATTTTCAATATGGTATGAGGTGATACCTATTTTTTCGCTCTACTCAAAAGTACTAAGACCCAATATCAGAAAAACTGAAGTTGGGTACTGCATCCAGAAAATAGTTCACCCTATATAATATATACATTCTTTCTGTATTATTTAAGGTGTGTACAGAAATTCATCCCATTATCTGTTCATCAAAAATGGAGTATAATCGAACGGGGAAAAACTTGGTTTCAATTTTTTTTTGTAATGTCTTCATAAATTGATGTTCAGCATCGGAACCCGAAACTTTTTACAACTTTGACCAACCTTGTATCTCTACTAGTTCACGAGATCCTAATGGTGGGAGAGGTAAAAAAAAACATATGTATACATGAAAGTAGTTGACTGCGTTTCATGAGAAAATTCATTCTATGCCTAAAAAATCCGCAAGTTTCTTCAATAACGCACTGATTACAAAATTGTTAACATAATCTTCTGTTGCGGCGGTTACTCCACCATATCACATTCATTACGATTTCTATCCACACATCTTCTGTTCCGAATCGATCTAGATAAAGATGACAAATGGTATCTGATAATTATCCAACATTTTATGGATGTAACATGATGAAATGGAGATTAAGAAATGCCGGTTTCATAGTCACATCATCACAGTCTCTTGAACCTTGACTGAATTAATGATATTCGGTTCTCCATAAAAGGGACATCAAGGCAAGGACGTATCTTATCGACAATACATATACATACAGGGTGGCCCATTGAAAACGTACCGCAAGGCATTACAGGCTGGGAAAGAACTTTTCGACAAAATCCGAAAACAGATCCAGTTTGTTTGTCAGGGGGACACATTTTGACGTAACAAGCATAGTAAAACCTTCAACCCCCTAAGTAGTCACCCCAACATTTTTTTTCAAATTCAAATGGGGAGGGGGGTCAAGGGATATCTCTTTAGAAGGGGCTTGTCATTCCCTATACAGTGCTGCTTAGATTTCTCAAATCGATCTACCCTTTCAGAAAATATGGAGTGTTGAAACTCATCAACCATCATGTGGGACGAAAAATACAAAGATCGGTTCAATTGTACTTTATCGCAATAATTGTTGATTTTAAAATTTATTATTATGGTGTATTCAATTGCAGACAGAGTGGAAATCATTGAGCTTTTTTTCAAAAACGATGAATGTGGAAATCGGGTCGCGGAGTTGTTTAACCAACGGCATCCTGACTAACATGCCTCTGGAAAAATTGTCCCGAATTGGTGAACACATTTCGCGAAACAGGTTCATTTCATAACAAAATGAGAGAGAGTTTGAAAATCCAGTACCTACTAAATGAACCTACGGAGGTAGCAGTATTGAGGCAAGTCGCAGTTGATAGTAGGCTAAGTACAAGACAATTGGCCATTGCGACGGGTGTGTCTCGTAACAGTATCCAACGGGTATTGAAATAATACAAAATACGCTTAGTGCACGAGCTGAATGGAGACGATCGTCGCTTGCAATTTTGCGGAATTATAAGTGAGCGAGCGTTACACAATGGTAATTTTCTATTCAATGTGTGTTTTTCGGACGAATGTTCCTTCTTCCTCAATAGTTTAGTGAATCGCCACAATTGCCGGTACTGGGCTGACACCAATCCAAGGATTTTCCACAAGACACACACGCAACACCCCCAGAAGTTGAATGTGTGGGCTGGTATTTTTGGAAATGCCATTCTAGGACCTTTTTTCCTTCTTGGAAATTTAACAGACGATATGTACTTGGATTCACTACAAAGTGCCATCGATCCAGCCTTAACAAATATCATTGAGAACGATCCCGCATACGATGAACAGGAACTGATTTACCATTAAGACGGAGCTCCTCCTCATTTTTCCCACAATGTGCGCAATTATTTACATGACACTTTTCCAGGACGATGGATAGGACGACGGGGCCCAATAGAATGGCCACCTCGTTCACCCGACTTGAGTCCTTTAGATTTTTTTTTGTAGGGACACATCAGAAGCTTTGTTTACAAAACACCACCAGACACATTAGAACAGTTTCAGCGAAGAATCATTAACGTATGTCGCGAAGTGACACCCCAAATGCTCCAGAATGTACGACAACGGTTTGAAAATAACTTATACCACTGTATGCAGTTTGACGGACAGCAATTCCAACATTCACTTGACTAATGAGTTTTGAAGTACAATTGAATCAATTTTTGCATTTTTCGTCACACATTATCGTTGGAGTTTCAACGCTCCAGATTTTCTACAAGCCCCTACTAAAGAGGTATCGCTTGACCCCCCTTGCCATTTGAAAAAAATGTTGGGGTGACACTCCTACTTAGGGGGTTGAAGGTTTTACTATGCTTGTTACATCAAAATGTGTCATCCTGACAAACAAACTGGATCTGTTTTCGGATTTTGTCGAAAAGTTCTTTCCCAGCCTGTAATGCCTTGCGGTACGTTTTCGATGGGCCACCCTGTATAATCGAATGGTGTAGTTCTTTCTTGAGCGATATACCAAGTTGAGTATACGGTATTTATTATTTGGGATTTTTTCTGATATACAAGGTGTTTCAAAAAAGAGGTGACCACGTTGCTAGGATACTTAGAACGCTGTAGAATAAGTTATTGGGTTTGCTGAGTGAAAGATTTTTGCATCCAACAAAATGACGGCATCCGTAATCGAAATATAGTGTATTGAAAAAAGAATTTGTACACACATTTTTTACGATTTTCCTAAACTACTGGCAACATTGTGATGACATTTATATATATATATATATATATATATATATATATATATATAAGTTATTTGATTTGTTTGTACATTCATTTTTCAAGTGAGATTTTCTCTCCTTGTTTCTGAAAATTGGAAAAGAAGTTATTAACAATTATGATTTATGATCTGCCTCGAAAGGTCACTGCTCTAGAAATAAAACCTTCAGATACCTAAAAGAGTTATCCTCTATCTATCAGTGACACCATGTGTTTTTGGAAATACAGATATGTTTTCAATAAAAACAAAACTTCTACTTATCTTAGTAGCCGTTTCGGAAACGAATCTGCTCCCGTATTCAACACAATTCGAACACTTCATCCTTGCTAAATTTGTCAGTGTTAAGTTGTTTGACACTGAAAAGTGACAATTTGGCAGACGGAGGAATTCTGATTACAAGATGTTTCTCATTAATTGAATTTGCCATTTTCATATTCTATTTTGTGGATGTGGAAGTTCTATCTAATCAACTGAACAAGAAGCAATATTATTGTCTCCGTTTAGAAGAATGCGAGCAGACTCTTTTATTTTTCGTTTTTGGATGTTGTCTTTCCTATGATCTTAATATATTACTACAATCGGCCATATGTTCTTATGCTCTTCCATTCTTACTGATAGATGCATACTGTAGATACGACCGTAACCACGCCACTAGTGAACTGAATTTGAAACATTGGACACCCTGTATCTCAGAGAGGATGCTTTTTGGGACATACGTCGATACAAACTTTTCACCTCAAAATGAGGTGAGGAATCCTTACCTAAAGTTTGCCGGGCTCATTCTGCCTCACCATGTATACTTGTTTCTCATAGATATCCTAGGATTTGAATATCGATTATTGTCGTCATGTCCATTTCTGCTATCTCTATTACACTAGAAAACAATATTCGAATACGATTGAATTCGTAGAATAGGAACAGTTTTGAAGGTGCAGATGGAAAAAAACTTGCTATTGAACTCATCAATTGTCATCAAATGATGCGTCACTGTTCATTTTGCTAACTGTACATACACGAATCAGTACGTATATTGTAGGTAGATAAACAGACGAATAGTAAGTATATTTTTCAAGTGCGAATCTAAATGGACCGGTGAAGCGGCTGACTGGGTCATTTTATACAGGGCGTTTCTGAGATTGATATAACTTCTCGGCGATAATCTGTTTTCAGTTTGATATTTATTATGCCAATGTACCCCAGATACAGATATAGATAGTTCAAGAAGTCCAGAAGTGCTTGAGGATTCAGAAATAATCAGACAGTTACTTGAAGATGTTTTTTGCGACTATGATGAACTCTCAAAATGCGCCCCTGAGTATTTATCTCAATGAATAGATACATACCTTCGTGGCAACTATTGAATGAGTAGTCTTGATTTGAACTCATTCCTTTTCGAATTGCTTGGCAGAATTGGTAATGAATGAAATCAAAAACCTAGGAATTAATGGAAAACGATGAAAAAATCACTCATTGTTCTCAATATTGTTTTGCGTGTGAAATTGAATCATTGAACAATCTGAATGAAAAGCATAGAAAAAGTGAAAAATACATATAAACATACATTTCCTCAAAAAAAATCGTGGATACGACACTCTGAAGTCTAGATACATGGGTTGATAGATCTGAGAGGGGCCATCTTGAATAATAGGGGTGGGCGATAACAGTTTTGAAATATCTATTATCGATAATCATAATGTATCGATATTATCGATTCATCGATGGTGAAAGTTTCATTTATTTTTGAATAATGTTTGTTGATATTATTTCTGTATACTGTTCGGAATGAAATAATTTTTTAATTTCGACTTTGTCATCTCCTAATTATTCATTATATACCGGATATCAATAGTTTAAACGAGCACTTTTGTTTTGATCCTGTTTTTAGGAGCTATCGGAATGAACTTTGGTGGGTTTTATAGCCTGTTCAGAAATAATATTTAGACAGTAATTGTTTCAGTGTTTCTGGCTTCACCGGCTGGAAGTGGAAAGTTCGTTTCAGCTACCTGGAACTACCCGGGGAACAGATCGATTCATCGATGGTGAAAGTTTCATTTATTTTTGAATATTGTTAGTTGATATTATTTCTGTATACCGTTCGGAATGAAATTATTACCGGATATCAATAGTTTAGACGAGCACTTTTGATTTGATCCTGTTTTTAGGAACTATCGGAATGAAATTTGATAGTTTTGGTAGCCTGTTCAGAAATAATATTTAGACAGTAATTGTTTCAGTGTTTCTGGCTTCACCGGCTGACTGATCTTCCACATTTCAAATGGAGCACTAATATTTTTAGAATCTCCAGGAGTTTTTAATAATATCGATGTATTGATAAATTTTCCCACCTCTACTGAATAACTCCTCAAAATGCCCTCTAGAAGTGGGAAGTTCGTTTCAGCTACCTGGAAGTACCTCCGGGGAACAGATTGAAGGAACCATGCATGGGTGTTTTCGAAATTGCTTCCATACATTGATACTGGTAGTCTTATTGTAAGATAGACGGTATCTGACCGAAGAAACGAAAATATATACGAGGTTCAGTTGTTTGAAACAAGATGTATAAAATTCGTTATCAATCGAAAATCTGTTTGGAAAGATGCTTCATCGCTTCTTGAGACAGATTCGTCATTTACTTTAGATTGTTTCTCTTCACTTCGAGAGCCATAATTCGACTTTTTAGTGTGCTACTCTACCATTTATTCGGAACAGAAGCAGGGAATTTTCAGGGAAGTACAATAATGTCTGAATCAGCATTTGCCGAGACTTCGGAAGAGTTGCGACAACAAAATATCGAAGTTCATCTTCATTTTGTATTTCTGATACAATGATTAGTTCCTACTTTGTATGAAATCGATGCATTGGTGACACCCTAATCAAACATAATGTTGGAATTTATAGAACGTCATTACTAAACCTACTTTGACATTTCCTGGAGAGTGGTTCTCTACTGGTAGAAGAAGTGAATTCATTTAAAAATAAGTCCTATATGAATGAATGAATGTAGGAAATTGGACATGTCTGATGATTCATCCATTAAATCGTTTTTCCAACAGTTAAATATGCGCCATCCGGTATATAACGAGCGCATGGATGTAGTACTTCATACCTTTTATTGCTGAGAGGTAGTACTGTATTTCCAATCAGATCGATATGTCTTCTATACATCAGTATTTCGTATGTTCTACCCACCAAGTTTTTTTGTTCATGAGCACTGTAACGCGGATGATGGGTGAGTGACTGATTTCTCATTGGTCAATGAAACTATATTGACAATGACTAATAAATGTCCGAGAAATGAGAAACAATAATATAACGTGCTTGGTTAACAGATTATCAGCATAAAACGCCGGCGAAGGCTTGACCAAGGACAACTTTAGTCAGCCTATTTATACGATAATCCTACGTCATTATGCTAATATTATGTAATAATACCTACAGTCGAGTCAAGAAGAAACTGATGAACAAAATTATACATGAACAATGCCTCGGCAATGCATGGTGAACAATGATTTTTATTGGAGAAAAATATATTCATTGTGCAAAATTCAAAAACAGCATAAATATTCAGAATTATCAAATTTTCAGATATTATCTAGGAACCTATGAATGATTAAATCTTTCATAATCAGAAATATTCAAATTGCAGAATTTCCTCATGAAATTACCTTTCCAATGGAATGAATACTTGAAGCTTTCCTTATTTTACTTGTATTGTATTGGTTCATTGTCAATTAAGGCTCTACACAGTGGCCAGATCAAGAATATTAACCATTCTAATATTATTTTGAAATATACAGCATGTCCGGGATATGCAGTAAAAAAAACCTTTTTTCTGTAACGGTACAATCTGATGAATCTGATCAATCAATGTTTTCCTATCCATTCTTCCAATCTAACCATACAGGGTTATCATGGTCCACACTGAGTGTTTAGAGAAATATGACTGATTCAATCTAGAATTCGTGTTTTGAAGCTCTGTCGATTATGCAAAAAATGAGGCAAGTAGGATTACTGAAGGACAGCAGTTCAATCTACTCGGAGTCTCCGTCGATTTAAACCCCACTACATCATTTGTTGGCAGAGGATATTTTGGACTGAATACATACCAGCATCATCATCCACCTCAACTTGCTAAACCAAATGTCATCCGTTTCCAAGATATAGCTCATTATATTGTAGAGATTTATACTTTTAATTTTCATTTCTCTAAATTGAGAGTTCTCTGATTGTGACAGGTTCATGAAGAATGAAAATGAAATTTTCACCCAAATTATGATTGAAAGTCATGTATATCATTCCTTCAGTATTTGCATTGCATGCATTTCCGAATGGTGTGAACATATGCCATTTTTCACATTTCTAGATTATTTGTGGGCAGGAGAGTGGTATCCATAACTTGCCTGACCGAATGTCATTCGTTTTCAAGATATAGCTCATTATATTGTGAAGATTTGTATGTTTGATTTTTATTTTTCTAAATTGAGATTTATCTGGATTGTGACAGGTTCATAAAGAATGAAAATAGAATTCTCATGTCATGTCTATCAGTTCTTCAGCAGAACATTTCGCGTTCTGTCAATACACTTCATCAAAACGTCATTTAGGTACTTGATCTTTGAAGATCACTGTGTTTGGTAACTATTATACTATATACTTATATAATAATGCAAGAATATCGTATTTTCATGATGAATAGAAAATAAAAGAGTTCAACACTTTCGGCTTCAGCGGAAGTAAACCATCTTGGGATATTCAAATGGAGCACCCAATATTTCATTGGATTTTTACGAAGGGCTGCATATTTGAAACATTCCCTTCTTTTGAAATTCGTAATCCGAATAAAAATAGCCAGACATATATGGTCGATTCAAAGCGAAAGATAAAATGCTTCTACAAGCATAACTTGTGAGTGAGTTGATGGCAGAAAATCCTATTAAAAAAATAATCAGAAATGCATGTCTGAGATTTGATTTTTCGTTTTCAGGTAATTTTTCGACAAAAGTTTTCGAATTCAGAGTTTTATGAGTTCATTTCTCAATCCAATGTCACCTCGAAGGCTCTCCCAACAACTGTTGATGCAGTTTGTCGAACGAAACTACAGGGTGATTGATTGAAACGGTTTATTAGATGTTCCTTAAGATTTAGCGAAGGGATCGTTTTGAAAGTTGGGGAGATCGTATAAGCGAATCCTCAATATGATAATAATATGATAATAATTTGATTTCAATAATGCGGTATTGCCGCTTCTACCAAAAAGAAGTAGCAACTTCAATATTTCGAATGGAATACCATATGCATAATATTATTTTCAGGATCTTCAACAATTTTTTGATAATTTCTCTTCATATTTCCCTATACCTATCTGTGAGCGTTTTTGAGAAAATGATTATTTTGTAATTTTTTTATTAGAAAACATGACTACCATATGAATACCAGAAGGCTCATTGTCCTGTGATGAGTTCTCATATAATTTCATACAGGGGATAAAAAATTTGATTTGATTCATTCACTTGAAAGAGTGATTGAAATTCATTTTTTTTCATATGGAACACCCTATATTTCATCATCGCATCGAATAGCAGTTCATGTCATTCATGTGTATCATTCCTATACCTATCTAGTCAGGTTTTTAATTATTATGAACAATTATTGGCGATCCTCGTTTGACTTTGTGATCGTCCACAAAACTCACGATGTTCATTGAAAGATGGCTATGGTAATGTGAAGAGTTTTCTTTCTTCAGTGTCAGATAAACAGTATTGATATGTGTAATTTTTCGTTAGTTTGATTATGTAGCAGGATGGAAAACGATGATTATTCAAACATGGATATTTCGAATTTGTTTCATATCGTCATCTACCACCAATAACTGAACTCAAATTCCATTAAAAATCAAGTGAATAAATGAATAAATGAGGTTCATCAAATCTTGAGAAACAAAGTTACTTCAGGCCAAGCCAATAAAGTATTTTTCCAACCTGACCCAACTCCCTATCAGAAAAAGCAACTCGACTCAGTGAAGAATGATCTTTTAGTGCGACAACAGGCTGGTGAGAGCAACTTGTCTATCAAATACTTCAACAATGCACCGAAAATCATTAAAAAAAACTAAATCTGGGCAGCCCTTCACTTTATTACCAAAATGTTAGAGGACTTAGAACTAAACTGACTAAACTCAGCTTGAATGTTAGCAATTGTTCTTATGATATCATCTTCACTGAAATTTACGGACGCTGAACTCGGCCTTCCCCAACTACAATATCTACAGGACTGACCGCTCTATTGAATCCAGTGTTTTCAGCAGGGGAGGCGGTGTATTAATCGCTATCAAGAAATCATTTTCCTCTCATCTAATTCAGTCCGATCCTTCCATAGAACAGCTGTATGTGCTCCTAAATAACAAATCTATTATTGGGACTGTATATTTTCCACCCAAATCTATGTCTACTTTGTATCAATCATACTTTGATCAGCTTATCTTCATAAGAGAGCAATATGCTAGTGCAAACCTCTTTCTATTTGGCGATTTTAATCTTCCTTTGGCAGTATGGGAGGAAGACGATTATTGTTCCGTTGCTTCCCCTCAGCCAACAGCTTCTCAATCCGAGATTGATTCTATTGAAACAATATCCAACATCTGTGCTTTCCTAAACCTTTTCCAGTCCAACATAATAACCAACGAAAGAGGAGCAATCCTCGATCTCATTTTATCACCATTAGATATTTCGGTACTAAAAGCTGTCGACATTTTAATTCCAGAAGATACTCATCATCCTTCGCTAGAATTCAATTTGCCACTTAAAATCGAAAACGAATATTCATCTGCCGAAGAGTATTTCTATGACTTCCTTCACGCTGACTATGCAGCTATTCATTCGACCCTCGAACCAATTGATTGGGATAGTGCACTACATGGAAAAGAGGTCTCCGATATGGTTTCTATATTTTATGACATTATTCATCCCATTATTGATCGCTTTGTTCCGCAAAAAAAAATCTGCCAAAAGAAATTTCCATGCTGGCACTCCCCCGTGCTGAAGAAATTACTTTATGAGAAGAAAGCAGCGCACAAGATTTACATGAGCGCAAGGTGTCCTGAAAGCTATGCAGCATTCAGTAATTTGAGATCTAGATGTAAATCTCTATCAAGACAGTGTTATACAGATTACATTCAACGCACCGAACACTCTATTATTAATAATGTTGAATCTTTTTGGAAATTTGTAAGTAGCAAAAGGGTTAATAACACTATGCCTGATACAATGACTCTTGGTGATCGTACTGCTTTTAATGGGATTCATATTGCCAACCTTTTTGCTAACCAACCAAAGCCAAGGTGTCAAGTTCCAACTGGTATTATCAGAGTGGAAATGTTAGAGAAATTCATTGAAAAAAAAATTTGTACTGAGGTGTGTTTAGCTTAGTGGAATCCAAATGAGCACCCTTCTCACCTCCTTTAGAGTTTGCATCGACTGTATAGAAATCATTGTTTTTTTGTTGGTCAACTTTTCGATTACACTTGCGCGTAGGTTATAGGCATAGAAAAATCATCGATTATATAACAGACAATGCCTATTCATACTGAAAAACGATAGAGACTTGAGTAGACAATCAGACCAGAATCTCAAATGAACAAACAAATATTGAATTTATTTTATTAGATTTTATGTGCTGCATTACTGTACATCTGATTGGGATAAAACTTGATCAACGTGCAAACGTATAAACGTGCAAACGCATGAAAACGCATGGAAACATCATCGATTATATAACAGACAATGCCTATTCACACTGAAAAATGATGGAGACTTGAGTAGGCAGTCAGACCAGAAACTCAAACGAAAAAAAAATTATTGATTTAATTATATTGGATTTTATTTGCTTCATTGCTGTTCATCATATTGCGATGAAACTTGTTCAACTTATTGCTTTCATTTGCACGTAGGTTGAAGGCATAGAACAAGAACGATTATATAATAGACAATGCCTTATTTCCACAGTGAAAAACGATGGAGACTTGAGTAGGCAGTCAGACCAGAATCCTGAACGAACAAACATTGTATGCGCTGCCATTAGGTTTATCCGATAGCGATGAATATTGGTCAACTTATTGCTTGCCTCCTTCGGATGAAACGGTGAAAATTTCTGAGTTAAGTCCAACACAAATTGATCTCAATCTCTCGTCAATCCAGGTCCACACCCAATTATTGTTGATATTTCAACACCGGGTTTCTGAGTAACATCTACACATGATTTTCTGAACAGTCCACACATTTTTGAGTGAATATATGCTCAATTTTGGGATGATTTTTCCTCCAAATTTGAGTTTCTGAAAACATTGGTATTGAACAGAAACATGAAATGAATATCTGTGAGATCAAAGTTCATTTCAATATCTTACAAAACGAATAACAATGAACCATAATCATCATAATCAATGTATTTGATTAATTCAATCATGGTTGCAATCAGTTCACTATCCTTATTCGGCACTTTTGTACCCTTGGTCATTGGAGGAAGAACTCGAAGAAAAAGTGATGAAGCAGAAGAACACGAATTCTTTTGACCCATGCTGAAACAATAACGTATTTCAATAACGTACCATAATGACATATGACAATAAGCGGGTTATTTTAATTGGTATTTATTGTAATCCAAGAAAATTCCTCGGAATAATCATTCATTGAAATTATCAGAGATGCATCGGAAGTTCTTCACTGATTGATTTCAATTTACACACATTGAAGTACCTACATTGGACAATCTCATGACCAATTTCCACACGAAAATATGGGTCAATCGGACATAAATTCGACTTTTGTTCACTCACCATACTCATACAGATTCACAAACTATTCATCAACCATTATACAAAATTCATGAATTCAAACAAAGAAATTGATGCGTTATTTATGCAACGATTATGTAGTCGTCATGTTAAAAAAAGGGGTTTTTTTGTGTGTACTAGGACTATTAGGTAAGTTTGAACAGCAAACACAATAAAGACTGAACAGGTGTACTCTTTCTTCCTTTATTTCTTTCTCCACTTCCTTATACCCTCTTTGGCGTCGGATTTGGGCTAATAATTAATGGTGTGTCGTTTACCCATTGTTTCCATGATTTCCTTTCTTCTGTCAGTATCTTCATCTCTCTCAACGACTTCTTTCTTTTTTCCTTCCTGCCTCCCTCTCTCGTGGTCCTCTTCTAATTTTTTATGTTTCTTGCATCATGTATCTTCTTTGTTATTCTGCTTGAATCCATTCTCATCATGTTTCCATACCAATTCAATTGTCTCGTCTTTATTTTATTGGTTATTGCTTCCTGCTTCATTATTCTGTTCTTCATTCTGTCTGACTTTGTTTTTCCATCCATTTTTCTCATGTATCTCATCTCCATTACATTTATTTTGCTCTCATGTCTCTGTTCTACTGTCCAGTTCTCACTAGAGTATAGCAGGGTTGGTATAACAATTGCATTGTATATTATTAGTTCTGTTTGTAGTGTCAATTCTCTCTTTCCTGATTAATAATAATAATAATAATAATAATAATAATAATAATTACCATCTTTGTTACTCATACTATAGAACATCTTACATCAGTATATGAAAATACAATTGAATGAGTAGAAGGCGAAATTCAATTTAGGTGAATTGTTCTTCCACTTAACCTTTTATAGTCTCTTTTTCTGCATTATTTCAAATATAGATGTCTGCATGATCGAGTTTGCTACCTGGGATTGAAAATAGTAATAACTTCAAAAATTTGATGTGGAATTGAGAAGAGAGGGAAATACATGATACTTAAAATGAAGCCGATATTCAAGATTTTCATGGTTTCAATTTGTTACACTGAAGCTGAAATGAATATTTTTTGTAGGTGCTTTTGAATTTGTGAATACCTTTATTTTTTATTGATTGAGGTATAGAGCTGTAAACTTTACAAATTTCTCAACCGTCTGTGAAGGTAAGGAGGTATTTTGCTGATAATGATTTGATGGAAAAGGCAAGCACTGTGAGACTTTGTCTATGTTCCATATTTAACCAACCAGATTCACGAAGTTTATAAGTGATTCTTTGACATCTGCGTATACCATATATCAGTCTCAAACAAGGGTTTTCAACTTTTTGAATATTCTCTTTACACTGATTGGTTAAATTGTGACCATATAGAGTGTCAGCATAGTTGAATACTGATAATACCAGAGTTTCACATAGGGTAGATTTGATAGTTGATGAAAGGAGATGCCTACTGGCATAAATTAATTTTATTGCGGAATAAGCCTTTTGTATTGATCCTTTCACGTGTTTTTCGAACCTCAAATCAGTGTCAATCGGAACACCTAGATTTATAGCTGAATTTACCTGCACAAGAGCCTCATCATTGATTAGGATATCAATATCAATGTTAATATCCCTATACATTCTCGGGCCAAAGATCATCAAATTAGATTTTGAAGTATTTATCAGGAGACAGTGATCAGATTGACAAAAGCATTCATCAGAGTGGATGCTTCTTCAGATTTATCCAGTGGAAATTTGAAATAAATTCAATTGATAGTATATCTTGTTTGATTTCCTCGCTCTATATATGCTAATTCTAGTTCTGATTTTTAGGTCTAATCAACACAGAATATATGAAATTGTATGAGTAGGTGGAATATTACCTAGGTTCTTGATGATAACGTATCAGATACATTTATTGTATTATATTGTCTGGAAAGACAGTGAAACTCAAGAAAGCGAACATGAACAATACTTATATAATGATATTATATAAATAATACTATAATAAAGTTGATGTAGATATACTCACTTGGTTCTACTTGTGATCATAGCTGGTTTCATGGATTTGCACCACCCTGTCGTATAATGTTGTATCTGGTGTTGCGTTGCCGTGTTCAATTTGAAAATTCTATGACTCCAGTTGCTACATAGGACAACCCCAGGTATTTCGAATTATTCGAATGAAGTTTCCGGTCTCTATCTTCACAGATATTTCGATATCACAGTAGCACTGTTTTATACATCACAGCTAAACTGGCATTCTTCAACGACGACTTGAGAGCAACTGATGTTGAATAATAGTAATAATACGCAGACGCGATACCTAGGCACTCCTTGCTGAATAAATAGATGGCGCCACGATGAATCAGTGATATCGACGCCGAATTGATTGAAATACATCAAATAGTGAGTGAAGGAAAAGGCGATCATTACGATATTTCGTCATTGAATACATAGAATAGTCAGGATTGTGAACTATCATCCAAATAAAGTGTAATAAACATGTCTGGTTTATTGAATCAACGAATAATATGCATGAAATAACTCATGATGAGTAACACAAGCAAATTTCACTCACAATTTGACACCGATAAATTAACTCCTGTATGAAATGTGTCATTTGAAGACGACTGTTTTGTCATTTTGACAGCGATAAAAAAGGTGCATCTTTTTTTATCACCGATAAAAACACTTGTTCCTCTTAAGCGTCCACATCTAGTATGCTTACGTCACTTTAATTTCTGCCTTGTCAGTTATTTGAGCATTGTTGATAATTGATACTAAACCATTACATCATGAGTCGTTAATTCATCTTGCCAAAAAACACTCGAGCTTTTCTTTCAAGGATCTTGTTCAAGAGTACAATTTGACTCGGTGGGACTTTTTACCTTGTAGATCACACTTATACCTAAATAGTCGAGTTCCTGACTTATGAGCATTCATTTGTGAATGAACAATGAAATATCATCGCCATTGAAGGTGGCAATAATGTAAATCCTGTGGAGAGCAACCCATAGGTATGGTATCAAAAAATGCGATGTGCTAAAACGGAGTTTTCTGAAGAAGTAAGCATTCACTTCCATACATCAATTTGGAATCTCGGACGCCAAGTTAGCACAAAAGTAAATGTTTATCATAGCAATTAACAGCATTAATTTTTAACACAATACATACAAACAAATCGTTCCATACGTTTCTATGATTCAACATTGTTAAGTACTTAGTATACGTGAACGTGGTCTTTTCAAAATTGACAAGAGACCGTCGAAAATAATAAAAAAAAACATTGAACGACATTCATTTAATCATTCCTAGTTGAAGCTATATATAGCTATTCCGAATTTGAAACGATATTCTCAAAATTCTTTTGCCGCAGAATCACCGGGTGCCACCTGGTAATTATTGAAATTTACACTTATAAAAAACCATATTAGTTATTTTTGTATCGAGGCCGTGAAGCTGATATTTTTCAGCCGAATCAGAAAGTTGCAGCCGAGGCTAATCAATATTCTGGTGAGACCCAAAAAGACCACTTGGCCGAGGTGACAAAAGATTTTTTAGGCGACTGATTCAGAGAGTATAATACTATATACAGGGTGGTCCAGGTTATAGTAGCAATAATTCACCATTCCATGGTCTCTCAAAAAATAAGTCGACATGCATGAGATAATTTTCTTCTAGAGATGAGGGAGATATAGGCCTTTACAGTTCAGTTTTGAGTTTTGTTTGCCATACCTTTCCAAACATTGAAGCGTTCTCGACCAGATTTGATAACAGATAACAAGACCATTTTTTTTTCAGTTCATCACTAGATGATGCGTGAGACATATGGACAATTCTTTGTAACGTATTGACGTGTTGAGGTACGATTGTGAAGTAGAATTTTTGAATGGAAAGTACATATACCTTTACGACATCACTTAATATACAACATAAAAAATGGAACAACATTTGATTGGCCCTGATGATTAACAACGAATATTCTTTTGTTGATTCCTAATGAATTTCAATTAACCCTTCTTCATTCACTATAGGAACCCAAAATCCAGAACTAGAATATTTCATGCACTTTTCTTCCTACTACACCTTTTCTAGTTGTATTTCAGAAAACGTCAAGTTAATTTCAGAAAACGTAAATTGTATTCCAGGATATTCAATTCAATTTCAGAAACCGTCAATTGAATTTCAGATCAGTCAATTTGATTTCAGAGAGTATCAGTTGTATTTCAGAATAGTGCATTCAATTTCAGAAAGGGTCATTTGTATTTCAGAAATGTCAAGTTGATTTCAGAAAGCATCAAACGTATTTCAGATTAGGCAATGACAAAGTCTGAGAATCAATTAACTGATCTGAAATACATTTGATGCTTTCTGAAATCGAATTGACATTTCTGAAGTACAAATGATATTTTCTGATATTGAATTGACTATTCTGAAATACTATCAACGCATTCTGAAATCAAACTCACTATCCTGAAATACAATTGATAATTTCTGAAATAAAAGTGACTATTCTGAAATCCAATTGGAAAAGGTGTAGTTATATCGAACGGAGACTCTCGAAATCAGCAACTTTAATTGCTCATATACTCATTACGTATGTATTGTGGGTGGCCTATATGGTCATGAGCATTTGGAATATTCTTGAACGTACTACTTGTTTCGTTTCTACAGTGGCTTTATACAACGAATATTCTCTTGTTGACTTCTAATGGATTTCAATTAACCCGTCTTCATTCACTATAGGAACCCAAAATCCAGAACTGTAATAATTCATGCACTTCTCTTCCTACTACACCTTTTCCAGTTGTATTTCAGAAACCGTCAAGTTAATTTCAGAAACCGTTAATTGAATTTCAGAATAGTCAGTTCAATTTCAGAATGCGCCAATTGTATTTCAGAATAGTCAATTCAATATTAGAAAGCATCAATTGTATTTCAGAATAGTCAGATTGATTACAGAAAGCGTCAATTGAATTTCAGAAATGTCAATTTGATTTCAGAAAGCGTCAAATGTAGTTCAGATTAGACAATTGAATTTCAGAAATTATCAAATGTATTTCAGAAATCGTCAGTTGTATTTCAGAATTACCAAGAGTCATTTTTAGGTAGTAACTTCTTGTGAGAATTAATGCATTGCATGTATATTATGTATATGGTGTTCAGCAATACACTGCCGTGAAGATAAGTGCTGTGTACAGGGTTTCCCACATAACATGAGCCATCCTCGCCTTATCTACATAGAGAACAGAGAGATACAAGAAATGTGAAGTGAAAAAGTTATTCACAGTCCTTTTGATTTCCCTTTTCAGATATTGTAAACTATACGAGGTGATTCATTTTTCCGTGACACACTTATTCAATCTGTGAACAACTTTTTGATGCGATATTTTTTTTGTATCTCTATCAGTTTTCCAGATAAGAGAATGAATGTCCAATATTATGTGGGAAATCCTGTACATATTTTGCGAGGTCCAGCCAGAACGAATATTACATAACTATGTTCTCAATGTTTTTATAGAGGAAATTGTATTTTGAAAAGATGTGCATAGGACATAGGCAAGAACTATAAGAAAATCAGGAACAGCACTACATTTGCTGTCAGTAGACGTAGTATGCTACCAGCATAGCTTCGTCTTCTGTGGCTTCGTAATATCGAACGAAGACTCTCGATATCAGCAACTTTAATTACGCATGTATTGTGGGTGGCCTATGTGGTCGTGAGCATCTCGAATATTCTTGAACGTACTACTTGTTTCGTTTCTACAGTGGCTTTGTAGTAAGAGACAGTGGCGACACTTGTCAGCGTTTTTTTAGCTGTTGGTGATACGTCACGACATCGGCCATTAGGAGGCGAATTTCTTATGAGCTTACATTGAGTTTACATATCGAGATCAATCATTCAAGTATATCATGTTCTTGTTATATTCTTAAATGAGTCATCTTATAATACCTATATAGAGTTGCTTTCTTACAGAAGTCGCATATATTTTATTAGTATTTTCGTCTCGAAAATAATTATGTGTGCAGATCACCAAGTTGTTTATTGTATTTCTCTACTATTGATTATTGATAGTATTGATACATGAAATGCCTGGTTCCAGCCGCCATTAGGAGGCTAATAATGAACCAATTGTTTGTATAATTGTCTTGTATGAAGCCTCTGTACCTGATTTTAGAGCGTTCTTGTCTATGATTTTTAAATAAATATACCTGACAGCTCAGACGGACGGTTTCCTATAGCAGGTTTCCTCATCGTTTATAAATTGTTTGAAAATTGCATATTTTGCTTCCATTACGTTGCATTGTAAGTTCAATGTCTCTTTCTGCGAGTTATTTCGTGAAATATTCATTTTCAATTATTTTCATACAGCCAGTTCAATTGCCTTAGTTATATCCTTGAGTATTCAAATAATTAATATATATAATAAATTAGTGTATATAATAAATTAGTATATATAATCAAAGGTTATATGAAAAAGAGTGGGAATTTCAAGATAATCTCTTTATAGTTTCTGCAGTTTTTTAAATATCTGGAATACAGGTTACGCTGTAGGGTTCGCATTATTGGGCATGCCAAATGGTTTCGAATACCTACAAGGCGGTATTTTTTCAGGAGTCGTGCCTTTTTTACTTCCTCTGAACTTTTTTGCGCTGCACAACTGGCAGATTCATAAATTATTCAGAATTATTCATTCCATTGTTGTGTTTCCTAGCTTCAATTGTTACACGAAATTATTTTTTTCTGAATGGTCTTGGATTATCTTTTGTTACATTACAAGTAATCGAAACTAGCAAATTAAATTTGTAACACTACCTGGTTCTCGACTGAGCTGTAATTTTGCATGCAAATATGTAAATCGGATGACAATGCAATATTATTATGACATGAAGCTGATCTGAGCCTGAAGATGGTCTTTGAACATGTTATATGCTAAACATGCTAAAGTTGCCCCTCAGGTTACCAGGGCAAACCCTTTAACATACCTCCAAGGGGGTGGCAGTCCTGTACTCGTGGGAATATTAAGAATAAAAAAAAAACTGAACGAAGGAACAAATTTAGTGTTGAAAAAAACTGAAAAAGTTGAAATAAAAATTATGGAAAGATTAATGACAAGCTTCTATACAAATGCATTCGAGAAGGAACTGATTTCTTCCATTGTTTGATCTAGGTTATTCTGTGAGTAACAGATTCAAAACCTTTCATCCAGTCTTCTATTTTCCACTCATTGATCTGTTCACTTATTTGTTATTATTCATTCATTTGCTAGATTTGTGTTTATATTAACTACCTACTATTACTGTCGACGCACTTGCAAAATTATTGTGAATTAAGAAAATAATTCAGTTCGAGAATCAATTCTTGCATCAGAATTTGTTATAACCTTCAAAAATGATCACATCAAGTCAACTAATTTCTTTGAATCATACTGGTTCAATCTCAAGCAGAGGTTCATATCGCTTCCTGAAAGCATAGTGTACTTATTTCTGGGATACCCAAATATATATTCTTGGTGAATTTGCTGAAGAGTACCGTTACCATCGATAACCATATGCCAGAAAATGTTTCCGAATTAGACACATTCTGCTTGGCCTCAACGTCAAGAAGGCTATTGGGCCAGACGGAATACCGCTTATTGTTCTCAAGAAATGTGACACAGAAGTAACACCAGTTCTTTGCAGTTCACCCTTTCGTACAAACTCGATGGAAACTTTTAACTGGAAGATAGCTAGAGTCCAACCGATTCCAGTGAAGGGTAAGAAAACCCTCCCTAACAACTATAGACCGATTGCACAACTATCTGTGATCTCTAAAGTATCTGGAGAGCTCAAGAATCGTGAACGGACGGCAATATAGCTTTCGTCAGCCTATGTGACATATAAGTGGCAGGTGTCAATCAAGAAACATGGGGAGTCTCTGGCTGGAGCATTGTATATCTCCAAAGCATTTGACCGAGTTTGGCACCCAGCGAAACTACCGTTATATGGTTTGCCGCCCCACTGTGTCTTTTACTATCGACTTTTCTTTGGTGGTGTATGGACATTCATTTGGAACGATTGCGGATTGTTAGTGAGGAATACGCTGAGCGGATTGACGTAATGATTATTGATTTCAGGAATCCGAGTGGGTCCATTCATCACTTGCTTGAGGCCAGGTGATAGCGAAGGCCTTAGCTGGGTGGTCCTGTTGGATGAAGTCGAGTTCCAGAGGAAGGAATTCAAAGAGATCACCAGGAGTTAGGTCGTTTGGTGATAGATAATGGCAACAGAGAAACTCTGTTTGTAGATGTCGAATTTTAGCCACATTATATCGAACTCTAGTTGCCTTCTCTTGATCCGAATAGAAGGTATTCAACTCCCGAAGTGTTTTAATTTAGGAGGATTCATAATGTATACATTGAAATATGTGGTTGGGGTCGGAGAGGAGGAGATGAGGTAGGGGCTATGACCGGAAGCATCGACTCAATACTGGAGTTACCCATTTCACAGCACCTCAGTCGACGTGGTGGTGACGCACCGGGCGATGAGGGTACTGTTATTGGTATTGGTAGTTGAGGATGGTGACAGATGCGCTGCGACCTGATTAGATCTCATCAGATCTCATAGATCTCATCTTCTTCTGCTTGTTCCAAGGTTTGCTCGTTCATAGCAGCTCCTACTGAAGATTCAAGATTAAAGATTCCCTCAAGAATTTTGAGGGGGTTAATTCGTAGTATTTCTTCCACATCAGTCAGCTGGTATGATTCCAGTATGTTCAATCTTTTGTGATGTACAGCAGGATATGGTGAGGTGTTCCTGATGGAATTTCGCCACAGAATCTGGTTCAGAGGGGTGCCTCCCTCCTCTGAACCTAGCCTTCTGAGATGTTTCTTGAGTCTACAGTGCCCAGTTATAAATTGCGTTATTGCTCTGAGACTTCTTTTGTTGAGGTTCATCAGTGTCTTTGATTTTGCTCGGTTGAAACTGCCGAAATAGCCTGCCACAGTCCTGAAAGTCTTTGCCATTGTGTGACTCTCATTGAGTCATCTGCTTCGTTGAATTCTTCTTGAAATTAAGAGTTTCCAAGCCCTCAGAATGGTTTGGGTAAAATCAGTGGCGTTGTTGCTCCTTTCCGTGCCAGAGTGTCTGCTTGCCCTTTCCTCTCCACTCCAGTATGTCATGGCACCCAGAGGAGGATCACGGGCGATGAGGGTACGCACCTATGGGTATCCTTTCAGTCCTCTCTTACGACAGGTAGGATAAAACATGGGAAATTGCTCGATCTGTCCTCGAACGGATGGTACATTAGTGTAGAGGCAAAGAGGAGAAGGAAAGAGAGTTATCTTACCGTATTAATGAATGAATTAGTAGTTATAGTAATATTGACCCCGATACGCCCTAATGAATGAACACGGAACAAATTCTCTGCTAAGGCGTACAAGATCCCATTGGCTGATGTGTGTCACGTGATAAATGTCATGTCAAGTTCAACACATGATTAATATCTACCTTGAAGGCTCATTTTCAAGAAGATAACAAGCGTTTTACGCATCTAATTCTGATTGGTGTTTATATTGTGTCTGTGAGGCCAATCCCAACAAGGTTCCATGAAAATCCAACAAGACTTCGTGAATGCGTCTTATTAATGTTGTTTTGTTTTTGCATTTCTGTCAATCTGGGTCATATGATTGAAAATTAGGTTTATAAATAATGGACATTAATTTAATATTTGAGTGAATTGCCAGTATAAAGGCTAGCAAATTCCTTAACCCACTCGATAATGAGGTTGAAGAAACAACCCCTTTTCACATATTAATGGGAAAGATCTGAAGCGAAATGAACTGAGAAATCATTTCCTGATGATTTTATTGAAGAAACGAATAATTTATAAATAGTCAGGTTCCAGAGGATTCTATTGAAGAAACATATAATTTATAAATAACCAGGTATTTCAAAATAATGAATCATCTCATTGCTACTTCAGAGTGATGATTTTCCAAATAACGGAACATCAAAGCAGACACCCATTTCCTGTGAACTATATTCAAAGTGAAGGGAAATAAATCCTTGATTAATTAGATTACTCACCCAAACTTGCAAGTTTAGCTGGCATTACATATTTTTTGTTGCGAATTGGCATCATTTTATCTTTTTTATTTCGATATACATCTCAGATGAAGGTATCCCAAGAAAGAAAAGATAAATAGGTATAACATAATCAACATATTTATCTACTCTGGATACTCACAAAAGGGTTTGGTACCCTGGTGCTTGCTGCAATATATATTTATAAAAAATATTTGCTTCCTGAATGAAGAAGATGAATGAAGATAAAGGTGTACATTATAGCTATACCTACCCATGAAATACTGTTCTTGATTCAATTATGTTTCAAGTTGTCCAATTTTCTGTTCCTTTTCTCTTGTCTCCTGTACATCTCCTCAGCCTGGAATTTCCTATTAGCATATTTGACAACATAATAAGTTCGAAGTCTTATAAAGAGCCTCAACATATACTCATAGGGAAATTCCGGACAGGCATGTGAAAATGGAACATTTCTCATCCTATTAAACAAATTTTCTCCTACTTTCCCAAGGGCTATCGACTGTATATTCTCCATGAGAATTGATTGATGATACATAATTTACAAATGATTCTTCAGGCGTTAGCAATTTCCCAAAAACTCCTCTTCTTTGGCCATACTTCTCTGTAATTAGATGCAACTTATCGAATAAAATCCAAATAACTTGCAAACTGTCAGGTACACGTTGAAATAGAAAGTCTCCAAAGTACCAAATCCCAACTTCTTCTTGGTTCCGAATTCTACGACGTAGAGTGATCTGGGATGCGCTACAATCATCACGAAGTTGCCACTCTCCCTGCAATCTCTGTTTCCTCGAGAATTCAGCAACGAAATAACATTTCGCTATTAGCATACATACAATATAGCATATGAAATGTCAAAGAAAAATAACTTTATTTGAATTTGAATCAGAGTAGGTTCAGTAATAAACAAGTTACAAGGGGCAAGACAGTTTACATTATCATATAATCATTGACTCTGCCTGCTGATGTGATATTGACAGTTGGTGAAAATTCTGGAAATGGTACTGTATGTGAGTTAATCGAGGAGGTCATACGTCCATTTTTCCAGCTTTTGAGTGTGATTTCCTCTCCTCGTTCCTAAAAAATATGATAGAAATTATTGAAATTGTTCTAATATATTTGTGACGACAGATTTTGTGATCTACCCCAAAATGTCACTGCGCTTGAAATTGAACCTCAAGATACCTAAAAGAGAAATTCTTTATGTGTCAGTGACACCTTGTTATTCAGGAAATTTGGAAATACGATTATGTTCTTAATAGAAACAAAATTTCTACTTATCTTAGTGGACGTTTCGGGAGAAGGTCTGGAAATGCATTCTTCATTCTCCAAGAATATGTTGAATTGTATCTTACAACATCTCCAACATCATACCAAAAAATCTTGAGAGCAATGTCACTGTTTACAAAAAACACATCACAGTTCGCAGCGTCAGAAATTATCAATTGTGATATTTTGGAAATAGCAATGATTTGAAACCATTTGGTTGAAAAAAACCTTCATAGATTCGTAAACAGAAATCATGTCACTCATGAGAATTATAGCCTGAAAATATCAAATATCACGTTTAGGCATGTAATTGATATTTTGTTGAAAACAACAGATTTTGTTTTTATTGCAGGTTTATCTTGGCTTTTCATCATCTTGGTATGATTTGAGTCTGAAATGAGCGAAGTAGCCAACTTGATGCCGCCAGATCATGGAATCGTCTCCGTGAGGCATTACGAAGCAGCGCCGCCTCCTGGCTTAGAACTGGTAAGGAATGAATTTAATAATAGATTTCCAAATTTCTAAGATTTCGGAGGAATCGATTTTAATTTTCCTCACGAAACCTATTGAGAGTTTCACAATAGTGTAGCTAGCAAAGTTATTAGTAGCTCGCTTCTTTTGTGCGCTTAGACCGATCAAATGAAAGGGTTAAACATCTCTGAAAATCCTGAGAATTTTATGTCATCATCAGTCTCAGGCCCGGACATAAAGAAAAAAACACCTCGACTCATTCCTAACTGATATGGCACCCCTTCAGGGGTTGAATCATATAATCCTTGGCTACAAGGAAAGATGGTCATGTGCTGATCGAATGGGCGCAAAAGTATTGAATATGTGGGTGAATTTCGGGTTCTGAACGATTTTGTACAATGTCGGATCAAAATCCGGCGTAAGCAACTTACTATTTTCAAGTGAACATTCACAAAAATGGCCAAGCTATGCTGGTTTCCTTCTATTTGACTACTTGAATGTATAATGAAGGTATAAAAAGTATCCTGTGAGGGAAATCAAACTCCGATTGGCCATGATATCTACCTATAACGGGCCAAAAGGAGAAGGGAAACTTTCATATTTTTTTCTATATTATCCCGAAAAACATAGGTTTGCGCACGTTTTCATTTCTAAATTCAACGATTAGGATCTTGACTCAATATATCAACTCGTTTTCCTTACATAAACATGTTCTCTGAAGCCTGGTCTTTGGAGGCTGAGATTTTATAGAATCTTCGATCATTGAACATACTAGATGAGTAATCCATCGCCCTGGCAATACAATTTGTTTGGAAGCAACAACTATGGTATCTCTTTCAATCTAAACAAGAGCTGATTCTCCCAGCACCAGTGCCGTGTTGTCAAAGGGGGTTGAATTTATTATGAATTGAGAATACGTTAAACATTCAGTGGTATTCCAAAAAAACTCAAACTCCTTTACTTAAAAACTTACGACCACGCCGAAACAAAAATTTTCAATCCATTTGGGAAAATGATTGGGAATTTCGAATGATATGACAATGGTAACTTACCTAGGAAATGACATGATTTGATCAGTAGGTTCATATTGTCTTTCAAGTAAGTAAACAAAACTGAACATTGTTGAAATACTGATAAATCGAAACCTTGTAAATGGCTGATACCAAAACAAAGCATTTATTGCCGTCGACTGTCAATGTGTCAATACCAAAAAGTATTTATGATACCCATGCTGGTCTACGAGCTTCCATAGTCACATAATAATGTAGTAGTTCTATTTCAGAATCATATTATAACCCAAATCAATTAATATACTTGTATAGTGAACTACATAAAGTCATAATGATATGAAGTGATGATATATGATGGACTATTTATCAGTTTTTGATAATGCGATATGACAACACTGGCGACGATTGGGTTCTATTATTATGATTACTCTGCAAATATCTTGTTTGTCACTCTTCTAGTGATGGATTTGTTGTTTGTTGGAAAGAATAATACGGTGGTTTCCATAATGATATAATGGAATCACGGACTTCAAGTGAGTACATAACTCATTATATCATTTACACGTAGTTGTCAGCCTTCCTATACAAGGGCGGATCCAGTTTTGGCGCGAGGGGGTCACATAGTCGTGGTCAAGTCAAGAACTTATAATTCAATTTCGATAGTTTTGGGATTTACCTTATTTTTTGTTTCTTTGGCCTTTTTCAAAACAATTTCTGCGTAGACATCTGAGTTTGTTGGTGTGGTCATGGAATCGATATAATTATAAGAAATTCAAATCGCACATGAGGGGTAAACAATCAGTGATATATCATTTTTGGACAGTTGAAGTCGCAGAGACGATTTACTTACTAATTAATTCATTTACTATAATTGATCGAAGTGGGGAAATCAAGTTCCGACACACTAAGTGAACGACGGGAATCTTTCTATTGTTTTTATTCCCATATTGTGATGAGCATTATGTATAATACATTTGTTCTGATATTCTCTATAATTTTGACAATTTTGTCTGAATAAATTATATTGTGTGTCCAAGGCTGGATTGAGCAAGGTCTTTGTCGTCTACGCAGTTATCATTTTGCCACCCCCTGTTTTCATTCTCTTCTATATTTTCATTATGTTCATTACAAATGAAACAGTTATAATCATTATCAGAAATTTGATGTATAGATAATTGGAAGAAAATCAATCATGTGTGGAAGTAAAATAAAAAAAAAACTGAAACAATACAAAACTTGAAAATATGCATAATATTCTCACAGATCATTCTGAAACAAAAATATGCGAAAAAATATGAAATACATCAAAATTATGTAAATATCAGAAGTTATCTGCAAATGAAACTGGGTCTTTAGCATGAGATCATTCAGGTAGAGCCATCTATCTGACAGATCTGTAGTTACTTAGCAGCTCATCTATTACACTTACATACAGCGTAGGGGCTGATACTTATGATGGATGACACCAAAAACCATAGGTTGGTTTTGTGTCTAGGAAACTTACCTCAGATCCTTTGCTGTTAGATGGCGTTAAACATGCAACACCTCATGTTACGCCCAGACTTTTTCTCAAAAGATTTAATTACCGTCACGAAGTGTTTGCCTGTTTTGTTAAATTTTTGTTTTCCATTTTTATTTTCGTTCTGCCTTCTATCATTCTTACAGTTCTTATCAATATTTCATGAAATCTAATAGTTATTCATCAAATTATTTTAAATAAACTGGTGTTCAAACTCCATATCCTTGTACTTAAAAATATTTATTCTTCATTGTACACTTGAAAAACTCAACACCTAATAACTTGTACATATACACGTACATATTGTCATCTTCTCTTGAAGACACCCAGAGAAGCACTATTACGCACGGAATGAGGCAGCATATTTAAATTCCATAACCGTGGTGAATGATTTGTCAGCTCCTGGAACAAGTCCTGGAACTCATTCAGGTAGGGGGGGTCATGACCCCCCTGGATCCGCCGCTGTTCCTGTGCAGGAAGATCGACAAACAACATTCTCAACAATAGATTGAAGTTTATAAATCAATAATTATACGGAGCTTGATTGAAGATTTGAAACTTTTTCTTGAGAATCGTGGAGTTTTGTCATGAGTATTCTATTCTTGATGAAAATCGAGAGATTCTTGAAGTGGGTTGGGTTATTCACATTCATCAGTACAATTGCTCTCGAATTTTACATTCTTAGGTGGATTACCCTTTACATGGTGGATGGTGCATCTTCTTGGATACCAGAATGCACATGATGAATTGCTTTTGTTGCGACAGAAAAGATCATTTGCAGATGTCGATCGATGCCTATAAATACCTGATTAGTTGGGATACTGAGTGTTAAGAGAGCATTTTTTGTTCATTTTTCGTCAGGCCACTACCATTAGTAAGTAGTAATCCAGAACATGAATGTCCGGAAATGTGTGGCGAGTCGGCACCGTGAACCAATTTGATTAATCATTCTTAAAACCGTTATGAGCTGTCTAGGAAGTCATCACAATTTTTACATGCATAAAGAAATAAGGACGATGTTTCTACTGATAAACTCGTGATTCAAAGTTTTTGTAAGTTTTTTTACGAATGTATCAAGGAAGTATTCGAAGTGGAAGATATGTAGAACTGAGAAAAGTTAGACCCACTAGAAATATCTGAAGTGACCACCGAGATCGTCCGAGCAGAAGTTCATGACTCTCGAATTCCAGTCTCACTCGTTGGAATATTTCCTGGCTATTTCCATCACTAACACTGCGAGTAATGTAATGTACTGTAATTCAGCAATTTCTGAACCAGTCCTGAACATTCCTGGCGAATAATTTTCTAATTCATATAATTCTTTCGTCTATTTGTAGTAGGTAGGCATTTCTCGAAATTCTCAGCGGCTGCAAAATGTCTTAGCAACAAATATTCAAGTCAAAAGCAGAGGAAAATTAGTGGAACAAGTTTCAATAAATGGCGTTGAGGAAGTATCTTTCAAATTATATTTCTCTATCAAAATATTCCCGATCTTATTCGGAAGCCAGTTCTTGTTTTCACCTGCATGCTATAACTATGGTTGAGTTCATATGATCGCGTATACTATGAGAGATTGAAATAGTGAAGTAGATAGCAGTCAGATAGATCAGTCCAAGAACAGATACCTTACCGCAATGAGGGACTGACAGTTTCTGCACATCATCTGTCAAAATCCTCTGCTCAGCTAAAGATTCTTTTAGGGTTGCCATATATTTTTTTTGTGAATGTATTCAACATGACTTTTCTAGAGCTCAAGTGAGACAATATTATAATGGAGTATAAGTCTTCTCGATAGGTAGTTGTTTCAACAAGACAACGCCACCAATGATATATCATTCAACTTATTGTGATTCAAGGAATATTATTCGTTCGGTTCCATGTTGGAATTTGACATACAAAAACATAGTTTCATGAATTCAGTGGGTTTTCAACCCCACGCTAGTCGCCACCACTGTCAATGTTGGTTACCTGTATCTCACCGTTGTAGTGCAGCACACTATCCATCCGCACCTGCTTAACCCATTTTCTGCATATTTTATGCAAATCTCTTTTCATAGTGCACACTTGAACAATGTGGACAACAATCTGAGAACAACATTGTGGCATTATTTGCATGTGTGGGAACCATAAATCACCACTAAGGACTTGGAATCCTTTTACATTCTTGTAAAAAGGCGATCTGTAACGCAGGCGTGGTATTGTGGAATGCGAATTCACTTTCATTTGCTCAATATTTCACATGGTGGGCTAATATTGTTTATCAGATGTACATGCGTCAGCGGCGGATCCAAAAACACGGTTTGGGGAGAGGGGTCATGGAAACCAAAAGTCACATGAACCAGATATATATAAATATAGGTCCAGCTATTATTTGAGTAGTGCTAAATAATAGTTATTTGTTTTGCTAGGCAGAAAAGAACAAGATTTAATAGCGCGGTTGGTGTTTCAGGGGAACCAGCCAAGGCATTGAATCTTCTTTTCTACCGTGTGAAACTTAATAATTTTTTCTTCAAATTAGTTTCAATTACACGGAAAATTCAAATAAATGAATTGTTCAAACAATGGTATCTGGCTCTCCGTTACTATGTTTACCGCTGATGATGTATGTTGAATTGTTTCTGTTTACTTCAATTTAAAAAATTTGTTGGAAATGGATATAATTGAAAGTGACGATAAGTTATTGCTGAATAACACCACCTGAGAAAAGAGACCTGGCGCGAAATGTGGAATTCAATATATTACCGGATGAGTCAAGAACTATATATGAACTCGGCAGATTCATGGTTCATAGACAGAAGAAAGATATAAGATCTTTCTCTGAATATGAGCTGATTGCCAACATGTCCTGTATATATATGATGATATTCTCGAGTTGAATGATTCGATTAAGAAGGTTGTTATTCACGGAGTCAAAGGCTGATTTGAAGTAACGAGTTAAGCAAAAATCTTTCGCTTTCTATGTCAAATGTGTAAGTGTATAAAAAACATGTTAACATTGTCGATACATTCTCGATTCGATGGGAAATCTGATTGAGATTTCGGCAAAATTGCAATAACTCACCCAGTAATCTAGTCGAGTGAGAATAATACTTTGAGGGAGTTCAGCGGTGCCAATCCTCTGGAGTTATCTGGAGTGTTTGCCGGGCCAGTCTTTTGCAACATCAAGAGAAGTATATGTTAGACCATGTCTCAGGAATTATTGTCGAATTGAGTATGTTATTGAATAGCGAAGGTAAATACAGGGTTCTCCTGTATATTCTTGTACCCCACCTAAATGGGTTATCTCGAAGGTTAGGTATCAAAGAATGATTGATACAAAGGTTCCATATTTTTTTCTGTGTGTCATATTTCAATATGTCAATTTTTTCATTGGAACACCCTGTATTATATCCAATGTCTAAACTTTCATGATATCACATTTGCCGAAATAATTCAGAATAGAACCTATTTGATAAGAAATACTGATGATTCAGATGAAAATATGACACTTTCGAATTCATTATTTTCCAATAACTTTCGAAATAACCCCTTTAGGAGAGGTGAGAAAATATACGGGAAAACCCAGTATCCAGTTCTGTGAAAGATTTTCGAAAAAACTCATATGGTATACCATCTAACCCCGCCTATCAAGGACAGCATATGAGTAAGTTTTTCAGAAGTAGTGAAAGATGCATTCAGATGGGGTGAGCACTCTCTGCATAGTTCTTTCAGCATTAACACAGTAAAAATCAAAATGAGGTTCGTTAGGTTCGATTCGAATTCGATTCGAATAGTTCGTTCGATTCGAATTGTTTCTCCTTGAAATAGGTCTCGCTCGGTGGCTGATTCATGAATAGCCGAAAAAATATTCTCGAATGACCCATTATGATCAGAAATGAAAGATGTTCTATTCGAATGCATCCTTTTGAATGCGTAACTCACAGACAAGTTGTTCTTCCAAACTTACGAACAATTTGATATATTATCATAGGTGATCTTGTGTGTTTGATGAGTAGTTATAGTTGAGTGATAAATTCATCTGAGAATGACCAGATGAAAAATCATTGTCAGTGACAAAAAACTTTTATACAGTTATTCATCCAAACCAAATCCAGAACACTCTTACCTAATCCATCACCTATGTGTATTCACCAAAGGTCTATTTAGTGAAGAAGGCCCATTCATTTGTTTTCCTTCATACATTCATGTTTTCATATGAATAGTTCATCATTGAGCATGGAGTCGAAAAGAAAATCTTCTGGTGTTCAATGCTGGATAGAGATATAAACGGTCTGAAAATAAATTTGGATATCCAATTTCTTCTGTGTCCATGATTTCTCCAGAAGATCCGATGCATGAAGTTCTCAAGGAGGTTTGAAGTACATATCACAAACAATTAATTCAAATTTAGTTTCAGAAGTTACAATTCTAAGACTGTGGTTGAATACTCTGATATTATTGTAAATAAATTAATCAATATTAATACCCAAAAACAGCAATAATAAAAAATAATAATATTGTGGTTTTCTTATATAAATTCATTTTGTATTGATGTAGGAAATGAGACAAAAAAATATGTATGTGATGTGGTGACTGAAAAATAAAATATTGGAAAATGCATAAGCGTTCATTTGCTCTTCCTAGCGATTTTTCTTGGTTGCATTTGATTTTTGAGGTCATGTTAGTGTTCAGGAACAGCTAGGACATCGGTGGAAAGTCAGGTTTCTGTATATTTTCTTCCATAAAATTGATCGTATCCGTGGGTATATGACCGTGACAGGTCTAAAGGTCAGTAAGAAAGAGATTTCAATAATTTTTTATCTGCTGATAACACGAAAGGTGAACCTAAAATGTTTGAGGAACATCATGTCAGTCAGCGGAGGATTGTTGGTAGAGAAGAGAGGTATTGGATCATTTCTCGAAAGTTTGGAAGTCGTACGCATCAGGCTTCACTAGGCAAATAATTCCACAGCTTTGCCGGCCTATTGATGAATGATGCTTAGTAAAGCGAAGTTCATCAGGTCTCAAAGGGTGACCAGCCTGATCGCGCTTGAGATTTCCGCTGAGCACCAATCATGTAAATATCTATGCAAAAGGGAGAGTTCACTTGCATCTCTACGATGTTCAAGAAAGGTCAATGAATTCGTGTGTGTTGACATTCTGGAAGTAATTTAGTAATTGGTAGAATTCTTGTTCGGAGATTCATCTTCTTCGCACGATGTCTTTCACGATAAACAGAAACGTTTGTTGGTTGATCAAAAATGAATTTCATCCACAAATTTTCACCATAAGCTTTCCTCATCTCAAGTTTTTGATAGGTTTCTGGAACGTCTTCTCATTGCTTAGAGGTGATACATCATCAATCTTCTTCAAGATTATTCTTTCTATTCATTTTGTTCCCTTAACAAAGTACGGACACGTCATTCATACCATTGGATAGAAGTTGAACCTTTGACAGCTGAAAGTGCTTTACTTGGAATGATACGCCAATAAAATTTGTTTCTGGATGATGATCCATATTCATTGTGACCTCGGTAAGTACTCATCAGCAGCAGCAAAGTTGAAGGAAGACCGGTAGTGTTTGCGAGTAATGATATCAAAATCTCCTCAAAAAGTGAACATAAGCCCAATGATGTGAGCCCGACAGTGTAACCTGTATTCCGAATTTGAGCTGGATATCTTGAAAACTGCAGGAGCTTTGTGGAAATAACAGAAAAAAAATCTGGAAATTCAAACATTTTGATTCTAGTTCAGAAACAAAAGAGTTCTGGACATATGCGTTTGAGAACTTTCATCGTTTTTTAAGACGCTCTATCATTCCTAGGAGTGCGTCCAACATATGACGAAACACCCTGTGTATGGAAATGCTTTTGATATCTCAAAAAGTACCAAATTTTGAATTCGTGATCGAAAGATAATCTAGCGCAAAGAATATGTGTGTGTTGAAAAACGTTTCATTTATAGGAATAGAAAAAGACTGATTCCAGTGTTTTGATAATAATAATTATACACTTCATTCAGTTCAATGGAATTGTTATACTGAAATGGCGGAGTTCATCTCTTGCTGATAGCAAGGTGATGGTCAGGCTTAATATTAAACTTATTCTAACATAAGTATCATCAATTTACCAAAATGATAGAGAAAAATAAAGTTGAATACAGAATGAAATATAAGATAATAAAACAAACATGTATACATGAATATTAACAAATAACAAATATAAGAGATTGAAGAGGTGTTAGTACTCCTCTGTAGGCTTTATGAATACAGAGAAAGAGAGAATAGAATTTATTGAAGAGTGAAAAGAAGTTCCCTGCAGGCTGTCTTTGACATGGTTCGGCATGGAAGTGTACATAACAGAAACGTTATATGAGAAACTCCTCTCTAACATGCTTCTGTGAATAGGAGGAGTTATGGAACCCTTTGTCTTCATGTTTATGTTGTGTACATCCGATTGAAATTTAATTTTTTTTTTAATAAATATGTTGACTGTTTTAATATTATGATTTTATGATATAACCTGATACAGTGAAGTTTACGAAGAGATTTCATATTAAGCCACCCAGCTTCAGTGAGCTTATGACGAATTGGTTGCCTCTTTTTCACACTGAAGATAAAACGCAAAAAGTGATTTTGAACTTTTTATATTCTCTGAGCATCGAATGCTGTTAGACATGGATCATATAGAGTGACACAATGGTTAAAGGTTGACAAAACCAAAGAGTTACAGAGCATAGTTCAATAAGGAACGTTAGCTGTATAGAAGTTTCAGTTTTCAGCTGACTTCTTTATACACTCTGAGACGTGTTTAAAAAAACGCAGGGAGAAGTCTGGCCAGGTCAGAGAAAATAATTGGAACATCATTCATGGATAAGTTCATACCTTTGATCAATACTTCCCGAGCCTTGTTATTACCGAAGAGTGAAGCAGTTTATTTGTTGGGATTCAGAATCATGTGATGATCACAAGAGATTTTATAAATAGTGTTCAGTTCTCTATTGGTGATTCTACTACTCTTCAGCATATCAGAGGGGTGAAAAGAGTAGAATCTGTGTGCCATCGGCGTTCATTTGTAGATGACAATTATTAATGAACGTGTGGAAGAAAGCAGTATAAATGGTATATAGTATAGGACCAAGTATAGAGCCCTGAGGAACGCCAAAAGTCAATGATCTCAATTTTGATAAACTACCTTCCGAGACGACTCGTTGTAGCCTATTTTTTTTATCTGTGGACAACACGAAAGGGAAACCTATAATGTTCGAGGAACATCGTATTAGCCAGCGGTGGAATTTTGGGAGAGAAGGAAGGTGTTGTAAGCATCAGGAAAGACTTCACTAGGCAAAGAATTATGCTTGGTATAGCGATGTTCGACAGGTCTCGCGAGCCCGACAGTGTAGGGGTGACCAGGTAATTACAAAATATTGTAACCGAATTCTCAGAAACTCTTATATACTTTAAGATACATATCGAAACATCATGCATGATCGTGTCGAAGGTTTTTGAGTAATCCAGTAGTACCACAATTGTAAGTAATCCAGAATCTGTGTGTCACTATATACTCCTACTTTTGGTGAAGGTATTATATGAGCCATCTTCCATTCAGCGGGAAAGACGGAGTACTCTATGCGAGAATTTATAATGTGTAGAATAAAGTCAATGATAAACGGACAACATATTAGGATGAAGTCAATACTGAGGCCATCAGCTCCAGTGGCGTTTGTTTCAATAATCTCTAATTATCTATATATCTCAGCTGATTGAACTCTTTTGGATTGTAAGTTCTTTGTGTCCATTGTAATATGTATTGATGTTATCTGTGGGTAATACCTGAGGAATTGAGGACAAAAAATGATTGTTTATTTCTTCAACATCTGATATGTGTGCAGGAATTGCAGTTTGTTTGTTTTTCCTATATAAATATCCAGTTTTTTCATAGTATCCCAAATATTTTGCTCAATTCTACCAACATGATATTGCAAATATGCCTTTTTCTCTCTCGCTCTACTGATCGATCAGCAAAGTTTCGGTGCTTCATATTCCTCGAAGTGTCGTGGATCTCTTGTTATTTTGAATTTCCAAAGCAATTTATCCTTTTCTCTGAAAATCAGGATATGATTATCCGTTATCCAAGGATTACGTTTCTTCTTGAATACTCTACTCATGAGGCGAGCATAAAGATTCAGTGAAGAATTCAAACTTTCAGTGAAGAAATCAACTTCATCGTCAATTGTTTCTAGATGAAAGATATTTCTCCATGGAATAGGGCGTGGATCATCACTGAGTTGGTTGAAGTTTATATTTTTTACAGATCTGTAAGTTGTTAGTGTGCGGTTGACATACGATACGAAGCGATACGAAGTTATTAGCGTGTAGCTCTTCCGAAACAAGGATGAGGTCAATCAGCATGGAATTATTCTAGCAATTCTCGTTGGAAAATCAACCAACTGGTATAACCACGTACTCGACAATAGCTCACAGAAGTTTTGGGTATGCGAGTTATTGACATCGTAGAGGTCGATATTGAAATCTCCCAGGCATAATACTTCATAAAATTCAGACAAAATTGAAAATATATTTGTATTGAGTTTCGGTTTTCTATAGATGCAACCCAACGATAGATTGTTTTTTTTTTATTTTTATACTCAACCACAAGTCTTCGATATTTTCATTCACCGGAAGAACAGAATACCTAATGAAATTCCTCAGACAATCGCTACACCTCCATAACCACTGTCATCAGATCTGTCCCTTCCTACAAGTTCATAATTTTCTATGTTGATATCTACAGAGTTCATTGAACTTTTCAACCATATCTGACTGAGTGTAATGATATCAAGAAGTTACTAGTTAATACATCATTCAGATGGTTGGAGTGAGCAGGCAGGGATTTCATATTCAAGTGGCATATTTTGAGCTTCATTACAGGAGAAAATATTCAAACAGAAATGGATTCAATAACGTTAGGAGAGTATAGACAATGATATAACGATAACGAGATACAAGGAGAACAAACAGCGTAATTTGGGGTCCCAGATGGTGTCCTATATTTCACCAGATAGAAAATTAATAAGCTATTTGTTACTTCTTATTGGTCCTGATAGAGTTCTATTTCTTGTTCCGTTTGTAATTATTGGAGGCCTTCCTTCCTTATTTCCTGATGTTGGTGGGATGTCCGTTTTGGAAACTGATGATAATCTACTGTCTGTGAGTTCTTCTAAGTTCTTCTTGTGATCCTGTATCAGTAAGGATGAAAGATCATGAGAACAATATAAAGAAAAGATATACTGACAAATCAAAATTAGCTGAACATATCCTTACTGAAAATGGACAACATATGGCCGATTGGGGTAATATTAAGATCATAGGAGAAGAAGACAACAACCAAAAACGGAAAATCAAAGAGTCTGCTTGCATTCTCCTGAACGGAGACAATAATGTTACTTCTTGTTCAGTTGATATAGATAGAACTTGGCACCCACTTCTGAAAATTGAATATGAAAATGGAAAATTCGAATAATGGAAACCCTTGTATCCAGAATTCCTTCGTCTACCAAATTGCCACTTTTCAGTGTCAAAACCGAAAACATATTGAAAAATTTTGCGAAGAGAACGATATTTTAATTGTGTTGAGAACGGAAGCAGATTCGTTCCCGAAACGTCCACCAAGATAAGTAGAGAAACGAGGAGAGAAAATCTCACGAAAAGCTGAAAAATGAATGATGATAATCTCTTGGGTGTTGAGGTACTTGGTTCGCTATTGGATTTTTCGATTTATTTGGCAGTAGTATCTGCTTCCACCAAGTCAGTTTGTACAGTTGTTTGCTTTCGATAGATTGAGATGTTTTTTCAGAATCTTATATTTCTCTCGCTGAGCTAGAGTCGGATCGTTAACGATAGTAATGTGTGTACCTTTGAAAATTGAGGATTCCTTCAGAAATGATATGAACTCTACTTTTATTGGTAAGTTATCTTTCTTTCCAGATGGATAAATATTATTGAGATCAGACTGATCAATTGTAAAATTCGCTAATCTTTTCAGTTCCCCACAAATTGAATCTGGAGTTATTCCTTCAGGTTTGTTGGGAGGACCAAAAATAATTATGTTATTTTTCTTCGATTTTCTCTCAATTGTCTTGATTCTACTCAAAATTAGAGAGTTCTCTGCTCCGACTTTATTCAATTTTTTGAATAACTCATCAATTTTCAGAGATAATCTGACCTCTACAGCTTCAATAATGGATTGCAAATCACCTCTACTCAATTTGATCTCTTCTATAACAAACATTCATCGACATTATCGGTTCAGCTACGTGTGTGAGACACGCCTTACGGGTTTATTCATATTTGAACTAATAAGATTTAGTCGATATCTATGGGAGATGGTTTCGTGTACTCGATTTCTGAGTGTTTCCGCTATTGTTTTTCGAGACTGATGTCTTGTATAACTCACCGAATCTTAGTAGATCTCACTAACTACCTACTGTATAAAAAATTGCAGGACTTCATTCATTCGCAATTTAGCTTCTGAATCTGAACACAACACTATACACATCAACATTGTTAAGCCATACTTAAACGTATCACTTGCTATCACTTGCGATAGTTTTGTCGGAATATAATTGGTTCAATGAGATATGATAATTTGTGAGTCCCAAGTTTGTGTACTGAATTCAGTTCCTGATACTTTTCGGTGAGGTTTTCCAGTCTTGTACCTACAACTGATATAAAACTGGGATGCAAACCAGACTACAAGCGATGGCTATTACTACATGTAACCATATTGTGAAAATCAGTCAAAATCATATCAACAACACAATAACACAAACAGTCCAAAAGTATTGATAAATATTCATAAGTAATAGGAGTATAAATGTAAATAGTTGCAGACTATAAAACAATCAATGAAATATAAACAACAGACAATTTCTCAAGTATTCGGTGATTCAAAGCAAAACCCTCAAGAGTGAACACGATAACAAAATTTGCTAAAGCTGAAGATCTCATGTTAGTTGATTAGTGAATTCTTGAATGGTGTAACAAGTCCTTTGAAGTAGCATTTTTTTCAGCGGACTTTTAAGAACATTAATATTTGGGGAATTCTTAAGAGTTATTGGAAGCATATTATATATTTCACACCCACTGTACTCTACGCTTTTTTCATACAAAGAAGTTCTATGAGCGTTTAAGATTAGATCTTTAGAACGAGTATTGTGGTTATGTGTTGGACGAGAAGACTGAAAATTGGATTTATTTTTGTCCCTTTGACCACGTCTGCTCAACAATATGGTCTTAGATTTAGATTTGTTGAGTTTCAAATTGTTCTTTTCAGCCCATAATATGATTTCATCATATATATCCTTAGTAGTTTTTTGGAGTCCATCCATGTTGTCTTCAACAATCAAAATATTTATATCGTCAGCATAACTTGTAACGAATGCCGAGTTTGTTTTACTTATGGATGAGATTAAATCAATAGCAAATAACAAGAAAAAAGAGTTACCTGAATTCGAACCCTGGGGAACTCCCTCCATAATATCACAATCATCGCCCATGCATTGACCAATTCTGACTTTTTGCCTCCTACCTATACCTATACCTACATATATGACAAAAGATCTTACCAAATCATGTGGTACTCCTCTTATACCTGATCTATAAAGCTTAGCTAGCAACAGTTCATGATCCACACAATCAAAAGCACGTGAGAAATCTATAAAAAGACCCATAACACATTTTTTCTTGTCGAGAGCATTAACAATTCTTGACTGGAATTCACATAGGGCTGATTCTGTACTCTTGGCTTTAGTGAAACTCGATTGGCTTGGAGAGACTTGACAGTAGGCTTATTGCTCTATAATTGTCTAGGTCATTCACATCACCTTTTTTAAATAATGGGCATACTGTTGCAAGCTTCAAATTTGCTGGAAAAATTCCATTCAAAGAAGACAGATTTATCAAATATGTCAAGGGACGACATAGTTCTTGGCGGCAATTTTACAGCAAGTTATTAGAGATAAAATCATGACCAGAAGCATTGGAATTTTTCAGTTGAGAAATGAGCTCACACTTCCACAAACTGAAGATGAGAAAAAACTATTTCAGTTATTTGATATATTTTGTACAAGGAAATTTAGATAGTGGAGTAATCAACAAAACTGAAGTAATAGAATAGACTTGTCCTTCAATCATCATAAGTACTGCTAAAGTTTGATTCCATATGAACCTGTCACAATCAGATAACTCTCGATTCGGAGAACGAAAAATTGATAGTTACTAATTATCACGATGAAATGTGCATTGGGTCAAATATTCAGAAGGACATACACAGTATTCCATTTGAGAAAAGTGAATCGATCATGGGTTCGTGTTTCCATCCTCTTTGTGTACAAATAATGTAGGTGGAGTGGAATCGCAAGGATTCATTTATTACGAGTATATTGACTTGGGTTCCTCCAATAATCCTGTTTGCTTCATACTTTTTTGCATAATTAACATTAATTAAATTTCTCGGAATCCTTTATATTTCAAAATATGGACTGTGAGTGGGTCTTCAGTTTCGTGTATCAGAAGTTCCTTCTGAATTCAATAGCATTCAATAATTGATATAAATCATTCCTTTATCTCACTAGTTCCTGACTTGTCAACATTTATTTATAAATTTGATAAATTCTTGAGGATCGTTCTGTAGTTCTGTGGAAACGAGAAGAAAATTCTTCAATGAGCTTATAATGATGGATATCATTCTCGAAGATGAAAATTCTGAATCGAGCCTCAGGCGAGTTTTGGATACATCCAAGAGCCGTATGAGCGAGTTGAAAACTATACTTTCCATGACGTCAACAAAGGTTTTGCGAGAATAGGAAAAATCCTGTATCTTAGTCATAAATAACGATAGAGTAATCATCGATGAGGGGAGATTCTGAATTACCAGAGTGAACATTATAAACCTACAGTTATCTTTTGTACACTGAACTCTAAAATACTCTTTATGGTATGAAAATCATCACAGTGAGAATGTAATTCAACGCAATGAAATAGAAATCTAATAATCGGGTGAACACGTTGTCGAAATGAAACATGAAACGAAAATAGAAAAATTTACCATGATAAGAATTGAAACTTGGTGAAACAGTTCACGTTTGGAAGCCGAAGCAAATTCACAAGTGCTCAACCATCCATCATTATCAACTTTATCTAGTAGGTTATTTAAAATCGCATTTTGCATTATTGTATACATTTGTTGCAAGGTGAACATTGTCAAGATCATAGTTGGTAGGTGTATTTCAACTGTATTACCCTTGAAAATTCCATACATGAGATTTTCAACCAATCAGAACGTGTATTTCTGTCACCACCATCACCATATAGCAACGGATGAATTTTATCGGAAATTTTTTCCTGGTGGGTACCCAACAGCGAATTATACTGGAAATTTTTCTGACGTTCATAATGACAGCATATTTTTTTTGACAATCTAATTTTTTTTGTTTTCACACATAATAATTTTGATCAATTTCAACAAAAAGCTTAAATGTTTTCTAAATTCATGGACCATTATGATTGATGTTTATATTAAAAACGCAATTATTGTATAATATGGCAGGTTGATTCAACGTTGCTTGCTCTTAATTAAGAGATTCTTGGAATGTCTTTGCAGAAATTGAAGCATACCTCATTGCGTCAATAATATCCTGATGATGGCCCGAGTCAATGTGCAGATATGGTTTTATGGAGTGACTGCCACCATGCCCTGTTGTTTTAATTAATTGGTGTTCTCCAATTCTGTTTTGCAAGAACTTGATAAAGACGAAAATTGATGTTGTTGGTAACACATTTGGTGTGGAACTCTCTAACCGAATACCACACCAGGTCAAATTAAATTCGGAAATTTTTTCTCTCTCTATATATATATATATATATATATATACATTGGTTACAGCCCGTGTTTCCTGACAATTTCAGGTTTCCGATTGGTCGTCTAGTATTGATCGATATGTTCTGATCCTCAGAGTATGAATTCGTCAAGGGATAGATGCAGTATTGCTAAATAGTTGTGGAAAAATGATTTCCTCTAATACACTGAACTTGTCTGCTTCATAAACGCGCCACTTGGCTCATGTTGGCAGTTCAGCAAAACCATACATGTGTGAAATCGCTTTCATTTTATACTTCAGAGTTCAAATGCGGGATTGATACATTCTTTTAGTCATGGAAATGAAACAATGCAAAGTGTTGGTAATTACGTTTGAAAAACAATAGCGATTACATCATTTGCATAATAAGACAGAGAATATGTCGAATAATTGAACACGATTTTTTTTATTCCATTGCACTTGACAAATATTGCATAGTACCTGTGGGAGGGTACCACACTATACAATTGCAACTGGGACGGGAATCATTAACAGGTGGAGCAATGGCTATTATGATGTAAGAGGTCTGAATGTGATAGTCCAGTCGAATACTTTTTCTAACGTAGTTCATCCATATTCCACTTGGTAATACAATCAGCAGAAGAACAAATTGTGAGGATTTTTCCTCTCGTGTTATGTGAAAAGCTCATCTAGATAGGACAGGTCTGATATATATATATATATATCATCATCATCATCATCATTTACCTATTCTATATCAGTAATAACAATAAGGCGGTGAGAATGATTGAGTAAAAGCAGCCGTAGTGAAAACTGCAGATAATGTTCAAAAACAGGACTGCTGATAAATAAGGACAAAACACAATACATGTTGTGGACATATGGAGAATTCAGAAGAAGGAATGATCTAGTTGTGAATTGAGGAATTGAGTTCACTTACAGGGTTCAATTGGAGGATTAGAACAAGAGTTGTTAGAACTATGGAAACCAATCATTTCCTAGAAGATATTCGGAAAGAAGAGGAATAAAAATTCATCGAAATACACATATGATAAAAATGTGAATAATACACAAATAACTCCATAACTGAACTTCAAATGAACAAGAAGATCATGATTTGAAGACAAATACACACAATATTATCAGTTTACGTGGTATCTTTCATTAACAGGCATCAAGATATGGGTCAAGATGTATTTTGGAGAAGTCGTCCCAGTGAAGAAGAACTCATATGATTATTTATTGCTGTATAAAAGATGATCTGAGTATATACTTATCTACGCACAAGTTATGACTAATGGGGAGTTAGCTCTGCCAAGAGAGAAGTGAAACTGAAAAATAATAAAGAAAGGCGAATGTCCATAAGAGCTAGATAGATGCATTGATATGTATGAATTTAATTCTCACACAGAAGAATATGAAAAATTTTAAACAATCGCCCCATGATCACTCGTGAACAAGTAGAATGGATTTTGACCGTACTAAATACATGAATATTGTGTTTCCCGCGGTGATAGTGAACCAACTTTGTAGTTCCTACCTCGCGGTTCGCAAATCTCAATGGTCTATGCAGTGCTAGCGTAGAAATAGTAGAGTAGTCAATAAAAACGCACATGTCGCATGTTGATCGCTTATTCCTACCGATGTGATGAGTTCAAACTCGCGAAATACCGTGAAAGTTAATGAGTGGAAAGTGGAAAAACTGAAATGTGATTACTAGTGAGCAATGCTAATGTGCGATTACTGGATATACCTATACTCTCCGAATAACAGTGTCGCTGAAAATAAGTTCAGGAATTCAAATATCGTTGCACAGGGACGAGTCAATAGTTAATAAGATGATTTGAGCATATGAACGTTTTTCTAATCGATGGGAGCAGAAATGAGATACTGTTGAATACCAAATTTTTCATAATTTTTTCAAGATAGTCACTGAGATAGCTATCAGAAAACCTCCTGACTATTCTTCCTCAATATATTCCAACATAATAATAATATTCATTCGAAGTGGTAATAACCCGATATTTCCTGAATACAGGGTTCGAATCTTGCAGCGTCTAAGAGTGATATGGGTGAAACGAGGTTTGAGTGCCCACCGCCAGGAATGCACTTTTCCAACCCGTGGTACCTCGAATTTCAAATAGCACCCTGTTCATATTCTTTATACTCCATATCTAATTTTATCCTTGAATTGATCGGAACAAAAACAGATTTTGTTCTCTTCGAAAAAATAATCACATATCGATATCTGTCTATAAACTTTTCTTGGATTTCTTCAGAAATATCACATCTGAAAAGAATTCCGTAATACGATGAAGAATTTCGTAATACGAATAAGTATTGCATTTTTCGTTCGTTTTATTCATAACTCCAGTTCTTGCCAGAAAAGTTGTCTTTCCTCACGATCTATTCGAAAATCCATATAAGAGGATAGAGATAAGTCAAAAAACCATTCAATGTCATGAGGAATGATTAGTATGCTATGCATGCTTTTTATGTATGATTTTCTTCGTATTCGGTGGCAACAATTGGAACGTTTTTTTATGATTCGATATCCAATATATTATTCATATTTCTACTCAGTTTTTGTGATGATTGAACAATCGTATTCATATCTGCGATATAAATATCCTTTCATATATATATATATATATATATATATATATATATATATATATATATATATATATTTATATATATATATAAATATATAAATGATGATTCCAATTTTCCAATTTTCCAATTTGTGCATACTGAAAAAATATGCTCTCCAGAAGATCGAAATTTAATTTAATCTACCTACTAGTCCAGATTTTCCTTCTCATTATCGGTGTCGTATGAGGTATATGTGGCAATTCAAATTTCATTATTTGAATACTTTCGCATCCGGAAGGATGTGGAACAACTTTGTTAAACAAATGGAATTGAATGATTTTGTTGTATCTCCTCACAGGTCACTGCACAATCATAGTGCAGCTGGTGTTTTATATATCATTATACATCACCTTGAACATTGGTATTGAATATATAATCTTGAATACAGGTTGAAACATACACCTAATGCAATTATTCACAGTTAAGTTCTATGCAGACAATCAATATTTATTGTTTAACCTAAAAGGCGATTGTTACATGGAGGCGCATCGAATACGATACCGTTTTTTATAATTACTCAATTTGGATATGCCCTAAGTGCATTAAAGGAAGTTAGGTAGTAGAATTTCTGATTAGTTGAGGTGATCTACTAGTCCAAACTAGATAATTCGGGCTCACTCAGGGCGGCCTATGTGAACCCTTTCATACGGTGCAACCTCAAGGTAATGCACGAACTCGTTTCGAGCCTAATGAATGAATGTGGGGTTCCTGCGCAAAACTTGCACTTACCACCAATGGACCCATCGTGCTTCTCCTGCCCACGGCATGTTAGAGGAAGTCTACCGATCATCTTCGGGAAGAACCATCAGAAACCTCCGACCCATCTTTGTAGTTCCTTCTCTTTCAACCAAACGCTGCCAAAATTGTGCAGTCTGGACATGGAATATTCAGCACACTCATACATGAAGTATTTTGCGGTCTCCTCCAAGTCTATACATGTTTCACAGCAGTGGTTTTCAGTTTTTTCGAGTGAAAAATCAGAGCTAAGTGTCTGTTGAGCCCACAGTTCCCAGTCATGATACCTGTTACCGAACATAAATTATTCCATTTCATTCTGAGAAAGTTTCTGAGAGGTCCTTCAAGGCATCATATATTTGCCTACCTTCATGACTCCATTTCGAGCTGAGTAATATGTTAGATCAGATTGGAGATTGCGTATTTCTCGCCTCGTATTGTGTTTGGCACTCGAAATCGGTAAGAGTTCTTCATCTCACCCAGTCTTTGTTACAAGACAATATAGACTGATTTCAGATCATATATCTAGAAGCTCTTAGTGTTTCTTATCTCATGGTGAGATAAGAAACATCTTCTTGTCTTGAAAGCCCTTCACAATTGCGAAGTATTTATACTGCTGTTTCCTCTTCTTCCTGCCAAAATCTGCACTGTGATTGTTCTTCCAGGCCGACAATTCTTGATATCAATTTAGCATCTATGCTTGATTTTGTTATACCGTGCAACGGTTCTGGTCCATTCAGAGCAGGTATGGGCAACCTTTGACATGTTGTGGGCCAAACTTTAGCATGCAAATACGTTCGCAGGTCGCGTTTAAGAGTAGTGCTAATAATTTTCTGCGATAGATAGATATCAGACATGAAATAATACGACAATGTTATACAAGTCTAATTAATTAACAAAATTAAATGAATTGATAGTACAACATTATAATTGAATCGTTAAATTTGGAACTGTTATGAACTACGAAAGTTAAATACACTAAAATCAATGAGACACTTCGAGAATTTGGGAAATTAATCCATCGATGTTCGGTTCAATTCCACTGATACGTCAGTTAGTCTTGTACGATGTTTTGATTCATCAACTTTCATCAGTGAAAAGAACTGTTCACATTTATAAGTACTGCCAAACGCACAAATAAATCTTCTTGCGAATTTTTCTGAGCAGCGAAATGTCTTCTTTTAGGTATTTTTTGTAGAAATCGCGAAACTCCACGTCTTCAAATTTGGATGTTAGGAGTGCGTTTTCTTGAGTCTCGATCAGCTTCATTTATAAGTGTATTAGAGCATTTTGTACATTAGTAGCAAATAAACTGAAACAGTCTTCCATGTTTTCGAAGTTGCTGAATCTGTTCGAAAATTGTTCCGACAGTAACTTGAATTCTTCAGCATATTGATCATAAGCAATATTTTCATACGTGGTGGAATGGTAACTGTTAGCAGACAGCATGTGTGCCTCCCATGAGCGTAGTTTGTTTTGAAACGCTTCCAAATGGCTGTACGAATCATTTACTCATTATTCATTGACCTCTCAGTCAGTATTTGCTTCTACCTAGGACATGTCAGTCTTTTGTGAATCTTTCAGGGCTCCCAAGCAGACTCGAACAAGTAATGAATTGACCAGCATTGAGTTAGCTACTTCCATTACCGCTTGGCTGTTTGAGTTCATCAAAATAGTATTTTTTACGAAATCCTTCCATATTAACTCTCCGGTAGGCTCCTGATCTTTCCTAGACTCGCGCGCCCATTTTGTAGACAGCGATTTTTGCGTTGACAGGACCCTCTTTTCACGCGTCCCTGTCCTTCATACGTATCTTGAAGGTTCACATGATGGTATTTCTGAGAAATGGATAATATCCTGATGGCATCATTATGGATGGATCGCTTTTTAACTCTTCGTATAGCATGTTGTAGTCTCTCTCGTGTACATTGCTCATAGATGCTCGCCCTCGGAACTGACCTGGTTCCGCCTTGCGAACCGAATTCCGAATTTTGCAACTAGTGGAGTGGTTTTCATGGCGTCGGTGGTCCTTAGATGAGCTTATGTTTAGATGATACTGAACTGAACACATACCTAATGACTGAACGTCGCGTTAAATTATTGTATAACGTCAATTGATTGACTTTCATCTGTTAGCTTGTTGAGATCATTCGATGATATACATATTGGTGTTCACTGAGCGGGTTCTATTCGTCTATCGTCTGTATGTAAGCCTTTCCAGCGTTCTGAGTAGGAATGATATTAGAATTTATTAGAATTATTAGATATCGTTGGTGTCTTGTCACCTGATCTTCCTATTTAAGATATATGTAATCCATCTTTTTGCTATAGTTCTGAGTTACTGCCCCTTTTGGAGGAAGATGGGGTGGATTCCGTCTGATCCGGGGTATTCAAAAAGTTGGAATATTAATATTTCTGTAGCTAGTTCTATTCCAGAGCAGTTGATCTACTTGGTCCACTGTCTTCTACTATCGGGTAATTAAGGATCATTGTCCCTGGTCAGACTTCGGTGAACATCTTCAGGCTTTTCTCAAATGATGTTGTGTAGATATAAAATGCCCCAAAATATTACTGCGCTTGGAATTCAATTTTCGATAAATTAATCTGAAGGCTGAAATAAATCTGCTCATATGCTTGTTGAACATTTATCTCCAAGAGTTGGTGAATTCGGTAAAAGATTTTTTTTCGGTAAATGAATTTTTTCCAAACTTATCGACAATTCCCCTGTAGTGAATACTGTCTGCTTTGTTTTTCATCTAATCACTTTCTGCTCCACTTGAGTTCATTTCGAACTCAATCATATTCTTCATTAGTATTATTGGGTGAGTTGAAAATAATGAGATGAATCATGAGTCCATCAGCATTTTTTTAACGCTCGAATATAGTCTTGTAACGGCATATCATCTCGGAATGACTTTAATTATCACCCTGTTAATCTAGTATTACCAGGAATAAACCAGCCTGGAGAAAAATTGACAGATTTTTCTCAATTCCTCCTTTCTCGCAACGAATCTTTCGGATATCATAATGATTTAATAAATAAGTTCATTATTCATAATTCATTGAATTCATTCACATAATCAAGGGTCATGAAGACATGAGTGACATGAGAAGCTGTAGACAAGTGACATAATCTTATTGCGATATGAACAAACAACGATCCCACTAAGGCATACCAGAGCGTCGATTAGAGAAGATCGAATAAGATATTCCTCGTCAAGAATCACTATCTGCGATTTCGTCATTAGCTATCGACGTAGTTTTTCTGCCCTCAAGAAGTCATATCATAAAAAATCATGCATCGATGAAATCAGAATAAAGAGCACAATTTTTTTCTGTGGAGCTCATGCTTGTTTTCTGTCTTGTTGAATGACGCTTGAGAATAATGAACACGAAATAATCAACGTTTTTTCTTCTTGGAAATCTCCGGAAGTACTCAAAGAATCCAATGTTTCAGAACGGTAATTTTTTCAACCATTGAATTGCGTATCCTTGTCCTGATTTAAACTTTGTCGTATCTCATGTATGTTCCGACTTCCTAATGGTGACTGAAATATTGGCATATTGATATAGGTTTAAGCTCATTGGTTAATATGGAAATAGTGATGGATAGGTACATTTCACAATTGATTGAATATTTAAAATTACGGTGATGAGTTATTAGGGTGATACGTATATGCAGCTGCTTTCTAGGTAATGGAAAGATAATTAACATGATATAATGAAAAAACATGAAGAGATACGACGTTTGTCAATAATTGGAGACTCTATGTATTGGTATTTCAATACGTTCCATTTTGTACCTCGTATATTCTGATCAGCACAAAATTATTTCCATTTATATTGCTACGTAATTTCATTAGATTTAGAAAAAGTATAATGATTGATTCAATATATTTGTAGTAAGGACAGACTTATGATCGGCCCCGATATGTCATTGCGGTTGGAAATCAACGTTCAGATATATAAAAGAAAAATTCGTTATTTGCCAGTAACGGTCAGTGTCAGTGTTTTCGAAAAAATGATCGGAGGATAAATATATATCACTAATTCCTTCGATACATAATTTGTTTATATAATAATTATAATAATTGCGCTCGGTATAGTATATTGGAACGTATAAGTTACAGACTCATGACTCATAAGAATCATACCCAAAATATTTTGATTCTTCTATCTATCGCTATCACTAACTACTATTTGCTGTTGTCCAGGTTCAGGACCTATATACTTACTACACAGAGTGGTGGTTATAGTAGCAATAACTCACCATTCGATGTTCCATCAAAAAATAAGTCGACATGCATGATATAATTCTTTTTGAAACTCTTTTTAAGGGCCCTTCAAAAATGAAATCGATACTCCTTACTTGACGTGAGTAACTAGCGAAAATTGTGCAGTGGCGTAGATTCAGAGTGGTTGTTTTACTTCCTAATATTATAAATAGATATTTTTCCAAATTGAATTTCCTTACAGAATTACTTGTTTGATTGAGAAAAAAAGGCGCTCTTGTGAAACTTGGATTTGAAACTTTGTTTACGAGATATTTGTAGTTTGAACTTCAGAACTCTTCCTAAACAGCTAGCACAATGGTACACAATGCGTGTCCAGTTATTTTGACTGTCTTTCTGTCCCGCTTCCGCGGGGTCTCTATCTTTTATATCAAATTCAATCATCTCGTAACCGAAGCTTCGAATAAAAATCTCACAAGAGTGACATTTTTGTTCCTAATTGATCAATTCTCCAGAATGTCAATTTGTGCAGATATCTAGTGGCGGGATAGGGTGGAAAATTGAAGCAACCGCCCTGTATCTACAACATTGGACCATTTCAATAAGAATCACTTCAATCAAGCACGTGTATTTCATGAGTACTCGTACCAAATCCCATAAAATACGCTCCAATGGCTTGAGACTCAAAACGAACATAAAAGGATTTATAAACCTGAACTTTGGAAGGCAGTATCTTAGGAAGCGTTTTGAAAAAAAAACATATCATGCATGTCGACTCGATTTTCGATGGATTATCGAAAATACGAGACAAACGTAACATTCTAAAGGACGTATTTCTTAACATATCACTCAATATCTCGAGAATCGTTTCCAAATCTCCAGATAACATTTTTGTGGGATTGGTCGGATCAACGAATCATGTCTTCAATTTTGATGAGCTGAGGTGCTCATCTATAATAATAGAGGTGTGCCCATTCTCATCAAGATTCATTCAGAAGGAGCTTGACTTGAAAATCGACCTAGGTTCGATTTCCGGTGGATGTTTGTTTATGTATGATTACCTTACTCCGCTCGAGTTTGGACCTATGGGGCGTGATACATTTCGTGCTATATAGAGAAATTGATGAGATTCTAGGAACAAAATCGAATGAAATATCAATATTTTGGTCATAAATGAATATTTTCCTCAAAACTGAACGGGACAGAAAAGTTATTATGTCTCTATCAAGATCATGAAGTGATCTAGGCGACCTTCAAATGAGTTCAGAAATGGAGCACACACAACTCCATTGGTCGAAGAGTTCCATTGGTGCCTCACGAAAGTGCGAAAATTTTCATTTTGCAGTTTGTAATCGTGTCCACGGAGACGGTATCCAGGTTGAAGATCTCAAAATCGATGGGAAACATGCCATGGAGGATACGGCATATAGTTATTGATGTAGTCTTTGAGGCCGGTCATTTTAGGAAAGGTTCTTGAAGCCTCGAGGTTTTTCGGTGGCTTGTCGTTGAACTCTTCCGAGGCGAATAATATCTTGTCTAAGTGAGGGGGATCAGATAACCACCGCAACCTCGAGATAGGGCCGGATATGGGAGTTGTAGATTCTCTCCTAGGGGTCAAGTCTTGGAGTTCTTTATCATGTAAACGGTTGGCCTTGCTCATAACTTTGGTGACAGATTTCCGGCGATAATGTTAACAAGGTCATTATATTCAGTCACTGGTGTTGGGTGAGTAACGTTATGTTAACGCAGTAAGTACGTTCTGGGTTTCGTTTTCGAAGATGTAAAATGGAACATTTAGCATGAATGAGGAGAATCAACCACTTAGAACAACTATGATGACATCTAAGTCATCCCGAAGGGTGGCCGCGAGTATCTTAAGATCGTCTGCATGAAAGTGCCATAGACAATCAGTACTACTAGAATTTGAGCAAAATATCGACATAACCCCATCTTTTGAACGAAAATCCACAATTATTTATTATTATTATAAGTTTTATCGTTTCCTCACAGGGTTTCATCAATACAATCGTGCAAAAACCGTGCAGCTCTTTGGGAGTCTGTGCTGCGGTAAGAGGCGCTAGTGTAATTTTGAAGACCAATTAGACATCCTGTATAGAAAGATTGTTTCATCTGGAAATTCAATAACTTTGGTGTGGTTGTTTCAAATACTTTGGTAGATATATCAATCACAACATGCTTTATGAATGACACTGTATAGTGCATACCAATCATTTGTTTACATCATGAATACAAGTCTAATTTGAATATGAATGCATTGTTTTTTCACATTGTTCGAAGTTTTTATCGCCATAATATACCCGCAGCAAGCTGCGAGAAGGAAAAGGTGGAGCTATTGCGAAAATATAAAGTAATGATAGTTATATTGCATTTTGAATTATAAGCGGTGTAGTAGTGATAATAATGATACTCGTTTTATAACTTCGGGAACATTTTCTCACGTGCCTATTCATACGTTATGAAATGAACTGACTGGGTGTTGTTTATATTTCACTCCAAGTGGAATGAACTATATCATGCTTCGTGAGATTATTAGAATCGTGATCTTTGGATGGCATTAGATTTTGAAGTGGTGGGAATTTCTAGTGTAGAGGGTTACACCTACGCATTTGATGTATGAAAAGTTCCACTCTATCGTACTACACGATGAGCGGTAATTAGACGTTTCAGGAGAATCAGGCAACGGATGAGGATATTATACTATAAATCTTTATTTTATAATGGAAATCAGTGAATGTCATTGGTTACAGTTAACAATATGAGGTCAAATATATAAAGTATTAGAAGCAGCCAGAGAAAAAGAATTAGAATGGAAAACTTGGATATATTTATGTGCTTGCTGTACAAGTTGAAATTTCAATACCAGCAAGCAATTCATTGAATCCTATCAAACTTTTTTGGAATGAAAAAGAATGTTCAACTTTTCCTGTCTTCATCATCATAACATCTACAAAAGTATGCATGTATTACCTCACTGGTCACCATCGTGAGAATTGCTGCATAACTTTGATTGGGGTGTACGTAGAACAACATAGTATCAATGATACAAGTTGATGATACAGTTCTGTAATTTGTGCAGTCAGAATAACTCATCAATATTTTTTTTTTTTTTTATCTGTGGACAACACGAAAGGGAAACCTATGATGTTCGAGGAACATCGTGTTAGCCAGCGGTGGAATTTTGGGAAAGAAGGAAGGTGTTGGAATTTTTCTTGAATGTTTGGAGGTTGTAAGCATCAGGAAAGACTTCACTAGGCAAAGAATTCCACAACTTTGCCGTTCTATTGATGAATGATGCTTGGTATAGCGATGTTCGACAGGTCTCGAGCCTGACAGTGTAGGGGTGACCAGCTTGAGCTCGTCTGGTTTGTCTACTAGGAATCGCGCGTGGTGGCATAATAGATGATATTTCCGTTGAGCACCGACCGTGAAAGTACCTATAAAAAAGGCAGAGATCGCCGACCTTTCTACGATGATCCAGAGAGGTCAATGATTTGGTGAGTGTTGTGTCATCGACTAGGCGAATAGCTCTCTTCTGAATTGAATCTAAGAGCTTAAGCGTATGTTTGGGGGCTGAGCTCCAAACATGTGAGCAGTACTCCAGGACAGGTCGAATTTGTGCTTTATAGATCATAAGCAGTTGCTGGGATGTGAAGTATCTCTTCGCACGGAAAAGAAAACCGAGTTTTTGTGAAGCAGTCTTCGCAATGGACCTCACATGATCGTCCCATGAGAGAGCACTGTTGGTGGTGACACCCGGCAAGGATATTGACGACCTCATAGGAACAGTGGTACCCGACATCATCAAATTGGGCATTGTGTGATCAGCCTTCTTGGTGAACATACAAGCTTGAGTTTTAGTTGCATTGAACTTTACTAGATTCTCAGATCCCCATTTCAGAATTCTTGTCAGATCCTCATTTAAAGCATCAACCTGTCTTCGCCTTGCACCTCTGGCCTCATTGGATGATATAGGGGCTCTAGAGGAAAAGGCGGAATGAAGTGTACTATCATCCGCAAAGCTATGAACTGGGCTGGAGGTCACATTCAACAAATCATTGATGTGGAGCAAAAACAAAGTTGGTGCCAAGACAGAGCCTTGTGGAACACCAGCATTGATCGTCATTGTATCAGACGAGACCCCGTCTACCACCACGTAGAGTGATCTATCTGCAAGAAAACTCGATAGTAAAAGACACAGTTGGGGCGGCAAACCATATGACGGAAGTTTCGCTAGGAGGCCTTGGTGCCAAACTCGGTCAAATGCTTTGGAGATATCCAAGGCTACAGCCAGAGACTCCCCATGTTTCTCTATTGACACCTGCCACTTATGTGTCACATAGGCAAGCAGATCTCCAGTTGACCTCTGGTGACGAAAGCCATATTGCCGGTCGTTCACGATTCTTGAGCTCTCTAGATATCGGATGATCTCGATGTTGATTGCTTTTTCCATTACTTTAGAGATCACAGGTAGTAGTGCAATCGGTCTATAGTTGTTAGGGAGTGTTTTCTTGCCCTTCTTTGGAATCGGTTGGACCCTAGCTTTTTTCCAGTTAGAAGGAAATACGCCGAGTTTGTACGAAAGGGTGAACAACCTGCAAAGAACTGGTGTTAGTTCCGGGGCACATTTCTTGAGAACAATAGGCGGTATTCCGTCAGGCCCCATAGCCTTCTTGACGTTGAGGCTAAGCAGAATGTGTCTGATGGTGCGTTGCCGGAAGACAATTTCTGGCATACGGTTATCGATGGTAGCGACTTTCGGAAGTTCCTGGCCTCGTGGATCCAAGGTAGAATTGTCTGCAAACATTTTGGCGAAGGTGTTGGCTTTTTCATGAGGTGTTATAGCCAATGTATTATCATCCTTTGTGAGGGGAGGAAATGAGCTAGAAGTGAAATTTCTCCCGATTGCCTTGGCAAACGTCCAAAATGAACGAGAACCATTTGGACACTCTATGAGCTTCGATCTTATTTTCGTGTTGTATGCCTCTTTAGATTCATCTATCGTTCGATTGCATGTATTCCTAGCTTCAACATATTCAGCTCTAGTTTGAGGGCTTGGGTTTCTGCGCCAACGACGGTATGCTGCTTGCTTCAGTGCGACAACCCTAGAACAGGTTCTATTGAACCATGGTTCACCAGTGGTTCGTGATTTGGTGCTATGTGGTATGTAAGTTTCCATTCCCAGCATGATGATTTTCGAGATCTCTTCAGCACATTGCGTAGGATCTCCCGATTCAAAACACATTCTCCTCCAAGGAAACTCAGAAAAAAACATGCGAAGGCCATCCCAGTCGGCTGAATTGTAATGCCAAACAGTGCGTGGGGGTGTTGGACTGGTTCGCGGAGTGATGTAAGGACATATCGTGGAGATGAGTGTGTGGTCTGAGTTTCCTAGTGGTGCACGGACTTTCACTTCATACGGTTCCGGATTGTTAGTGAGGAACAGGTCGAGCGTATTGGCATAATGATTGCTGATGTCAGGGATCCGAGTGGGTTCGTTTATCAGTTGCTCAAGACCATAGGTGATAGCGAAAGCCTCAGCCAGACGTCCTGCGTCGTCTGTTTTGTTCGAGAATTTGAGCCAGGTGGAGTTGTGGACATTGAAATCCCCCATGATGATGATTTCAGCTGCTGGGTGATTCTGTTGGATGAAATCAAGTTTCAGAGAAAGGAATTCGAAGAGGTCACCAGGAGTTGGTTCGTTTGGTGATAGATAAAGGCAGCAGATGAACTTTGTCTGTTTGTGGTTATCGATCTTGAGCCACATTACATCGAATTCTTTCGGTTCCAGTTCCTCCTCACGATGGCATGAGAGATCATTTCTGGAAAAGAGACATAAACCTCCTCTGAATCTGAAACGGGTATGCAGCTCATATCCAGGGCAGAGCATATAGGTCGTATTAGTTGATGAGTTGACCTGCGTCTCAGTTAAAGCCAGTATATCTGGTTTCTCAGCCTGTAGATGGTAATGAACATCGTTTATATTTTTGTTCAGACCTCGGATGTTACAAAGGTCTATTTTTAAATTCAGATGTTTCGATGGTGAACCCCCTCGAGCACCTCTCGCCCGGAAATCCGAATGGAGAGGTATTTTACTTCCGGAGTGTTTTACCCTAGGAGAATTCATCATCTCGATTTTTCTTCAGCTGAAATGGGCGGTTTGGGTTGGGAAGAAGGAGATAGGGTATGGGGATATGACCGGAAGCATCGACCAAATACTGAAACATGGGAGTTACCCATTTCACAGCACCTCTGTCGATGTGGTGGTGTCGCACCGGGCGATGATGGGAACCATCATCTTCCACCTATAACATATTCATAACATATTCAACATATTTGAGATTATTGTTCAATAATTCAAGTGTGGGAGAATTATTGTGCTGAAAATAGTCACATTGAAAGGTGAGAAGACCATATTAGTGAGTAGTTAACAATGTAGCTTATTTTGGATATCACGTGATTAGCATGAACTCTGAAGAACAACCGTCTGCCAATATTATTAACTCCAAATATTCATATACTCCATCTTCTCGACAGAATCTCCAGCAATCAGTGAGTATTTATAATCTTTGAACCCCGTAAATGTTTTGTCTTTGTCTATGATCATATATTTGCTTTTCTGAGCATTTATTTTGAGGGAGTGAATGAGTTGGTAGATTCAATCGACTCCATCTTTATTAATGCACCTATATACCTATATCTCTGAACATCAACATCTTTTCCGCTATGAACAATCTCAAACGAAGTATTCCTGAACTCTCGAATGCATATATGTGATGTATCTTATAATTTATTTTTTTTATCTGTTGACAACACAAAAGGGAAACTTATAATGTTCGAGGAACATCGTGTTAGCCAGCGGTAGAATTTTGAGAGAGAAGGAAAGTGTTGGAATTTTTATTGAAAGTTTGGAGGTTGTAAGCATCAGGAAAGACTTCACTAGGCAAAGAATTCCACAACTTTGCCGTTCTCTTGATGAATGATGCTTGGTATAGCGATGTTCGACAGGTCTCGAGCCTGACAGTGTAGGGGTGACCAGCCTGAGCTCGTCTGGTTTGTCTACTAGGGATCGCGCGTGGTGGCATAAGAGATGATATTTCCGTTGAGCACCGACCGTGGAACTATCTATAAAAAAGGCAGAGATCGCCGACCTTTCTACGATGTTCTAGAAAGGTCAATGATTTGGTGAGTGTTGTATCATCGACTAGGCGAATAGCTCTCTTCTGAATTGAATCTAAGAGCTTTAGCGTATGTTCGGGGGCTGAGCTCCAAACATTGTCGAATGCCATATCCATTGATATTTTCTCTGACTCTCCATCTGAATTCTCATATTTTCTCGCTCTATTATTTGTCTTGAATCAACATGTTTCCACCATCATTGCCTCATTTCCTGATACCTTCATCATTCTTCAACTCTATATACCAACACTTGGTTTATTATTTTATTGTATGTACGAATATTTATTCACCCTATGAATGAATTTGTAATTACTGTTTTTGGGTAAGTCCTGATAGATATATTCCTTTATGAATAAATAAATGAATGAATAAATGAATAAATAAATAAATAAATAAATAAATGAATAAATAAAAAAATAGATGTTTTCACTGGTGTATGCACTGTGTCCAAGATAAGGATATCCAGTACGGGCATTTCGGTAACTATGATGGATACAGATTTGTTCAAATGGGAGAAAAGTTGCGTGAGTTGAGGACAAACAAAATGACCTTTGATTGATGAATTTAAATAAAATTAAATTGATTTTTTTTGCTTTTTTGGCAATGCAGTTATGACAAAACGTTCTGATCCAACATTTCATCTTTTAGCAATCATCAATGAAGTTTCTGATGTGAGCATCTATTTATTTTTTCATTTGCTTATTTTATATGAAATCAATTGATATTCACGTAATGCGACATCAGAGACGTAGTTTAAAGAATGATTTAAAGAATGATGGTTACTTGAAGACGAAAAATCAGATAATATGGTTTTGTTAGGTTTGTTATGGGTTTGTTATTGCCAAATTGATGAAAATAGCAAATTGCCATGAAGATGTTCCTTCGCTTGTTTATCACAGTAATAATAACGCCAGAAACGCGTAAACTAAGGTATCTCAACCCTTATGAAATATAATTGAAGTGGAATTCCATATTCATTTATTTAGTGAATTGAAAAATTAGGCATCCATTTAGAAAGAAAGAGTCATGGCTATCTGAACTTCCTCAAAATTTTCACCAAACTTGGAGAATCTCCAATTATTTTCCTCCAATTATAGATAAACCACAAGGAAGATACATTTTTCTTCTTACTGTTGCTCCAAAAAAAATTGAGATACATTAAAAAATGACTGAGTTATCACTTTCCAACGATTATTTCGAACAGGACTGGACTTAGGTATAGGTGAGGCTGATACAGATCATGCTAAAAAAACCTAAAAAATCTTGAAACGCAATGAAAAATATAGCATTCCATTTGAAATATCGAAGTTGGTGTTTCCTTCCGGTATAACCTGAAGTGCCACCATCTTCAAAATATTTTCATCAATCAGCAAATCATCGATTATGGCTCTCCAGAAATTTTCATCATTGGAACCAAGAAAACTTCTAATGTGCGCTTCAGATGAAACAACCTGTATACTGCCTTGTGGAACACCATGATAATCAATCAGCTCATCTGAAATGAACCCATTGAGTTTGACTTTTCGTTTTCTATCCCTCTTATAATCACAAAACCATTTCAGAAGTTACGATTTCATTTCCAATTCCATTCAACTTTTCGATCCATAATGTGATTATGTGATTTCTAGTGGTTCTAGGAAAACTAAGTACCTTCAGTACTTTTCCCCAGATCCATATCATATTCCATTCAAAACTAGTTGAATAGATGATTCACAACTGTGTTGCCACCTGAATCCTGATTGTTACTCTGTTAGAGTTTGATGGTGATCAATGTATTCCAGAAGTTTTGCATACATGCTTTCTTCAATATTTTGTTCTATTGACACTAGCATGTTAATCGGACGTAAGTCCGAAACTTTATTTGAATTCGCCTGTAAGAACTGGAAAAGATAAGTAGTAAGGAACAGAATAGATATGAAGTTTGATGGTATCTACGTGTCTCAAATATTTAAGATATGACGACGTTGCCCTTTGGACCAGAAAGTAGTAGCTAGTTTGATAATTCAATCCTAGACACTTAATTTATTTTCTCATTGGTCAACAAACTCACCTGTCAGTCTCTCATAACCATTTGTGACGATATCAAATTATTTTCAATATTCCTATAGCGAAATGGAACTTTCAAAAAGTGCTGGTAACTTTATAGATGAGTGAAATTTTCTTCAACTCTCAAATTTCAAATCTTCAATTTTCAAAGCAGCCTGTATGTTGCAATGGAAATTCGACAGAACAATCGAGAGCCATTGGCTATTGAAATATTATTTTTGTTCAATAATTTCAAGAATTTATCACGAAATGGTGTTAGATGTATATTGGGAAATATCGAATATCGTTTTTGGACAATCAACTTGTATTCATAAATTACGAAGTCATTTGAAATAACAAATTTGCCACTCGTTTCATTACAAACGGCATGCATCATTATTATTACAGATATATTATATCTAGGGCACTATAATTCGACGAAATTCAGGGTGATTGAACTGAAAACAGTGAGAACTGCAGTCCTACTATACATGCAATAAAACAAAATTGAAATATAAATATAGGCTTTTGTGCATTTAGAAAAATTCAATCGTTGTATATTTTTCACAATCATGATAATATGATTCAAGTAAGTGGAATCGAAACTTTTGTTAGACATGACATTTGAACCACGAAATAGTTGTAAAAACTCGCAACTCCTACATCGGCTGGGGTGAAGCGGATTGGTTGAAACGAAAGCACATCAGAAAGCCATCACTATTCGCATTTCATTATGGTTTCGATGCTTACTATAGTTCTCGAAAGGATCTACCCCTTTTCATAAGTAATTACGGCAATTCATCGTTAGTCAGGCGAGCATTCGAGTAGAGTGAATCTGGACGAATTGGTACTGATTTTTTTAAATATATCAAATCCGAGAACTCATTGTTGTATACATATTGATCTCCAGCTGCACAATATGCAACTTTCATTTTCCATAGTGAACTTTTTTCGATCTACAAATGGTTCGCATTCTATAATACAACCTCAATACCTGATACATATCTGATGTCCCCCATTCATTCCATCGATTAAGAAATACGCCAATTTGGAATGGTAATTTCTATCCAAATAGAGACTTGTTCCTGTGTACTTATTAGTATTTGAATAATGATCAACCAATAGGTAGACTGTAGAAAACAATGGCCAAGAGACAGCCGACTCTAACGGCAACCGACAGTGATCAAATTTGAAAGATGAAAAGTGATGACTGACAATGTGAACAATCTGAAAAGAACTGACTAGTGTGCTATGTTGAATGGTGGTGATAGTATTCGTGACGGACCCAAGTGGTCATTACTTTCCGAATTTTCCAAAGAAGAAAGTTACGTACAGTACGAAGATTTTCATTAAACCTGGTTTGTTTTTCACACAGGTGGAGCCAGGAGACACGTTCGCGACTACCAAAGAAGGTGAGCATTTTTTAATCTATGTATATTACTGTAACATTATCCTTATAACTACATTCATACTGGAGACCAGCTATACGTGTCAGAGAATAATACAGGTGATTAGTATGAAACATTGTTGCGGGAAAGCTAGTTATCATTATGTAGCAAGTGAAACTCATTTCATTAGATACGTTCATTACCACAATTATTACGAAGATCATTATGGAATGATTAACTTAGTGATCATAATTGGTTATTTCTTGATATTACCTTCAGTATACTGCAGTACTATTCCAGAAATGAATAGCCTCAAATTATTTTAATACCGGTATCAAGATGAAGGCATTTGCGTGAATGTCGTATTGCTTTTTTTCTTCTTCAGTATATGGGTGCTTCTATTCATGACGTCATCAGGAGAAATACAAGAACATGATGAGAATGAAATTTTCAGAATGTGAACTGTAACTATACTCCTATATCATTCATCATGTTTATCTACTACTATTAGGATTTAAAATCTCAATTCTTGGAAATTTTCATATTTTTTTACAAATTCAATGATAGGTACATGTATGTAATTTGATGCAATATGTAGTTGTGAATTTTTTCTGTAATTCATGTGTCTTCACATGAATTTTCCAACCCCCCTGAAGTTATGGGCTTCATCTAATGGCGATTTTCAAATGGGAAACTATATATTTTGCTCAGATCAGATAGAGAGATACAGTTTTTTGTGATTTCGAATATGTTTATATAGTATACATCATTAATCATGATTCCGATAGATAAAACAGATATTCAACGTGAATGTTCACATTTTCTCCAACACTATCTGTTGATCACGATATAATAATAATGTTCCCATTCCCATTCATGACGTCTGAAAGACGTCCATTCCCAGACAACATCTCATGGACGTCCATTTCAGATCCATAATGAAGAGAGACCCATTTGGAACCTAAAATACTTGTATTGGAGAGAACATTTCCTGGAAATTCATTACATCAGCTCGAAATTTATCGATCTGTAGTCATGGCGCTATCGAGACCACTTGGAATCGTTAACTTCTGTGATGTTTGACGACTTCTTACTCGGCATCTGTGAAGGAATTCAAATCTCATTCTCAATTTTATCAAAGCTGTTCTTTATGGTATATCAAATCCAACGTGAATACCCATGTACCTTTTTATTGAAAGGTAATCGACATGTTGAAAAATTCCACTATTCCGGTGGTCCATTAGATTTGTTGAAATAAATACAATATAAAATTTGTTGGAAGTGAAAGTTGGGATATAGTAATTTTTGAAGTTATAAATATGTTCGTAGGTGCGGTAATGATCGAATATATCAAGGTAGTTGACTTTGAACTACTCTAACTACTTGAAAAAATCATACTACTTGAGTAATTCCAAGTTAGTTATCTTTATTCTGCTTGTATGTGACTCCTGTGACAATCAAATTGCTTGTCAAATCATATATATGGAAGTGTTATTTTTTCAGATGATCAGTATGAGAGAATGGAACGACGCAATCTTGAATAATAACTTTGCCTTATAACCTCTATGATCTAACAATTAGATTATACCCTTTGGATTAGAGAAGAATGAAGGAGGAAGTATTCTAGGGAGAATATGAAATGAAAAACTCACTTATAGATCGACCTGAAATAACTGGTTTCTTAAATGATAATGCAAACACGGTGAAAAAGAACTGTTAGACAAAATATTACAATCGCTCTAGAAGAATCTCCTTGAACTGCCACCAAAAAGTTAGGTTGATTAAAGTGCTAATTCCTCGTTTTTACAATTTTTTTCTACACTGAACTCAGTATGTATGAATTCAAAATAACAAGCTCTTTCAAAATCTGTAAAAATATATAGAGTGTCCCATTTGAATTGAAGAAGTTGATATCATTTCCGCTCAAACTCGAAGTATATTATCAATAAAAAAATGTACATCAGATGCATTATGTTCCATTCCACTTACCTGCGAATTTTCTTGAATATCGTTCTCGTTTGAAAGATATTTACTTGGTTCCATACTTTATCCAAACCCGTTTATTCTGTGATAACAGAAGTGCCACTAATCTAGCCACAAAAGATGGTTATTGAGCTAGAACAAAACTCATCGATATCCGTCATCATTTTGTCAGGCTGAAGTTAAAAGATGGCTATATTGATTTTCAACACATTAGAACAGAACATCCTGTTATTTAGACCCAAGCTGAATAGCTGATGTTCAGCTGCATTCCAGAGGAGTTGTTATGAAATGAAAATGTACTCACTGTATATGTATTCAGTTGAAAATCTCTTATAGTTGATGTCATTTATTTTGTTCAAACATCAATAGTCTTTTGTATCTGTCAACGGATAAGATTTATTGAATATTTCGAAGCAAATCTTCATTGCTTTCAATTACTGATTTTGTTGCTGTCCAACTGATGATTACTAGGCACATTTTGAAATTTAGGCAACATTCACATGTGCAACAGTGAACAATGAAATGAGATGCTGGCAACCTTCAATATTTTTTACAGTTTTTCTGTCTTTATTTCATATTCATCTTATGTCTTATATATGTCTTATAGTTCATATTCATCAAAAATATGGAAATTGTGAATTGATTTTTCATTTTACATTTCATAATTATGGTGGAATTATGAAGTGAAATATGAAGTAACCACAAACATGTATATTGATTATACAGGGTGTTCAAAAATGATAAAACTATCAATTATTCCGTGTTCTTCCATATAACAGTAAAACTATAATGTTCAGAAGGTACAAATCTCATATCAATGAGAAGCCTATTGAATTATCTATCAGATAGTGTGTTTTGATACGAGGGGTGTCGTTTGAAAGAATTGAGTGATGAACGTTTGGAATTTGACAAAGTCGAAGTGTTATTTTGACAACCCTGTACTTTTCAGGAAGAGGATGGATGAAGATTAACAATATAGAATATAGTATTGACTTTTGACGGCGTAACAAGTAATGGACTTTTCTAAAAATATGTCTAGTGTAGACAATTTCAACTTGGCAACGTCGCCTCGTATCTTTGAAGAACTAAAAACAAAAAGTGGACATAAGTAGATAGAGAGATCATTTATTGATTTCTTCACTAGCTTCCACTCGTCTGAGGAGTACAAAAGAATATACACACATACACAAAAATCACTGATTGAGTATATTGAGTATGGCTCCACATTGAGTAAGTATTTTTGTACCGAGAGCAACAATATTTTGGGACTTTGCATAATTTGGATCTCAGGAGGAAGATTGTCATGGAATTTTAATGCATCATGATTATATCATGTTCAACATCGTGTTTTATCTCATCGCATATGTGATTGAAGACAGTTCATTACAAAAATGTTCTACTTGAGTTGTCCAAGTCATCTTGTCCTAGAATTTATCAGAGCTGTTTCATGTGATGTTTTGATTGTCGATGTTGATAGATTATGGCTTTTCAACGTAATTGTTGATTCTCATTAACATACACTCGAGTTTTTGTTCATTGATAAGCAGTTTATTCTCATTGAAATAATTTTTCGTTCTTCTCAAGTAAGTGTCATCGGCATAATTTGAAATTTTTGTGGAAAAATCAGGTACTATGTTCTTCAATTATGCCATTCACAAATATTACAAAAATAATTGGACCTAGTAAACTGTCCTGTGGGACACCCAACGATATCTCCAACGTACTAGATCTAATCGCTCCTTGTCCATTCTATTATCGAGATATGATTTGAACCAGCTATATGAATTATCGCGTACACCATATTTCTGCAGCTTATCCAGTACGCCACCTTTTGTTAGGTCGCACTTGCAATAGAAAACCAGTTCAAAACATGCCTCTCGTATACCCACAACTCCTGCCAGAAATCATTTATTTCTATCTCAAATAGCAAAGCAGCTAATCCACATTGGCACACTATCAGTTCAACCGTATATTAAAATTGTTTCTATTTAAAGAAAAATGTGAAATTTCGTAATCAACTTCAACCATTTCGATGAGATTCACACAGAGACATGTGGCATGACGCGTTTTATGAAGGAATATACAGGATGATATGTACGTATTCGAGTAAAAATTAAGTTGACAACTTTTTTCTGTCCTGTAATTGAGGAACATAGAGGTTGAAATATAAAAATCCCATATAGTTTACATGCAGTGTGCGAAGTATGTATTTCGCACACTACTTCGCGCACGGTGTCATGATAACGAAGGAAAATGAAAAAAGGGTCACTTCGCATATTGTTGTCAATGCGCGAACCTTGTCATTTTTTGACGTTCGTAGAAACAACAAATTGATGATCAATGTGGAGATACCTGAAAAAGAAAAACAAATCACACAAAATTGGGATTATCAAACGAGCAAACCCTACAATAATAGCCTCGAGATTATCAGTTTTGAATCCAATTTCATCTAAACTATTCATGGAACAAGTTGCCAAGGTGAACAAATTACGAAGTTTTTGACTTGTCTTTGTTGACAACTAACGTCAATAAATTACGAATCGTTCTTTGTCGTTCCTTCGTTCCTCGATGGAAAATGATCAAGAAATGAATCAAAGAAGCTGCTAATAAGGTAGCTATTGAATTATTGCCTAGTGAAGTCAAAGCGACAGTAAGAGTTTTCATACGTCATAGCACATTTGGTAAGATGCCTGCCAACATTGCTGAATTTCTAAATTCGCCTGATTCCCAATCTTCATACTGGACATCGTTTCCGATGTTCCTCAGCTAGTTTGTTGGCGGACTCTGGTGCTAGTCTTACTACAATTAAAGATACGGTCAAGGACAAGTCAAGGACATTAGCAGAGGGTTATATAGAATATTGGCTACAAAGAAAACAGATAAATCATTGCGGATCAAATTTCGTCAAAAACTTCAGCGGATATTGCTCTCTGCATTAGTACAAGCGTCGCCAAAATAAATTTTGTTATATCTACCAATGAGATGACTGGCTATGGAGTTTCTTATTATAATTGTAGTTTCGCTAATTGCACGTTTATTTGAATAAACACTTTTGAGTTATGATTTAATATTCTCTCATAAATATGAATCACTGATTCACTCATACATGATTTACTTTCAACACTAGTGTCATGATATGGCATTTTAGACACTGACAGCATGCGATAAAAATTATTCTTTTTCTGACGTAGAAAAAATTATTTTCAAACGGAGCTTCTCGTTTTTTTTTTTCTAGAGGAATGGGTGAGCAAGAAGAAAACAGAGATAACGAATACGAAACAGATCGAAACGAGAGTGAAAAGGCAAGTGGTACTCGAAGATGGGGAAGTGGTCGAAGATTCGGGCCCGATTGTTACGACAAACACTAGCCAGGATACCGAGACACAGGAGCATCAACAAACAGAGGTAACTTACTTCTTGCAAGTCGTCAAAAGACTTTCGAAATCAGAGTCTCATTGAACTAGTTTGGAAAATAAAATACAGGGTTGCCGACAAAATTTGGGAAATCTCTCGCAACTTCAAATATAACTTTTTTCCTCTGGGCCCTCTTTACGGAGACATGGGCCCTCAAAGGACAACCTGTATGATGAATAACATCATGTATGAGAAAGAGCTAGAAAAATAAATTCCGGTATCTTGAACAATCGCTAGAACCTCAAATTAAAAAAAGGTTATGTTTGTTGTCGTTGAAATGAACAGTTTTCGAGAAACATAAATCATGAACAATTTTGTTCAAAATGAAGGATTGATTTGTTTACTAGTCTTTCCCTCGATAACTGTTCATTTTAACGACAATAAACAACAATGCCTTTTCTTATTTCACAGTTCAAGATATCAAAATCAATTTTTCTCAGGCCTTTTTTATTCACAGTGTTAAAAAAATTATCATTCAAAGATACATCAAACGAAAAATGAAAGACAAGAATGAAAATAATGGAAGATAGATGAATGAAAAAAAAAGGAAGAACATGTTAGTCCATCCCTGATGAACTTTTTTTATCTTGTGACAACACGAAAGGAAATCATATGTCGTTATCAAAGGATCAAAAAAAGTTTATGTTCCAAATACACTATTTGAAGGAGACTTCACTATAGTCCCTCATATTGAATTTTCATTGAATCATATAAATAACGAATTCCAGCGGCGTCCTTTGGGGGCACATGTCTACGTAAGGAATGCCTCTAGGAAAAACATTTATAGGAACCTTATTTCTTCAAGTTCTATGGACACCTCAGAAAAACTGGAGTGAGCAGCAAGTTCTGGTGGAACCGGCAACTCCAAAATTTTTTTGAGGAGCATACAGCACATCCATTTGAATCTATACAAATATCCTCAAAAATTCTAGAAATCTCACTGTTGATGGAAGCGCGTTGGAGGGCCACATAATTTTTCGGATTTATAATTCTATTCCTATTTATATCTATACAGTCTGTCGCAAATTTGATGCTCACCATTGGGATCTAGGAAACTATGAATTCGAATTCTTCGAGAAATTAGGGCTCACTGCAACCGGCAACCGGGAAAAACTAAAATTCTGTTTATACGATTTTGCTGAACATCTCGAAAACGGTTCGGCACACCAAGATGGGGGTGTTACATTCTGAAGACATTTAATTTGATATCTTCTGGCGTTATCGTAATTTTTCCAGAATGTCAGGTTTTCGATATAGTTTAATGTTTCATTTTGAATTCTGGCAATGATAAAAACAGTTCAATCGTGGAAAAAATATTGAGTGAAACACGTGCAAAAAGTATGCACGTGTATGCAAGTATGGTTGCATTTCTTGACTTCATCTCCAGCTGTAACTTCATGCGTCGTGCAACAAATAAACACTTTTTGCACTATTCACATCAATAACTATTCCATAGTTTGATACGCATTTGAATATCAAAATAACTTCATTATAGGATATTATAATATATAGGATATTATATAGGATATTATATTATAGGATATAATTTTTTGGATATTTCTAAAAAGTACCGACTCTGATGATTTTCGGGTAGGAAGGATGACAAAACATTTACATTCTGTATCAAGAAAAATCAAAATCAAATTGAAATTTTCGTTTCAATTTTTTTCTGTTCACTTGAAATCTTGCAAAAGAATATTGGGACCATTTTCCTCATATGATTCACGTGAAAATTGGTCAGAGGCTGCATCAGATATACAACAAGAACAAAGTATTCACTTCAAGTATGACCAAGAACAAATCGCATGCCACAATACACTGAGCGTAGTAGAAATATCGAGAATATTTTTTTCAACAGCCACGTCAGATCACCTTCATGACCACTAAAAATCAGAGTTAACCAAAATGAAGAAAAAATATAGGGTCACTCCATTCTCGAAGCTGTATCAGTATAATTCTTTTTTGCGAACCCAAAATTATACTTATTTTATGTTGTGAACACTGAATTTCACTAATTTTTGAGTAGCAAACGTGGAATAAGTATAATTGGTAACTGGGGATTGGAAAATCTTAAAATTCTGCAGACGCTTCTCGTAACCCTTCGAACTCAGTTCATAGAGTTTTGCATGTTTTATTTTGAATCATTATCATAGTGGAGACAGCCACGTGAAAAAAACAACTCCATATGTAAAGATAGTGACTGAACTTTTGACTGAACGTTTTGCCTCACCTCTCAAATATTTATGCAGTTTCATCATCGATTCTTCATTGTGAATATCCGGAAAGAGAATAAATTCTTCGAAATTGATAAATGAACGTTAACCATTCTTCGGGTCCACCATCAAAGAATGGAAAGTCTACGGTGAGAAAAAAAAATAGCAGTGGCAATTATTTTAGAATTGAAGGAAGTAGTCCATTCTCTAAGTGGAGTTAGTAGATTAGAGTAGGAAAACTCAAAGTCATCTCCACAATATTTAATGCTGTGGTTGGATTAATTGTAAATGGTGAAAATGGTGAGACATGTTTCGGACATATATATGTCCATCTTCAGTCTTAACAATCGGCGTAAATCTACAAGAAATTAAGTAAGGTATGGTAATAAACCTATAGGTTATGTTTAACTCACATGGTTAGAGATGAAAGTCGATACATTAAAGTTAAAATTTTGAAATTATATAATGAAATGGGATTCAAACCCATCTATACGAGAGCCCCATTAGGGGGGTTGGAAACTGAAAGCACTCTTCAGTTGGAAGGTATGAAGAATCGAGTGATACAAAGTGATGTCAATCGCCATTTTTGTACAGGTACGAGTATGAGTACCAACTGTGCAAAATAAATTCAAAACTGAAATAGGAGACAAGGCCCTCTTTCGAGATTATTCTGTACGGTACAAGGATTAACAAGAAAACTGTATAAAGTTGTCAGCTGCCATCTATATAATTGGTTATGAAGTTAAACAAGGAGACTGTGAAAAATTTTTAAACTGTAATATTATTATCTTTGGCTGTAACAGAAAATAGTATATGGGTGTAATGAACGACTGTGTGAAACATTGTTATTTGAGCTATAATGTTGAGGAGGCAAGGTTCATAATAAAGTTATAATTACAAAAGGAATTTTAAGGAATTGAAAAATGATAGGGAGTCAAAATGAGTTTGTTCGTTTAACGAGATAGAGTTTGGATCTATTTGTTATCTATCTCGTTAAACGAACAAACTCATTTTGACTCCCTATCATTTTTCAATTCCTTAAAATTCCTTTTGTAATTATAACTTTATTATGAACCTTGCCTCCTCAACATTATAGCTCAAATAACAATGTTTCACACACCCATATACTATTTTCTGTTACAGCCAAAGATAATAATATTACAGTTCAAAAATTTTTCACAGTCTCCTTGTTTAACTTCATAACCAATTATATAGATGGCAGCTGACAACTTTATACAGTTTTCTTGTTAATCCTTGTACCGTACAGAATAATCTCGAAAGAGGGCCTTGTCTCCTATTTCAGTTTTGAATTTATTTTGCACAGTTGGTACTCATACTCGTACCTGTACAAAAATGGCGATTGACATCACTTTGTATCACTCGATTCTTCAAACCTTCCAACTGAAGAGTGCTTTCAATTTCCAACCCCCCTAATGGGGCTCTCGTATAGATGGGTTTGAATCCCATTTCATTATATAATTTCAAAATTTTAAGTGGCTACTTTTTATGACAACAGTTTACGGATCGAAATTCCAGTGTCGTCACAGAGAGTTACCTCAATGATATTCATGGTAAAAATCATGTCAGGATCTCTAACACCACGAACGAAATTCAAAATATAATTTCATGAAAAGAAGCATCGTATCATAAATGTAACAAAAACGAAGTTCAATCAAAATCGGCAAGAAGAATTTTGAGTGAGTCATGAAAACCCGATTTTTCATTAAACTTTGGACACCCCGTTACTCGGAATCGGAGCATGAAATATGACAAGGAATCACCACCTGGAATTACTGACATCATTCAAGTTACACCCTGTATATCATGGGTGAAATATTCGGATGAATCTTTCTTGCAGGTTGACATTATCTCATGGAATGTATCTTTATACTCCTTGAAACCATTCGCTAACCTTCTAGAGAATACACAAGGTAGTATTTAACATGGAACGAATACTATTTCATGGTATATTATATATACCATAACTGAATTTCCTAACTGAATGAATAATTGAATGTACTCTCCAATATCTCATCATGAATCAATCGTTGTCTACTTCACAGTTGAGGAAACTTGGAGATGACGATGTGGACGGTCCTAACGCCGTGGAAGATGTCAAGAGTGATGTCCTCGTTGAAAAGGCAAACTGGGTGGCAGTACCGAACCCAGATGGAGTCGTCAGGGAGGTTAAGGAACGGAAAATTGTATCCCGAGAGGAAACAGAAGAAGTCAAAGAGACGGAGGACATTCAACATTTAGGAGATATAACCGATGAGGTGAGTAGTTTGGAAAATCGAGAATAGAGAGAGAAAGATGATTGAATCAGAAGAAAATTGAGTAGTTATGACTTTGTCAATATGCAGTTTCACAACCTGGAAACATTCCATCACTTCCTGAAGATCCCTAATTTTTTATATTATAATCCACGAAAGCGCTGAACGGACATGATGACTTTTTTTTTATAATTGCCAGTTTGAACTGGCCTTCAGTTTCAGTTTGAACTGATAATTAGCCATAAATGCCAGTTCAAACTGGCAATTAGCCCTAATGGCCAGTTCAAACTGACAATTATCCTCAATTGTCAGTTCAAGCTGTCAATTAGCCATAATTGCTATCGGATATCCTTCAACAAACTTACTAAGCTCACACTGTAACGTAAGAATATAGCGATTATTATCTTCGTCCTGGTGAAATGGACCTACCAGATCGAGATAAATTTTGTTGAAAGCACTTTTAGCTGTGGTAGTGACTGTCAATGGTTCCTTATTTGGCTTTGAGTGTTTATACCTTCGACAGTCATCACAACGCTTCTCGAACCCTTCAATATCATTCCTCATGCCTGACCAGAAATGATATTTCCTTATATTGTTATACATTCGCGTCATTCACGCATGACCCCCTGTGGGTAACATATGGAAAGCATTCAATATGAGCTGTCTCGTTTCTTTGTCGACTATAACTTGGACATCTTTTATAACAAAAAAATTTTGTACCTGCCTTTTTAAATTCGTCTATTTTTCAATAATACTGTACAGTTTCCTTTCCTAACTATGCACAGTTCCGTAATTTCACGCAAATATCTTTCAGATCCCTCAACGACGCTACGTAGGCAGACGTTGATCAGGAATTCTGTTTCATATAAATAATGCCGGCATCAATATCATATTTCGAATTATTGTTATATTCAACTACCGTACCATGTACGTGACTAACAAATATTCTGTCAAAATTCATTTCGGAAGCTGGTCTCAGTTCTACTGATACCACTGGCCGTTTCAATAATTCCACTACACCAGGGTGACCAAGCCTGCTGTGCGGAAGGTAATTTTTATCTTGCCTATTTTGAATATTTTGAGGTCGCCTTGATTGTGCTCTAGTTGCAATAAACATATTCTCAATTTTTCCACTCATTGTTTTCAGTTCATGTGCGTCAATTGGAATACGGGACAAAGCATCCGCTGATACGTTTTCTGATCCCTTTATATGAGATATTGTAAAATCGTATTCCTCCAACTTCAACCTGGATTTAGTTGAACGACTGAACGGATTCGTCATTCCAAATAGATAGACTAGTGGTCTGTGATCCGTAAAAATGTGAAATTTTCATCATTCCTCAATAGTACGGCAAAGTTATGGAATTCTTTGCCTAGTGAAGTCTTTCCTGATGCTTACAACCTCCAAACTTTCAAGAAAAATTCCAACACCTTCCTACTCTCCCAAAATTCCACCGCTGGTTAACACGATGTTCCTCGAACATCATAGGTTTCCCTTTCGTGTTGTCCACAGATAAAAAAAAAATAATTTCTGAAATGTTTCACCGACCACACTATCACAAGTAGTTGATTCTCGATAGTGCATTAATTCATTTCTGCTTTGTTTAGTGCCCTACTGGCATATGCCACAGGTCTGTCATTAGAACTCGACATGAAGCAAATCCTGATACATCCGTTCTTAAAATGAACCGATCATCCTCTGACAGATCGGTATATTGGAGGATGGAAGGACTTGAAAGAAAGCTTTTCAGTGTCTTAAATGATTTATGACAATCATCCGTCCACTGAAACTCAATAATCTTCCTAGTTAATTTGTTCAATGGGTTTACTGAATGAGCGAAATCTCTTATGAATTTCCTGTAATAGTTGGCAAATACCACAAACCGCTTTGTTTCGTTAGCATCTCAGGGAATTGGATGATGTATATGGTCGACCAGAAGGATCCAATCCCACTTGATATTATCCTTGAGATAAATCGAGGTGAGAGAAATAGACTGCTCCTGCCAATGAATCTAAGATTTCTGATATACAGGGCAGTGGAAACTTATCATCCTCTATCTGTTCATTCAGAAACCTATAGTCGATCACTACTCTTCACTTTTTGTTACCTCTGCTATCGCACTTTTTAGGCACGATGAGTAATGGCGAAGGCCATTCTGATATTGCTTCCTCGATACATACTACAATGTAGCTCTTGATTATCACCTAACCATATACCAAATTTGAGTGTCCCAATACCTCAGCGTTCCAAAATGTCAGCATTTTTTGGAAGTGATGTTTTCCGCAAAAATATCTCCTGAACGGTCAGAGATAGAGAAGGGAGGGAAGAGGAGTGTAGGGAAATATCAGTTAGGTATATTGAGGATTCGATGAGGATTCTGGAAATGATACCACATTCAGGAACTTCCATTCCAATTATCAAAGTTGCTGCTTCTTTCTAGTTGAATCTGCAACGTTTAATAGTCGGAAATATCATGAATTCATAGAGCTTATCATCTATAATATGAGCATACTTATTTTTATGAACTTCGTATGAGCGATTCTCGATATACAAGTAGTGTAAGCTAATCGTGACATACCCTGTATAGGAAGACCATTGTTAATGATCATCGATTCTTCATGTCTACAGGCAACTTATGCAATCACAATCGTTCCGGCGACACACTATCAGTTTCAAATTCATGATAGGTCAGGTATCGTCGATATCTAATGCTTTGTTCCAATCACTCGTGTACCAGGCGATGGAGAATTTGGCTTAGAACTAGTTGGTGGAAATGATTATTGACTGTAGATAATGTAATTTGGAATATTCGTCACATAATATATGAAATGTCGTCCTAAAGAATTTCTTTTTGTTGTTAGTCGACACTGATGTTTCCATATTTTCCGATTCATATAGATTGACTGTTGGTGAATTGTGACTCCAAATCTACTTGATGCTGGTTGGTGAATTATCTCGTGAGATCTGCACTTGATGGATTTTATTATTGATACAAATTTCACTGGGATCCACCAATTACTCCAACACGTCACGTTTTTAATCTGTTGACAACACGAAAGGACAAGGAGAACCTGGATTCTTCCTCGAAAGATTGGAGGTTGTGAGCATCGGGAAATACTCCACTTGGCAAAGAATTCTTCAATTGCTCCGTTCTATTGATGAATGATGCTTGGTATAGCGATATTCGACAGATCACGAGCCTGAAAGTGTAGGGGTATAGAGAGAGATCACCCATCTTTCTACGATGTTCTGAAGAGGTCAATGATTTGGTGAGTGTTGTATCACCGACTAGGCAAATAGCTCTCTTCTGAATTGAATCTAAGAGCTTTAGCGGTTTGGGGGCTGAGCTCCAAACATATGAACAGTACTCCAGGACAGGTCAAATTTGTGCTATATAGATCATAAGCAGTTAATGGGATTTGAAATACTTCTTGGCACGGAATAGAAAATCAAGTTTTTGTGAAGAAGTTCTGGCGATGGGCCTCACATGATCATCTGATGAGAAATCGTTGTTGGTGGTGACATCCAGCGTGGATATTGACGACTTCATAGGAACAGTGGTATCTGACATCATCATATTGAACATTTTGTGATCTAACTTCCTGGTGAACATATAAGCTCGAGTTTTTGTTGCATTGAACTGTACTAGATTTTCAGATCCCCATTTCAGAATTCTTGTCAGATCCTTATTTATAGCATCGACCTGTCTTCATTTTGCACCTCTGGCCTCGTTGAATGATATAGGGGCTCTAGAGGAATGAAGTGTACTATCATCCGCAAAGCTATGAAATGGGCTGGAGGTCACATCCAACAAATCAGTGATGTGGAGCAAAAACAGAGTTGATGCCAGGACAGAGCCTCGTGTAACACCAGCATTGATCGTCATTGTTTTAGACGACACCCTATCTACCACCACATATAAGACATAGATTGGGCGGCAAACCATATGACGGAAGTTTCGCTAGAAGGCATCGGTGCCAAACTCGGTCAAATGCTCTGGAGCACCGATTCTACTTATTCCTCATTATTCTGTAGAACAGACGTACTTCGCATTCACGAATGTTCTCATATCATGAGGTTGCATCGAGTACAAATGAAATCTGGAAAAAAATATCTCATGACCATAATGACACTTTGAGTTGTCATTGACATGTGAAAATATTGTACTTTCGTCTCATTCATACCACCTAAATTGAGCTCAAATGTCTCAGATGGATCGAAAAATGAAATAGGGGGACGTTGTGTTCACACATATCTCAGTTATTGTGATAGTATTGTAGAAATTCATCAACAGATATTTGTAAGCTCTGGTATCATGGTTTCCTGGACGAGTTTTGGTTGGATATTATAAAAGCGACGACACGAATTCCGCTTTCCATATTAGTAAATAGGCTTTGCTGGTTCGGGACCATTTTGCACCATTCTCCCATGTTGATCTCCATAAGAAAATTTAAGCTCCAAGTTAGCGAGAACGGTTCCATTCAAGGTCATTCGCAATTGCCGACGAGTGAGTGTAACTGCAGGGCTTGATAGGACGAAACACATTGATAATTCTTCAGGGTGTCTCAGAATGAAAAAAAAATATGCAGGATGAATCAGTCAATAAGAAATCTCTACAGTGCGGATCAAAAAAATATATATACAGGGTGATGAATATGAAAATGAATACAAAGCGGCTCGAAATTAAATTGAAAAATGAACGGGATGGATCAATGGGGTGACCCAATATGATGTGCAACGAGAGGGTTCATTATGGAATTTTAATAAATTATCATGATGATAATGATCACCTAAATAGTCGAAGTCGACTACATGCGACAATAATTAATATACTCCCCTGCAATTCTTTGAAACATGCTGTAAAACAATCTCATAGAGTGGTGACACATTGAGATTTCATTTACGACTCGAAATTCATGCGAGAAATAGAAATAAAATAATATTGGCCCTTCTACGCTTCCGTAAGAATCAAGTTTGACTCATCAGTAAAGATTTCTGAATTTGTTTCTCTACTAGGGTATTCGGAAGAGAAAAGTTCAATACTATTTGTCTTTCGCGATGGTCTAGAGTGTAAAGACGCTCTATTTGTAAATGGCTTCCTCCGCGACCTAAGTTGGATCCCCAGCGTAGACTTATTGGTTGGTGAACATGAACTATATCTTTCCCCCATTTTGTTCACTTAACAAGAACTAGAAATAATGCTTTTAACGATGCACAAGTCATTCATCTTTCCTAGTGTATAATAATCAGGTTGAGAATTTTCCCGAAGTAGTGGTATTCGATCTATTTGAATATTTCCATGGCGTACTGTAATTTTTTCAAGTGACAGTTATATTGCTTCCGCGCGACAAACAGTATAATTCCTATTGTTTTGATCTTCACTGAAGCGCAACTGATGATCGGCCGTCTTAAGCAAGCCCGCTAAAGTAAAGAGGGGAGAACGATAATTGCCGCAAGGGGGGACAGAGCAGTCAGACTAGTGAACGGTCTCCAACAACCTGAAGAGCGTGCTGAAGACATAGCAAGTCGTCAACAACAGTACACAAATGTATTATCGCCTTTCCAACAGAGAATTAATATTTTTCGAGATGATGAGAGTGAACTGAATTGATTGAATAACAACCAACATGAATATGAGTGTGAATTTCTTACTTTAGTTTCGTGACGATTTCTGTACTCAGAGTGCGTATGAAACCGGATCTAATTCAAGTGATTTTGTTTCAAGGATAAAGTGCCGATCGCCGAGATGTATCTTGGGTAATGTGATAATATAATGAGTTTCTTCGTGTATCTATTTCGAAAAAGAAAATCTTCCTTCTGTGAACAAATTTAATATCTCTATTTTCGCCCAAAGGGAAGAAGACTATCGATTTTCTGTCATAATTTATTTCATAATGTAGCTAGCATTGGAGCTGTTGTAGGATCTTTGTCCTGACTACTGAGTAGGCTCTCTACTTGTTGTTGCAGTATGATTCGATAATACTGATGCATGAATATTCAGTAGACCATAACGTACACGTGAATTGTATATGTATAATTCCAATTGTATTACATATATCAAATGAGGTCGGCCGATGATGATACCTTCAACAGTTCATGGAAGATTACTTATGGAATGATATCCACTGGTGTCAGTTATACCGGAGTTTCAGTTGATATTATGAAAATTAGGACAGGAATCAATTGCACACCTGTAACAATCATCAGTCACGGAAACATCTATATCATTTCTATCGAATGAAGATTATCATCGATTCCTCAAGAACTCCAGGATTGCTAATCTCCAAACTCTAACCCTCTAGAGATGATCTGAACTGAATGATCAGACATTTCGACACATGAGTGAAGGAGGGCACCTTTTCGTTCCATCACGCCTTGAAGCTACATAGTATTATATAATATGGATAATTGAAGAAAACATCGGCTATCACCTCAATAGAGAACGTATTCTCGTCGAATCTCTGAACGATATTTCCAGTCGCTTTATCTAATTCATGACAGACAGCTCCATTCATGGTTCGGTATTTTTGCAAGGATAAAATATTGGAATGTCTAAGGTTTTCTTTCTACTATTTCCTGAATTCCAGTGTCACGCATCTAACATGTACACTACAACAACAATAAAACTGAGAATAAATTACTCAAAATCTAAAATTTTTCAATCTGCGGTTATCTGCAAACTTATCGGCTGCAGAGAAACAGACCGGTTTTGAAATTTCTTAATCCATCAAAAAAAAAGAAGTCCTGAGGTACTTTTGTGAGTAGAAATAATTACAAACGATATGAATGTTGGGTCTTTGAGATGTAATCTTATTTCTTGCTTTTACAGATAGGACTAGTCGATCACATTATCTTGCCAACAATTTGTCACATAATGACTATGAAATGAAAAAAAAACTCATGTAAAAGTATTTCATACTTTATATAATAATAATAATATATTGATAATATTGAGTATAATCAATGTGCGAATGGTTATCCATCGATTGTCGTATTCCATTCACATTTTATTACATTTTCTTTTTCGTGAGAAGGCAATGGAGGATCGGCAACCATATTCTATAATGTTGGATTCTTGAGTTTATCGTAGAAAATCTCACGTTTATGCACCTAATTTCTATGTCTCATACATCTCAACAAAATTTTCGCCAGACATGATAATATACAATCGTTGTTTTTATTTGGTCTATGATTTGTAAAACAAATGATATCGCGGTATTCGGATCATATATTCTGATTTTGTAAAAGGATCGTAAAACATTTGTGGATGAATATGCTTGCAAGACAATTCCAACGATTATATGAGATGCCAGAAACTATAGGATATATGAAATCCGGAATAACTCGAAAGTAAAATTTGGGGTTGTCTTATTTGTTTTATGATCATTTTGAGAAATGCTCGAGAAAAAAATTAACTTATAATTTTGAATCAGTCACTACGAGCTTCGCATGACCCTCCTTTGGGTGCCAGGACATACTGGAGTGGAGGGGACACAAACACAAACAGACACAAACCATTCTGCGGTCTTGGAAACTCTTATTTTCAAGAAGAACTCAACGAAGCGGAAGAAGCAATGAGAGTAACACAATGGCAGAGACTTCCAGGACTGCGGCATGCTAAAGATCTCCACGTCAATTTCAACCGAGCAAGATCAAAGGCACTGATAAACCTCAGCAAAAGAAGTCTCAGAGCAATAACGGGTTTTTTAACGGTGCACTGTAGACTCAAGGAACATCTCAGGAGGCTAGGTTTAGAGGAGGACGGCACCCGCAGATTTTGTGGCGAAAGTCCAGAAAAATCTCATCATATACTGATGGAGTGCGATGCTGTACATCACAAAAGATGGAACATACTGGAATCATATCAGCTGACTATGGAAGAAATACCACGAATCGACGTAAATTTTTTAAGGGAATTGAATCTTGAGGAGCTGATATGAAGAAGCAAACCTTGGGACAAGCAGAAGAAGATGGGGCACAATAGATCTAATCAGGTCGCAGCGCATCTGTCACCATCCACAACTACCAATACCAATACGAGCTTCGCATGACAAAGATTCATACCGTTAACTTCATTTTCATTTATTTTCCAGCTTTTTGTGGTATTTTCTCTCCTCGATCATGAAAAATAATAACTTCTACTTCATTTTTTACCAGCTCCTCGAAAAACTTACAGACAGTATTCATTATTTATTATCATTATTTCTTGGGATGAACTACTCCAGAAATCAATCAATCAAAATGGAAGCATTCAACGATAAATAATTCATTTCAATAATGATCACAGAAGAAGCGGTGGATTCAATGCAGAAAATTAGACTTCGAAATATAATAGGTCCCGTTTTGTAGCGATGCTTATCTCTGAAAATATTTGAACGATATCATATATAGAAAAAAAATCTGATAATAACAACGAGAAATTGAAGAGTAGAATTCTTGGTAGAATATCAGCTGCGGATAATTACTCCAATTTTAATGACAAATGTCACAAATTCTGTCGGAATATGATGTCAGATTTGCATATTTGTCTCTACCGATACGTAAAATATGCGAGCATCAACAATGAGTTCCAAAAAGCAATTCACGGTCATATGCTTCTCCATGAAATAATATTGATTTATCCGAATTTGATACACCGCCAATATCCGATGGGGTATTTGCGATCAGTACGATCAATACTCATCTTATCAAAAATATCTGAAAATTCTGGCAAATATGACGAAACTATAAATACGTGACAGTACAACGACGAGCGACGTGTATTCAGAGCGACAGGAAAAAACAACTCGATGCCATTTTTCCATCTTTTGACAACACAAAAGGAAAACCTACAACGTTCGTGGAACATCGTGTGTCAGTTAGGAAACGTTAGGTGAGGAGGAAGATACTATTGGAATTCTAGAAGGTTAGCCGATTACAGTTCACAATATATTATGATGCAAGTTTCTTGGAATACGAGGAGCGAAGCGAGGACTGCTCCAAAAAAACGAGTGGAATGTATCTATTATTGAACGTTCATCTCTATGCTGTATGCCTATATGACAATAAATATTGGGGACACTTGACAACACGGAACTTCAAGATGACAACCAGTAAAAACTCGACAGAAATTACAAGATTATATCAGGAAAATAACACATAAATCCCAAGTTTGAATGTTATTCAATGAAACTAACGACCTCCTCCATCGAGATTTCAGTGAGTTTTCTTCGGGTTTCGTACTTCATTAAAATAAACAAAGTGTATTATTCAAAAGCATATATTTCCGAACTTCATTCTGTCATAATCATTATAAAACAACGGCGTCTCCTCAACCGGTCTCTTTGTATGCTAGGATTTCAATTACAGCATAAACGAGATCAAAATGTCTGCCTTCTGGCACTGAAGACCTAAATCCAAAAAACTTACTGAAAATCATCCCAAATGGTTATGAAAGATGCATCACTCATTTTGCGTATGAAAAGAAAATATGTTTGTATTTTGTTTTGGAATTTGTGTTTTAATGACACATTCGAGAAAAATCTGGACATCGACCTGATTCACAAACGAATCATTTCGCGCCTTTTATACCGAATAATTAGGAATCAACTGAGTTTTTGTTTCGAGATTTCATAATTATGTTTTCTGAGTATGAAAATTATACTCGCAAAAAAACAACCTCATATTCTTAGAGAAAATATGAACATGTCGAATTAAATTGTATAAGTTATTATACTGTGGATAGAGAGATTGCTGAATGAATTCTGATTTATCAGAAATGCTCTGTAGTCCCTTAGAAAGATAGAGGATGGCGGTCCGAATGTTATTTTTTTCAAAATCAGCTCAAGAACACCTTCATCGGTTTCGAAGTGTTACCGATAGTTTCAGAAGAAAAAACACACACTATCAAATTTGTCCTATCCTGTACATAAAAAGTAATTTCAGAATATGGTATTCTTTCCATTCGCTGGCGACATTCTAATAGATATGAATACATATGTATCCATTTCAAAGACGTTTCGAAGATAACTGTTCACTATATACCATCTGGAATGCATATACTCATGGCATACTATCATCAACAATAAAATATACATACATATGTACAATAATGAAGGAGGTACCTATTCTTCAAGAGGTGCTTTCCAAAATGGTACCTCGAGGCGTATAAATCACTGCTGCTGCTATACATCTCATGAACTAGGTATTCAACATAAGATGATATTGAAAAATTGTGTTCATAATACATTTGAATTGGTGAGGATGCGGCTGATTTCCCCATTTCATTTCATTCAATTTTATTTGCGATATGATATAAAAACCATACTTCAAATGAAATCAACTATACTTTATCATCTGGAGAACGTAATTCTCATTGCCAAAGTCGTTACATCTGAAAAGATCAATAATTTTGAATACAACAATAGATACAACAATATATATATATATATATATATATATATATATATATACAGGGTGAGTCAAATATCTCACGAACGGCTCAATTTTTTGTATTTGAATAAGAGTACCTTTTTCATGTAATTTTCTTCGCTCCATCGAATGCTCCTGTTTTTTCACCGAAAATAATACAGGGAAAAGAGTTTTCTACAAAAAATCATGACTCACCCTCTGAAAACACCCTTTATAACAATATCAGAAATGTGGAAGTGTGACAAAAAAATGTATTTTGACAACATACATTCATGCACAAAATTTCAATCGGGTGGCTTTCATCGTTCAGAAGTTATGCGGAGAAATTATTTTAATTTTATCAACTTTGGAAGGATATATATCCCTTAATATGCATTTTGGGCCATGAGTTTAATCATAAGACTACACTTATTTTTCAATTTTCTATCACCCCCAGAAAGCTCGGTACACATTTTTGACTCACCCTGTATATATATATATAGAATACAAGTACAAAATAGATATTGAAATTGTCACAATAAAAAATTGCTTTGTTCACATTCATATCACTGGTTATAATCACTCAACTATACATCAAAAACAAACATGTGTTAATATAAAATACAAGTACAATATGAATATAAATTTCAAATAACAAGGATCGGATGACGAAGTCAAATTCCACAACACTGTGAGTTCTGACTGTAGAATTCATCTAATAAGTAAACAGCATTCGTCAATTTGATGTTTGATTTTTTTACTACTTATAATTTTAATCTCCTTGGGTTGATGATTGCATAATTTGTTGTTTGTTGTTGTTGAAATTTTTTATTTGTGTCGAGTTATAAAATGGATTTCGAATTTTTTATGCATATTAGAGACATACTGCGTTTATAATAAAAATTGGGTGTGAAAATATTTTATGTTTGATGAAGAGTGGCTTGCAAGAATCCCGGAATTTAGTTTAGCACATATACCTTATTGCTCTTTCTTGCAAGACATAAATCATATTGACTACCTACATGATCCCCAAAAACACCTCACCAAGTTCCATGAAGTGGTTCTCATTGCAAAACAGCATGATGCTAGTTTTCGTATGAGGTTTTCAATGTGATCGTTATGTAAACCCAGATATTTTGATCCTGACGTACGACTGATCACTTGATTAAGTACCTATATGAAGTTCTTGTAGATTACATTTGACAGTATGAAAGTTTTTGATGTATTAAAAGAAAGCTCATTAGCATCACACCAATCTTTGACTTCACTAATTACTAACTTTTTTTAAGTTGCACTAGACTTGAATATTCTTGTCTTCGTCCCATTCTTTCATTCCTTTACCCTTCCATACAAGACAGTGTATAATATATCTGATTAACCTGACTTTGGTAAAGCAGTTTGGTTCAAACTAATTCAAGATGAATAGACAGATAAATGAATGTGCCCTCAATTACCATCATCATAAGAATATCCTACGCTGAAATGAGGTAGAATCCTGGATTCTACCTGGCTTTAATCTTTCAATAATATAATATCGCCGGGACATGAAAAATAGTTATTTCACCATGTTACGTAAAACATGTATAGCAAGTTATCATCATAATATTGCATCATCAACAATTTTTAACATCATAGTATTATGTATATGAACGTCATTTTAGTAATGAGTAATTCCAGCAGGGTGCGGTACCTATACAGGATGTATCGAAATACTGTACCAGCAGCTTTTAGGATCGGAAATAGAAAGGAAACTTCAACACATAAACCTAAGTCGACAATTGACCTCTAAGAGAGCTACAGCCTCATGTAGGGTCACTCTTGGAGATAGTTTTTTGATGATTTTTTTGTACTTGCCTAGTATTTCATGCTGAATTTGAGAATATGAACGAAATTATGGAACAATCAATCAGCGATATTCATTGTCATTTGGGTACAGAATTTGGAAATTTCCATTTTTTGTAGTAAATAAAGTAGTCTCAGTTAAATTGGATAGGACGCAATTGTTGGAAATATTTTGTGGTGCACTAAAATCATAGAATCTATTGAGTATTGAAAAACATATAGTGTAACTTCAACAGCGGCTTCTAGCGGCCAGAAATGAGTGAATTCGAGTTTTCTTCACATAGTTTCATTTCAATTGTTGTTCAAACAATTATTAGGTTGAATTCTCAATACGGATTTTCAACAGGAGTATCCATTTTTGAATGGAAGTCGGAAGTTTCATGTTATACTGCTAAATTTCAATAGCACAAACAAAGCTAGTGCTAAAAAGACTTCCGACCGGCCCTGTTTGAATACCCCTAATTTTTCTTTAATTCCTCTCACATTTTCAAATTCAGTATTTCCACTGGTGAGTAAACAATATGGCATTATTTTATCTCGAACAGTTTCGACAGAATATTCAAAAACTCATCTTTCGGAGCGAACCTTTGAGAGGCATTAGCCCTCACTCTACAACATCCAGAAACTCTAATTATTTTCAATATTGAGGTGGTGTTGATATTCGATGAACCAACGAAGAAAAGAAATCAAATCAAAAAGTAATTGTATGTGGTGAATTTGGAGTTGGAATATTTCATTCATGGATCGTTCCGCAAGGTACACTAAATCCGTACACACAATTTCATTTTTGTTATATGTGAGTAGTGAAAAATATAAGAAGTATGGTTGGAGTTACTCTCAAGGATAAATATAGAACACAGAATTGAGGAGAGAGTCATTTACGAATATGAAAGATTTGAAAATGCATCTGGGTATAGTAGCATTCGAAAATGACTAGAGAAGAAAGCAGAACAGAATACGAAATCAGAGAACTAATGAACCAATTGAGATTAAGTAAACTTCCATGAAATCAAAAACGTAGAACAAAACTTCTCATCACATTCATCAGAACATTTTTTTTATTTTCACCTGTCGTTTCTACATACAGTATCTTTTATATCGATATCTTCGCTCAATTTTCAATTCAATTGGGGTGCTCAATGTTCCTGTTAAAAACTTTCTACTCTTATTCTTAATCGACGTATAACCTGACTCACTCAACTATACATTTAGAAACCAATTATTTGAGTTATGCAACCTTTATCTATGGATTGAGATCGGGTGATCTCAACCAGCATCATTTTGTTCCATCTTTTTTGAAAATATTTGCAACTCCTTAAGTCACGAAAATGTCGATATTATTAAGAGAATGTCACAACGCTACTGTCAAATAGTAATCATGATGGCCTGCTCACCAATTACCGAATGGGGATACCATGCTGTACGGAAATTTTCACAGAAAGATCCTTTGAGTAGTGCTATTGAGTGATATGTTCAGGAAAACATGTTACGATTGTTACATGTTTCCGCAATTTTCTCAAAAAATGTTACTTCTCCATAGGCAAATCCGTGTGGCTTGATTTTTATTCATTCATTCATTTATTTATTTGAAACAACAGATTACAGGTGTAGAACCCTATTATATGTTGCGTATAGTACTCAACCTATAACCTAAACCATTTGAGTCACCAGCACTCTGCATCTGGACGTTCTTCTTCGAACGAATTTTTGTCCCGAAGATACCGACAAACTTCAAGGGATGATAGGGAACATCAAAACAAGCATTTTTGTTCTTTTAAACATCTGTCCGCAAATGAGCCGTTCGGACTGTAGCGCAAAAAAACTGTTCAGTACTTGATGTACTGCGTGATAATCAAATCACTGTTTACTTATTAATTTTGTTAATAAATCATGGATTACAATAATTCAGAATATTGACCATTTACTCCAATGCAAAGATTGCAGCGTCGGTTCATCGACTCGCGAATATTTTTGGGGTGGATCCTTGGATCCCAAGGTACAGACAGATGTTCTAATGAACGAAAATGTTTTTGTTCTTCTGTGGACAACACGAAAGCGAAACCTATAATGTTCGAGGAACATCGTGTTAGCCAGCGGTGGAATTTTGGGAGAGAAGGGAGGTGTTGGAATTTTTCTTGAGATTTTGGAGGTTGTAAGCACCAGGAAAGACTTCACTAGGCAAAGAATTCCACAACTTTGCCGTTCTATTGATGAATGATGCTTGGCATAGCGATGTTCGACAGGTCTCGAACCTGACATTGTATAGTGTGTGAGGTCTGAAGTGCAACACCCTCTGATCACAAAACACGTTGACTCATTTTCAAAAAAGCACTCAATGAGCTTCCTTCAAAAATGGGAAAGAGATCTGATATATTCACATTTTTGAAGGGCTACTATTGCTTGTTGAAGGGGTCGAAATTCAACAAAATCAATTTTTATCCGAAACTCAAAAGTACTCTTCAGATTCCAAAACAAGATGAATCGAAAAAGGTGTTATTACAAAATTTGATATTGAATAACTTACACCCTATATGAGATATTACAATAAAATTTTGTATGAAGATATTCCATCTGTGCTTGAATGGAGAAGTTGAACATTTTTTTGGAAAAGAATCGCCCAATAGTCGTTTCCGAAATTTCGACCCCTCCATCGAAAAAAAGTAGGGCTTGAAAATAGGAGTATTTCAGATATGTTCCCATTTTCATAGGAAGTTCGTCGAGTGCTATATGTGCTATATAATTTATATATATGTAAATCGGTTAACGTGTTTCGAATTGAAACACACAGTATGGTAAATGAACACAGTATGCAGTTTTGTGTGTATTATTAACTTTTGAATGAATGATATAATTCTTATCGACTCTTGATATGATCACACAACATTATATTATGTATTCGGTTCCAAAATAACTTCTCGTCCAAATCGTTGTTATTGAAATACCCTGTATGTACATGAAATCGATTCTAGCAATTCGTAACTCGGCGTGTTTGGCATTAAGTTTCAATTTCAAGGTTTACGTTACCTAATGGATAACAATATAAATAACAATCAACCATAGCAATTCGTTGTGAATGCCATTTACCATCGAAAGTAAAAGTTGAAAGTCAAAACAGTATTGTTATATTACATGAAGAGTAGAAACAGTATATACCTGTTGGAAGAAAGTACCTTCTGATGTTTAGGCACTTCGATAGCCGAATGCACGATTCATGGTGGTTTGTCGCATTCGTCAGCCCTAATTGGAAGTAATGATTATGCACTCAGTCTGCCTGATGGAAAGGTTCCTGATTTATAATTGACAAATATATTATATTCCACATAGATATCAAATTATGGGAGAATTCACACTGGCAACACCAATAACAAAACTATATCTGCCGTCATATCAAGTGTAAAAATAGTATTTTATGTTGTTAGAAGCCTAAACAGTTACAACTGTGAATTAGGAGATATTCATACAGATTCATTCATAACCCGCAGTTGCAACTGTATACAGGGCAATCCAAAACTACTTTGACAAACTTTAGGAGGTGATTTCTCACGATATATGATACTGTCTGTAAGTTATTCGAGGAGGTGGTACATTCATTTTTCAGCTTTTCTGTGGTAATTCCTTTTCTCGTTTCTAAAAAATGAAGTAGAAGTTCAATAAATTTGTAGTAAGGACAGATATATGATCTGCCCCAAAATATAGAATATATTTAATAAAAATAAAACTTCTACTTATCTCAGTGGAAGTTTCGGGAACGAATCTGCTTCTGTTTTAGACATCTTATCTTCGCGAAATTCTTTTAATGTTGAGCTGTTTCGACACATTTTGGCAGATTCCCAAAACGTCCACTGAGATAAGTAGGAGTTTTATTTTTACTAAAAATATATTTGTATTTCTAAATTTTTCAAAAACAAGGTGTCACTGACAAATAGAGAATTTCTCTTTTAGGTATCTAAAGGTTTAATTCAAGCGCAGTGACATTTTGGGGCAGATCACAAGTCTGTCTTTACTAAAAATATATTGAAATAATTTTTAATAACTCCTACTTCATTTTTTAGAAACGAGGAGAGAAAATCCCACAGAAAAGCTGAAAAAGAGATTCCAAAATGAATTGTCCAAATAAATATATGTCCAGAAACTCTTCGTTTCCAGTATATAGTGTGTTGAAGTTTTATTTTTATTTTCGTTTTTTCTTCAACAAATTCCGAAATAGTGACCATAATCAAACAAAAATTCGTATCGAGAGGTTTCCGAGGTGTCGAAGTCGAACCTGTACTGTATGGGGTGCCACCTACACGTCTTATGATAATAACTTTCTTGAGAGTATCTACTTGTAGCACATTTTTCAGTAAAGAAATCGATTCCTCTATCATATCAACATGCAATAGTTGTTAGAAGTCACTATGAGCAACTATGTTCCCCGAACATTATAGGTTTTCCTTTCGTGTTGTCAACAGATGTAAAAGAAATGTCTTCTAGATATTTGGAAATCACGAATCAATTATTTGATAATCGATGTATGTTGAAATTATCAACTTCGTTTGCAATTTTCAAAGAGATTGCTCAGGAAATAAAGTTGAAGTAGGTAGTTTTGGCCTTTACACATTTGTTATTTCGAAAGTTATTGAAGAAAAAACGAAAATAAAAATGAAACTTCATAGTAGACAATTCATATTGAAATATTGTGAATCACCTCCTGGAGTTTGTCAAAATACTTTTGATTTAATTTTGTCAAATCAAGAGATTATCATTCTGAAAAAAAGTGTTTTCAGTTTGGCAGTTCAGAGACATTTTACGAATCAGACTTCATAACCTCACAAACATGAAAGGAAACCTGATATTGTCAATAATATAGTGTCAACCGGCGGTAGAATGTTGGAAGAGAAGAAAGATATTGACATTTTTCTTGGGAGTTTGGAGGTCGTAAGCATGAGGAAAGACTTCACTATGCAAATAATTTATTTGCAGCAGCTGCATCACTTACAGTAAGAGAAATATTAGGTTAGACTTCTGAAGTGGAAAAGTATTTCAGCCAGTATGAGGAATCACCTGATGAATCTCTAATACTAAATCGACCAAACCATCAGCTTCCTTTCATTCTCCAGACTGATGCAAGTCAGTATGGAATGGGTGCTGTTATTTCCAATGGAGCCCCCTCGATAACTAGCGCAAAATCCCATTTTAATGGTTGCTCAAAACTCCATTGTATTATTCTCCAGCTGAGTCAGCTGACGCATGATTTGACCGATTTGCATGAGATTGTCAATTCAATTGTCTGTGACATTGTCAGTTGTGACTCTCTCAAGTGGAAGAAAAACACATTTTTTTTTATTCAGTGATACCAAGTTGAATCTTTAGGGAAGGGATGAGAGAAACAATAGTATTTCGTCTGCTAATATCTTCAGATAACGATAGAAAGGCATAGTACATCCACAGACATAATGCGGGCGTTATAGCTCAACACCCTAGGGCATCATGAGTGTGTTATCGTGACCGTATCTATGGTATCATGAGAGAATAATATACAGGTGGAAAGTAAACTAAATATTTAACAGGCGATTGAATATCCAAGTTCTTCATGTCAATGGCCACGCATGCCTTAGCTGATGAGTTACAAGTTATAATTCTCATTCCTTCTCTTTGTCTCATTTTCATTATATGTTTATATTCATATCAAATGTTTTTCTATATTATCATTTCCTGAAAGTGCTTGGAATTCCCTTCCGATAGAAGTTAGCACATTTGGATTCCCTATGAATATTTGTCCGAAGTCTTCTCATCTAACATTCAGTGGTATACACATTTGAATGGCTGTGACGTCGATTGTTCCTTCACAAAATTTTCTGGGATCAATAACTTTCAGTTGCCCTTTGTTGAAAATATTCAGACATTTTTTCTGTAGGTATACAAATGCATCTCGATTCGAGTGTGTTTCGAGTTTAATTCCTTATGAAAAAAGAAAATTCAAAGATATGAGAAAAACATGGAATTTCGGATACCATTTCCTTTCGACCAATTCTGTGACCCCAATCGTAACTCACCTGAACCACTGTTATATTGGAGAATAACAATAGTTGCTCATTGTAAATAATTGTTCATCGTCAATGCCAATGTCCCGAGGTATGCCTTATCAATATTTATGAATGAAGCAATCCCTTTCCATCACAATACCGGAATAATTCAAAAGTCCTATCTTAAAAATGATGTCTATCTGGTATCACAATTACTGGGGAAATCTCACACAACATTTTCGACCAATTAAAAGCCTGCCGTTTGTTTCGTTACCATTGCAACTAAACAAATTTCCGGAATTTTTTTCCTCCTTCTTGGGGGCAGGAGCATGAAGAGATTATTTTATATTCGGTGTGAAATTTTCTTACCGAATACCACTTTAGCTTCAATTGAAAACTGGAAATTATTTCTCGGACACGAATATGGTTTGCCGCCCCAACTGTGTCTTTTACTATCGGGATTTCTTGCAGATAGATCACTCTACGTGGTGGTAGACGGGGTCTCGTCTGATACAATGACGATCAATGCTGGTGTTCCACAAGGCTCTGTCTTGGCACCAACTTTGTTTTTGCTCCACCTCAATGATTTGTTGAATGTGACCTCCAGCCCAGTTCATAGCTTTGCGGATGATAGTACACTTCATTCCGCCTTTTCCTCTAGAGAAGCGAAGACAGGTTGATGCTTTAAATGAGGATCTGACAAGAATTCTGAAATGGGGATCTAGTACAGTTCAATGCAACTAAAACTCAAGCTTGTATATTCACCAAGAAGGCTGATCACACAATGCCCAATTTGATGATGTCGGGTACCACTGTTCCTATGAGGTCGTCAATATATCCATGCTGCGGGTGTCACCACCAACAGTGCTCTCTCATGGGGCGATCATGTGAGGTCCATTGCGAAAACTGCTTCACAAAAACTCGGTTTTCTTTTCCGTGCGAAGAGATACTTCAGATCCCAGCAACTGCTTATGATCTACAAAGCACAAATTCGACCTGTCCTGGAGTACTGTTCACATGTTTGGAGCTCAGCGCCCAAACATACCCTTAAGCTCTTAGATTCAATTCAGAAGAGAGCTATTCGCCTAGTCGATGACACAACACTCACCAAATCATTGACCTCTCTAGATCATCGTAGAAAGGTCGGCGATCTTTGCCTTTTTTATAGGTACTTTCACGGTCGGTGCTCAACGGAAATATCATCTATTATGCCACCACGCGCGATTCCTAGTAGACAAACCAGACGAGCTCAAGCTGGTCACCCCTACACTGTCAGGCTCGAGACCTGTCGAACATCGCTATACCAAGCATCATTCATCAATAGAACGGCAAAGTTGTGGAATTCTTTGCCTAGTGAAGTCTTTCCTGATGCTAACAACCTCCAAACATTCAAGAAAAATTCCAACACCTTCCTTCTTCCCCAAAATTCCACCGCTGGCTAACACGATGTTCCTCGAACATCATAGGTTTCCCTTTCGTGTTGTCCACAGATAAAAAAAAAATATTCAAAAAATTCGTGTTATCGAAAAAAAATCCGGTGATAACTGAAGCTGTTATTATATGTGACAATTTGTTTGGGTGTATCAGTATTGTACGGTGAATTTTCTTCGATCAGTGCAATAACTCATGTATTTCTTAAAGGATTTCCTGAATGCAGTACGCAGTGGCAAAAAAGATATTCGCAAAGTTCTCCGTACGGTCGAAGAAGGCAACCAAGTAGTTTCAACAGGTCCCAGACTAGTCAACGAGAGTTGGAGAAGCAATAAAGTTGTTGATACTGAAGACACTCGGGAGCTCAGCTCAGTTAGGCCTGATGGCAAAATAGTCACAGAAACAGAATGCACAACGCAGCACGAAGAAACGAAGGACGATGAACTTCCAGAAGAAGCTCCCGATCAGGATTTCCAGAAAGAAAGTTCACAAAGGTGAGTTTCGATTCTTGATGATTATGTTATCGGATTAGATTATTCGTATGATTTTGTGTCATTATAAGAAATCGGCTATAGAGTGATTGATTCTTCTTTCGAAAGATGATCATTTCGTTTGTAAGAGTGAATCTAGGATTGAAACCTCATAAAGAGAGCTTGCGCACCACCAATCAAGTCACCATGAGAGCTAATTGTAGTGATTACGAAACCAATCATGAGAAGTACAAGGAGATGGCTTCGAAATTGAAAAAAAAGTAATAAAATTGCAATAAACCATGCAGACAGTAAAATCAATATTGATTACCAGTGCAACTTTCTCTGCAGATGAGGAATAGTATAATTACGTTATAATAAATGATGAATATAATGATATAATAACATAACATATAAGCACATGGACATTGTGTGCAAGAGTTGGATATCACAGGTAAATCTGATTTTCTCAGGAACAGATAATGCATGGTGCCATCTTCAAATTCGAATGTTCAATTTAAAATATATTATCCTGGACTATATGCCCTTCATACAATGATTTTGATGTGAATTACACATGAAATGATGATTCTTCTTCAATGATGATATCAACGTGTTATATAATCAAGAATCAGGACACACGCTCACCAGGTTCTGAGTGAGAATTGAGTTCGATTTTACATCTTTGGCAGCCTCGGTACCACACCATACCACACCACACCGTCCATGACTACGTAGGGAAAGAATAATGATATCATAATATTCCAATATTAGTTCATTATTAGTTGGCACCACTGTGGGTCATTCAATTTATGAGATTACGCTACTTGTAATAATATGTGTTTGAATTTTCAATAGTTGAAAAGACTGTTGCGTGCAGCGGTGCTTTAAAGTCATCCGTCTGAGAAAAAAAACTCACCCTGTGGTTGTCTCTTCCAACTACTCTTACCTGTCAACTCTCACTCAACAAGAATGTGTGAGAAATCAGTCGACATAGATTTTGTAGAATGATAAGAGTTACAAGCCAGGTCAAAATTGTAAATCTATTCAAAAGATTTGTTTGAGATTTCCTTAAACCCGTGGAAGTGTGCCGTGCAAATTGAACATTAGTTCCTATGGCGATTCGTTTGCTATTTCTAAATCTGGCAGATTTTTTCCTTCAAAAAATAGAAAGGAATCAATTTTTTTGACGTGATATTAAAACATATATTTTTCCAGTCCGGAATTTTAAGTTTGAACAAAGATACGATGTTTCCAGATGGCAGCAGATTACGATGCATAATTTCTGAAAGATCGGTCGTCAAACTCTTACTACAAATTCACATAATACCCTGTTTGTCCGTTATGGATGGCCCAAAAAGAGTTTCCATATAATCACACCGACTCGTCTTGATCCACTCTATCCACAACGCGACTTCGGACTTTCATCATGAATCACCCATATTCCCGATGAACTTCTAATAATATCTGGCAACCTCTTCGGAATTGAACATTTATAGTAATAAAATATCTACACCACTGTGAAAATTTATATGAAAATATGTTTTCATTTTGCTGTTGGATTGAAAAGTGACCAAGTCAAAGGGAGTGCATTATAGAAGTGAAATATTCAATTTTACCCTGTAGTTCAAAACAAGGAGCGCTGTGAGAGTTTTTCGGAATTGTTCGTATCACAAAAAGTAGGGCATAGGTGCGAAAACGAAAACTCTTTGGTTTCGAAGACAACTCAGATATCTCGCAATTCAGTCTCAGCGGAATTGAGTTAGAAAATGATCGAGTACTGAGCATTTTTTGATTTAACTCAAATATATGGGAATTACCGAATTATATAAAATATAAGAGGTCTTGAATATATGATATTATCCGAACCTTCTCTATCTACCACTAAGGTATTTCCCTATCTATCTTGACTTTGTATAGGTCCGGCAAGGGTAATATTGGTGTATTTTTCGAATACTTAGAGAGTGTTCTAAATGATATTATTATTTCAGCTGAAACAAGAATAATAATAGTAGGCGATTTTAATATAAACTTCAAGGTTAACTCTAAAGAGTTGAATGATCTGAATTGTATTCTAATGTCTTTTGGTTTGTCAGCAACCATAAGTGATTACACAAGAATCACAGCTACATCATCTACTTGTTTGGACAATATAATAACAAATATTAGTGAATCCTTGTTTGAAAGTGGAGTTGTAGAACCTTGCCTTTCCGACCACCGCGGCCAGTTTATAAGTATTCAGGAGAAAGAAGTTGTAAATTCAAACTTTTTCTACAAGAGGTCTTTCAGTAAAAAATCCATTTCAAATATAAAAAACGCTCTAGCTTCTGTTGATTGGAAAATTCTTGAATCCAGTGGAAATGTTGAGTACTTGGCAAATTTTTTGGTAAAAACCTACAATGATGCGGTAAAGAAATACTGCCCATTAAGGAAATATTCTACAAATAAAAAAATCATTCCAGTTAAGTGGTTTGATGAAAGTCTTAAATCTATGAGAGATTCGTTATCAGCTCTGAAACTTAAAGCTGATGTAACTAAAAAAACAACTGACGTTAATAATTACATTCAATTCAAAACGATATACAACTGTTCGTTGAAGAAAGCAAAAAAGGCAGCTTATGATCGATATATTATTTCAGCCGTAAACAAATCGAAAGCATGCTGGCAGATAATAAACTTTGAAAGAAATAATTTTTACCGTGTCAACTCGGTTCCCGATCTTACTTCTGATGATTTCAATGATTTTTTTGTCAACATTGCTGTTGATATAATAAATTCCTTACCACTTGTATCGTCCAGTGAACTTTTAAATTTCAAGAATTTTCCAGCCCCTTGTGGGTCTTGATATACATGAACTCAACTCTCAAATTATTGCAGATACTAGCGACATTATTTTAGTTCCACTTACTGATCTAATAAACTCCATCTTCATATCAGGAATATTTCCTGATTGCTTTAAAATTTCCAAAATAACACCGTTGTTTAAAAAAGGTGATAGGAATAATATCAACAATTACCGTCCTATTTCCATCATCTCAGTCTTTGCGAAAATAATAGAAAAAATCTTGAATAAACGATTGAGGTGCTATTTTGAATCAAATAATTTTTTTAGCAACACTCAATATGGTTTTCGACCCAATCGCTCTACTGCTCTCGCGGTCTTGAAAGTCGTGAATGATATAATATCTACCTTGGAGGATGGAATGCAAGCTGTTATCACCCTGTGTGACCTTTCCAAGGCATTTGATTGCGTATCACATGATATATTACTTGATAAATTACATTATTATGGCATTAGGGAGTACCACTCAATCTGATACAATCCTATCTGAAAAACCGCTTTTAAGCGGTAAGTATTGGAAATTCCCTATCTGATTTCAAACATAATGAGCATGGTGTCCCTCAAGGGTCTATATTAGGACCGTTGTTATTCATAATATACACAAACGACCTAAGTAACTATATGGTTCCAGTGAAAACTATTTCATTTGCAGATGATACGACATTCCTTTATTCTGGAAAACTGAGATCGGAGCTGTACAGAACTCATGAAGAATTAGCTAATAAATCTGAAAATTGGTTCGCAGCCAATAAACTCAAACTGAACAACGATAAATCGCAATCTCTTTATCTTTCGTCCACGAATGCCACAGAAACTCATTCTGCAAATTTACTAGGAGTAACTCTGGATAGTGATCTATCATGGAAACCTCATATCACCAAATTGAAAAGTAAACTCAGCAGTGCTCTGTTTGTCCTAAGACAACTTCAAACTGTAACCAATTTTAATGCACTCAGAACAACATATTTTTCGTTATTTCATTCGCACATCAGTTACGCTACTATTCTTTGGGGTGGTTCGCCTGATTCTCTCTCAATTTTTCGTTTACAGAAAAAAGCTGTCAGGATCTTATCCAGTGTAAGCTATCTGGAACACTGCCAACCTTTGTTTATTAAGCACAGAATGATGCCCTTGCCGTGTCTGTATACTTTTCAAGTTCTGATAGAGATTCACAAAAACTCCTCGATGATCACTAAGCAATCTGATATACACAGCTATGGTACTAGACAAGCAGATAACCTGAGACCAAACAGGTTCCGCCTAACCAAATCCAAGAGAAATTCACTGAATTATTATCTCTACAATATACTACCACCAGAATTGAAATCATTAAGTTTAAACTTATTCAAAATAAGGATAAAAAAATTATTTTTGACACATTGCTTTTATTCCACAGAGGAATACATTGGACATTTCAGACTTTGTAGGGAATAGAATTCGTCTCGCCTAATTTCCATTCTTATGTTCACTTTCTATGTTTTTTTTTTTATCTATTTGCCACACTTCTACAATAATTTACAATATTTTTACACTATACGTGATGTACTAGTATTATTTTAATAATGTGTTATATTTTATATTTTAACAATATTTTATATTTTAACAATTTTTTGCTCTACAGTATTTTCGCTTTCTTATGACGTGCTACAAACATGTATTTGTAATGTAGTTAAATAAATATACTCTACTCTACTCTACTCTATCCATGAAACACTCTCCGAAAACTGAGCGGTTTGTATGATCAACCAGATGAATCAGATTCAGACTAACAGATTTTTCGGGTCATGATATGAATGATAAAGAGTCAAGATCACTGTATCACAGTATCACAGTAGCTACACGATCATATGGTAGCAATGGTTGTCTGTAGAGTGGCTCCTGAAATCATTTATCGATATTAGAATACTTGAGCTATTATAACAAACAGCATATATCGTTTTATCCAAAGTTAATCGTACCGTTAATAGAACGGCAAAGTTGTGGAATTCTTTGCCTAGTGAAGTCTTTCCTGATGCTTACAACCCCCAAACTTTCAAGAAAAATTCCAACACCTTCCTTTTCTCCCAAAATTCCACCGCTGGCTAATACGATGTTCCTCGAACATTATAGGTTTCCCTTTCGTGTTGCCCACAGATGAAAAAGAAAAAATTAACGACTTTTCATCGGCGAAATGGTGCTGCTCCTCTATGATTTTCTTCATGAATGGGAATTATTCCATTAGTTTTCTGTCATTGTTAATTATATGATCTTTCATAGATAGCCATAGTTCTGTTAATAAGGAATATACAGTGATGGTGTGGATCAATGAAGTTGCGTAGATAGGTGATAGAAAATTTCCAACAGTTTTCAACTTTTTGTTCGAAGTGATTTCGACTGCCATTTTTCCAATCGAACATTCCTTATATTTGTGGAAAATTCATTGGGTACTCGCGGCTACAAGCATATTGGGTTCAATATATCAAGGTCAACCGAGATATTGACCAGAAAAAGTATTTGGGGTGAAGATAATGAGATATTGGTTCTACGGAACAAAGGGACCAATCATATTAAAGTAGGTATTCAAAGCTGTTCTAACTAGCTATCGAATTTCAGTCTGATAATTTCTCTGAAAATTGCGGTGCTAAAATGCACCTCCTGAATTGCCAAAGAAGCAATGAAAAATAAAAAAAACTTTCGGACCATCGAGTCAACAGGGTTGGAAGGAAGAGAGTTTATGGACACAGTGTATATCATCATATCATTTTTTTAGCATCTCTCTAGTTCATTTTAGTTTCTTCGATATCGATAATTAGCAATAATTCAATATGCATATTGATGATATTCTATTGACATTTTATCAGAAGAAGACAACACTTGATCCTGTGGATCAATAATAATAATAATAATAATAGGAATAATAATAATAATAATAATAATGATAATGATGATAATAATAATAATGATTATAATATTTGGCACTTATCTCTAGTGAGAGACTCATTAACTAATTTTGGATCAGGTATCAAGGGTCCGATAAACTCTTGCCCCATGAATTTTGTCCAATTTGAAAATCCATCGAATGTAATTCTGTTACATATCCCGACTTGTTTATTTTGAAGGTATCTGAAGACGAGAGAACAGGAAGACGTAGATTATATAGCCAATGGTGTAAACGTTGGACACGAGATGAGGTTCAAGACGGAAACGATGGAAGTGGAACGCAGAGGGGCCGGAGTAGATGAGCCTGATCTCTTCGAGTCACTTTCTGCTAGAGCAAGAAGGAGGACGAATCATAGACAACCTAGACAAAGAGGTGAATAATGAAATTCAGATAAATATATACTCAGATATATTCGCTCATAAACATTATGCATAAGCAGGCTCTGTCTGAAGTGAGGTATACAACCTTGAGAACAATCATCATTCATGAAGATTTCAAACATTTTTGCGCTCTCAATTTTGTTCATATCAGTATATTTGATCAGATATACTAATACTGGAATGTATGAATAGTGGCATTTTTCGCTGATGTGACTTTCAAATATTCATTCTAATGTTAACGTTGCTTATGAGTAGATGATAAAATCGATAAGTCCCTGAGTAGAGCTCAATGAAGAATTTTATACTGTCTGTAGGCTGATAGAAGTGGTAGAGTGGTAGATTTTCTCCTCTCGTTTTGCATAGTTTGGAAATACAAATATACAACAACAAAACTGCTAACGATTTCATTGAATTTATATATTTTTCCTTCGTGAAATTTTCGATGTTTTGTTGTTTTGACACTGGAAAGTGACAAGTTGTCAGACAGAAAAATTCTAGTTACCGGGTGTTTCCTCATTGATTGATATTGAATTTGCCATTTTCATATTCGGTTTGGAGAAGTGGATGCCAAATTCTATCTATATAAACTGAACAAGAAGCAATTATGTTGTTTCCGTTCAGAAAAATTGAAGTAGATTCTTTGATTCTTCATTTTTGGTTGCTGTTTCCTTCTCCTATCGTCTCAATATTACTCCAATTGGCCATATGTTGTCCTTCTTCAGTAAGGATATGCTTAGCTAGTTTCTCTTTACATTGTTCTTATGTTCTTTCATCCTTACTGGTAGAGGCCAACTGTATAGTCATTTCCACAAACACATGGTTATCTGGTATACATGGTATACTTGTTCTTCATTTCTTGGTTTCGTATTTTTTGAAAAACGATGTGTTACCGACAAATAGAGAATTTCTCTTTAAGGTATCTGAAAGTTAAATTACAAACTCAGTGACATTCTGGGGCAGATCAAAAATCTGTCCTTGCTACAAATATATTTGAATAATCATCATAACTATTTTCATTTCTTAGAATCGAGGAGAGAAAATCCCAGAATAATCTAGAAAAAGGATTTCATGTATACCTTATGAGGAAATTGTATACATTATTTCTGCAAATGCCATCTATTGCCACTCACATCGAGTAGCCCAGACACGTTTCAGTTAATATTCAGATATACGTTCGATTCGTCGACAAGATGTAGTGAGATTACAGAACTAGTTCTCCTCAATATCTATGCAAGACGCATTTGCTGCATGCAATGAAATTTTGACAGTTTGTTAATACCAATGATGTATCTTTTGGATCTATTACAGTTGAACCATTCTAGAGGAACGTAATTTGAGCTTTCGATTGAAAAATAGCGCCCTATCAGTTTTCTCTAACTGGTCATATTATTAGGTTAGTCAGAAAACTAAACACACCCCCTAGAGATCATATCCACAGCGAAATTATCAAGGGTTCCTAATTCCTTCGGACGATCGGAATCAGAGATTCCGGGGGTTTTCTTTCAAAGATGAAACGGTTCAGCTCAGGGTGAAATCGATTCAATAAAATTCCAGTGGAATGTGAACATCAGGATGATTAGTATCTTGGATTCCTCATACACTAACGTTTCAGACTAATAATGACTCTTGGTGAGACGATAAGCCATTAGCTCAACAATTAACTACTGAATTGAGCAATATATCAATGTGTTTTTGATGTTACCAAACAAAATCGATGATATTTATCCGATTTGATATTTTCATGTTATAGTAGCTTCAATAGGCCAATAAACTCAAATAATTACTCATGATAAAGGTAGGAGAATTCATTTCTCAGGAATGACGATAAGATCGAAATGATTATTTCAAAATAGTATTCACATAACCAAGATTTCCACCCTTCCATTCAACGGTCCCATAACATACGATTGTTCCATACACACAGTTGCATGGAGGTTCTGAGGAGTGAGGAAATACCAATGTATGAAGGCGGCTTCGCAATGATGACACAAGAAATCTACAATGGTATAGTAGCAACCGCAGCATCACCCTTCGATATCACAATCATAATTGATATCGATACTTTGCCAAGATATCCATATCCTCTTACTCCAATTGACGCCTCATAGGAGTCGAATTCAGAAATTGTCATCCTAATCACTATCAATCATACTTTTTCACGTTTGATATTGTTAACTTCAATGCCTGGTAGCAATTCTCTGGCTCATTTCTTTTTTTATTTTGTTGAATTTGACATCATGTTCTTTCCACTTCACATCGATTATTCGCCGAAGTTCAACTTCTCATCACTGACGGTAATTCCATACCAAGAATATCACTCTTGCATCGATCATTCTCGTAGTTATCTATCCCTCTGATTATTCAAAGGATAAATATGATATACAGTGTGGAACAGTCAAATGGAATAAATTCGATAACGAATAAATGATAGCGTGTTGGAAAAAACGCTTGGACGATTTGTATTCTCAGATGCACATTTTTTTCAAAAAAAAATAATTATATATATGTGTCATGTGACAGTGGCCGATACCAACTTTCTTATTTTGAATACAACCCCCTGTTTGTTATTAGTTTTTTGGATTCTTCAGAAAATTCTAGACATAATTCATGTACAATGTCCCATGCATATCTTCAATTGTTTCGAAAATATCAAGTGTTTTCAGATGTATTACAAAAATTAAGAAAAGAAAATTACTTTATTTCACGAATTATATGAAGGAAACAAAAAAAGCGGATTTGATTTCACAGGACAGACGATCGTAACGCCATCTATACTCAGGCGGTGCGGCCTTGGGAAGGTTGTTGGAAAGAAACAATCGAAGAGTTGGTTCACCTTCCTATATCCACCTTGCTTGGCTTCGAAAGATTTTTATATTCTTCTCTTACAATCGATCTGTCTCAGTCGAACATGCAACTCTTTTTTGATGAATCAAATTCAGATCAAGAAGGTAGGTATTGATAGAGTCAAATTCGGATCGATGCATATCACTTGGTCGCACACATTTGAACACAATAGAATACAGGTTGCTACATGTCTGGTTTACTCCAGTTCACTCATTCAACTAGTCATCAGTAGAAACATGAATGTATTTTTATACTATGGGAAGACATCGTATTGAATCAAATATCTGTTTTACAATTCATTGAAAAGCAGTGGAAAAAATCACTAGATTTTATGTTTCTCAGTGAAAACTGCGTCAGTAATTTCGATAATTTGTCTGAATATTATTCGATGCTTTCTGTCTAATCAGAACTCGCTTATATGTTGTGACTTCTGAATACACCAATCAACTCGCAAAATATCAACAATATCTATTTTTTGTTTATTGATCGCATATTGAATCTTTATTCCATTATTCCAGATTTTGACAAACATGATCCTCATGGTATTCTTCTTCGACATACATCTTGTGAACAATTCCTCGGTGAGATGAACCTTAACTGTGAACAGTTTATGTTTGGAATTCACCTCTATTCTTGTTTTTTTGGCATTTTCAACGATGTTTCTGCAGTGCCTCCGTATCATATGAGTTTATTAGTGTATTTTTGATTCGATAGAACTTCTCTCCAAAATGTTCACGGCTTTGATGCATCCTATCTCTGAACTTGACAGAAATCATCAAAATAAGCGACTACATTCAGAATCTAAGATCGATATTGGTCATTGATATTTTCATCACAAATAAGAATTCGATTGCCACTGATGAGAAACAATCAGTGATCTAATCATTTATAATTGAGTCAAAGCGAAAAGTCCATGATCCAAGTGAGTCAGTTAAGTTGTGACATTCATTCCTTTAGTTATTTTCTCTCTTATACAGATTACGATAAATGAACAGTAATTCTAACTCGATATTTTTCCAGGACTTCATCATCGACAGTTAGAAAATATTTCAAAAAAATATTCTAATGAATGCCAATTATTTGCAGGATTGGATAATGAAGCTGGAGTTTCGCCTCTTGACAGAAAAGACGCTCTTACCCGCAAGCCGCTCGACTTTGATCAAGAAGAGGAAACAAGAAAAGTTGAAACATCGAAATGGTTGGAGAACCATTTTGGCAGCGATTCCCGTTCTTCGAACAATTCCATCATCGATGAGGAGGATCAACCACCCAAAACGAGCTTTTTCAACGTAACCATCAAATCTCAACCCAGACCGGAGCCTATTCGCAATACTTTTGTTCCAAACATTAAAGAAACTTCAAGAATGTATAGCCCGGTGGAGCCAGAGAGAGACAGGAATCACACTGGTGGATATTATAAAGGTAATCTAATGAAATAATATTTTTTCTACTGACATGCGTTGTGCTTCAGTAAGTGTGTTTCATGTTTCGTCCCTGTATGATTTTCAATGATGTCGAAGTAATTTTGCCAACGAGTTATATTCGAATCTTGCCTCTTTTTTTACCAATCACAGGGTACTATCATAAGAGACGAGAAAATATGATTTTTCGGGAGAGATTTCGGGTGTGCCCACATTTGAAAGTCTTCTATTGTTCGGCAATATCAATCAATATAAGTTTATTCACATCAGGAATTTTCAATAAGATTGTGTCAAGTATTCGTTTGGTACATACTCTCGTTATGTTGATCAGAGTAGTAGATCTTGCACAATTATGTCACAATTATGTCACAATCAAAAGATATCAGTAAAGAGCGAAATTCATCTCACCACATTATCCCACCATCATCAAGAACTGGAGGTTACTCCTCCCTGGTACGTTGAAACTGTGCGAGAAGTACGAATATTCCAGGTTTTTGAACCTTTTGCGATATGAGTTGATCCAATCGTGAAATTATAAATATTCTTGGCGTTGGTCATGCTGTATACCATCTCTTCGATTGACATATAGACAGTAATTTTCTAGTTATCAATGAAAATAAATAGATCTAGAGAACACCAGAGAATAGCAAAATTTGCAAAAAAAAAGATAGCCCCGTACCCTTCACTATGGTTTACGTCAGATTCAAGAAGTGTACCTATTGATAATCGTGAGGGAGTTTCGAGCATCGAAAGATGAAGTTGAATCTCGCTTAGGCGTTCGAAAGTTTATGAATGTACACTCAACCATGCACAAGTCTCGATTCATGTGGCTTTCTTTCCTCCGCAGAAAAAATGCACTTACAACAAAAATTCTCGAGATTCAGAAATGATTTGTTGAAGACTAGTTGCTCTCTGATGATGATAAATCTGCCTTCGACATAACTCGTCAGAATTATCAATATAAAACCCGACATAAGAATGTATTACTCCCAAGCAAAGATGTTACAAGATTGTACCAGAAATGCCTTTTCTATAATGGATGTGAAGTTTATAATGAGCTCCCCTCACATATAAAGGACCTTGAAGTCATTACAAAAGTTAAAAAAAGGACTGAAGTCATTATTATTGGTGAAGTCTCTCTATTCACCGAAAGAATTTTATTTGTTACACGAATTTGATACAGGGCGTTAAAAATGAATTATTGTTTTCGTTTGTTATTAATTATTGCACTTTATATACACAATTAATATCAAAATTGGTACAAAGGTATAACTTTGATCAGGGAATATTATTTCATGCATAATTTCACATTTTGTTACAGGTGGCGTCACGGAAATGATTCCTGATGATGAAATCGACTGTTAGTTTTCTTTTACAAAATTTTTTGGTGATATCAATGAAAAAATATGACATTCCTACATAATATTGGTACTCTTTTTCAAACACGATATTTTCATCCCTTTTCGAGAAAATCGCAATTGAACAGTTCAGTTCGATTGAATTGTTGCACAAATCATATTCTGCATTTCTTCATTCGTGAAATAATTGTGACGAGGCATTTCATTTCAATTTCAAAAGCTAATGACAACTTGGAAAAATTCAACAATAGACTACAATCTCATAGCAAAAATAATTCACTGAGAAGAAATTATATTAATAAAGAACAATTATCTGACACTCTTAATGAATGAGATAATGTCTGAAATTCCCTTCCGAGACACTGAACTTTTCTATTGCGTTTTGCGGATGAAAATATCGTGTTTGAACAAGAGTACCAATATTACTGAGGGATGATGTTATTGTGCCATATTTTTCAATCAAAATCACTGAAATGTTTCTTCGAAAAAAGTTACCAGTCGATTTCATAAACATGAAATAATTTTCCCACTATGAAATTACACCTCTGTACCGATTATGACAATCGATAAATATATAGTGACATCATTAGCAAAAAACAAAAATTCAACTTTAAGTCTTGTATCTCTTTCCACAGCAATTATTCATTGAAACATATCCTGTCCTATCGCCATATCTTGGTTCCAACAATCTGCCCTTAGCTTATGTCCCAATAATTATGACTCACTCTGTATATGTCCTGCATTCGTGTGAACATTATTTATAAGAGCAAATATATGGAATTAAAATGGGGTCTGCGTGATACTGATAACAATCCTGCATGTCTATGTTTTGTGTCGGCTGTGAAAATGCTATTTTCCACGATATATGTACAATGTGGTCATTTGAGTGTGCAACATATGGGAATCTTTTAATGAATTGCACAACCAAAATACAGATAGTGCCGAAAGTTGGTGCATGTTCAGTAATCATTTCAGGTGCACTTGAAATGGCTGCAAGTCAAACGGCATACAAGGTGAGTAAAAAAAATATAAAAATTGCTCAAGAGTAAAGTACCATTATTTCAGAAAATTCAGCATAACGTTATCGAGAAAAAATGTTTACAATTGAAAGTTATGCCTGAATACCAAAACATGGCCTCCTAAGACATTTTTTACTTTTTCAATTTCTTTCGTTAATAATTTCCCGATTTGTAATTTTTCTAATAATCACCCTGAACACTTCCATAAGTTAATTATGACAAAATCAATTGAGCATACCTTTGTTCAAATTCAAGCATATTTGTGCAATCAACTTGAATTTCAATTTTTTTAGGGAATCACAAACTTTATGTCTGTTGCAACGATATTCAGCCAAACCATATTTTTAACATGGTGGGACATCATTAGTGATAATATGCATTTTCATAAAGTTTTATTTTATGTAAACATTTTGTATTTGGAATGTTTATTTCATGTTTTTTGATTGATTTGTATAGATTTGTCATATTTTAGATATTCCAAATACAAAATGTCCACATTGAATGAAACTCTTTGGGAATGCATATTATCACTAATGATGTTTTACGTTGTTGAAAATATGGTTCGCGAAATTTCAAAGTTGAACTAAATATCGTTGCAACAAACATAAAGTTTGTGATGCCCTAAAAGAATTGAAATTCAAGTTATTCGCACGAATATGCTTGAATTTGAATAAAGGTATACTCAATTGATTTTGTCATGATCCAGTTATGAAAGTGTTCAGGGTCATTTTGAAATAAATTTCAAATCGGAAATTATTACCGAAAGAAATTGAAAAAGTAAAAAATGTCCTAGGAGGCCATGTTTTGGTATTCAGGCATAACTTTCGAATGTCAACGATTTTTGTCGATATCATTTCGCTGAATTTTCTGAACTAAGGGTACTTTACTCTTGGGCAATTTTTATATTTTTTGACCTACCCTGTATGCTGGTCGACTTGCAACCATTCAAAGTGCACCTAAAACATGCACCAACTTTCAGCACTATCTGTATTTTGATTGTGCAATTCATTAAAAAGATTCCCATATGTTGCACACTCAAATGACCACATTGTATATGATATTTTCTATGATACATGCTATTATATTGACCGTATCGTCGTTTTGTTAAAGGAGTTAGTGAGTGGTCAGAAAGTCGAAAAGAACACCTGTTCAACGAACGTCGCTCTCCGTTGCCATACCCTTCTCCGTCGTACTCGACTGACCATCACCGTCGCCCGTCACCTGTCCCGGATTACAAGCCTGCCAGTTCGCCCGTCCCAGACTACAGGACCTCCCATTCGCCCACTCCAGAATATCGCCAACCACATGCAGAAGACGTTCGTCATCATCATTCGCCAGATAGAGAGTACAGGTACAGGATGCCTCCACAAGGGGATACAAGTGACGTTACTCCCACTCCACCGCGAAGAACGAAGAATGAAAGGCAGAAGTACAGGGCCATCGAAGAGAGTTCCAGGTACCCGATCCCTTTTTTGACAATCATTACTCATGAGTGGGAAACGATCATCTAGTTATTTAGCATTATATATCATAGACTACTATCGAATTTCCATGAATTATCCAAGTTGACCAAAATGTACAGCTTCAACACTGCTGCATTTCAAATGTTCCATGTTCTATCAAAGATATGTTCCAATTACATATTTGACATAGATAGATGAAAGTTCCCCTCGAATGAAATCAAAGATTCACCTCATACTCATCACATGTTTAATCACATTCAACAGTTCTTTCACTGCTGCATTTCGAATGCTCCTTCATGTTCAATCACAGGAATGCCCCAATCGAAGATATAGCTTGGATGAATGTCCGCTTCGAATAAAATCATAGACTCATCTCGGACTTGTCACATCAGACTTGCACAACAATGGTTCATTGAACTGATAAATAACAAATTACCTACATCACATACTAATCTGGAGCGAAAAGCACAGATGGGACGCCAAAACGCATCATCTCACTCAATTCATCGCACAATGATTTCGATAACCTTATTTCACATACCTTCCAATCCACCCCATTCTCCAATGAAGTTGAATCATCTTGGAGATGAATCATATTTCATCAATTTCCCACTACATAAAATACTTTTCACCTATCGTAATCTCGTGATGAGATTGAATTATTTGATCAATTCAAGTATGCAATTTTGTGTTGAAACTTGGTTGAAATTGGTTGCTGAAGTCTGGGGATGAGTCAAATTGTTCTCGGTGACTAAACTTGCGATGAGACAATGTATGTTCTGTAACAGCCATGAGCTGTATTCATATCAAAGTTGTATACGTTTCAAAACGTCGTGATGAAACAAAGTTCCTTGTTCGACCTTTTTGGTCAAGACGCCTTGGATGCCTCAATTCAATCACGACGATAAAACGTGTAAGGAAACATTGTTCTGAATCAATGCAGGTTTGAGTAAATTGAATGTTACATATGTTTCGGAACTTTATGACGAAACTAGGTTCTTTGTCTGATCTCTCTTGTGATAGAGCTGAGACAAGTTTGGTTAATTGAGATCTTTGTGCTTCGCGGTGGCGATCGGGTGTGCGATACGAATGTCAGTAATCAAGCACATCGTCGGTTCATCACTAGTAGGTTCATAGGTGTCCACTTGCTAGTGATATCTCCATTCACATATTCATGATATTAAGGACAAGATCAATTCGAGTTTCTCTTCTGTATGGATTACTGTAATGACAGGATAAACGAGTAGAGAGGAAGTTTAGCTTCCGTATGTTCCTTTCTTTCTTGATGTATCAGTCTGACCGTCCATTTGATTCCTAGAACAAAAATATATTATCTTCAGACAATGTATGTTCTGTAACAGCCATGAGCTGTATTCAGATCAAAGTTGTATATGTTTCAAAACGTCGTGATGAAACAAAGTTCCTTGTTCGACCTTTTTGGTCAAGACGCCTTGGATGCCTCAATTCAATCACGACGATAAAACGTGTAAGGAAACATTGTTCTGAATCAATTCAGGTTTCAGTAAATTGAATGTTGCATATGTTTCGGAACTTTATGACGAAACTAGGTTCTTTGTCTGATCTCTCTTGTGATAGAGCTGAGACAAGTTTGGTTAATTGAGATCTTTGTGCTTCGCGGTGGCGATCGGGTGTGCGATACGAATGTCAGTAATCAAGCACATCGTCGGTTCATCACTAGTAGGTTCATAGGTGTCCACTTGCTAGTGATATCTCCATTCACATATTCATGATATTAAGGACAAGATCAATTCGAGTTTCTCTTCTGTATGGATTACTGTAATAACAGGATAAACGAGTAGAGAGGAAGTTTAGCTTCCGTATGTTCCTTTCTTTCTTGATGTATCAGTCTGACCGTCCATTTGATTCCTAGAACAAAAATATATTATCTTCAGACAATGTATGTTCTGTAACAGCCATGAGCTGTATTCAGATCAAAGTTGTATATGTTTCAAAACGTCGTGATGAAACAAAGTTCCTTGTTCGACCTTTTTGGTCAAGACGCCTTGGATGCCTCAATTCAATCACGACGATAAAACGTGTAAGGAAACATTGTTCTGAATCAATTCAGGTTTCAGTAAATTGAATGTTGCATATGTTTCGGAACTTTATGACGAAACTAGGTTCTTTGTCTGATCTCTCTTGTGATAGAGCTGAGACAAGTTCGGTTTGGTTAATTGAGATCTTTGTGCTTCGCGGTGGCGATCGGGTGTGCGATACGAATGTCAGTAATCAAGCACATCGTCGGTTCATCACTAGTAGGTTCATAGGTGTCCACTTGCTAGTGATATCTCCATTCACATATTCATGATATTAAGGACGAGATCAATTCGAGTTTCTCTTTCGTATGGATTACTGTAATGACAGGAAAACGAGTAGAGAGAAAGTTAAGCTTCCGTATGTTCCTTTCTTTCTTTCTTAATGTATCAGTCTGACCGTCCATTTTATTCCTGAAACAAAAATATATTATCTTCAAATAATGTGGTTCATACCAGCGATTTCATTCATATGTTCAGATGTATTGTGTTGTATATATTTCCAGAGTGTAATATTGTTCTCGGTTATTTTATCGATCATGCGAAGGTAGATACCTTTAAACAATGGAAATGTCATATCCACCACGGACCACCTTTTTCCAAGTTGCAATCTATGAACTCTTTCATTCTGGACCGCTGTAATTTCATCCTTCTAGATAATCATTGATTATACCAATATTTGTATGAACGAGCTCTATATTATTGCTTGTTTAGTTGAAATAGATAGGAATTGGCATTTTGAGGTATTCCGAAACTTCGTGCAGAGTTTATCAGTTTCCTGGGAGTCAAGTTCCTGATGTCGGAGGGCTCCAAGAGGGCCACTTCCAGGAACTTGAGTCTCTTGCAGTAAAGTGCTGGGCATTCGCATTTTCTGCAGTTTCAGCGGAATTTTCGCAATAGCGACAACTATCACTCTCTGATTTGTCGATGATTTTTTTGAGATGGTGTCTCATAAGGCAGTGTCCAGTGAGATGTCCCGTTTTCAATTTCAGGTCTTTCTTGTCCAACTTGAGAAGCTGTTCAGCTTTGGCGATAGACTCAGTAGCCTTCTTGCTCGTCTCTGCCCTGGCGCTCTATTCCAGTGAGATTCCATAACATTGAACTCCCAGCGCCAAACTCCTCTTTCAGATTGGCTTGGGGAGTCCACAGAAGGGTTCTGAGCCGGTTCTCTTTGCCCCTTCCTAGGCAAGGCAGTCTAATTCCTCATTGCCTTTAATACCTCTAGACCTGCCACAGTTGCAGTTCCAAGTCAGCTTCGAGACGCCAATGTTTGACTCCAGACATTTGAATGCTACTTGGCTATCTGATAAGATTATTGTCCTCCGGGTGCCCCATTCGAGGCACTCCTCGAAACTTCCGAGAAAAATTCCTACACCTTCCTTCTCACCCAAAATTCCACCGCTGGCTAACACGATGTTTCTTGAACATAATAGGTTTCCCTTTCGTGTTGTCCACAGATAAGAAAAAACTCCTGTGCACATATTCTTTCTGTTTGAAAGATGGTCGGGGTGTTACCAAGGGGTTTGAGAGCTTGAATCTTGACCTTGGAACGCCCATTTCAGTCCTCTCATCCATCCGTTAGTGTACGAGTGATTCCTTTCCAGTCCAGGTCCATCTTCAGTGCAATTTGTTGGTAGTTCATGACCACTTTCAACTGCTCTCAAGTTCACTGTCTGGTTTAGTCTGAAGGCACTGGTTGCTGCTTCTTTCATAACACATAGATGTATTTGCGGAAGGTTCAACATTACACATAAAGCTGCTGTAGGGTACGTAGATATTGCCCCTGTGAAACCCAAACAAGCTAGCCGTTGCACTTTCAGCAGTTTGACTTGTGCCGTAGTTTGGTGTATCTTTGGCATCATATCACTGAAGCATAGGTGACCATCGGCATAATGATCGTTTAGTAGTACCACATCATTTTTTTTCAACACCATGTCTTACCAAAGATTCTATAGCATTGGAATGAATGTGGCTGATTTGGCTGTTCCATGTCAGTTTTTGGTCGATAATATCGCCCGAATATTCAACCTGATGTCACCTCGGTTCCATTCAGAATTGGGAGTTCGTACTTTTGCCTCCCGGTGAATGGAACAAGCACTGTTTTGCACACCAGCTTTCGATTTCGCTCAGAGCTACTTGCATACGGTTGGATATTACTCCGTCATGCCTGCTTCTGATGGAAACGATCAGGTCATCAGCGTAACCTTGAGTCGTGAAACCAGAGTCGTGTGGCCTCACTATCAGATTATCGACTGCCAGTGACCAAGGCAAAGACGATAGAACTCTCCCTTGGATGCAACTTTTTTCCGGTGTCATCTAAGTGTTTATGTATATGTATACCTTATTCGATTCTAATATTTTTAATGGAATATCTTCTCATATAATGCGAAGAACTTCAGTAACTCGCCGGAATATTCTATTACTACTAATCTCGATTGTACTAATCATATTTCGTTCTTATTCTTGCAGGCACGAAAATAGTTACAGAAATGTTCGAATAGATGAAAATAGGAATCGAAATGACCTGGAAGAACCTCTTGCCGAACCTCCTCCGGATTATTCTCCTCCAAGTCCACAACACTTGTCTAACAACAACAAGAAACAACCCCAAAAAACCAGATTCTCATTGGACACACCGACTAAGCCGCCAAAGAGTGGAAACATAATAGGTGAGAATATAAAATCAGTTTTTCGTTCTCGTAAGGTTTCTGCAAGCACCAATGCTTGTCGCATAATAAGACCTGAAAAGCCAAAGATAAAACATGACAAAATCACGTCCTCTCAGACAAACATTCTGAATTTTCTGTGGAAATAGAACGCATTGTTCGAATGAAAAATAAGAATCTCGAAAAACTTTGGTATTATTCAGATTAACAATTCATTTCAGATCCATAACTTCCTTAGTCTGAAACCATTTATAATATCAACGCACCAAGTTGATCAACTCCAAAAATAACTGGAGCTGATGTGTTGAAATCTCTGAAGAATGCAAACAAATAATGACAACGGGTCGTGATGGCATTCCATCATTTCTTCAAAAGAGAGAAAAAGACATGATTGAGAATTATAGACCAATCATTATACTATGCAATTTCACTAAACTCTTCGAGATGGTCCTATATGATAATATATATGCAGATGTGAGATGTCAGATTGTGGATAATCGAAATGGATTTGTAAAGGGTCGCTCGACCACAAGTAATCTTGCATGCATTACTCCATATATTTATATTGTATATATTCGTTAGATAGGGAAGGTGACACTTATGATGCGCACTGTATATATTCGTATCCAACGAAAACACGGGATTCCTATATCTTGCCATACGTGGTCATCCGAGTTGTATTCTGTATTTGAATGAATGCCGAACCCAAGTAGCGTAGGAAATGAAATCAGTCCTACCTATTTCGGAATTTTTGAATACCTAATTGGCTGTTGGTTTGGTGAAAAAACTCTGGTGAAAGTGAAAAATATTCAAACAAACTTATTGTTCGGCTGTTGTCGAATACAATCTATTATTTTATTCAAAAATCTTTGGTTTTAACCAATTAGATTATTAGAGCTGCTATGTTGATTGATTTTGATTTCATGTATTCCAAATGTGGACTCATCAATCAATCAATATTTCATATCAACTATTATTGTTATGAATTCATCGTCAATAATTTCGCAACTGCTGAAACCAGTGACGTTCAAGAAAAAAAATTGCCCACATTATACAGCAATATTTGATATTTAAGTAATTTTTGGTAAACCTGATTCTCATAATGGAAAAAAGATGGGATTTCCCTTATTCGAGACAATCCAGAAAATCTCATGAAAATTTACTATCTTTCATCTGCTCGATTTGAGTACACTTCATAGCCCATTCTTCGCACATGATACTTTTTATACCTCAATCATACATTCAAAGAAGTCGAGAATAAGGAAAATCATCTTCGAAAAAGTCTGACCTTCTCGTATGTCCTAAAGAAATGAAGCACTATGGAGGATGATGTCAAATGAGAATCTGTAAAATTCTGATTCACAAAAAACAGAAAAAGTTCAATGTTCTGATACAGATTATCATTTGATATGCCCTTCCATATGTAGAAAGGTGAATCCACCTTCCTCAAGGGTATTGAAGAAGGTGAATTCAATTGAATGTTTGAAGAGGATAGATCAAGAGGATGTTTTCTTCTTCTTTTTGATTCCTGGGATGAATATTGAAGGTATAAAAAGGAACCTGAGGCAGAAGATATAAGCTGATTTCTCCTTTATCACCTGGAAACAATAGAGGTTTTCATCATAGAATCTCTGAAGTCGAAATGAATGAGTACCATGAAATTTTGAAAAAAAATTGGATGGCATGATGCAAAATCACCAAATGTTTTTTTGCAAGTTTGTACTGACTTCACGTGACGATGTGTCTGACGATTTTTGTTGAGTTAAAATGTTTCTGAGTCCTTGAATAGGTCACACTGTGTATAATGTTCACACACGGCATCCAAGGGGATCAACATGCACACAATGAAGCCAACATTCGTGATCAATTGATGATAATCTATTCGCAAGATTTGCCTTCCCAAATTCGATATATGGACATGATTGCCGTATTCGTAACACTGCATAAACACCTGACGCTGACATCGAAACTTCCGCATTCCTCAACAAGATGTCAACAAGATTATTATTCAGATTCATGTACCTACCTACTCACATTTGCATGCGTGTTTCAGAATTGTTTATGAGTAGGTGGGAGGTGGTATTGAAATACTTGGTAGATCAGTGGACAGTCTCTTGATTATATCGGATCATGAATGTTTTAGTTGATATGATATGAAGACGAGTGAAATCAATATCTGGGAGGGGACTGAACTGGGACTGACTGAATATGGTTTGGTGTCGAAAGTAGATGATCCTCTGGAAGCTATTTAGCGGCGTGTATTCAAAGATTGCGTAGGTATTGGTGAATCAACATTGACTTTTGGAGCTGATGATAGAAAATTATGATACAAGTTCGATATTAGACGCTGTTTTGACGCACGCGAGTTTGAGAAGGGCTCAAAAAGAAAGAGCGTGAAAATAGCGGTCAGATAAATCAGACAATCGTCAAATAAATGCAAAGCCATTTTTCCTTAAGTAAAGGATTGGTTCAGTGCAACACTTTTTCAACTAAACATTGATAAATCAAAATCCATTAGGATCCATAATCGTCAGAAAATCTGTTCCGATATGATAATATCAACAGAAATTTGCGACAATGTAGAAATAGTTCGTGAGTTTTTAGGCCTTGAAATTGATGAGTCTCTCACATGGAATAATCATTATCATTCAATCCAAATTGAATTCCTACTCATAGAAATCTCAAACGCGTTAAAAGGCACGACTCATGAAATTATGTGATCAAATAGATTCCAGACTAAGATACGGAATACGTTTCTGGGCCATTCCACCTCATCATCAGAGGTTACCATTGCGGTGAAACGCATTATACGTACTCGGAATACGGTCGGAATTTCGAAACGCTCATCCTGTAGAGATCACTTCAAGAAACTAGAAATCCTTACGCTACCATATCATTGTCGATTTTTGAATTCTGCATATACGTATATAAATATGGTACACCGATCAATTCTAGGTGCGAATACAAAAGATGCCACAAAGCAATATTTTTTTTCCGAAGACAAGTGTAAATTTGGAACATGAAGAACGTCAAAGTTCTCAATAGAGATATTTTCAATTCATGAAAAAATCATTTCCCTCTCATTTTATATTGAGGTACCTACCTACTCACTTTTGATGTGAATAGAATTTGTTCAATTATACCAGTGACTTGATAAGGGAGCACTCAGCTGATAATATGAATGATTAGTTGTGATGCCACTTGTTTTTAAATAAATCAGTTTTCCAAATTGAGCAACTCAAATATTTTTTTTGTATTATGCAGTTTTTTGGTATATCGCTTCTTTTCAGAGAAGATAATGTGATGAAAGCTACCTATCCGTACGCTTCTAGAATAGAATAGAATACCTATAAGTTCATTCTGATAGAAATAAATCAAATAGCACTACAGTAGTGTGAATAAAAACTTCTGTCATCATCATTATTTGTTGAATATTTTCATTGTCATTATTATTGACTATTCAAAACACGCCTTCTAAATATACAGGAATTCGAAAGGAAAGTTCTCTCTACAATTGTCAAAGGTCCGTTTTTCATGTGTGAAATCTGATACCTACCCTATTCCTTGAATACCACAGTTCTTTCGAGAAAAAAATTCAAGATTTTTTTTTATTTTACAGCAAGGAGCATAAAGCCTTGAATTCTTTCACGGTATTGCTAGAACACCCTGTATAATGTGAATCAAATGAACTGTTCCTTATTTTCAATCGATATTCACTCATCATGCTGTACATTTACATGAGTACAATTATAATGACAAAGAATATTGGCACACTCATGAAATAATCGAAATTTCAAAAAGGTCTACCAGTGTCCACCTGTCAACACATCGATAAGGTACTTCCTATTCCTAAAAATATGAATGAATTAGTTATTATTCTGCGTGTCAAATTGAATTGCGCTACTCAAAAAAGTATCTGGTTATTTTATGCACAGCCACATAATCTTGTTATTCTAACCGACAGTGTTTTATAGTTGCAAAAACTAGAATATTGTATGCATTTTGACAAGAAAAATCATTGCTTCACGACAAAATTTGATTGTGCCTTCACTAACTCAAAATTTAGCTGATATGTAGCATCATTTAGGTGATATTATAGGTAACTATGCTTTTTTCTCCGACTGGACAGAATGGGAATCATTTTGAACATTCGGGAATCGAATTAGATAGGTATTTATTTCTCCACACAGTATCAATTTTCTCCATTCCCGTTTTCACTTATGCTATGATTATTATTATTTCTTATCTTCACATCCTAGAATTTTGTTCCATTCGCTTGAATTTTCGTTTGGTTATTGGTTGTAGATGGGGATATCTCAGGTTGAACAAACGTCATGTTCTTTCCACAACCCTTTGACATTCTCCATGGTCGTAAAACAAATTCAAAATATCCATGTTCGAATGATCATCGTTTTCCATTCTGTCGGATAATATGAATCAAAGTTACAAGAATTCAACACTTAAACTTATTGTTCATCTGACACCTTTCAATTCCATATCCATCTAACAATAAACATTCTGAGGTTCGTGAACGATTACAAAGTTAAACGAGGATCACCAATAATTGCGTGTAATTCAAAAACCTGAGTACATAGGTATAGATCTGATATACATGAATGAGTTGGTTATCTGAACTGCTATTCGATGCGATGATGGAACATGTTCATGTTTCATGAAAAAATCGAATTTCAATCACGTTTTCAAGAGACCCTGTATAAAATCAAATGAGATCTCTCTACGGGAGAATGAGCCTCCTGCATGGTATTCCTTGACTCCATACCAAATTTCATCGCTCCAGCTGAAAAATATCGATAGTCACATTTTCTAAGAAAAAATACAAAATAGTTATTCACCCAAAAACGCTTAGAGATGGGTATAGGGAAATGTCATATGTCAGGAAATTATTGAAGATTCTGAAAATATTATTCTATACAGGGTGTTTTATTTGATATATCAAAGTTGCTACTTCTCTTTGGTAGAAGCGGCAACACCGCATTCTTGAATTCATTTCAGAAAGATAGAGCGGGTTCGTTTATGCGATCACTTTCGAAATGATCGCTTGGCTGATTCGCCAGGAACGTCTAATGAACCGTTTCAATCAACACACTGTAGAAAATACTATGACGGCATATGTCTTTTCATAATGTACGATATTTTGATATGCATTCGAGTGTCATTATAACTCCACTATAGACGTCAATATGTTTTCTATTTGACGTCTATAATGAAAAGTCAGTAAGATACTCAAATGCATATCGAAGCGCTATTTTTTCGACAAGCAATTTTTATTTCCTTCACATTGGTACAACTCAGCTGCCAACCACTGGTCAGATATCTGATGTCAAACTATTTTCTGGAATTATGGAATTCAATATCATACCCATAATGGGAGTATTGAATAACCATTCGAGTTAGTTTTTTCACTCAGTGTTCTTGCTGTTTGTTGCCAGATACCTCCAGTATTCCTCGCGAATATGTTCAGCACTCAACGATAATTTGTTTGTGAAAATCGATGAGAATATGAAAAATAGTATATTACACACGTAGTAACATTATATTGTGACACTCCTCGCTTGCCTCGTCGTACTCCAAGTAACTTGTTCACCAAAACGATATAATGATATACGATTCTACCATCCACGGCTACAATTTCTGAATAAAATCATACAGGCACTATCGATTGAGAAGAAAGTTGTAGTGGATCGAAATACTACTAGTGGATTCCACTATAGTTCAATATGTCTAGCGACATTTATGATTGATCAATCTAATGACCAGTTCTTTTGCTCCCCCAGTACGAACCATGAACAGAATAAACCCACTTAACAACAACTTTTTCCATCGGCAGGCCAATCAATTCGTAAGTTAGTCGGCAAGATCCGATCGGCAAGCGCAGAACGCAAAGCGCGTCAAAGAGCTAAAAGATCTCCGAGCCCTTCATACCAAAAGGGTCACGTGATCGACAGCAACATAGGACAAAGTATGGATAGACTGGATAGGATAGATAAGCAGCAGGCACCTGTTCAGAGGTAGGTACCATGTATGAGTGGGGGTTTTATCTGTTTGGTCGAATAGTTTGTATGGGTTTTCTAGATTTTTTGGGATTTTCTCATTATCCCGATATATTTGTAGTGAGAACAGATTTATGATCTGCCCCAAAATTTCTACTCATCTTTATGTAGTGGTTGTTTCGGGAACGAATGTGCTTTCTCTTTTAACGCAATGAAATTATTATTTTATTTCCCAATATTTCATGTTCGTTGTTTTTGACACTGGACAGTGACAGTTCGTAGCAAGCCATGTCATTTGATTTGTGACATCAGCTACAAATATGATGAATTGATTCTGAGAATTCGAATATGAATAACCAGAACCGACGAGACAGTCTTTCTAGTTTTCAACCCTTCCATTTCCTCCTCTGGAGCTATAAGCAATATAAGAGCAGCACCAATTTGTATTCGCTTGTTATCTAGAATCTGTCTAGTTATCTATCTTTAAAATTCAACTAGCAGTTGGAAGCATGAAATAGTAATTATTGAATAACATTTATGTTCTCTGCATTATTTAATGTTTGTATTATCCACCATGACTAAACTAGACACTGAGGATGAACACTTCATTATATCAATGACGGTTTTTCTTCAAAAAGTCACTGGTATGAAAACTTGATTAAAGTTCCTTGGTGATCTGAATTCGAGACGTGAAGGTTACTGATGATTTTATTTTCCACAGGTATTATTTGGGAGAAGATCCATTTTCCGGGAGCATATATGGAAGAGAACATAAATACGAGGGTGCTAAGTCTACATCTAGGAATTCTAGAAAACCGCCAAAAGAGGTGCAAGAAGAGAGGAGGTAGGAGGTGTTTTGGGTGTCATAGACTGATGTGAACTGATGAGGAATAATTTTCAGTGCGTGATAGACATTTTCTATTAACAATTCGATTATCATGCTACCAAAGAAACTCAATATTTCAAGGCTTTCATTCACTCCTGTGTTGGATATGTCAGATATAATAAAATTTCTCGATGATTAATTCGATTTCATAAGCACAAAGTTCCATAAAAAAATTCGTATAGTGTTTGATTATTCTATCATCTATAAAACATTTTTTTCAATTAAATAAAATTATCATTTCTTCCATAGGTTTTCGAGATTTTAATCACCTGAGTTCATTTTGGAGAAAAATTCAACGCCTCGAAGTATTATCAGGAAAAACTATCTGAAATATCTAGTAATTGTGAAGCTAGGTTCATTTGATGCATAAATGGGTATGTGTTTTCATCTGATTCTCTCGATTAGTCACTCCGATCCATGAAAAAATCATGAACCGATGAAAAGGTAAACATGAGAATGATTCAATGCTAATTGGGTTCGCCTTGACCAAAATACTTCACATGGCATTCCTTGGAATAATTATTGTCTCATATTTTCAAATATTTTTCCAAGAACATTGTAAAATATGCTATTGTCGGTATCACTATAGTGCAAATCGGTTAGATAAGTGGCTAGATGACCTTGAGATACCTTGATGTTAGGTGAAGTTACGAAAACAATTCTCATGAATAATTCTCCAAAGACCGTCGACTTTATGAGATTCTGAGAGAAATAAATACTACGTGAGTACATTACATGGGAACATTTGATGAAGGTTTAGAAGATCATGAGTTCAGCCTTATATTTTGTTGCATTTGTTAATTTTCCATCCGATTGAAAAAAAAACTATATCAATGGTTTAAGAACACTATGAGCTGATATTGATGTGGATTCATAGACCGAAGCTTATTGGGAAATCAATTTTTTCGATTCAAATGTGATGGTATATTTTTTACCTCATACCTCGTAGGATTTACCATTCTGATTTCAACGAAGTACCACAAGTTGATAATGATATATGAAATGTATTTATTCTTTCTCGAGGAAAAATCGAATGCCAACTTCAGAAAAAGAAATGATCGATCAATTCAATACGTGATATAATGTTGTATGTGGAATATGTATTTCCACTAGAAAAAATAGAATACAGAAGAAATAATAAAAATAATACAGCAGGTTCCAAATAACTATAATCACTCCATTATAACCAAAATCAAGTGGCAAGTGTTCTTACATTGACAACTTTGTTCATCACGCTGCATACTATCACAATAATATCGAGACGAAGGCAAAGAATATTTTACACATTTTATTAACGAAATATTAGTCCATTAATACTTTGTCGTACATTGGTGAATTCAGAAAAAATGCTGCTTCCCACAAACAATTGAAAATATATCATTACTTTTGAATCAAAATAGTGTATTCATCGTCAAGCTCCGGTTGATATAGAGAAAAATAAATTGACACCAGCTTAAGGCATTTTTAGAAACACTAAATTTGTTATTTTTATATATGGAATCAGATGGCTATTGCTGGAGTTACAGTTTGCAATGTTCGGCTTATAGTTCAGTAATACCTATGTGAAAATAATCTAAGTTACGAATCGAAAGAGATGATGTTTCGATACAAATTTTGGTGTTATTTTTTCGTGTTATCAAATTCGAGAATGCATGATTTGTTATTGCTGATGCTGTTATTGTTACTCATCTTCTTAGTTGCCTGAAAAGACCTTCACGAGTGGAGGAGATGGGGATTTACAGGTGGAATCCAAATCACTGTAACATTTGGACTGTTCGTTTGAATTCTTCTCCATATTCTTCATTCACGTGGTCTGTGAGCGACAACTGTCAAAAAAAATCACCGTGCAACTCGTATTAACAAAATGGCGGCACTTTCAAATTCGGCGCTCTTGTTGAGCCACCTTTTATATTCCAAACTGAGAAAAGTGGAGAAGTCGCGAAGCCCTTTTTCACTCCTTCCCAAATGATTGCAATGATCATTCGTATTGTGTAAAGCAAGAAAAGTTCAGTAGCAATCCCAAATCGATGTCATCCAATATGCTCAGATGTATCCATGAAAAATCTTCTACAGAACAATACAAAACATTCAACACTCGGAAACAAAAGATGTGAGATATACCTATATTATGCCAGGAGATTTTGAATTTGATTTTGATTTTGAAGTTTGGCATATCCTATTGATGTGTGAATCGATCATTCGATAGATGTACTTCCAGAAAACAAAATGATCGAGACTAACAGATTTGTTTGAACTTTTTATCTCTTTTGTTTTTTATGAAAAAAATATATAAGCAACTATCGTGTCAATTTGATATTTTTCAAGATGGCGTCCATCTACCATTTTGACGGGTGGAGAACAAGCGTAAATGCCAAGAAATAGTTGGAGAGTTCACTAGAGATTGTTAATTATCCATCTTAGTCGAAGGGATTCTGCTATGGAATATCTAATTTTATCAACCGCCATTTCGTTTTGGATGAATATTTTTGTCTGAAACTCCTATATCGTATAGAAAATTGAAAAATTATCCAAAATGTGTCATCATATGTAGCTGAAGAACCATAGAACAAAAAAAACACGAACTGTTCAAAAGTAAACATGGGGGGGGGTACTTTATAGATACAGTGCATGTTTATACACTTTTGTGAAATCTTCCGGCCATTATGAAGTTTGAAATTGATATTCTTGTCATCAGCGCGTTGGTACTTTTTATACCACGAGGCAAGAGCGTGTGGAATTTTACACAATTGTAAATTCAATGAGAATTTCATACTCATAGAAAACACTTCCTTCCACATTACGATTGAACAAAACAATCAGTTTCTTTTCATCAACCCTATATGTTAAAATACATCTTCATTTCGTATGATATCATCTTCTGATTCTTCTGTTTTTTATTCCTTCATTTCCATGATAAAATGAACACTGATACTTACCCACACATGGAATATCATTGACAGAATAATTTCAAATTTGTAATTCTTTTCCATCATTTGTTTCATCAACCTGTTCCAATTGATATAAGTGTTCGGAAATAGATTTCCTTTAGACATCATCTATATTCCTTACCAAATATGTTTCACAACACCAGCCCACCATAATATTATGAATCATGAATCGAAAAGAACTTTCTTTCAATCATTATGATAATTTCTGTTACAATGTGGGTTTCAATCATATTAAAGTTCCCCATATTAAGGCGTTTTCCCTTCTTGGACTGTTACAGGTCGCAGAGCACACTCGGTAGATTCAGTAAGTCGACAACGCGCTTGGTGAACAGTTATCCGACGGAAGAAAGGAATTCTCAGACTCTTCCACGACACTTGAACAAAGCAGAACCCACGAATAGACTAGGAAATAGATCCAATAGTACAATAAATGTGTCCATCATCAATACCTTATCAGCCCCAAGAAAGATAGAGGGACCTGCGAAACCGGCTAGGACTTACAAATCGAACTTATCGAGGAGCAAGAGTTTGAACGTACACGCCGGCTTGGATCCTTCTGCACCAGGCATGTATACCAGCAACCCACATGTGAACAATCAACCGATAGGGCTCAAAAGTCCTGGATTAATTTCAAGTCTTAATAGAAGCCAGAGAGACGTAAACGAGGACGTCTACACCACCCGTTTTGTCAGAAACGGCAAAAGTGAACACGTAGACAACAAGAGAGTTTTCTTATCCACCTTAAAAGACCGAGCACCGGAATTATTCAAGACCTTGGCGGAAAGTGACAAGTATTCCACACCGGCCAAACACGGAAAAAACTACAATGGGGATATTTTCGAGCCTCCAACCAGATTGAGGGACACCAAAAACGTTACTTCTGCTCCGAATTATTCTCTCATTCGCAGAGGAAGTTCTTCCGGTACCGACTTTTCAGAAACGTATCACACAACGACTCGAAACGAGGATCCCCGGAATCCGAGTGTTACCAATACCACCAAGACATTCAGTAAAAAGACGATTCCGGCCCATCATGGTAGAGCTGTGGAGACTGTCGAGTCTAGTGAGACCAAGATAACGAAAAGCAGCCAATATAGAGATGTTAGTGAACCTCCTAAAATGATTCGCGAAGAAAGATGGTATAACAGTTCAGGTTCTAAACCTGTGGTGATTGAAGTTCGAAATTACAAATAATCATGAATTTGTGTGCCTTATTAGTTACTATAGTGTAGATCATTTTTATTCCATAGGATCCATCAATCGATATTGAATCCTGTTTTTAATTCGAATAATTCGATTTATATATATATATATAATAATTATTGTTAACATTTTATCATCATTCTCGTAAATTGTCATAATATCTGATTGGTTTTGTTTCAATCGAATTAGTACTCAGTGGAACAAAACCTTACCCTGAATCAATAACAAACAATACTTGAGGAAGTAATATCTGCTCGTTTTGTACAATATTCAACTTGTGCAGTAGTCATTTCACTATTCAATGTCATTTCTTCCATATTGATTGGGATTCTCACATTTCATTGAGAACATCCTTATTATATTGATGGTTTGAGATAATAGATGGAAGAACAAGCTTTTGTTGAATACAGGGTTTCTCACGGTAGACGTTAGTTAGAGGGTTTCGTGGTTTGAACAAACTAAGAAATAATTGCATCGATTCGATATATCTTTCCCTATACCTATTTCCAACTCGTGTTCGTTTGTTTCGGTTTCTGACAAAAATCACAATCACAAAATATAGATTAACAAGAACGACGTTGAAAATATAGGTATAGGAAAAGTTATAGCGAATCGATGCAGAATTAAATTGTGCATCCGACCATCCAGTGAATTCGAGATGTCACATCTCAGTTTCTGCTGAACACCACATCAAAATAGAAATCACGAATCAACAAGAAAACCATTGGGGGAAGTTAAAGTAAAGTAAAGGTTATTTTTCAAATTTGAAATCTGGATCAATTGGTGATCTGGATGTGAATTAGGAAAGTATAATTCCTGTGCTTCCGTCCACCCCAGAAGTACTTACCATTAGTCGAAAATGGGTAAAAGTATCAGTGTTGAAAATAAGGCTACATCTTTCGAGATTTTCAATTGGAGATATCTAAGAAAACATTGAAAATAGGTACTCAAAGAGAAACCTAATGGAAATCGTCATGAGATTCACTCAGGAATTCTAAAATGGGATAATATACTGGGTGTTCTATTCGGAATATCATCTGAAGCAATAACATTTCTCCAAAGTGATAACATTTAAAGTATCATCCTGTATAACCGGGAATAGTATGACCTTGAAAATATTCTGAAATGTCTATTTCCATTCTATTCTATTTCCATCTCCAATAAGAAGAGTTAGAACAATTCTCGAAATTGGCTCCCACTACTACTACTACTACTACTTTAATCAAATGACTAATGTAGAGTAGAACAAAACTCTGTGAAGTGTGCTGATTTCGTATTCTGAATCAAAATTAGCGTGATATTTGTTGATCAGACATAGTTATTCAGTGATTTGATTTGTATCGAAGAAGAAACATGAAGCAATATTATGTGGCAATGATTATCCTGTTTCTTTCACTGATTACTAGGTTACAGGCAGGGCGCGTGAATATCGAGGGCTAAAAAAGTTGAAAATTGCAGGAAAATCATAAAATTCTAACAATAGCTATAACTCGAAATTGAACTTCTCACAGACTCATTCATATTATTGAGAAATACGTACATACATACTGACATACCTAGGTGCCACTCATCTCTGTTTATCCTATATTTTATATCCTCAAAATTACCTGTCATACTGTTCTTTGTGAAAAGTTTCGAATAAAACTGAAGAAGGATATTACAATGTCGCTTGAGTGATAGTATAATGATTCTCACATTACAGGGTAACTCACGGTCGATGGTACGTTAGACGTTTATGGAGAACGCAACGCAGGATTCTCCTGGAAATTTCGCATCTTACATTTTATCACCTGTTCTATCGATCTAAAATATTTTCGAAATTGCAACGTTGCCGTTTCTATCTAAAAGTCCTAGCAACTTCATTTTTTCAAATGGAACACCCCGTGTATTAACAAATTTTTATAATTGCCTTTTCATTACAATACTCTATCGGTTTTCAAGATAAAAAATACTTTGTGTTAAATATGATCCAAAACATATCCCTAATGGAACTTATGTAAATCAGGGCTCTCGAATCATAAAGAGTTGATATTCTAGTGGTGGTTTGAACAGGCTTGATGTATTCAATTTACACCGAGAGGTCGCCTCCATATCATACAGAGCGTGCTGAAATTATTATTATATCCCTTGTTCATACAAGTGGTCAAAAGTTCATTTCTTCAAATGATACCCACAATTTTTTATTCAATGAATTGAAAGACGAATAAAAATGCTACAAGATGACATAGCATGTCCCATTACCTAAATCATCAAGTTTTCTTAATAAAGCCGCTTTTTGTGAAAAATATAATTTTATGAAAAAGTTAATTTCAGATAGTCATGGAAATATCGAACGCATGACAGTTCGGTGACATTAATGAGTAATTCAGTAATTGTTATTGACAGTGTTTCAAAAAATCTCCCAGAATGAACGCGAATATCGATTATTCAAACGAAGTTCTCATGAAGTTATTCATTATACACGGACAATGTGATCAAATCATTGCCAGAACTTGCAGAAAATTCAACCAAATGTATCCTGAATTGACACCAATGAACAAGAGGTAGTTTGTAAGATTACAAAATAATTTCATCAAATATGGCTCAAAGTTTCCAACAACTCTATCAAAAATCAGCTTATCTAGCATATCTAGGTAAAAAGCGAAATTCACTGTGAAAGTACAGAAAATAACAGAATTAGGAGGAACGAAAGAAACAAAAGTATAAACAAAATATCAGATTTTCACAATAAATGCTCGAAATGTTGTCCATTACATTCTAAACATTTTAAAATATGCTTTTGTACGCGACTCGTGGTTGCCTTTTGAATTTCATGAGGATCCAAATCTTCAATACACCGCACTATTCGCCGTCGCAGTTCTTCTTTGGTAGGCACTGGAGTACTGTACACCCTTTCTTTTAAAACACACCATAAAAAAAGTCAAGCGGCGTGAGATCAGGTGATCTCGGTGGCCAGTCCCACGGACCTAAACGGCCAAACCAACGATCCTCAAACATTTTTTCTCTACACGATATGTGTGTGTGTGTGGTGTGTTTTCGATCACTCGAAATAATGGTAACTCGAAGATTCTATACTATGTAATAATATCTATGTAATAGCATGGGGTTCTACTAGCGAATTTTCCAGAGTCTTTGTTGCACAAAAACGAATCATTATACTGATTTACTATTACAAACTCCAAAACACAAATTTGCGAAATATGAGAACTCTCCGTTATATAATGTGATCAATTTTTACAATAAACTGCCCATATTCATCAAGCAATCCACTTCTGATAATATATTCGATATAGAAGAGTGAAAGAATTGCTGATAAAAAAGTGCTACTATAGTGTAAATGAATTCTTGGACGATACTCTAAATTGAACATTGAAAGGCACTGAAGGGCCACACTCTCTTTTTTTCTAAATCCTGACTTTAATCTCGGGATCCCGACTTTAATCTCAGGATCCTGACTTCAATATCAGGATGCTGACTTTAATCTCGGGATCCTGACTTCAATCTCGGGATCCCGACTTTAGAGTCGGGAAAATTAAAGTCGGGATCCCGAGGTTAAAGTCAGGATTTAGAAAAAAAGAGAATGTGGCCCTTCAGCGCCTTCGTACTACGAAGCGCCTTCGTAAATGTCTGATATAAATCCTGAATATATGTATGACATATGAATTCAGGAGTGTAAAAGTGGCCTATTTTATCATTATATTATTTTACCTGTATGTATTTATATAAATAATAATTTGTTTGTTATTTATTGTGTGTATTTAGATGTACTGCTATTATGTAATATTTTTCATCTGCAGATATTTTATTTAATTTTTTAGTCTTATATTTTTGTTTATAAGCTTATAACTTCAAGTTGACATACCATATGTACAATTGTACCACAGTGGCGAATGAACTTTCTATTCCATTCTATTCTATTCTATTCTATTCTATTCTATTCTATTCTATTCTATTCTATTCTATTCTATTCTATTCTATTCTATTCTATTCTATTCTATTCTATTCTATTCTATTCTATTCTATTCTATTCTATTCTATTCTATTCTATTCTATTCTATTCTATTCTATTCTATTCTATTCTATTCTATTCTATTCTATTCTATTCTATTCTATTCTATTCTATTCTATTCTATTCTATTCTATTCTATTCTATTCTATTCTATTCTATTCTATTCTATTCTATTCTATTCTATTCTATTCTATTCTATTCTATTCTATTCTATTCTATTCTATTCTATTCTATTCTATTCTATTCTATTCTATTCTATTCTATTCTATTCTATTCTATTCTATTCTATTCTATTCTATTCTTTTCTATTCTATTCTATTCTATTCTATTCTATTCTATTCTATTCTATTCTATTCTATTCTATTCTATTCTATTCTATTCTATTCTATTCTATTCTATTCTATTCTATTCTATTCTATTCTATTCTATTCTATTCTATTCTATTCTATTCTATTCTATTCTATTCTATTCTATTCTATTCTATTCTATTCTATTCTATTCTATTCTATTCTATTCTATTTGAATTTCACGATATTCTGAAAATGAACGTTGTATCTACATTATTCCGCGCCAAAATTTTTGAAAATTCATCACAAGATGACGTCATGCGCGAACTCGGACGGGCTTAGCACGCTTCATCACCACCATATATAAAATGAATGAATTTGCATCTATGTCTCAGATTGAGCTAACAAACACGCGAGGCAAACAAAACACCTACGTCGTTTGTGGAATGACCCATGTGTAAACGAAAACTCGCGCACAGCAACGTCCCAAGAAAAGTATTTTGCGCCTTATCCTTGAGTATTCAAATAATAAGAGGTTCAACCCATATGAAAGCAATGAAGAATGAAGCCAAAATTTTCGTCCAGGAAGTGGCGGTACCCATGGAAGAATGGGTGAACTAAATTCTTTTTCGAGTTATGTCCGAGATCTTCGATGCAGAAACCTGTTACTGAAAGCTTTTCTTGATATAATGTAAGCGCACAGGCCCGGATTGAAATCTATTGATTCTGTTCAAAATATTATCCAATAGGTATGAACTGATGAAGTATTTTTTATGGAACTGATTCATCGAAAAGTATTGAAATCAAATCAGTATTTTAGTTGAAAATTCGCCGAAAAATGCGATATAAGTTACGAACAGATCACAAAATATTAAATTTCAAGAGAGGCATTTCATTTCGTTTCATTTCAAGCAAAGTAGTAGTATTTCTTTGCATTCGAGAAAATCCTTCTTCCTTTATATTTTCTCTTCATCAAATCCATGTAGGGTCACTACGTAATAGTACTAGAACGTGTGGCGCTGCTAGGCCACAGTTTTAGATTACAATAAATGAACACTGATATTGAATATCAGTAGATGATATTTGCGCTCGCCTTACCATGGAATGAGTATTTAAAATATGTTCCTTTGAAAAAATAGGTTTATTGATGAAAGAAATCACGTTTAGATGCTAATATTTATATATGTGTTATCACCAGACCAAAATTATACAAGGTGTCCTTGTCTCTATATACCAAAATGTTTCGATGAAATTGAATAATTATTTGGATTTATCTGAATCATTCCATATTTTCAAAAGATATATCACTGAAATTTTGTAGGTATACTGAGGAAATCATTATGCCTGAAAAATATAACATAACATTTTGATTGACATACTGGGCGTTATACATTATTTGAGTTTTATTGGGGAAAAAGTTCCGATCTATTTTTCTATTCTTCCATTAATTACATAACTTTGGTCCCTCATGACTGTTTTTGATATTCCCCTTGGTTCGCAAGATTATTCACAATAATGACAAGAAATTTTGAATAGTATCAGAAAAAACATTTAGAATATACACGAACTTGAATTTTGTCAATTATCTTGCAAACCAAGAGATATATCACAAACATATAAAAGGACCAAAAGAATAGACGAGAGAAAAGCAAATGACATTGAGATCTGTTCAGTGACGAACTCGAAAAAACTTTCAGCTATCGAGAAACTTTTGACGTCCTGTAACTTAAATGTAGCCTTTCGGTATAGAAACTTCGATTTGATAGATTCATCATATTTTCGTTTCAGGAGTCTATGGACTCCTTTTGTACATGTATATTTCACAGACAATCTAAAATATTTTAAAAAATTAATTTTATTCATATAAATGGTAAACAACAATCACAGGCATGTGAATTTCAAACATACGTGCAAACAACAAAATGCAGCTTATATAATACAACTTAGGCATCAAATAACAAATTACAACTCAAGTATGTTTGAATACATTCATTTTTTTATAACTTGAAGTTGCTTTGTCAGACAACTTTATATATTTTTTCCTGAATCTTCGTAATTTACTTACCTTAAAAGTTTGACTCTACTGGTAAGCCAGTTGTTGATAATTCGTTTCTTACAAACTCTTTCTGATATTTTCTGTTTGATTCTTAAGACATGAGGTCTTTCTTTCAAGAATGTTTCGATTGTTATCAGAGATCTCCGTATGATATTAGTGAAGTGATCACTTGGTATTTTTAAATACGTTGTATTTGTAGAAATCCCAAAATCTCTCTGCAAAACATATATCCCTCTATCGCCAATAGAATCATCATTGTTATGGAGTAGTGTTGTTTCGCAGTTTTCACAATTATGTTTTTTATTGATTTTCTTCACCAAATACCCTGCGGAACTCATCAGATGATTCAGTACTTCCCGATTCAGAAGGATACCGATCTTTTTCTTTTCACTTCATACAGGTATGTATAACTGTTCTAAAATATTTATCGGGAACATTCCTATAGGTACCTATCTAGTCGACCCATTGACCTAATCCGGCTATTCAATGATACCGCGTGGTAATACCCACCTACCTACCCGTTCGTGATCTCCTCAGTGACAGATGTTCATTTAGTTTTATTATTTCTCATCAAATGTAGCATCATCCATTTCAGATTAGTTTCCTACCCATCAATCACAAGGTACTCACTTAATTCATATGAAAGTCAACACCGAATCGAATATAGAATACACAACAAGATTTCTTGAAATTGAAATCGATTAAATTCTTTTACATCGCTTCAAATTCTAATGCATGGTTTCAGATAACGGTGGTTGATTTCGAATAATCGAGGGCCAAAGCACACATCGAATCTGGACACTGAAATCTTCAATTCCGTATATCGACTCAATATTGTATTGAAATATCATTCAAAGCATCTTATGTATAATTATTCAATACGGCCCTGCTTCGAAGAATGAATTCACATCCGAGTGAACTGTACATTGCTAGATAGTTCTGGTATTCTCCGATAGATGGACATCGAATTCGAATCGGATCGGCCAAATTTTACTGAGTTTCGGTGTCGCCATCTACGAACCGGTAAAGAAACTAAGCCCTATTTCGGCTTCAACATTTAACATAGAGGTGGTGCATCTTATTAGTGTATATAATCAAAGGCCTTATCGAAATTCGGCTATTCTCGATCCTCTTCGCGTATTACCTCCAGACTCTAGTGCTAGACTCTAGTGCGGTATCCGCCATGTTGTGGGGATGCAGGATGCAGAGAGACAGTCACGTATAAAGATTCGAGTAGTGAGGACGATCAGGCGCGTATTCAGTGAGTTTTCCTTTAGATTCCAGTTGAGAATGATGGACGCAACGTGCACAGTCGAAAGCCGTGGAATGAATCGCTGTGCTGCGAATAAATGTCGAAACAATTCAAAGAATTGTGAATTCAGTTTCTTCAAATTTCCGATGGACATCAGCAGGTGTGTGCTATATAAGATATCGCATAAAAAGGAACTGTTTTCGAAGTGAAACTTTCATTGAATCGCCTAAATTTTTTTCTTCTATGTGCATGTCGCGTTCAAGCCCTATCGAGAAGGGAATAATTCTGATATTCGTACAGGAGACAGATATGCCCCCTAACAACAATAGTATACCACCAAATTTCTAAATTCGTCCTACTTATTGTTTTCCATGTATTGATCGATTCAGTTCCCGGAAGGACACCCATATAGCCTTTCAATCACGAACGCACCAATACAAATTGATGTGAAAACTCAACCTACTAGTGTGACGTGAGCATCTAGATAGAGGAAATAGACCACAGGATAGACTACGGACGGTGAGATAACGTAGGCCCTGATCAACCCTGTTTGCACCAAAAGAAAATTTTCCTAATTCTTTTCCTAAGACTAATTCGGGAAATGCATAGTAGACTCGGTATGAGCAGAGCAGAAACGTCTGAGGGATCTCAATACCAATCTGTTTTCGCCGATTTTCTGCTCTATGCTCTATGTCTCATGGTTTTCTTTTGACATTATCGAACTACCCCTATACCGTTTATCCATCTAAATTATTTTCTCACAGTGATATGAATGAACGCAGCGTTGTCTACAAATGAATGTTAGATAGCAAGCGTGCTTCTCAAGTTGTGGCTTGGGGTTCGAATCCCATTCAGAGAGGAACTTTTTTATAATTTCAATTCGTAGCTTATATAAGCCACGAGGTTAGGTTAGGGGCGATTGTCGAGCGTTACGTGTCTATATCGGTATTTCCGAAGCAAAGGTTTGCTGTTATCGATGCGATCCTATGTCTCCCCGAGTGCTACCTACCATCCGAAAAAAAAGTTTCACTTCCATCATGTTTTCATTAAACCACACACTTTCAGTCCAGTATATTATAATGGATGATGTTTTTATATATTTCAGAGCAAGACATTGGGCCATCGCCTGTAACAGAGAAGATTTAGCAGAAAAACGTAATCTACATAATCTTTCCTATAGGCTATGTGGGTTGCACTTCGAAGAAAAAATGTTTGCGAATGATTTGCATAACAGGTTGCGGAAAGATGCACTTCCAAGTATATTTCCTGATGTGAAGGGCAATTCTTCAGGTTCCACTGAAGAACCTCCTGAAATCCATCAAAATTTTTTGTCAGTCGAAGTTAAAATAGAACCTACCGAAACTGGTATCGAAGAAACTTGTTCTAGTTATGAGCAATATAGAGACGCAGTTTCATCATCACATCGACAAACCCAAACTACCGCAGCATTATCAGCAAATAGTCCAAGGATAATGAAGCTCAAAAGGAGATTGAAATATTTGGAAAATCAAAATTTTTATTTGAAGAATAAAATCAGAAAAATAGAAGGTGTTTCTTCAGACAAGTTTTTAGAGAATATAACTTTAGATCAGTACAAGAAACTGACTTTGAAATTTTGTCCAACAAAAAAATTGGCAGATTTCATAAATATTCAAGTGAGTAAATATTCAGAGTTGGAAAAATACCGAGAAGAATCGCCAAAGTGAAGGTATTCAAATAGTTTCAAAAATTATTGTTTGACATTGTATTCTACTGGGTCTGAATTGTACACAGAGTCACTGAGGGAAAGTTTCTGCTTGAGAATGTGAGGACATTACAAAAATCCGTCCAAGAAATCAAATTACAACCCGGAATCAATAAAATAGTATTGAACAGTTCGAAGAAAAAAGTTGACAGTTCTCAATAAAATGATAAGTTCTGAATACTTTGTCTTATTATTCAGTTAATTCAACATGTCCCAATGAAAAACTGGAAGAAATTGCCCCAAAATATTGAGGAATTGCCTCAAAAATTTTACGACCACAAACTATTCTCGATACGTGCATTCGATTCGTAAAATGAGTAATCTGTTTGATATTCTGCACCTTCGAAATATTGATGGAATTTCAATGGAAGTGATGATCGAAAGTCATTTTCACTCGAATGTAACAGACTGTTTGATAATTCACAAGTTTCGGACTGGAAAGGAGATAACGTAACAGAACAAATCTTTATATGGGATTGGAAAACAAGCATCAATAGAATTTCGAATTCATGGAAAATTTTGAAGACTCACGAATTTAATTTGGAAAATTTCTTCGGTTCGACAAGGCAACAAAGCGGAGACTGCATCAATCCAACCACTGTCTACTTTTGCTTGTAAATTTTGTTCCAGCAAAATTTTGGAAATTTCGTTATGAAAGACAACGTGTTTCAACAATTCGAGAATATTTTTGGTACTGTCGAGTTCTTGCATCCATGTTCAAATTGTTAGTTATGTATTAGTTATAATTATCTTGTATGCTAGATGCTTCTATACTTTGAGGAATATCAACAGGAATGTCAAAACGTCAAATAAATTGATAATTTGGAGAAACCAATAAAATGTTGTGATCGACTAACTTATTGTCAAAATAACATTCAACTGAATAACCTCCACCTTCAATACAACGCATTAAAATGTCAAAGTCCGGCCCTGGCACTCTAAATATGGAGGACAGCTGTAGTTCAAGGTCAGTCAGAATGCACTCATTGAAATGCTCGCTGAAATACATCATTCATAGGCCGCGGGTATAGTGACTAGTGACGTTGCTGTATGCTGTATAATTATCTTCATGCTGTGGTTCAATAGATGCACTACTGTGACCATTCGATCAGCAATTCTTGGACCCACCTCCCTACCTTGGTCATGTCGGAATTCCTTGTGTAGCGAATGGAACCATGTGTAATTTTCTCAAATGCAGTATTTTACATTTTCCTTGTCACAATCTATTCCATTTTCCAAAAATATTTCATTCTACAGGACAATTTTTATACCACCATAGATTTATCACAGTGTAAACTCGAAGTTGAGGAAAAATCGGTCAGTAGTTTGTATACTTGCGTTTTCATCCCGATTCTGTCATTAGGTTAATAAGGTCTGTATGAATGAGTTGAACCAAAGTGTGTTCAATGCATTGAAAAAGAATTACATCTGAAAAAGAAATATTCAAGACAACGTTCATTTCACTTCTTCAATATCGACTCTATTCACCTAATCGAGAACCAGAAGTATTATAATTGCTGTTGACTTTGTACAACTAATAATGTTGCATTTTGAATGAAAATAATTCAGTTAGTGAGTGCAGTGCATTGATTATTGTGTCAGACAATAACACAATTTCACAGCGGAACAACTTCAAACAACCCATTTTCACTGAACCGATTCATTCAACGTTTGTTGTGATACACACAGAGCCGTATCTAAAAAAAAAGGAATGAAAATTGTCTCTCTTTTACAATCATTCATTTGAGAATTGTTCAGGCTGGATATTTCCAATTTTCCTCATCGTCACTTGATGTATCATTTGTTTTATATATAGTGGAACTTTTTCCCGTGAGAGAAGATATGATTTCATCCATGCTTTGAGCATTGCAAAATTGTATTGGACTAGAAAATAGTGAAAAGTTTCCATTTTGAATGCTTCAGGTGAACAGTTTGATATATATCACCTATCCGAGATAGTTTCTTGTGCATTTCATGAGGAAAACAGACATTATTGGAGATCGCAAACCCGTGTGACAAAAATTGGATTATTTATTTCTTGATTAAATGGTCGAGAACCAACGTATATCTTGAAAAATTGTTTATTTCTAGTGACATATGTCATTTGAGAAATGTTATCTATTTTCTAAATATCACTTCATCACCATCAAATGAAGCCAAATTAGCCTTCCTTTATTCTTATGAACTTTGATTTGATATATTATTGGTCGAAAATCTATTTGATCATCACCATCAGCTCTACATCTACATGGACTCGTAGTAGAAATCACTCATGTAGTTCCTTAAGTCAAGACATTATTCTGGTACCCATTAATAACCGAAAAACAGATAAATAACCAAAATGTTTGGATGCATCGAACGTAAATCAATGAAAGTTCAAATATCCTGCAGAAAATTCATCAAAAATTTAAAGGTGTCATTATGTCAAAAAACTCTATATAGCTAACTAGGCAACTGAATGTGATTTATGATAAATTTTCAGGTTCATGAATATTCAGAAATAGGTGTCACGTTATGATGCCTGACGTAATAAACCATTTGGTGTCTAATATCTTCCTATCTATGAAATTTACCTTTTGTGTACCGATCTATTTTGTTTCATCGATTTTCTTAGGTCTTCTCTAATTTCATCTCGAAAATCAGTATCATTGGTGGTGGCCGAGAACAAGCCGAAAAATGGTCGAGAACTCTGTGAGGTGGTCAAGAACCATAGATGTTGTAATATTCCTGTTTTATGTAGAGTTCTATAGTTGAATGCAAATACACATTTGATATGAAAATAAGAGAGAATCAGAGAGTATTGACTTCAGGTATTCCCATGGGCATTTTGTGATTTCATATTCCAGAAATATACAGATAGGCAATATATTTTATTTTCTATTTTCACTTTCAATCAATAATGAAAGACAGGAAAATTCAACAACCACAGTATGGTTAGTTTGTTTAGTTCTCAACAAGAAGAAAACATACGTTAAACAAACCAAATTTTTTTATTGGATTGAATATTTTGTTAAACAATCAAACATCCCAAATCTACCTATTTTCAAATTTCATTTCATAGGAGTACTTCATTATCCGATAGAACTATGACACCGAAATATTCTCTTATGCAGTGCGAATTCAGGCAAAAAACACGGTTAAATCGAAATAGATAACAAGGCATCTTGGTGGTGAGTCAAAAACAAAGGAGTAAGTAGAAAGAAGGAGTTGTTTTCTTGTGGGAAACCGGAAATAAATGAAAAATGATTATATTGAGATCGTATTCAAAACATACGGGTCATTTAACATTTGTTCTTCAATCAGTAAGGTTCAGTTTATAGATCTTTTTCAATTAAATAAAATGAAATAAAAATTTTGACAAGTGAAATTGAAACCATTAAAATGGAAAGTGCATCATTAAGGAGTTGAATAATTGCATATTTCGGAAAACCGATGAATGTAGTCTATGAAGTTGAAATTATCGGATGAACTTGACTATGTAGAACTCCAGGAAATTATTGAATGCATTCAATCGAGAATCATTTATATATATTCCCAAATTTTAGAAGTTCCAACTGAAATAGTTACTTGAATACCTAGAAAAATTATCAGGATAATTTTGAGATATCTATTCATTGATCCAGATGATCACAAAAAGAAATATTATTGCTTCGAAAGCAACTGCAGCTCAATGTACCTAATTAAGGAAGTCACAGCCTTGCTATGAAACGTATTGAAATGAGTATGTTTGGTTACAAATTTCCATTTACTCATGCCCCCCTTGAAAAACACCTAGATCCGCCAGTGTGTTGAGTTAACTAATACGGCAACACGTTCATACGACCCTCATGTCTAATATCGTCCACTAACCAACCTTCCTCCATCGATAACTACAGGCGCCGTCATATTGTTGCATTTTTTGGTTGCGTTCGAGAGATTCTGAGTCCAACGGTAGCCACAGTCTCAACCATCTGTGGTCTCATCTACCTACCTTCTCTACCTAGGAGCAGCGTTGCCGTGCCCATTCTCAAAACCGTACCACACTTTAACTCAATAATGTACCATTTTGATACAGTTGGTGGGAATCAGAAAAAACACACGATTCGTCAGTTTTCGGCACCGAGAAAAAACTATAATGCAAAAACTATTGGTGATAATGATAAAATAACAGGAGGATTCTTCATTCTGAGCTGTTAATACTCACATTAGCCAATACGAATGCCCATTTTTTCTGTATATAATATACGCGCGCAAACTGAAACAGAATGAATATAAAATATATTTCGATTGAAGAAAAGTCGCATGTCTTTACCATCCTTCCCATAACCATCTCACACCGTAACCAACTAGAATTGAAGTAACAGTTTTGGTACAAATGTGCCAGAGCGGCAACACCGTCTAGGGAAGATGAATGCACAGTGTTGTTGTGTTGTTGTGCACTTAGAGTAGTCTCGTGGAATGATTCATCATTCACGATGAAGCAGAGGCGGACTGTTCTCATGAGAATATGAAATAGAAAGTTTTCTGTTCTAGGAATACGAAAGAAATGAGTTATCTACTAAAAAAAAGCATGATGAAGCACCTAAAAATCTCATCGAAGAATTGAAAATAGATCTTCATAACCATATCATATATTCTTCAAACATAATGAAATTATATTATGATTTTCAAGGGGAGTTTAGGAAAAGGTCAAACATTGTTATCCTGCTCATGAAATGAACCTTGACAGAATTCAATTCGATGTGGCGAAGACTATTTCATTAAAGGAGTATATTTAGCACAAATAGGAATGATTGATTGTTTGATTGAAACGGTTCATTAGACATTCCTGGCGAACCAGCCAAGGGATCTTTCTGAAAGTTGGGGTGGTCGCATAAACGAACCCGCTCTATTTTTCTAGAATAATTTCAATAATCCGGTGTTGACGCTCGTACCAAAAAGTAGTATCAACTTTGATATTTCAATGGAACACCATGCATTTATTATGATTATCAGAATCTCCAACAGTTTTATGACAACTTCTCTTGATATTTCTTTATACCCGTCTATAAGCGGTTTTGAGTAAATGATTATTTTGTATTATTTTTTCTTAGGAAACATGACACCCCGAAAAATGATTGTAATTCGATTTCTTCAAATGAAAAACTCTGTATTCCATCATCACATCGAAAAGCAGTTCAGATTACCTACTCATTCATATGTATCATACCTATACCTATCTATTCAGGTTTTTGATTTGGATGGCTATGGAATTGACAGCTGATGTGGAAAATTTCATCTCTAGTGTCAGATAAACAATATTCATAAGTGTTAATTTCATTTTAGTTGATTCATATTATCTCGCAGAATGGAAAACGATGATTATTCGAACAAGGATATTTTGAATTTGTTTTACACCCATGGAGAATGTCATAGGGTGGTCGAAAGAACATGTCATTTGTTGAACCTCAGATATCCTCATCAACAACCAATAACTAAATGAGAATTCAGGCTATTGGAATCATACTTCATAAAAAACAAGAATGTGATTGTATTGCGTGTAGAGTTTGATGTGACCTGTGTGAATCTGTGCTTATCAATTCACTTGAAATCAGCTGTGATAAGAGTCATTTATTTCACGTATTCGGTATCAAACTGATGGGCAGAAAATCATCTATCATCCTAGAACAATACCATTGTGAAGGGCCCATCGACAATTGCACAAAGTGCATTGAAAGTGTCCAATACTTCGCTTCTTACACCAGTCAAGAGACTACTGTGACAAAAAAGGAAGCAACACAAGAAATAAAAGTGATTCGAAAAAATTAAACTTATAGTGGACTCATTCCATGGGCGTACTGCCTTCATTTATTTCGTCAGGTTGAAAGTTAGTCGTTTCAATGGCGAATGAATGGGAAAAAGCTATAAGAGTGTTGAAAGAAGAAATTATCAAAAACAGAAAGGAAATCAAATCCGCTATTGAGGCGGCGGAAAGTAAATTACTATTGAAAATAGAAGAACTCAACCACCGAGTAAACAATCTGGAAGCTGAGAATACAATCCTCAACAATAAAATAGAAGCCTTAGAAATAACCACTAAGAAGAATAACATCATCATATTTGGGTTAGAAGACTCCGAAGAAGTATCCCCTTCCAATATTTGTAAAAATATCAAGAAACTATTGGATGTTGATGTCCATATATCGGACTTGAATAATCTGTATAAATTGAGAACACAAGGAAGAAATCCATTGAAGGTCGAATTCGTTTCGTACCTGAAAAAACTAGAGGTCTTGAAGCAGTGCAGAAAATTAAAGGGAACTGACATTGGAATTTCCAACGATCTCACTTATAAACAAAGGTGCGAAAATAAATCCCTAAGAAATTACCTGAATAAAGCAAGACAAAATCCGGCCGACAACTCATACATAAAAGGCAACAGATTGTATATTAATAACGTAGCGTATACTGTGGAGGAGCTAGAAAAGAACGAAAATAGCTACCTAGAGGAACGAAAAGCAAGCAGTGCCCCACCAACGCCAAAGACACGTAACTTTGACGAAGTGTTACTGCCTGGTGCTCAGCCCGAAAAAGAAAATACACCAGAAGAAGCAAAAGAAGATAAGAAGACACCATCCAATACAAACAGAAACAGGAACCCACAAAAGTCAACTGCTGTCCCAACAGAAAAGGATAGGCTTAAAAGTTTAAGATCTGGTTCTTCATCAAGTACTCGCTCCTGAAATAGTGAATTGAAAACCATGACTAGCGATTAGACTTCCTGCACTCACAACTTGCGTACAACTAACTCAAATGTAAGCTACTCATGAACATTGTTCTATATTTATATACATATACATAGTCATAACTTTTTTTCATCAAAGATTATTTGATAACTGAAATGGATGAGTATATAAGAGACTATAAAGTAGATCCTATAAACACACTGGAGGTAGAAAGTCATGAAGGTCCAAAAATAATCCCTGAGAATAAGAGCGAACTGACAATTTTCCACACAAATATCCGCAGTATCAGCAAGAACTTCGACGAGTTTCAGGCATACATATCTCAATTCGAAAATCAAAACCCCATCTCCTACATAATGTTATCTGAAACCTGGAAAATACATGATGTTAGTTTATTTCAAATGCACGGTTACCACAATATATATAACGGCAGTCCCCTGAATAAAAGTGACGGAATTATGGTATATATTAGGGATACTATTAATTCCACTTCGAAACCAATCAACTTAGGTGAAACACAGGCCGTCTTCACTGAATTTGACATTGGTAAGAAGAAAATCTCGATACTGTCGATCTATCGATCACCATCGACCTCTATTCAAATATTCAATGATGGGATGGAACTTTTTCTGAGTAATGTAAATACAGAAATATATGACAAATTTTATATCATAGGTGATATCAATATAGACCTTATGGTGGATAGCGATGAATCAACTCAAGATTATATCAACTTACTATCTGAAAAGGGATTCGTATCGCTCATCAATACCCCTACTAGAGTAACTCATACTACCGCTACCTGCATTGATCATGCTTTTGTGAAAATGAAAACGGAACAGTATTCTACAGATATAACCCCAGCTATCATCAGAACCAACATCACCGACCATTACTCATTCATCTTAGGTACGAATACCACTAATAAGATGAGCAAAACCCAAAAAAATTACCTCACCTATGAAAAATTGAATGAAAATAAATTCCTCCAATTGATACAAAGTGAACAGTGGCATAATGTTTACACCTCAGAAAATGCCGAAAAAGCGACTGATGCATTTGTCAAAAAACTCCAACACTGTATGAAAACCGCAACAACAACCATTAAGAAAACCATGAAACAAAAAAAAAAAGAATGGATAACAAATGGAATCATAGCTTCGATAAAACAAAGAGATCAATTGCGTCAAAAGTTTCTTAAATTTCCCGAAAACCAGATTCTTAAAACCGAATATAATAACTACCGTAACAAACTGAACTCCCTTATAAAGAAAACGAAATTGAACTTTTACAAAAACAAGATAATCCAAAATTCCCAAAATTCCAAAAACATGTGGAAAACAATAAGAGAGTACGCAGGAAACAATCCCAATAGGCAGAATATTGACAGAATCGAACAAGAAAACGGCAACATTGTCTATGATAAGAAACATATTGCAGAATGTTTCAATATTTATTTTACGAATGTTGGCAAGGACTTAGCAACAAAACTCAAAAATCATGAAATAAATGAACCCACTACCCGTAGACAACCTCAATCAATGTTCCTAACTGAAACAAACCCGTCTGAAGTGAGAAAAATAATTACAGAACTGAAATCCAAAAAGGCACCTGGCCCAGACAAAATCACTAACGACATATTGAAATCCATATCAGAACATATAGCACGACCTCTTTCATTCATAATAAATAAATGTTTCTCAACTGGCGATGTCCCTACCCACTTTAAAAACGCAATCATCACACCAATCTTCAAAAATGGTGACAAGATAAAAGTCAACAATTACAGACCTATATCACTCACTTCCACAATCTCTAAAATCTTTGAGAAAATCCTAAAATCGCGAATGATAGGCTACCTCGATAAATACAAATTGATTGCACCATCACAATTTGGTTTCCGTGATAACCTCTCCACTCAGGACGCCATCGCTGCTATCTCCTACGACATTAATCAAGCAATGGATAAGAGAAAAGCTTGTCTAGGAATTTTCATCGACTTAGCGAAAGCTTTTGATACTGTTTGCCACATGCTGCTGTTGTAAAAACTGGAATGTTTAGGTTTTCGTGGGTCCACTTATAAATTACTTGAAAATTTTTTAACAAACCGCAAACAAAGTGTTCAGATAGGAAACGAAGTAAGCAATGAAATGGATATAACCTATGGTGTTCCTCAAGGGACCGTACTAGGCCCAGTCCTGTTCATAATCTATATAAATGAAATACTTACTAAAGAACATTCTGGGACTATGATTTCTTTCGCTGACGATACGGCGATAATATATAATGGAGAATCATGGCAACAAGTACGGGAAACAGCGGAAAACGACCTAAAAAATATTTTCAAATGGTTCCGATGTAATGTCCTCACAGTAAACGTAGAGAAAACTAAAGTTATCCCATTTACATCATATGAAAATAATCTACCACATTACGACACCCTCACGTTGAACAATGTGGATGTCCCATTAGAGAGATCGGTGAAATACCTAGGAATCCATATCGATTCGTTCCTTAGATGGGACATACACACTTCTAATGTAGTGAAGAAAATCCGTGGACTGATATACAGATTCTGGCAGTTCAAAAAATTTTTAGGGTTTACACATCTGAAAATTCTGTATCATGCTCTAGTAGAATCCATCATTCAGTACGGCATTATTGGCTGGGGAGGCATCCTAAGTTGTCATCTCAAACCTTTAGAGGTACTCCAAAAATGGTTCATCAAAATAATCCTTGGAAAACCGAAAACTTATCCAACTGACCAATTGTTTTCTGAATCCGGACTACTCGATTTGAGACAATTGTTCTGTAAAACGATTATTCAATTCGTTTCCGGAAATAAAACATACATCCATTTAGGGAAACATAAATATCCCACCAGAATCAACAAAGGGATCAATGTGTTCATGCCCAAAGCAAATAAGTCAGTTGGCCAGAGATGTTTCACCTATCTTGCTCCTCGTTTACTCCGCTCATTACCTGATGAACTTCAAAGAATCAATTCAAAATCATTATTAAAGAAAAGACTGAAACATTGGCTTCTGCATACCGATAGACCAAAAATTCATAACATTATCAACTGCTGATTAATTATACTTGCTATTTCCCTTATATTCACTTCATCGAAACCTTTCCGAATATGTATCTACTTTATAACCCTCGAAACTGTAAAACTGAACGATATACTGTATTTATTGTAAGTAGCGTTCTTCATCATAATCATATTTGTTATTATTTTTTTCATTATTATTTTTAACTAGTGTTGGTTACCATGACAAATATCAAACAAAACATAAATGAATAAGAAAAAAGTAAATATGGAGGTATGCTCACGGACAAGTTCTTCAATGAACTTAAGTGAGTTAATATCTTCATACCGTATCTTATTGTATATTTTCGTGTTTATTGTCGTATATCGTATATATATATACCCCATTTATGTTATAAAACTTTTCTTCCATTTTAATATTCAACATTTCCACTTGTTAGGTACAATTTATATTTATATAGGTACAATTTTCACACATTCATCCCTTTTTTTTTTAATATGTAATCTTTGTATTTGTCTATTTGTTTGCCAAAAAAGTGCTATGCACTTATGGCTTACCACTTTATTCACCTATTGTATTTTTAATTCGTTATGTATGTCTGTGAATAAAGTTATTATTATTATTATAATAAAATGTCAATATCATGAATTATCAATGTAACAATAAAGTCATATAATAAATAATGTTGTAATCATAACATAAGAGAAAACTGGAAGAGTGAAAATTAAAAACATGTGAAGAAATCGATACCTATCTTATTCGATTCACAAATGTTCAATACGATTTCCTTTTTGCTCTAAGCACAATAAAATCCTCTAATGAACTCCTCTTGTGCATGCATTCTCGATATATCGATGACTCAGTCCGTGGAATGCTGTCCGACTTAAATATCGACTTTTCTGGAGAGTCATCGTTTCTAAGAAAAAAATACAAAATAATTATTAACTCAAAAACGCTCACAGATAGGTATAGAGAAAAATCGAAAGAAGTTGTCAGAAAATTGTTGGATATTCTGAAAATAATAGTCAATACAGAGTGCTCCATTTGAAATATCGAAGTTGCTACTACTCTTTGGTAGAAGCGGCAAACCGCATCATCCAAATCATTTCAGAAAGTTAAAATGGGTTCGTTTATGCGATCACTCCCGAAACGATCCCTTGGCCGGTTCACCAGGAACATCTAATGAACAGTTTCAATGGATCACACTGTATAACTTCTGAAATCCAAATATTTACAAGCATATTATCTTACATTTTCTATTCCACTGTGTATCATTGAATAGGCAATAAGAAATTCTCCAAGCCAAAACCATTTGGGGGCTCTTCAATATCGATCGAGGATCGATATAATATTGATAAAACATTTTTTCTAATGAGGAAGAAATGTGATATAAGTACAATCTTATTCGTGTACATTATGATTATTGGTTATATTTTTTTATTATATGATTTATGTGTATAGAGTGTTTGATTGAATACCATCAATCCATTTGAAATAGGATGATGCAGCCTCATACTATGCCTCTCCTTTCATTTCAAATATCACTTTGTGACATGACATAGTTGTTAAATGAAGGTCATTGAAACATTGGATTGATGTTTTGAGCAATTTCAAATATATGTTATGAAGTAACATTGAAATTATGTATTATATTGTATACATTTATGTGATATTAAACACTGGACATTACATTATAACAAAGGCACGAAGGACTATTGCCGCATTTTATGTGTGATTTCAATGTTCAAATAACATCACAAGGTTTCATTGTGACAAAACATTGATGTTCAAGTTATGCTATCATGTTTAGCGGGAATCACCCGGGCCTAGCTAAAAGGTCCAGTCCACCCCTGCCTTGGACATGTTGTTTCTGACTTGAACTCAACGATTTTATTATTAATCGCTTCAAGTTAGATATGCATTTAACATTTAAACATTTAATCGGTTGCCGCTCGCTCTACGCGTTGATATAATTCCTTTTTGCGTCTGACGTTCATGGAAGCTATAAACTGCGGTCCGACTATCAGTCGCACGTCGCACTACCAGTAGATACCTCGGTAGTTACTCACTCTTCTCACGCTCACAGTTATTATATTACATTCCCGAGCTTACCAAAAGGGACGGCACAAACGACAGTGCAGGATGATCCGATGATTCCGATTTCTAAAGTTGTGCGTGTGCGTATCCCGATCAGAGTGGGCCTGGAATTCCGACGGAAATAAATGAATATCACACATTTCGTTATTCTCAGTATTGGGAACGAATTACGAAATCGGACAATTTTAAGATTATTCCAAATTGATGTTAATTGGTGGTTGATGAATATTCAATTTAGATAAGTAGTAGCTGCCGTAGCAGATAGTGGATGTGAATACCATACCTTATATTATCCAAAATGAACAGCAAAGTGGAAGCTTTCGAAGTGGAAGATTTGATAGACAAAAGCAATAATGTGGTCGTCAACAGAACACGCATCGGAGATAATTCCAGTAAGTACTTTCTTTTCATTGTAGGCTAGATTGTTGGTATATTTTGTTATCTCATCTTCATTCTAACCTCAAAGTTGGAATGTTATGTTATGAAAGCTTGAGTAATGGTGAAATTCTAGGAGGTTCAAATAGATGAACGCTCAAACGTCTCTATGTAAGTGTGGATTCATTCAGCCACTTCTCGAGCCACTTTCAACAATTATTTAGTAACATTCATCAATTGATTTTCATACGTTGTATTTCTTGTTTTCGATGGCAGTGTTTATGCAGACGATTAACAATAATATAATAAAACGATGTAGGGAACACTGGTGTAGCTACTCTGTCTATTACCTATCTAATTTCTTCTACCAAACCTCTAATGTACATCCAACTTGGTAATTGACAGCATTTTATTCTTCGATTTTATTCTTCATTGATGATTGTACAATCAATTGTTAAAAAAAAATTCATTCAGAAGATATGATATTAGTTCAATTTGTACAGAAATCTGCAAAAATGTCGTCATCTTCTAGAGAGTTTCATAACTATTATGCCATTATAGCGGAAAATAACGTTAGCGTTTTTGGGGAAACAAATCACTATGTGTCTTGTCTTTTGTACATACATAATAGGTTAACAAATAAGAAAATGGCTGGCAGCTTTAGACTAAAGCTGCAATACACCATCTATATTTTTGAAAATATATACCCATACTATCGACATATTCCAGAAGCAAGAATTTCTTACACATTTATCACAACTATCAACAAAAAAATCTACCGCCAAATGATTATTATCTGTAGAAGATAATAATCCCGCCCGAATAATTATAGATATCATAAAATAATTGATTTCGATATTCCTTGCAATTTAGAATTTATTACACCGCTCCACACTGCCGAAAATAAAGACTGGTTCATGCAACGTTCATTATAATTACATTTTAATTATATTATGATTGAGAAAAGTTGAATCACTAATACTGATGCGGCGAGTTCATGCAATGCATTAGTGCATTTTCATTACATTAGTCCACTAAGAAGTTGGCCAACTTTTAGCTATGCATTATAATTACATTATATTCGTAGTGAAAACAGCTAATTCGCATGCGCCGGGATGTCATTTGCTAGACATAGAGCATGAAATCGAATTCCTGTCACTTCTCCTCACACAAAATCAGCGGTTTCGTGACCTTTTCTTTCGAACCAATACAAGCAAAGACATAATCAATGAAGATAACAAAAGTCCAATACGCTGTGAAGACAAAAATTAATTATTAAACACATACAGATGCATTCCACAATTCGTTGAATTTCAAATATAACACATGGTAAAAATCTGAAGAGTCTCAATAAGCATGCACTAATGCGCTGTTAATGTGTTGTATGAACGGGGAGTTTTTCTTTATTGATAATATAATTATAATATAATTAAAATGTAATTATAATGAACGTTGCATGAACCAGCCTTAAACCTTCATAATTGAAAAGTTCGTTTCGAGGAGTTTTTACGATTAGGAATTTCCTCGGGAATTTCTTACACCAGCCCATTGGAATAATTATCGATTGATATAAAAGAAACAACTGACTTTGAAGTTCTTGTACAATTCAATTTGAAATTAATTATACTTCTCCACACTGCTGAAAATCGATTTTCATAATTGAAAGAGTCCGTTTCAACAGGTTTTATGCGATTAGGAATTCCTTACACCAGCTCACTCGAATAATTATCAATTAATATATAAAAAAAAACTGATTTCGAAGTTTTTGTTGAAAATCGATTCTCGGCAGTGTGGAGCAGTGTCATAAATTTGAAATTGCACAGGACTATCAAAATCAATTGTTTTTAAGATATTTTTCGATGATCATTCGAGTGTGCTGGTGTAAGAAATACCTAATCGGATAAAACCTGTAGAAATGTGGAAATATAGTATTCGAATTTCATCTTCTACAGATAATGATCATTTGGGGGTTGAATTTTCTGTTGATTTTCACCTCAAATAGTTGTGATAAATGTGTGAGAAATTTTTGCTTGTGAAAAATGTTGGGTATTTTCAAAAATATAGACAGTGTGGTGCAGTTTCAGGCTAAAGCTGCACCACCACCTCATTTCCGCGAAACTACCACTGTAATACAATTCCAGTGAGTTTTAGCAGCATTAGGTTCGTGTAATTTTCCTCTCTTGGTACAAAACCGAGCATAAAACTTGGTAGGTTCCACAAACAGTGAGATCTTTGGCATTCATATTCTTTGTCTCTTTGGCTTGGGTTATCTGTATAGGTTATCCCAAATTACAGACCCACTGCATGGTTTTTGATACGCGATGTCATATGTTCATAATGATTCTCTGAACTGTATGTAGTTCGACGTTCGAAGTGATCGACCAGAAATTCACCACTCTGAGAAGAAAACACTATGGCTACCATTCGTGTATGATTTGGTTTTATGAATGAGATATTGTGTGGAAGTGAAAATTGTGTTGTCTGTAACTTTATTATTTTGAAGAAAGAGGGTGATGAAGATATGAGTGATCTCTAAAATTTGCCCAATCATCTATTGAGTGGTTCATGCAGAACATAATTTATGAATTTACGAATGCCCCAGTTATCAAAATAACAACTATATATATTCCTGAGAATATTCCATCTATTCTCAATATTTACGGCTATAAAGAGCGAGATCAGTAGGTATTGAATAGATTGAAAGAATAACTTTTTACCAGTATAGGTATCACAGTAGGTATATGGGTGCATTTGTCTGTATCAACGCATTTTCTCCACACAACTTGTTTCTTGATTTTTTATCATTCAAGAGTTTGTATTGCTCTACTAAACAAACTAACGCATTCATCCTCAAAAAGGTGCGATAATGATCCGAGTATTGAAAATATTTTACTCAACATCTCAAACAAATAATTTGATGAGGTTAGGTCTAGGTGATTATAGGGATTTCCATTTTATTACTACAATTACATCAACATCAAACAACAGCTGATTTTCTTTATAGAGAAGGCTTTATTCAAATAAATATAAAGCTTAGGCTTGACCTATATTCGGGTTAAATTAGGTCGTGCACGAATCATACTGTATAGTTGCATCTAAAGAAGCAGCGAATTTATCGAGGATATTGTTAAGACATATGATATCCTTAGATTTGTTTCCTCGAGGAAACCATTTACAGAAAAATTTGTTCAAAGTACTTACCTAATTTTGAAGACCATCCATAATAATATACAATTTGATTTCATTGAATGTCCGCATCCTCTCAATTAGATACCAAATTGAATTTCAGTAAATCAATGATTGTACATAATATTTCTAATGAAATCAATAATTTGATAAATAGATAAGCAACATAACAATTGTTTCGAGCTAACAAACCGGCTAGACAAAATTATGAAAAATTAAAATACATTGCATATATTGAAAAAAGAGTCGCAATTATTTTGTTCTCTTTTCAAATATACGGTTGCATAAGTCAATATTTTATCTCGAGTTTTATCTATTCCAGGGAAATGAAAGTGTCGAAATCAATGAAGTTGAAATATGAACCGATTCCTCGACCTATCCTATCTTCACTTTGAAATATGATATGTCTCAACTTTCGTATCTTGTATTTTCTGATATGGAATCTAATTTCATCATATACAGGGTGATTGATTGAAACGGTTCAATAGACCTTTCTGGCGAAATAGCCAATGGATCGTTTTGATAGTTGGGGTGATCGCATGAAAGAACCCGCTCTATCTTTCTACAATGATTCCGATAATGCGGTGTTGCCGCTTCTAACAAAAAGAACTAGCAACTTTGATGTTTCAAATGGAATACTCTATGTATAATATTATTTTCAGAATCTTCAACAATTTTCTGACAGCTTCTCTTGATATTTCTCTATACCTATCTGTTAGCGTTTTTGAGTGAATAATTATTTTGTATTTCCTTCTTGAGGACAATGAGCCTTCTGGTATTCCTTGACTCCATACCAAATTTCATCACAGCTCAAAAATATAAACTTTTTTAGAGGGTCACGTTTTCTAAGAAAAAAATACAAAATAATTATTTACTTAATTGATACTACTTCTCGGTAGAAGCGGCAACACCGCATTATCGAAATTATATTTTAGAAAGATAGAGCGGTTCGTTTATGCGATCATCCCAAATTTTAAAATGATCCCTCGGCTGATTCGCCAGAAACGTCTAATGAACCGTTTCAATCAATCCCTCTGTATCTTAATTTTGAAATTCCCGCGACGCCGTCTCCACTTTCTCAACGATCGATATTTTAGTTCGGCCTCCAAAACTTATGAGGGCATTTTGCGCAGTCCAGGATTGTTCTATATGGGTATGGCGTTGATTGATATATTAATATATCAATATATCAATCAACGGGTATGGGTATGGGTTCTTATTCTATCTGTGAGTGTTTCCTATGCCGTGTATCTGAATAGGGGGAAACGGAGGAGGAAACTGAAGGGGAAACTAGTTTTTCGAGTACACTTGACCAGATAATGAAATGAAACAATGAAAAAATAATAACGAAACGCAAACAAATTGAAATGGAACCTGATACTGAGAGGTTAGTTGATTATTGATTCTGATATGTGATCCATCTCATTTCTGTTAATCTCACCTCAATACTATCTTATGCTGTACAGACAATAACAGAAAGGAGAATAGTCAGAGAATTCTTTGAAGTTCAAGGGAAGATATATAGCAATTGTATAAATGTTTGTTTGTTATTCATAATGCGTATACAGGGTTGGGATAAAGTATGGATCCAAGTGAATATCTTTCGAACGAAAAGAACGATATTCATGAAAATTTGCAGGTAATTAAAATGCATCTGATGTACATTTTTTTGTTGGTAATGAACTTCCGGTTTAACCGGAAATGCCATCAACATCTTCAATTTAAATGGGACACCATATATATTCTTACAGATTTTGAAAGAGCTTGTTATTTTGAATTCATACATACTGAATTTAGGGTAAGAAAAAAATTAAAAACAACTCTCCTCCTTTGAGTTTATTGCATTAGAGCAAAAAACTATTCAGATGAACCTCGAGATAAACTATAATTAATGGGAATTGTCGAAAATAGGCTTATATGCCCATTTCTCATCCACGAAAACTTGAATGGTGAAAAGTATTTCGATCTACTGAATAACGAAATTATTCATGCACTTCAACCCGACTTCAACAGAATGAATAATTACCACAAAATGTTTGGTTTCAACAAGATGGAGCACCACCCCACTATGATAGACAGGTTAAGGATTTTTTGGATGCGAATTTTACAAATCGATGGATTGAACGTAGAGGACTCATAGAGTGGCCTACTCGTTCTCCGGATCTTAGCCCGTTAGATTTTTTTCTTTGGGGTTATCTAAAATCACGTGTTCACGTTAGACGACCAACAAACTAACAGGAATTGAGACAAAGAATTATTGATGAATGTGAACTAATACGAGGAGAAGTCTTGGAAAGAGAGACTCAAGAATTTGTTAATAGGATGGCATATTGTCAGCAAGTAAACGGCGAGCATCTTGAACATTTGAAGTATATTTGTTTTCATTTCATTGTTCTAAAATAATGAAATGTACACGTATTGTACAACTAACAGTGAGTTATCACATTTTTTTTTCACGCTAAACCCAGTATGTATGAATTCAAAATAACGAGCTCTTTCAAAATCTCTAGAAGTGTATAGGGTGTCCCATTTGAATTGAAGAAGTTGATGGCATTTCCGGTTGAACCGGAAATATATTATTAACAAAAAAATGTACATGAGATGCATTTTGTTCCATTGCACTTACCTGCAAATTTTCATGAATATCATTCTTTTCGCTTGAAAGATATTTACTTGGTTTCATACTTCATCTCAACCCTCTATTTTAACCAGTAATAATATGACAAAAAATGAGAAATTCTCCATCGAGAGTTTTGAAATGAACTACCGAAACTATCGATAGTATAAACTTTCGATAGTCTTCCACCTCTACTTTTCATTTCATTTCAACCAAGTTTTCTTATGGAGCGCAACTAGTACACAGATGACCACCGATTGGTTATAGAACTCGTAGAAAAAGCTTGTGATTGGTAAGATTGGTTATTGTCTGACAGATGATGAATATAACCCGTTTTTCAATGTATTTCAATATAATCCCACTTTTTGAAGGTCAGATTATTTTAGGATCTCGGTTAAGGTAGAAAATCATTTTATAAAATGAATCTGGATAATGCTACGCTAAATCGACCTCGTTCGTGATTTCTTGTGATTGTGCAGTATTTGTACACAATAAATTTTTCTGTTTTGATAAAAACAAGAAACACAGCTTTCACAACTTTTAATATTCATGTAATACAACAAATTTATTCGGATAATGATGACACATTTCGATTCATTACTGGAAAAAAGGTTTTGGATTTGCATCTGGCCTCAATAAGTATTTGGTACCACTTTTCTTTGTTATGACATCACTTGAATCGAAATGATCAGAATATACATAAAGATATTTGCTCAGACGATTCTCCTGCCAGCCAAGAAGAGATGCCCAAATTTTTCTTTTTTCACTATCAGCGGGAAACCTGAAGTAATACAGAAATAGGTATACTAAGTTGCTTAGAATTTTTGATGCAATGAACAAGAAAGTCTATGCCATGAAAACATGAACAACCTAAATCATTTACAAACATGAATAAACAGTACCTAAACATCATATATTCACGCCACTGGAATAACAAACAAATTTGGAGGTTAGGTACTCCAACTTACTTGTGAAAAGAAACATCAGGGCTGGAATTGTTAAGTTTTTTGCACACTTGGCAGTGACGAACCATATTGTCCAAAAATTCACTCTGAATTCCACAATATTTATTCAAAGTCACTAAAAACAACACTTCAAAACACAAGATCACTCGTCTACAACACCGCAACGAGAAATGGGCAGATCGTAGTTTCGTAGTAAAAATCATTCATACAATAGGCGTGGCCTGGACGCGCCGATGTCGCTTTGTGTGTAACAAATCCTATGATGCTACAATGTAACAGTTCACAAAATGAATATTCGGTAATTCTAACGTGTACATTTCAGGTTTTCATGATATATAAAATACCGTTCAGAAAAATGTTCCATTGAGACTGTATTACTTGCAATACAATGAAAAAATGATATGAACGTGTCAATAATTATTGCGATTTTGGTTCTCAAACTGGAAATATGGCAACGACACTTTCCAATCGGTCACACTAGTATCCTACAGTGGACCAGATATTGGCAATGTCTGATCTTCTTTGAATGTAAATAGTTCCGTCTCCTCAGGATAATAAGTCTATGTGCCCCTCGATGTGCCCGATGATGTGTATCAAATTACTGTACAAATCTTCATGAAACTGCCTCTTTTCATTCCTATCTCGCTCACTTCTATGCGAACTTCTACGTGGCTGAAAAATGATTACTTCTTTTATAGACCTATAAGTTTGCCTTACTATTTCCATAGATATCGAAATGACAGCTGATCTTGAACACAGTGGTATATAACTGTATCATTCAAAGAATGTTTCATATCAATAATTTTGACATCTGATATAAAATACAATATTTCAATAAACTGCATGTAACTTCATGCATAATCTTACAGCTTTTTTCAAAGTTATAGTTCAAACATTGAGATATTCACGCGTAAGCAACGGGGGGGATATGATTCGAATGTATTTTTTGATTTTCTTCCACAAAAATGATTGATCTTAACCTTGAATTTCATATATTCGGAGTATTCTAGATCCGAAAATGAAATTCAATACACAACTCTTCCTCGATTGATTCGAAAGTGTACTCAGACGTGCACAGTATGCGCGATTCAAAACAGCGCCATTCTATTTCGAAACATTCGAACTTCAAGTTTTTATTGACACCGAGATGCATCACAGCCAACGTCAATAATCCATTTCGATGTGTGTATCTGGTGTTTCTGACGCAAATAACTGTTCAAATCCAACCTTATGAATATAATTACGTGTATGAAACCTTCTGTTTTTGTCGATGGAGTCGAGTAAATTCAGCTGGTTATTCAAAATTATTCATTATCATGTTATTGTGATAGAATAAATGTTACTGGGGCTGACACAAACTCTGATTCACTCATTGGGCATATTAGTAAAATAATCCAAAATACCTCTGATCTCAGTTGTCTTTCGATATAACCCTGATAAACCTGATGGTATTATGATATCCCTATCCCATAGTATGGAATGATATACAGAGATATACCTTTTGAAGAAACACTCAACTTCATTCGTACTCGAATACTTACTATCTGTTAATGAAATATTGAGAAAAAAAAATGCATCATCGAAAATGAAAATCGACGTGTCCGAGATTTTTTCGCAAATTCGGTGTAAGGAGAACATCGAATATATTCCATACCAGTGTTCCACATGTGTACCATGGCTGGAATAGTCAATTAGTTACTCTTCTTTGTTTTCTTCTAAGCTGGGATCATGATAAGAGTTAGTATTCATCGGACTATTGAAGTGATCAGATTATTATAACTACAGCGGTAAAAAAATATTGTTTCATAGATCAGTCGATCTTATCTTCTTGAATACGTTACCTATGGCCAATAAGGTTAGTAGACCTAAAATTTTGTATTAGCTATTGTTATTGTGATATCGGTTCGAGGTTCATCAATAAGACATAAAATGTACTGTCGATTGCAAACTTCTTAGGCCAAGACTGAGACTGCTCTTTCCAGACAACTATAGAATGCCAAAATAATGAAAATTCGACGGACAAGGAGGGGGAACCGATGATCTTCACAATGAACTTCTTAGTAGAGTATTCAATGGAAACATTTTTTTTTCATTAATTCAACGCCACTTCAACGTTGAAAATCAACTTCCCAATGAGTCGAAACTTTTGCGGGTTGAAAATAGCTGGACAGTTTTCATTTATAGTGACCGAGACTGCCAAAGCGATATCATTTGCTATTGTCATTAGTTCATCTTCCATCGACTTGTTTCAAGATAAGAATGTTTTTCTGAAACATCCAGGGGAATGAGTCTCAGTCAATCAAATACAGACATACATCCAGAATGGCAAAGGATACAAAAGTGCTTTTAGAGGCAATAAAAATAACAATCAAACGAAATCAAGTCAGTTACTCCAGTAAACTAGAGCATCGACAAGAGTTTACGATTATCGCAGTACTTCATCATACCTGCAGAACATGAGTTTTATCCGGTTTTATCAGAAGTCTCGACCCCCATAAAGTTAGCAGAACCACTTGCGAAAAAATCGATGAAACCTATTGCAATAATTGTCGAATAATTGTCGAGAATTTGTCGTGAAAGAAAAAAAATTGTCGCGATCTTAGTTTTTTTTTATATGGGGTGACTCTGCTAACTTAATATTAAGTTAGCAGTGCCACTCACGAATAAACGTCAAAAATCATCACAATTGTTATGAATAATTGTCGAGTAATTGTCGAAGTTCATCTGACGTAAAAAAACCGCAAAAAATCCATTCCTTATAGCATATATATACCTTTTTATGGAATTTCCTGGTTTCTAGGGAAATTTCGCAGTTAGGGCAACAGCGTATTTGTGTTATGACTTTTTACGTTTTTTCCGTGTCATTATTGACGATTATGAAGTTGTTTAGGAAACTTCCTATGTTCCAGAAGCTGAGTTGTAATGCTGAATAATAAAAAAAACAAATTTCACAATAGTTCACCTACGTAACTTTGTTGATTTGTTACTTCTTCAATAAGAAATCATCTGAACAATTGTTAAATGACCAAAAAGTATTTGTCGTGGGGTGTTTGAATTTGCTGAAGCAGAAAAACTGCGTGTGATTGGTAAAATTCCATTATTTTATTCTCTTAGCAGTATCTACTCACTGTATGATGATTTATTATCATTTTTTGGTGCAGAAATTCATCAACTTATTGTCCAATGACCAAAACAAATTTGTCGTGGAACCTCCAGGTCTTCAGGAGCGAATGATAGAAATATTCCGATTTCTCAGTAATATACCCACTTAACTTGGTTAATTATTGATTTTTTCATTCACAAATGAACTGAACAATTGTCGAACGACCGGAATGTAATTGTCGTGAACGCAGAAAAAATGTCGCGTTCTTAGTTTTTTTATATGGGGTGGCTCTGCTAACTTAATATTAAGTTAGCAGTGCCACTCACGAATAAACGTCAAAAATCATCACAATTGTTATGAATAATTGTCGAGTAATTGTCGAAGTCCATCTGACGTAAAAAAACCGCAAAAAATCCATTCCTTATAGCATATATATACCTTTTTATGGAATTTCCTGGTTTCTAGGGAAATTTCGCATTTATGGCAACAGCGTATTTGTGTTATGACTTCTTACGTTTTTTCCGTGTCATTAATGACGAATATAAAGTTGTTCAGGAAACTTCATATGTTCCAGAAGCTAAGTTTTAATGCTGAATAATAAAAAAAAACAAATTTCACAATAGTTCACCTACGTAACTTTGTTGATTTGTTACTTTTTCAATGAGAAATTCTCTGAACAATTGTTCAATGACCAAACAGTATTTGTCGTGGGGTGTTTGAATTTGCTGAAGCAGAAAAACTGCGTGTGATTGGTAAAATTCCATTATTTTATTCTCTTAGCAGTATCTACGCACTGTATGATGATTTATTATCATTTTTTGGTGCAGAAATTCATCAACTTATTGTCCAATGACCAAAACAAATTTGTCGTGGAACCTCCAGGTCTTAAGGAGCGAATGATAGAAATATTCCGATTTCTCAGTAATATACCCACTTGGTTAATTATTGATTTTTTCATTCACAAATGAACTGAACAATTGTCGAACGACCGAAATGTAATTGTCGTGAACGCAGAAAAAATGTCGCGTTCTTAGTTTTTTTTATATGGGGTGGCTCTGCTAACTTAATATTAAGTTAGCAGTGCCACTCACGAATAAACGTCAAAAATCATCACAATTGTTATGAATAATTGTCGAGTAATTGTCGAAGTCCATCTGACGTAAAAAACCGCAAAAAATCCATTCCTTATAGCATATACAGGGTGTCCTTAAAAGGTCTTTACAAAAAGCTACCACATATTCTTCAGACCAAAACAATTCGATACAAGCAAACTTACCTCAGTAAAAAGTTGCTTAGTTTGGGCGCTAGACGGCTCTGAAGTTGAAATTTTCAAATCGATTTTGCTTCATAACTTTTGAACGGCTCATGAGATTTTTTTCAAATTTGGTACGTTGGCATAGACTCATCGGGCAATGAAACTCATATCATAATCATAATGAATATCATTCCATGGGCGTAGAACTTGATTTTTTCAGTAAATAAACATCTAAAACTCCTACGCCAATGAAAAAAAATTAGTTTCAATATGAAATCTAAATTATTCAACTCATTCACTACAAAAAAGGTACTCTTGACAAAAGTCGATTCCTCTCATGGTTTCGACAAAATTTTAATTTTAGTGATTTAGAGCATAATTAATAATAAAACGATTAACAGATATTTCATAAAAATTGTTCAAAATGTTCACCATTTTCACGTATACAAAGATTTATACGACGCAAAAAGTTGAAATGTACTCTTTGCATAACTTCTTCATCGCCTGTAAGATTATTCGTCGCCTGTTGGATACGTTGCCATAATTGTTCTACAGTATTCACAGGGGTCTTGTAAACCGTAGACTTGAGATAACCCCATACAAAATAATCCATCGGTGTTAAGTCTGGAGAACGTGGTGGCCAATTCACGGGTGCATCATTACCTCTACCTATCCATCTGTCTGGGTACTGTTGGTTTAAAAAATTCCTAACATCCACCGAAAAATGTGGTGGAGCTCCATCGTGCATAAACCACATATCTACCCGATGTTGGAGTGGTAAATCTTCCAACAAATTTGGCAACGTATTTCGTAGATGTTGTAAATACATGTCTCCTGTTAATCTTTGTGGAAGTATGACAGGACCAATTATAAAATTTCCTATTATTCCAGCCCAAACGTTGATTTTGAATTCGTGTTGAAAATGGTTTATTTTAATGGAATGAGGATTTTCAATTGCATAAACGTGTTCACTATGAAAATTAGTTATTCCTCTTCTCGTGAAACAGGCTTCATCAGTGAACAAAATATTCTTTCCAAAGTTCAGATTCATTTCTCTTTGCAAATTAATGAACCTACAAAACATCAGACGACTTTGTGAATCATGGATTAATAAATCTTGAACTGGCGTCTTGTGGTATGGGTATAATAATTGTTCTCTTCATGTTCATGAACGGCATTCCTAGAAACTTCTAGTTCATTACTTATCCGTCTAGTACTCAATTCTGGATTTTCTTCAATACGGTCTAAAATTTCTACTTCGACTTCGGGAATCCTTACATAACGCTGTCTTCCATAATCACCAGTTCTAGGAGCAAAATGACCGGTCTCCCGAAGACGTCTCTCAACTGCAGCAAAGGTTGGGTGGCTTGGTACGCGACGATTTGGAAACCTTGCCGAATACACCCTCACACTCTCTCGACCATTTCCTTGACAATATCCGAATACCAATAACATATCGGTGTATTCTTCATTGGTGTATTGTACGGCCATGATAAATCATAAAAGTCCGATATCAACAATCAACGTCAATAAAACTCGACAAATCAACACAGATGAAACTATGGAAACCAAGAATGTGAATATCACTGTTTTCGAGCAGATAATTATAGTCTTCAGAAAAAAAAACCAGTGCTACTTATTTTCAATAGAAATAACCTATGCAAAAAGTACATCTCAACTTTTTGCGTCGTATAAATCTTTGTATACGTGAAAATGGTGAACATTTTGAACAATTTTTATGAAATATCTGTTAATCGTTTTATTATTAATTATGCTCTAAATCACTAAAATTAAAATTTTGTCGAAACCATGAGAGGAATCGACTTTTGTCAAGAGTACCTTTTTTGTAGTGAATGAGTTGAATAATTTAGATTTCATATTGAAACTAATTTTTTTCTATTGGCGTAGGAGTTTTAGATGTTTATTTACTGAAAAAATCAAGTTCTACGCCCATGGAATGATATTCATTATGATTATGATATGAGTTTCATTGCCCGATGAGTCTATGCCAACGTACCAAATTTGAAAAAAATCTCATGAGCCGTTCAAAAGTTATGAAGCAAAATCGATTTGAAAATTTCAACTTCAGAGCCGTCTAGCGCCCAAACTAAGCAACTTTTTACTGAGGTAAGTTTGCTTGTATCGAATTGTTTTGGTCTGAAGAATATATGGTAGCTTTTTGTAAAGACCTTTTAAGGACACCCTGTATATACCTTTTCATGGAATTTCCTGGTTTCTAGGGAAATTTCGCATTTTTGGCAACAGCGTATTTGTATAATATTACTTTTCCTTCTTCCGTCTCATTAATGACAAATATGAAGTTGTTTAAGAAGCTTCCTATCTTCCACAAGAAAAAAAACTATGTATCAATTCTGAATAATAAAGATATTCCATTATCACAATAATCTGCCTACGTAATTTTGTTGATTTGTTACTTTTTCAATAAGAAATTCTCTGAACAATTGTTAAATGACCAAAAAGTATTTGTCGTAGGGTGTTTGAATTTGCTGAAGCAGAAAAACTGCGTGTGATTGGTAAAATTCCATAATTTTATTCTCTTAGCAGTATCTACGCACTGTATGATGATTTATTATCATTTTTTGGTGCAGAAATTCATCAACTTATTGTCCAATGACCAAAACAAATTTGTCGTGGAACCTCCAGGTCTTCAGGAGCGAATGATAGAAATATTCCGATTTCTCATGGCTCTGCTAACTTAATATTAAGTTAGCAGAGCCATATAAAAAAAACTAAGAACGCGACATTTTTTCTGCGTTCACGACGATTACATTTCGGTCGTTCGACAATTGTTCAGTTCATTTGTGAATGAAAAAATCAATAATTAACCAAGTTAAGTGGGTATATTACTGAGAAATCGGAATATTTCTATCATTCGCTCCTAAAGACCTGGAGGTTCCACGACAAATTTGTTTTGGTCATTGGACAATAAGTTGATGAATTTCTGCACCAAAAAATGATAATAAATCATCATACAGTGCGTAGATACTGCTAAGAGAATAAAATAATGGAATTTTACCAATCACACGCAGTTTTTCTGCTTCAGCAAATTCAAACACCCCACGACAAATACTTTTTGGTCATTAAACAATTGTTCAGAGAATTTCTTATTGAAAAAGTAACAAATCAACAAAGTTACGTAGGTGAACTATTGTGAAATTTGTTTTTTTTATTATTCAGCATTAAAACGTAGCTTCTGGAACATAGGAAGTTTCCTAAACAACTTTATATTCGTCATTAATGACACGGAAAAAACGTAAAAAGTCATAACACAAATACGCTGTTGCCATAAATGCGAAATTTCCCTAGAAACCAGGAAATTCCATAAAAAGGTATATATATGCTATAAGGAATGGATTTTTTGCGTTTTTTCACGTCAGATGGACTTCGACAATTACTCGACAATTATTCATATTAATTGTGATGATTTTTGACGTTTATTCGTGAGTGGCACTGCTTACTTAATATTAAGTTAGCAGAGCCACCCCATATAAAAAAAACTGAGAACGCGACATTTTTTCTGCGTTCACGACAATTACATTTCGGTCGTTCGACAATTGTTCAGTTCATTTGTGAATGAAAAAATCAATAATTAACCAAGTGGGTATATTACTGAGAAATCGGAATATTTCTATCATTCGCTCCTTAAGACCTGGAGGTTCCACGACAAATTTGTTTTGGTCATTGGACAATAAGTTGATGAATTTCTGCACCAAAAAATGATAATAAATCATCATACAGTGAGTAGATACTGCTAAGAGAATAAAATAATGGAATTTTACCAATCACACGCAGTTTTTCTGCTTCAGCAAATTCAAACACCCCACGACAAATACTTTTTGGTCATTAAACACTTGTTCAGAGAATTTCTTATTGAAAAAGTAACAAATCAACAAAATTACGTAGGCAGATTATTGTGATAATGGAATATCTTTATTATTCAGAATTGATACATAGTTTTTTTTCTTGTGGAAGATAGGAAGCTTCTTAAACAACTTCATATTTGTCATTAATGAGACGGAAGAAGGAAAAGAAATATTATACAAATACGCTGTTGCCAAAAATGCGAAATTTCCCTAGAAACCAGGAAATTCCATAAAAAGGTATATATATGCTATAAGGAATGGATTTTTTGCGGTTTTTTTACGTCAGATGGACTTCGACAATTACTCGACAATTATTCATAACAATTGTGATGATTTTTGACGTTTATTCGTGAGTGGCACTGCTAACTTAATATTAAGTTAGCAGAGCCACCCCATATAAAAAAAACTAAGAGCGCGACAATTTTTTTTCTTTCACGACAAATTCTCGACAATTATTCGACAATTATTGGAATAGGTTTCATCGATTTTTTTGCAAGTGGTTCTGCTAACTTTATGGGGGTGAAGTCTCGGCCTACGATAAAGATCTAAAAGTGATCTAAAAGTGCAACACAGAAGCATAATTTTTGTAATGTAGTCTTATATCTCAAATATATTCATTCGTTCATAATAAGATATAGCATCAGTTGAAATGTAACCATTCATCAATTATTATTATATTTCAATCCACGTTTTTATCCTTTCTAGATCTTCGGAATATTCTCGAAAAAATTCGACCAAGTTGATTGAATACAAACAAATCCAATTCCCTCCTACCCATACACTCCTATTATTTGGACAGTGAAAACAAGGAGATAGGTCGAGAGATAGGAGCTCGAATCCATAATTCATATCCCAATTTCGTTTCTATAAGAAAGAAGATAATCGAGGAGATGGTCCATGAAGAAGGTTTGGAAGATATCTGATTAATTCTACACATCATCAATCTGATTGGGGACATGAAATGCTGTTTTGATAATGGACGAATAGACTGTAGAAGTAATATTTCAAGTATCACCGAATCTGTTTTCATTGAATTGTGAAATTCATGCCAGTAGAAATTCAGAAGATATACTCTCGGATATACTCACGTATATATCTTTTTTATGGAATGACGTGAAAGAAATCGCATATAGAGATATACCATCAACAATTCCTAATATGAAGGAGAATATAGTGATTTCTTTCAGGAATATAACATCAGCACTTTTAGAGCAATAGATGATTCATTATAAAAGCGGATAGAGATATGTGTAAATTCTTCATTTTGAATTTCATGTGAATAATTTGCATACGGGTTATTTTTGTTTCATTTCAATTTATTTCTACATGAAGCGAGTTAGAATTTATTGCAATAATCAAACTTGTTTTATTTCTATGTAATCTGCACACTGAGAATCATAACTATATATTCATTTATTATATTTCACTAGTTACCACCATCTACCAGCTACCAAAATTGCTGGTCATAAAGATAAAACTATCGATAGCCACCATCGAGGCCACAACATTATTGATTGATGGCAAGAGATTCGAACTTTTGTGAGTGAATAATGATTTTTTTTCTGTGTGCCAGTGGAAATTTTGCAACTTCAATTACTCGAAAATGGGTGGGAATAGCTATAGAGACCTTCCCGAAGGAAATGTTCTCATTCCAATTTCTCATCACATAGTAGAAAAAATTTACATGGTGTTCTATTTGAAAACATCGAGAAAAATCAATTCGAAATATTACGAATTGGAAAATCATTTTTGACCAGTCGGAATTGATCAGAAATATCACTTATCTAATATTCATCAGATAGCTGTAGCCTCGGCTGTAGCACTATTTCCTTCTACTATTGATGATTATGACGTCAGCGAATATTTAAGTAAAAATTCTCCATTCAACTATGTTCAAGTCTGTATTCGCGGCTTCATTGGCTGTTGAATTGCATTTGACTGTGACCCGAATTCGATGATATTCATTCATAAGTTCAAATTAATATTCATTCGTTAATAAGTCAATGAAATCAAATATCCTTCAATTGTCTAACACGAGAGTTTTGTGCCCAGCACCTACTAGGAAAATATCACTAGAAATGGACTAATTGACTTGTTGATCATGTTATAAGTTTTCGTGAGTTATTTTTGGATGTTTTTTTTATACTCGATGATGATATTGACAATTGATCTGGGTATGGAAACATTTAAAATGATATTTGCTGACTGATGACCTTTGCATTTCAAATCATCGAACTATCTCCCAATTCTTGGCACAGCCAACTTGGTGTAGTGCAAAATAAAATTCAATTCAATAGCCAATCAAGGAACGAATAAGAATTTGTGTTACATGCTCGAAAATATACGAGGTGAAATTTGAAAAAAGAAGGTTGGGGTTACTTACAGTCATACATTGATTAAAAAAACGTTAGGGGCCAAAAAAGCGTATCATGAATAACGTGCCTCCTGTGAATTCATATTTTTTATCTCTTCGATAGATATACGGTAGATACGGTAGATACCTGAGGGCGAGCCTGAGGGATAGGTCAAATTGAAAATATATTAATCAGATTATTTTGTAATTTTATGAAATGTGCTCGACGACGACTTGAATTCATTATGAACAAAAATTTCAATAACGGCGTTCTCTGGGATACGCCCTATGAGAAATAGTGTACCCATATATCCATAATGTATTTATCGAGGTATTCATTGTATTGGCTGTATTGGCCAATGAAACTGGTGCCGATATGATTTTGAAATGACGTATAAGTTATAGCGGGAGTTGTAGGGGAACCTATACATGTTCATTGTTCAGTCTTTCTAGCAAAAGTCTACTGACACGTTCAATAAGGAGGGCTTGTTATGAATATCTCCGGTACGAAGCACTTCAAATAGATTGATTTCCATAATACCTTTGTATTTTGCACTTCTTGCACTAGAGATGCACAGATTGTTGAATTGCTGGTACAATTTTCTAATATAGAGAAAAGGATATTATCGTCAACAAACCTCGCACCAAACTAACAGTTACTGTTAGTTCAGTTAGATGAACATTACCTATACAAAATGGTATATCACAGTTCAGAAACTATACTATAACAGGTCCGGCACTCTCCGCGGATGCTGCCTGATACCATGGGGAGTTTATGAGTCTGAAAGCTCAAGGTCAACTGTGAGAGTCTCCTTTTCAGGCATACTCACTGAAAACTCCACCCCTCTTTTGTAGGCCCGTCTGACCAAAGCCTCCGGTGACACTTATGCCCTCGCTTATGCCTGTTGGCCCATTGTATCTCACTCCTGTGTTGTGTGTTTCACAGTACCCACTCCAGTACTTTTGTTCCTTGTACAAGTCCTTTACTGGTTGGTTGCTGTATGGTTCTGGCTCACCAGTTGGTTGCCCAAAAATTAGCTGTCTTTTGTGGTCTAGTGCCTCGCATCTGCACAGTATATGTGTCACTGTTTCTGGTTCCTTACCGCAGTATCTGCATGTAAGGTCGCCGTTGTACAGTCCCATCTTGTTGAGGTGCTCTTTCACTGGTGCATGGCCAGTCAGAAGCCCTGTCAGCTGGCCCCTATTCATTTCCAACAGGTCTGCCGTTCTTTTCTGGCACGGTCCTTTGATGTGTTCTTTCCCGTAGTTGTTTCCTGAGATTCTTTCCCTTTTTTTTGTTCATTCCAAATCCAGTCTCTTACAGACGCTCTTGTCGTACGCTTTGGTACTCCTAGTGTCTGGTTCGGAGTGTTTTCCGATACTCTTCTTGCGAGTTCGTCTGCTTTTTCGTTACCTGCATTTCCCTGATTGCCTGGCACCCATATCAGCTTCACCTGATTACGGTCTGCCAGCGATCTCAGTTCTCAGTTTGCAGTCCCACACCAGTTGAGACGTCACTTCCTTGCTGTTCAAGGTCTTGAGTGCCGCTTGTTGTTGATTTGTGCGTTTTCGATGTTTCTTCTGTTATACTCCATCGCGCATTGGAGAATGGCATAAACCTCTGCCTGAAAGACAGAGGTAAGGATACCCAGTGAGTGGCCAAAGCCAGTCTGCGGTTTCTTGGAGAATACACCCGAGCTCGCTCCATTCCAAGTCTTTGATCCGTCTGTATACCAGATTTTTCCATGTAGAATACACGAGTGTGTACTTTGCTCATTGGAATATTCGAGAAGCCTATAACTTGTGTTGTGTTGTGGAAGGTTGCGAAAGTTGACTGGGAGAATTATCATTTTTTAGATGCCCTCTAAATGAAGACAGGTCAGAAAACGTTTCCACTGGTAAAACATTTCATAACATCGCAACCAAGTCATAGCATATATGGAGATTTTGCCGTTTACATTTTTCTCATATGTTTCTGAACAATGTTTTCTCAACGCAGATATCTACAGTTATTCCATTTCCATTCAAAATGTAATTTCAGCCGAAAAAATTATCAGTATAGGGTGATCGATTTAAATTTCACACACATTGTTATCTCAGTCATTATTTTGGTACATTAAGAAATTCTTGTGAATACTTGAAGATTATGTATTTTTATTTTTGAATTATGTCATTTCGACTAATATTACTTGAATACTTGCAATACTTTCACAAATATGAGTCCAAAAATACATATTTTGAAACATTGTGATTTTTTCAACTCAGTTTTGTCATAAACGTTATTATGATATTGTAATATGGATAGATATTTTTCCACGTATATGAGCATCATCAGATTATTCTTGATATCCTTCCAGACATACTGATATATCATGACACGATCGTATAAAGCTACATAGTTATCATTTCTGTTGAATCCGCAAAACCACATTCAAACACACCCGACGTCCCCTTGTATAAGTTTATAAACATATATATATATACATACACATACATATATACATATATATATATATATATATATATATATATATATATATATATATATATATATATATATATATATATATATATATATATATATATGTATATATATATATATATATATATATATATATATATAAATCTAAGTTTAGAAACATAGTATATTTTCTAAACGGCATATTTATAGTGTTTCCGTATTTTTTGGTAATAACAATAGTAAACAACGCGGAATGTTTTTGAAATCGAATCGAACTTGATTCTGAGGAGTTCAGGAAGTGGTATATTATTTTGCAAACTGCGATTTTATGAAGAAATCTGGACTGGCTATCTTCGTTCTACGTTTATATTCTGATAGAATATTCATAAATGAGGTGATTCAGAATTTTCCGTTGGACAATATAAAAAAGGAATGCTGTATTATTCTTTGCATTCGGAAGGCTTCCTTCGGCTTCCTTGGCAGAAAATACGTGACCTTCCTTCCCTATGCAACTTTTGCAGTTTTTGCGACGCCGACGATAATTATAATCTGGCTGAAGAATGTCAGTTATTCTACAAAAATAATTGTTTGAAAAGGTGCAACTCATTCAATATGGAGCTATTAACATAAGAATCAACTCTGTTCATATTCTATATTTATTATCTCCTACATGTATGTTCCTACCTTTGTTATCATGTTATTTGCATTATGAATATGAATCATAAAGTTTTTCTATCGAAACAACAGAACCCATTATATTTCTGAAATTATACAATGGTAGAACAAATTCTGGTGGTAATGATCCTAGCAATCGATGCACCTAAATCCAAGAAGAAGAAAAAAAAAAAAGATAGCTACGACATCACTGATGTTAGTTTCGAAATTGGCATCGACACCAATAATGTATGAAATGTCAACTGATAATAGTTTTTTGCTCTACAGCCCAAAAGGCTCATTTGCGGACATATGCTTGTTTTGATGCCCCCTACCACCCCTTTTTGTCCAGTTCGTCCAGTATCTTTTCGGATAACCTGTATCAATCCCATTCAGATTTTTCCAATATACTACACGGGGTACCTCAGGGATCGGTTTTGGGTCCATCATTATTCATCGTTTATGTAAATGATCTGTTTCACTCTTTGTTTCCAAATAAATGTGTAGCTTATGCGGATGACACAACTTTGCTCAATACTGGAGCTGATGCAGACAGTCTCTCACTCAGTTTGGCAGTTTCTTTCAGGAAAGTACAGAATTGGTTCAGTGCCAACAATTTGAAATTGAATAATGATAAGACTCAGGAATTGCTTTTTTCGACTAGAAATCCAGGCATTGGAAAAACTGTCAAACTTCTTGGAGTTGTTATAGACGACAAACTAACATGGTCATCTCATGTTGATCAGCTATGTCATAAACTGTCTAGTTCGACATATCTCTTACGTAATTTGAAAAACCAATTATGCTTCAATACTGTTCGAACATGTTATTTCTCATTTTTTCATTCTCACATGAGTTACAGCATACTCTTATGGGGAAACTCTTGTCACGCTATGAAGGTTTTCAAAATGCAAAAAAGAGCTATCAGAATTATCGTTGGTGCTGGTTACAGAGATTACTGTCAACAAATATTTAAGGAACTGTTTATTATGCCTGTACCATCCTTATTCATATATGCTACAGTTGTTGAGATTCACAAAAACAGAAATTCGTTTGCTGCGAACTCTGATTTTCATGATTACCATACTCGTTATGCAAATAATTTAAGGCCATCCCGCTACAGACTGAACAAATCTCAGAATAATTCGCTGAATGTTAACCTTTATAATTTTTTGCCGCAGGAGCTCAAGGTTTTGGATTTGAATTGTTTCAAATCAAAATTGAAACGCCACATTCTCCGTCACTGTTTTTATTCCATTGACGAATATTTGAGGACGCCGCTCGATGAGCCCTTATGAATGATTGTTCCTAACTATATGTCACTGATATCAGTCTGTTCTATTACTAGATCTATTGTATTTGTATATATGACTTTATTGTACTACCCTTAACGTGTTTTTTTTTATGAAATACATTTTAATGTGTTTTTTTATGTACAACATTTTAACATGCTTATAGTATTTGACCTGCCAAAAACATAGTATTTGTAACTTGGTGAAATAAATATTCTATTCTATTCTATTCTATGAGCTAATTAAATGAAGAGTTGTATTCCGTGTAAAAATACTCATTAGGTTGCAAATCGATTTCGGCTGTCAAACCACCATCAGTGTGATACCTGCAAGTAAGTAGAGACTGTCCAAAAAAGGTAATTCAATCACTTACTCGTTGAGTAATCAAAAAAAGTTCAGTAAATTCCAGATGACAAAGATCAGAAAACAAAAATGTACGCCAATCTTTTTTTTTTTGGATTGAGTACAATTTTTTTTCCATGAATCTTTCCTTTCTCTGATGTGTCTGGATTAATTCATCAATAAGTGAAATTATAAATAATTTTTCAGAAAGAATTTGGTTCCTTTTTCATGTGCTATTATTCATTGTAGATAGCCTCGTACATGGCCTTCTCCAAATGAAAAAATAATTGTAATTTCAATTGTTTCTGAAAAATGATATTTGACATGATGTTTGAACTCGTTTTGACATGTAGATCTTGAATATGTTAAATTATACAGAGTGTTCCATTTGAAAAAACAAAGTTCTTGGCGTTTCCAGAGAAATCGGAACTCTGGTATGTTAAATTGTGATGTGATCAAAGTCGTAATGGTTGAATATATATCTGTACCAATTTTCAAAAAAAATCCGTTCACAAATGCAGAGGTCACAGGGGTGGCCCGATACCCTGTGTCACCCGGTAAGCGCAGAAATCCTATATAAATCCTAATATGACAATATTCCTACAAGAAATTTCAATCTACAATTCACCACCAATATAATCCAAATCGAAATATCACGTATCAAGAGAAACTTATATATTCAATGTGTTGTTTCAGGCAGAAAATTCCATGTACCTGTCCGATTTTGGATCGGAATCATGGTATTCCTGACAACCTACATCAACTACACCACCAGAGTGAACATATCTATCAGCATTATATCCATGACCAAGGGAAAGACGCAAAAAGTTCCAGAGTGCATTCGGGATTCCAGTCTCAATTATACAGGTACCAACAGTACCATTCTCTTACCAGATGTAAGTTTGATTGTCCAATTTCCCAGTTTTGTTCAACTCTCGAATATATATTTATAGATATATAACGATACATATCGATATATTGACATCATTTTTCAATGATATGTATCGATATATCGATAATTTTCCTGGATACTTCGATAAAATGTTTTGTCATTGCCTTAGTATTAGTGGCAACTCCGTTGTGATTTTTTCAGAAGTATATTATCATGGACAGATGGAAATGGAAATGGAATTGGAAATGAATAGATAAGATACAGTTCAAAAAGCACTTCAGTTCAGTTCGTTAAGAACTGGAAGTTTGTCTGAAAGGCTAAATAAAATGAGAGTGTGGAATGTTGTTGATAAGATTCATGACATCTATGAAGTTAGCAGAACCATCTGATCAAAAATCGATGGAACAAATTTCATTAGTTGTCGAATAATTGCCGCGAATTTGTCGTGAAAGAAAAAAAATTGTCACGCCCTTAGTTTTTTTTATATGCTAACTTATTAGACCAATTATCATCGTATATTTGGAAAGAAGGACAACATATTTTTGTCCATACATTCCTCGAATACTTTACAAAATATACTGGTAACATTGATAGGCCTATAGTTTTCTAATAG